>OX155905.1:10533110-11733110 GCA_944588485.1 Phosphuga atrata
CGGGTTAAAATTAGATGTTGCAGCATTTTGCCAGCGACATCGAGGATGCAGAGGGATATCAAGGCCAGCGGGATCAAGGATACTCATTACGTATCTCCTTTAGGAGATCCGGACATAAACTTCTTTCCTCTTTGATGAGAACTGCCTCTGTATTATATTTCTTTCGATTTCCCTCTGATTTTGTTTGCGATCGTTTTTTCACAATTTCTGTCCACGTCATGGACACGTTTTTCTCCGGTATTGATTCTGTGTTGTCTGCTAAGTGACCCTGTCGCCTGTATATTCTGACCTCTACATCAGTATTAGCGAATGTAAATTCGATTGCCTTTTTCAGGTTAGCCAGTTCTTATATATCGCACTTTTCTTTTTTCCGCTCTTTTTAATCATAGCCTATAAAGTTTGTAGGCAGCTGAAAGTTGTTTCTGGGTCTACGGATTCTGTAATGTTTTTCCCATGTGACCATTTGGTAAATATATCTGTTGTTTTCCGTTTTAGATATGCCACATTTCCCGTTGCAAGCTCTTGCTTTGACATTATTATTTGTCCCGCATACGCTTCTACTAGCGTTTTGGGTACTCCTGTATCTGATGTCAGGTCTTCTGCGATGCACCAGGCCACGTCCCATTCTGTTACGAGTAACACATTTCCATGCCTTTCTTTTCTTTGGCTTTACGAAAAGCTTTTGGTGGCCAGACCTTTCTCTCGGCCTCCTTAAAATGTCCATAGGTGCTGCCTCTGCTTATTTCCTGGTATAGCGTTTCTAGCAATTCTTTGTCTTCATTACGATTTAATTTAGTCGTCTGCGTGCTAACCTCGTGGATGGCCGACTTTTCCCTTGGGTTTGTCTTCTTGTCAGAATGTTGGGTCAGCTGTTCACTTATCTATATTCTCTCCAGAGTTCCGGATACTTTCCACATTTCGACTGTTGCTTTTTGCCGTCTGATGAAAGAGAATAGCCCAGCACTTGTTAAAACCGTTGCTGGACATAGTAAATTGTTCTTTCGAATGTGAAGAGAATGAGAAGAGAATGTCGAAGTGAGGAGTTGAATGTGAAACCACCATCCTGCCCATATATAAGCAAGGAGCTAAAACATAACTCGACAACTATCGATCCATTGCGTTAATTTCTGTCCTTTCTAAAATACTAAAATATTGCTTCTTACGCCGATTAGTACCATTCATTGAGAGCCCAAAATAATTCCAAACAAACAACATGGTTTTCAATGTGGCAAATTAACCACCACAGCTATTCTTGGTCTCTATAATAAAATTATCGCATAAGTTGATAAGTGAAAGTTTTCGCGGTCTACGCAAAGCTTTCGATTGTGTCGATCATACCCACCTAGTCGATAAACTATATAGATTTGGAATAAGAGGAAAAGCGGGTGTGTGGCTACAATCCTACTTAAAAAGTCGAACACAACACGTACAAATACGGCTTAAATTCTGCTAATATCGAATCCTCAAAAATGGCATCGTCTACGGTTGTCCCTCAAGGAAGCGGTCTGGGGCCGACTCTATTTATTCTATATTTGGCTAATTTAGTCATATACGCGAATAATACCTACTGCACTTTATATACTGATGATGCCAGTTTCCTAATATTTCAAAACACCGTAGAAGATTCGCAGTTAGAAGCAAATAGTCTCTAATAAAGTGGTTTTCAGCAAACAAACTGTACTAAATTATGTCTGTACTTAATATAAAAAATGTGAATTTCTCAAAACTAATGAAATACTAAATGCTAACCTAGCACAACTATGGAGCATAATTGTTGAACACTTATTACCACCATGAACAAGGCATGCATGAACAGAAATAAAATCTCATGTATCTAACATAAATGCCTTAAAAATAAAATACAACCAAACATAAAATAATTATTTACCAATATACCAATATTTTATGTACTGAATGTGACCAACCAACTAATTTCAAATTAAAGAAAACACAAATCATGCAGAATCGATGTCCGCCTTGTCTAATGGAAGCACGCACACGCGGTTTACACCTCTCTGTGATTCCACTTTTGGTTTTGTTTTTTTCCGAGGGTGGACCAGGACATATCTACCCAACTTCCAAAGAAGCGAGGGTAGATTTTCTTCCACAAGAACTACCACACTTCCTTCCTGTATTTCTACGGCTGAGCGTCGGTACCACTTACTACGTCCCTGCACCTCCACCAAATATTCCTCGAACCACCGCATCGCCTTAATTGGTACCCAAGGTGCCTCTAAGCTACGAAGCTAGTAGCTTTATTATTCCCAACGGGATTTTATATGTATTCATTTTATATATTAAGCCTTCCTGCCACATCTTGTCGAAAACCTTTTGCAACTTGCAACTAAATAATCAGGGTTGTACTGTATACGGTTAATCATTTTTGTATGCATGGTACCTGTTGAATAAAATATTTTTAGTGGAATGATAAGATTTCATTTCATAATTTTGAAGCAATGAAGATCAGTCTGTGAAGTCCAATGAACTTAGCTGTATAAATATGGTTAATATTATATAGTTAATATTGTTTTACTACGATAACTTAGCAAAATAGCATCTCCCATAGAAAGACGCCTTGAATATACTTTGTTGACTTTCGTTCGCGGAATATTTGTTTTTCCGTTTCTTCTTCTTCTTAAAACAAGTTATATAGTTATGTTAATAACATAATAACATAAAGTTATGTTATATAAAAAATTGTCTATATTAATATATAAAAAAATATTTTAAAAAATATATTTATATTATACATACTTTTTGCGGGACCGGCAATTCTCTGGTCTTGTTGCCTTTTTACTCTTTTTACTCTTTGTTGAGACCTTGTACCAGTTCTGATTTGTGCTTTTATGCACAGAACAATTTACAAGCATAATATATAAAATATTATGCTTGTATATAAAATAAACTATCACCAAAAAAATATTAAGGAAGGGGTTAGTAAAATGGTATGGCAAAGATAAGGCATGCTAGTAATGTAAACCAAAACCATTTTCGGGCATGATTTTATAAATCTTTTCTATTGATTTTCTTATGCAACCTACCATCTATTATTGCATCCAAACCTGGCAGGGGACTAACTGCCGGGCAATAATCACTAAATAGTGACGTAGTGGCATCCTAAAATAAAAACAAATTACATTTAGACCTAAAATAACTCCCTCCTATTTCACATCTTAAGTTTATTGTTTATATTTTGAGTTACATGAAAATATGAAATGCATTTGACTTAATTAATATTTTAGTTATTCATATATATTTTTAATAATTATTTTTCGTGAATGCTTTGTTTCTTGAGTAAAATAACTAATTAAAATTTTATTGTGAAATAAACAAGTTTTGGTTTCATGATGATGCATCAGAAAGGCTTACGTAAACAGAATTTTTGGCTACTATCTCGATTGTAAACGGATATTAAAATGACAGGATTTATGACTTGATTTCCTTTTCGCGGTAAATTATTATTATACAGTATTCTGCCTAGTGGCAGGTCATTGTCTTTGTACGGAGAATTTCTGCCTCCAATGTTCCCTGTCCTCAGCTTCTTCCTTTAGCCTGCTGTATCTCCTCCTTTCTTTCATGTCATCCAGATGTAGTATTCTTCTTTTTCCTCGACCTGCAGTTCCTTTAATCTTCCCTTTAATGACGTCATATAAGAGCCCCTCGTGTCTAATTTGTGTCTGATCCAGTTGGCCTTCCTCTTGAGAATTGTATTTAGATTTTCCGGCATAATTTTATAAATCTTTTCTTTTGATTCTTCTTATGCAACTTACCATCGATTGGATATTTTTCCATCATTTGTGAAGGAAAACAACTTCCATGCTAAAATAAAAACAAATTACTTTTAGACCTAAAATAATTCCTATTTCACATCTTAAGATTATTGTTTATATTTGGAGTTACATGAAAATATGACAAGCATTTGACCTAATTGCAACTAAACAGTTCTGCAAGAAAACAATCACTTTTTTTGTTTCTACCGTTGCATATTTATGGTAAGGTTCTCCAATCTGTTTATCTCCACGTGCGTCCATTTTTGGGGAACCCCAATACGGTGATTTAGCGTTAAAGTCTCCAGCTAAGAGTATTGGTTTTGTGTGATTTCTCATTGCATCACTTAACTCTCCCAGTGCTTTTTCGAGGTGATCCAGTCACCTTATTAAAAAGGTGAAAAGTAGCAGCTGTAGAAAGCATACATTCCGCATTCTTTATCCACCCATGGCCGTTTCCACTTCCACTGTCCAGTATTATTATGGTTTTGTTTTTTACCCTTATTGCCTGAGTCCCTGTTGTTATCTGAGAACCATTTTCCATTATTTATCATTTTTTTATTGGGTTCGCTTATTATAATCTATGTTAAGGTCCGACACTGTGGCGTTAAGAGGATCATGCGCGGCACGGCAACGCAATGCATTTAGTTGTATGATATTCAACATTTTGATCTATTTACATTACGCCTTGCCTCCGACAGCGTCTTCTGAAAATTTGGACACATTCCAGAGTTTTCCCTATGTCTTTTAGATTGGCATAATGTATAAAATAAAATGAATACAAACGAAGCTAATGGACCATTTGCGGTCATTACTTCGATTCCTATCGTTTCTGTGTTATCCGACGTGACTACTAGTTACGGGTAATTCGTTGTGTTTTGATTCATCTTGGCTATTCTGGCAACTCTGCCGCCGGCTCGTCGGCTCATGTCCTTCCTGTAGGTTTTACAGTTTGGGACATTCAGGCGGTTCCAACTTAACTGAATCTCTTATTGGAATGCCCTTTATATATACACAATATAAATTAATAGTATGACTAAATAAATTACCTGCTGGTGGTCCAACAGCTCGAGTTTTCTAGTTCTTCTGATCGAATAACTCGAAAAGTAACGACTTAATCTGTGCCCTTTGGTTCACTAACAGTAGTGCCAATGTGCTATTTTCAATTTCAAGTTTTTGAAAAGTCTATTTTTTTAATTAGTCTATTTATCCCTCATGCAAAGTTATGAGAAAACTGCTGATTTCTTTCAGATCATATTCCTTTAATATAGTTTTTGAAAATGTAAACACCAAGTCATAAAGTCTGTGACTACAGTCTGAATTGTTGCTCTTTCTCTGGAGTTTCGTCTTGGATATATTAAACTTTAATCACAAATAGAAATTGCGTTTTTTATGGAATTTACATTTCCGTGGTTAATAAATGTTGGAACACTAGGAACAGCCGCAAGATAAAATCGTTGTTGAAGACGCTTCGTCTTTCTGTTACATGAGGTACATGGAAAAAATATCTTAATATATTTGTACATTTCCTTTGCACATTTAAAAAGAAAAAATCACTCTTATCGATTGATGGCAGTAATTGATTATATGACCTCGTTAATAACGTCTGAAAAGGTCTGTAGATGGAATCAACGACGTTTTCAGTTAACGACTTTATAATCGAATCAAACTGATGAACTGGTGTAAATCCATAACTCTATTTGACAGCGTGATTGTTTAGCATCATCATCAATCAATCATTTCGCTCAAACATTTCGCTTGCTCTTTTATATTTTCAATTGTTGCTTGTTTAGAATAGGAATTCAAATTTCTATATAATATCTATATAATTAATCAGGCAAGGACATAACTGCCGAAGTGGGTTCTGGGTCCAAAATTATTCCTTGAGTACTTCCTGCAATTATTAGCGGTCCATGGTGAACTTTTGTTTACCTACATTTGATCCGGGGGAAATTTTCCTTATAAATCTGGTATTTTAATATAATTCCATTTTACTCTCAGGGATTCTAAATATTGCGTATTTATAAAATGTATATTATAATATCAATACTTTTCATATTAATACTTACTTTTAAATATTGGCAAAGTCTCCTAATTTGTAAGCTTGTGCTACCAATGTGTCCATGCTGGGAATAGAGAACCATGCTGGGCTGATTCGCCAACGACAACCGACCATCCTCGACCAATTATCAACCCATCGTCGCAAGCAGTTGAGCTACTAGTCGGTTGTTCCGCTCGCCACGAGCTCCGTCCCTGCTAGTTACTGGCAGGCTGCTGCCCTCTGCCAGGGCAACACCTATATATATATATATATATATATATATATATATATATATATATATATATATATATATATATATATATATATATATATACATACGTTTTGCGGGGCCAGCTTTTTGTATACTACTTAGAAAGCTCGAATAGTTTCCTGCATTCTTCTAGTCTTGCAGCCTTGCAGCTGAAACAGTAAATTTATTTCAAAATTAATAATACAGTAGGGCTTCGATAAACCGAACTCCCAAAATTTATACCCTGTTCGGATTAATGAGACGTTCGGATATAGTATGTAGATATTTTCAAGGGTGTGTTTTGAAATGAAACAAAGATTTTTATAATTGAAAGTAAATACAAATTTTAATCATTAAGTATGTATAACACTTTAAAAAAAAATCTAGCATAGTACTTTGACGAGTGGTATTTAATTACAAAGTAAATGCTTTATCCCTCAACTTACGCAATAACATTTTTTCTGAAATTGAAATATCTACTTGATCCGCCCATTCCAAACATTCGTTTAATGCAGACACAACTCGAGATTATGGAATCCTTTGAATTGCTTTCGATTCCTCTAATACTTCTTCGCTTTCGCTATCAGTCTCATTTAGTATTTGTCTTACTATGTCTTCATTAGTTAAGGGCTCCTGACAATCAATGTTGTCAATACTTGATAATAAATTGTTAATCTCCTTTTCTGAAAAGCCTCTGATACGGAAAATGTTCAATGGAATATCATCTTCAGGGTCAAAGTCATCCAGATCTTGACCAGAAGTTTCCTCTGGTTTGAATAATGAGGGCCACAGAGGCTTCTAAGATTTTTGATCATATTTGAGAACACTTGCTGCCAACATTGAGCCAGAGAAAATACAGCATCTTTAATGGTGGTTTTTTTAAGGATTTCAGATAATGTGCATTCTGAATCAACTATTTGCTGACCAAAAACTTGCAATAGGAGTGTTTTTTTTTAAGTTGCTTTAATGCTTTGGATTACGTTTTGATCCATGGGTTAGATTAAGGCTGTACAGTTAGGGGGCATGTACAGAACAGCGAAATTTTTGTCAATCGACTGCACATCTTCTTCTTGTGGATGCGCTGGTGCATTATCAAGAAGCAGAAGTGTCTTTAGCGGAAGGTTCTTTTTCGATAAATATTTCTTTACTTCAGGAATAAAATGCACCTTCAGCCAGTCTAAAAATATTGCTTTTGTAACCCAAGCACTTCTTTGACTTGAGTAATGAACTGACAATTTTTTAATTGACGCAAATGCACGAGGTCTTTGTGCTTTACCAACAACCAGCAAGGGCAGTTTGTGTTCCGGTTGAGTTCGCACATGGCATAAATGTGATCCTTTCTTACGACATCTTTGAACCTGATGCACTACGCTCCGATCCAGAAGCCAAAGTTTTATTTGGTAAAAATTTCCAATACAAGCCCGATTCATCCGCGTTATAGATTTGATCGGCAGTTAAGTCTTTCTTCCTAATTATGTCTATGAATTTTTCCTGGAATGGTTTCACAGCTTCTTTATTATTCAACAGTTTTTCACCACTAAGTTTGAGTTGGCGTATTCCATGTCTTTTCTTAAATTTGTCTAACCATCCTCTACTAGCAACAAACTCTCCTATTCCAAGTCTTTCATGAAAAAAATTAGCTTTTTCTATCACTATGCCACCTGACAAGGGAATAGCTTTTCTTCGCTGCTCTAAAAACCACATAAATAAGGCATCTTTCCAGTCCCACACTCCCCAGAGCAATTTAGAGCACTGAGGGCTGTACGTAAATGTTTTTTACTCATCCTCCCGGTTAAGGTTAAGAGACGCTTATGTCCTGCAGTGGACGGGATGATGTCAATTATTACGGACACTTAAAAAATAAGTGATGCTGACACTTTCCTATGTGCCAATTAAAAAAATTAAATAGAGCGTCTTTCAGATTCAGTTCTTAATTTTATTTTCACGTAATTTCTCGTTTGAATTTTATGGAGGCACAAATTAGCTAATTGTTTGGAGCAGTGTATATTTATTATTCCCATAAAGTAGTATTGTTAAATCACAAATACAGTTCAGGTCCCAAAATGTTGCATACTTGTCAAGTATGTACTGTATCTGTGCACAATTTTCGTTGTCACCTTATCTTAAGGTCAGTCCAGACGTTACGTTTTGCACAACTTTTTGTTTGCACAGTTGCAGATAAAACGTTGCGTGTAGATAGGAAAAGTGCGCAGTTTTGAAAACGGCGCGAAGACTGTACAGTTGCAGCGATAACTGAGGTAGAGAGCATAAAGACGGCGCATGTAGACGGTAGCTCAGTTTTCAGATACATTTTGTTCAAAAATAACGTGACTAGTACCTCCTCCTCCATGACGATTTTACTAAAACTGTGCGAAATATACAGATATATCTGCACCGTCTAAAAATTGCACCGTTTTCATTCCGTCCTAAGACTGCGCAAACAAAAGGTTTTGCAAAACGTATCGTCTGGACCGGCCTTTATTGTACTGGTTTGTTCTTTTAATCTTCCAACAACTTAAAAACTAATTTATTTTCTTAAATTACCGACTGTTTCATGTTTTCCCTAGAACCCCGCTGAGATTGCACCAATCTTGGTTCTATTTTGGGAGATCGTAATACGTGCTTTGGAACTGACTTTACATGATACTCGGAAGAGACTTTGGTTTCCTCGATCGCCTATAAACATAAAATAACAAAATTGCCAAAGAAAATGTGTAATACATACAAGCCAATTATTTCTAATCTTAAATTCATTAAACCTTTTGTATTATCACTTCCTTTCTTGCCAATAAGTTTTGGTCGCGTTTCTCAAAACTAAATGGCTGGGGATTTGTATTTTGTCGAAATCCAAATGCTTTACATGCCTTTTTCTCTTCTTCATCTTGATCTACTTGCTGTATACAAAAAATACACAATGTAAAATAGAAAACTAAAAAATAGCTTAATATACCAATTTTGGTCTCTTTGGACCAGGGCTACATTTTTTTAGTTTTAATTAGTGGTTTAGTATATGGTTCATATATCTGTTTTGGAATTGGCTTGGCATGAAACTCGTACAAAGCTTCAGAAGATTTTTGCATCTAAAAATTATGTATACCAGACTTACAAGACATTATAAGACATACAAGACTAGGACAGGCAAAACTAAGACATACGAGACTATGATAGACAAGACTAGGACAGAGAAAACTAGAACATAGAAGAGTAGGTCAGGCAAGACTGGGACATACAAGACTAGGACTGAAAAGACTAGGACATACAGATTATTACAAATTAGTGATGACTTTCAGGAAGAAGAAGGTTATTTAAATAAAAATGGTATTTCATTTAATTATTATTTTAAGAAAATTGTTGCAATAGTACAATTATTTCATTTGTTGCAATGTTACTAAGACTTTCTGTAATTTTTGTAACATGAATTGTAATTTAGAACATTCTGTAATTTCTGTAACATGAATAATTGTGATATATTTTAGGCCATGGTTATAAGAAAATAAGGAAATCTTTAAGTATGTCCTGCCTGCCACAAGATAAACCAATAACAAAATCTTGTGTTTTAATACTAAAAAAAGAACCGAACATGTCAACAGACAGACTAATTCTTTCTCAACCTAAATATGGATCAAGTCAAAACTTTAAACGGGGTGAAAAATTTGTTTCTATGGCGAAGACTTCTATGAATTTTCAAAATCAAATTTTAATGGAACTACTAAAGGAACTACTAAGTTAATGGAACTACTAAATCTACTATTGCAAACTCACCTATGTTATTAAGTAGGCCAAGGCGAAGACCTAGTAACTTTTAAGTCAACGGAAGAAAAAAAGTTATTGGAGTATGAAGAAATTAGAAAGTAATAAAGTTCATATTTTTCACTTCAAACATTAACTGAAATTTTTTTCATTTTTCAGAAATGTTTTCAAAGCAAAACCAGTGGTGAGTACAAAAGTTTTGCAAGGAACTAAAACTGCTTCTATTGAAAAGTAACCTACAACAGAAGTTCAGAAAGCCTTTTAAATTAACTGAGGTTCCTAAAAAGGTAGAAATAATTGTAAGTATAACATGATAATGCTAATAGCTATATAAATAATTTTTAGATGCAAAAGTCTTCTGAAGCTTTGTACGAGTTTCATGCCAAGCCAATTCCAAAACAGATATATGAACCATATACTAAACCACTAATTAAAACTAAAAAAACGTAGCCCTGGTCTCCAACATTCATGAAGAAATACACACAGAAGAAACCAAAATTGGTATATTAAGCTATTTTTTAGTTTTCTATTTTACATTGTGTATTTTTGTATACAGCAAGTAGGTCAAGATGAAGAAGAGAAAAAGGCATGTAAAGCATTTGGATTTCGACAAAATACAAATCCCCAGCCATTTAGTTTTGAAAAACGCGACCAAAACTTATTGGCAAGAAAGGAAGTGATGATACAAAAGGTTTAATGAATTTAAGATTAGAAATAATTGGCTTGTATGTATTACACATTTTCTTTGGCAATTTTGTAATTTTATGTTTATAGGCGATCGAGGAAACCAAAGTCTCTTCCGAGTATCATGTAAAGCCAGTTCCAAAGCACGTATTACGATCTCCCAAAATGGAACCAAGATTGGTGCAATCTCAGCGGGGTTCTAGGGAAAACATGAAATAGTCGGTAATTTAAATAATTAAAATAGTTTTCAAGTTGTTGGAAGATTAAAAGAACAAACCAGTACAATAAAGGCCGGTCCAGACGATACGTTTTGCAAAACCTTTTGTTTACGCAGTCTTAGGACGGAATGAAAACGGTGCAATTTTTAGACGGTGCAGATATATCTGTATATTTCGCACAGTTTTAGTGAAATCGTCATGGAGGAAGTACTAGTCTCGTTATTTTTGAACAAAATGTATCTGAAAACTGAGCTACCGTCTACATGCGCCGACTTTATGCTCTCTACCTCAGTTATCGCTGCAACTGTACCGTCTTCGCGCCGTTTTCAAAACTGCGCACTTTTCCTATCTACACGCAACGTTTTATCTGCAACTGTGCAAACAAAAAGTTGTGCAAAACGTAGCGTCTGGACTGGCCTTAAGATAAGGTGACAACGAAAATTGTGGTGACAACGAAAACATACTTGACAAGTATGCAAAATTTTTGGACCTAAACTGTATTTGTGATTTAACAATATTACTTTATGGGAATAATAAATATACACTGCTCAAAACAATTAGCTAATTTGTGCCTCCATAAAATTTAAACGGGAAATTACGTGAAAATAAAATTAAGAACTGAATCTGAAAGACGCTCTATTTACGCGGTGTGTTATCACCACTGCTATTAAGCCTAGTAGTTGACGAACTACACGCTAGGCTGAACGGCCTAGACATTAAATGTCAAGGTTACGCCGATGACATAGTCATAATAGCCAGAGGGAAGTTTGAGAAGTTTGAGGGAAGTTCACGGTCTGTGAAATCGTACCGAGAGGCCTCAAAGTAACTAATAGATGGTGTCAAACAGCGGGACTGAAACTCAATCCGAGGTAAAACCAGAAAAGTTTGAGGGAACGCTCCACCGAACCAACGCATCCACCGAAATTTGAGGGAACGCTCGGTGAAATTGTACCGAGAGGCCTCAAAGTAAATAATAGATGGCGTCAAACATGGAATTGAAACTTTATCCGAGCAAAGCCACGGTAATACCCTTTACTAGGAAGAGAAGCTTAAACTGCTTACACCCCATATTGTTAGATGGGAGAGCAGAGAATACAACAAGCAGGAGATAAAGTATCGCTAGATAGTAAACTCCTATGGAACAGGCACGCTGAAGCAACGGTAGGAAAAGCCAAAGGCGCTCTAATGGTATGAAGAAATCTGGCAGGGAAAACGTGGAGTTGTAGGTTGTAACCCAACAATCCTGTGATGGATGTACACCTGCGAGCACTCGCAGGGCAGTTGCGTCGGGAAGTAAAAATGTCAAATATTAACGTCACAGCGACAGTTTCAAAAAATGAATTATAAAAATTGTTTGTAAATTTGCTTTTTCGCGAATGTGAACAAACTGATGTTATAATATTTGACATTTTTGTCACACTGAGTAACATGATATGCGACATGTGTCAAAATATCAAATATTAACGATGCAGCGACAGTTTCAAAATAAATGAATCAAAAAATTTTAGATGTTATTATTTTACTGATGTTATAATATTTGTCATTTCTATAAACTAGATGTCACACAGAGTAAGATGTTATGCGAAATGTGTCAAAATTTCAAATATTAACGTGACAGCGACAGTTTCAAAAAATGAAGTCAAAATTGTATGTAAGTTTTGCGATTGTACAGAAACTGTCAAACTTATGTTAAAATGTCTCTCATTTCTATAAACTAGATGTTACACTAAGTAATATGAAATGCGACATGTGTCAAAATGTCACGTATTAATGTCACAGCGACAGTTTGAAAAAATGAATTATAAAAATTGTTTGTAAATTTGCTTTTTCGCGATTGTGAACAAAATGATATTATAATATTTGACATTTTTGAAACTTAGGTTTCACACTGAGTAACATGATATGCGAGATGTGTCAAAATGTCAAATATTAACGATGCAGTGACAAAAAATGCAGTTTCAAAAAATGAATAAATTTTTTTTAGATGTTATTATTTTACTGATGTTATAATATTTGTTATTTCTATAAACTAGATGTCACACTGAGTAACATGATATGCGACATGTGTCAAAATTGCAAATATTAACGTCATAGCGACAGTTTCAAAAAATGAATAGTCAAAATTGTATGTAAATTTGCTTTTTCGCTATTGTACAGAGACTGTCAAACTGATGTTATAATATTTGTCATTTCTATAAACTAGATGTCATACTGAGTAATATGCAAATGGACATGTGTCAAAATCTCACGTATTAATGTCACAGCGACAGTTTCAAAAAATGAATTATAAAGATTGTGAATTTGCTTTTTTGCCAATGTGAACAAACTGATGTTATAATATTTGACATTTCTGTAACTTAGATGTCACACGAAGTAACATGATATGCGACATGTGTCAAAATGTCCAATATTAACATTGCAGTGACAGTTTCAAAAAGTGATTTTTTTTTTATGTTATTATTTTACTGATGTTATAATATTTGTTATTTCTATCAACTATATGTCACACTGAGTAGCATGATATGCGGCATGTGTCAAAATGTCAAATATTAACGTCACAGCGACAGTTTCAAAAAATAAATAGTCAAAATTGTATGTAAATTTGTTTTTTCGCGATTGTACAGAGACTGTCGAACTGATGTTAAAATATTTGTCATTTCTTTAAACTAGATGTCACACTGAGTAATATGACATGCGACATGTGTCAAAATGTCACGTATAAATGTCACAACGACAGTTTCAAAAAATGAATTATTAAAATTGTTTCAAAATTTTTTTTTTTCGCGATTGTGAACGATCTGATGTTATAATATTTGACATTTCTGTAAACTAGATGTCACACTGAATAACATGATATGCGACATATGTTCAAATGTCAAATATTAACGATGCAGAGACAGTTTAAATTAATCACAAATTTTAAGATGATATTATTTTACTGATGTTATAATATTTGTCATTTCCATAAACTAGATGTCGCGCTGAGTAAAATGATATGCGACATCTGTCAAAATGTCCAATATTAACATTGCAGTGACAGTTTCAAAAAGTGAATATAATTTTATGTTATTATTTTACTGATGTTATAATATTTGTTATTTCTATCAACTATATATCACACTGAGTAGCATGATATGCGACAAATATATGTGTCAAAATTTCAAATATTAACGTCATAGCGACAGTTTCAAAAAATGAATAGTCAGAATTGTATGTAAATTTGTTTTTTCGCGATTGTACAGAGACTGTCAAACTGATGTTAAAATAGTTGTCATTTCTATAAAGTAGATGTCACACTGAGTAAAAACACACTGCATGTCTCAAAATGTTAAATATTAACGCCACAGTGACAGTTTCAAAAAATTATATCGCAAACATTGTAAATTTGCTTTTTCGCGATTTTAAAGGAACTGTCAAACTTATGTTGTTATATTTGATATTTCTATAAATTAGATGTCACACTGAGTAACGTGATGTGCGACATGTGTCAGAATGTCATATATTAACGTCACAACCACAGTCTCAAAAAATGAATTTTAAAAATTCTTCGTAAATGGACTTTTTTGCGATTGTGAAGAAATTGTCAAATTGAAGTTGTAAATTTTGACATTTCTGTAAACTAGATGTCACACTGAGTAACATGATATATGACATATGTCAAAATGTCAAATATTAACGGCACTGTGACAGTTTCAAAAAATGAACCCTAAAAATTAAATTTGCTTTTTCGCGATTGTAAAGAAACTGTCAGTAGCGTCGGTCAATTGGGCGAATGCCCGGGGCCCACGAGCTAGGGGAGGCCCACAGGGGCTGTGGCGGGGGCATTTTGGGACGACCCCCCCATTTTGCTGAAATTAAAGGAAGGAAAATAAAGTTCAATTTTGTTTTTCTTTAATATTAATATATTATATTATATTTCTTCTATACATATGTTCCTTTCTTGTATGTATTAAAAATTAAAGAATTTATTTGTTTATTCACTTTTTTATTTATTGGGGGCCCCACCGCAATATATATGCCCGGGGCATCAAAATCCAAACGACAGCTCTGGAAACTATCAAACTGCTGTTACCCCTTGACATACGAATAAAATTCGCGTTGACGTGTCGATATACATGTGATCTTATCACAAATATATGACGTCTTAGAGACGTCATTGTATGTCAAAAGGTTAACCCCTTGACATACGAATAATATGCGTGTTGACGTGTCCATATACGTGTGATCTTATCACATATACATGACGTCTCAGAGATGTATATCAAAGGGGTTAAAAAAATTGTCATATTTGTAAACTATATGTCAAACTGAGTAATGTACAAGTGTCAAAATGTCAAATATTAATGTTACAGCGACAGTTGCAAAATACGAATAGTTTTTAGAGATTAAAAACCAGTTTTACGAGCGATATTATCAAACGTAAACTGTTATTACATAGACGTATTACATATCATTTTAAAGCTAATTTAATCTAGTTTACGGATTTTATTAACTCATTACAAAATAACTTTTATTGTCGTAAATATCGCCATTTTTGTATGACACTTAATATTTTGAAAAAAAATTTAGTTTTACTTGTATCTCAGTTAATTCCAACGTGATTTTATTGTGTTATATCTCATTTTGTAGGAAATTTAATCTAGTATAAGCGCATTGTTGTCTCATATAAATATTGTTAATATTTTCGAAGATATAAGGAGTTTACGAAATTGTTTATATGTATGCCATATTAAATTTTCAAACGTCGATTGTTACCTAAGTGTTAATACGAGATAGATATTTGGTGTATTATTTTAAAGGTAATTTAGTCTAGTTTATGGAATTTGTAAGCTCATTCCAAAATTCCTTGTATTTTTGAAAATTTTGCCTTTTTTCTAAGACGCTTACTATTTTGAAACATTAATTTTGCTTAGCTCATATCTCGGTTAATTCCAACGCAATATCATTATGTAAGACATCATTTTGTAGATAATTTAATCTAGTTTAAGCACATTATTAACTCATTTAAATGTAGGTAATATTTGCGGAGATATATCAAATTTACGAAATTGTTTGCATTTGCATCACAATCAATTTTGCAACGTCGATTGTTAAATGAATATTAATAGGACATAGACGTGTTGTATAGTATTTTAAAGGTAATTTAATCTAGTTTATGGATTTTGTAAACTCATTCCAAAATTCTTTGTATTTTCGAAAATATCTTCTTTTTTCTGACACGTTTACTATTTTGAAACTTTAGTTTTGCTTAGCTCAGATCTCACTTAATTCCAGCACAATTTCATTATGTGATACTTCATTTTGTTAGATAATTTAATCTAGTTTAAGCGCATTGTTGTATCATTTAAATATTGTTAATATTTTCGAAGTTATAAGGAATTTTTGAAATTGTTACGCACACGGCGTAGTAAATTTTCAAACGACGAGAATGAACCTTGTGATTCGCGTTTTAATTCATGGATGCGCTATAGATGGCTTTGTCGCCTAAACTAACCGATAGATGGCACTTAGCAAACAAAGTTTTAACACTACGTAGACATATTACATATCATTTTAAAGCTAATTCATAAATATGCATAGGCCAATGATAGTTATTTACTTATTAACATACTTTTATTGCTATTTAACATATGTTACTTACTTATTTACATTACAGGTGCTCAGTGCCATCTATCGTCGAATAGTTTAAACGATAAAGCCATCTTAAGCGCATCCAAGAATTAAAACTCTTATCACAAGGTTCATTCTCATTCGAGCTAAGCGAGAGTTAAGAGCTAGAATACGTTTAAACTTTGTGCCTGACGAAAAAAGAAGGAAGCCGTCTCCAAAGTAAGTGAATAATTACATTTTAACCTGTGTATTTAGAACAAATATTAATTACATTTAATTCTCATAACTAATTAATTGTTTTTTATCAGTTTTTTTGAAATTTAAATTAATTGAATAATTTAATTAAGATTGAATCGAATTGAGCATCTCTAAGAATCATTTTTGTACATATTTTAAGCCTTTCTAATAATTTTATTCTCTCCTTTGCTTAAGAATTAAACTAATTTTCGTTTCTCGACTCGCACGTGATTCTTTTTTGTGCGCTTTTCTGTAAAAAAACTTCGATCATAGAACAAAAACTCTTAAATATCTCCTTATATAATAAAATGCGCAGGGTCACAGCCAAAATTGAAGCCAAGTGAGCGTCTGTAAGAATCATTTTTGTAAATATTTTAAATCTTTCTAATAATTTTATTGTATCCTTTCGTTAATAATTAAACTAATTTTCGTTTAACTCTTATAACTCGGAAAATCACAACGAAATTTTCATGAAAATTTTTGAGTAAATTCAAAAACGAAGTGGGAAAATTAATTTGGAAAATTTGTGAAATTTTCTGTATTTGTTTTTCAAGAAATTTAGGTCAAAGTTTGGTTGATTTTACAACGTTTGACCTTAATTTCTTGAAAAAAAGGAAATTCCACAAATTTTCCAATTGAATTTTCCAACTTCGCTTTTGAATTTCCTCGTAGATTTTCATAAAAATTTCATTGTGATTTTTCGAGTTATAAGAGAATTTCCACGACGACCTCAAAACAAATCTTAAAACTACACGTTAGTCTTACAAATTTTTCTTTCTAACATTCCAAAAATTTTTCCAAAATTCAAATATTTGATAGAAGTAAATTCAGTATTAAATTTGGAATGAAAGTCTGAAAGAAAATTCGCAATTTCACGGCTGGTTTTTCCATAAACTCTTCCAAACTTTAACCTTAATTTGTTAAAAAACAAATACAGGAAATTCCACAAATTTTCCAAATTAATTTTCCTACTTCACTTTTGAATTTCTCCATAAATTTTCATGAAATTTTTTTTCTAATTTTCCGAGTTATAAGAGAATTTTCACGACGACCTCAAGAAAAATCTTAAAATTACACGTTAGTCTTACAAATTTTTCTTTCTAACTTTCCAAATAATTTTCCAAAATTCAAATATTTGTTAGAAGTAAATTAATTATTAAATTTAGAATGAAAATTTGAAAGAAAATTCGCAATCTCCCGGCTGGTTTTTCCATAAACTCTTGGAAACTTTGACCTTAATTTCTTGAAAAACAAATAAAGGAAATTCCACACATTTTTTAAATAAATTTCCCTACTTCTCTTTTGAATTTCCCCATAAATTTTTATGAAATTTTTTTTTTGATTTTCCGAGTTATAAGAGAATTTCCACGACAAGCTCAAGAAAAATCTTAAAATTACACGTTAGTCGTACAAATTTTTCTTTCTAGCTTTCCAAAAATTTTCTACAGATTCAAATATTTGTTAGAAGTAAATTCAGTATTAAATTTGGAATGAAAACCTGAAAGAAAATTTGCAATCTCCCGGCTGGTTTTTCCATAAACTATTCCAAACTTTGACCTTAATTTCTTGAAAAATGAATACAGGAAATTCCACAAATTTTCCGAATTAATTTTCCTACTTCGCTTTTGAATTTCCTCATAAATTTACAAGAAATTTTCGTTGTGATTTTCCGAGTTATAAGACAATTTCCACGACGACCTCAAGAAAAATCTAAAAATTACACGTTAGTCTTACAAATTTTTCTTTCTAACTTTCCAGATAATTTTCCAAAATTCAAATATTTGTTAGAAGTAAATTCAGTATTAAATTTGGAATGAAAATCTGAAAGAAAATTCGCAATCTCCCGGCTGGTTTTTCCATAAACTCTGGCAAACTTTGACCTTAATTTCTTGAAAAACAAATAAAGGAAATTCCATACATTTTTCAAATGAATTTTCCTACTTCTCTTTTTATTTTTTCCCCCATAAATTTTTATGAAAATTTCTTTGTAATTTTCCGAGTTATAACATAATTTCCACGACAAACAAGATTATTCTGGACTAGATAGACAAGACTAGACGGACAAGTCTAGACAAACAAGACTAGACAGACAAGAGTAAGACAAAAAAAAAACTTCGTCTAGTCTAGGACTAGAATGGACTAGACAAGATTAGTTCAAGTAGATTTAAATATTAAAGGTTTTATTTTTTTTCCAGAGGGCCAGGTTGTTGTGCAACATAAGAACTCTTGTCGTATTTGCCAGAGGAAGGTAATGGAAGGGCTAACCATTGTGTGATCAGCTAATGAAGGGATAAATGGCACAACTTTTGATGATATGGGAATATTTCCTCGTGCTATCTAGGATATATTTAAACTCGTCTCAGATTGCTCATATAGAATATTGAGTTCTTTCTTTGTTCTTTCATTGAGATATATCTCAGATATGAATAAGAATAATAACGCCCCAACCGAACAAGAAACGAAGAAGTCCAAAAATTTGGAAGACAAACTCCATCTTCAAATTCCTCTGGACCGGCTGATCAGCAGCGACTCCATGATCTCCTTGGACTCCGCCGTCACTGTGGTCCTGGCCAAGACGAAGAGACCCGAAGAAGGTGCCACAACCAAACGGGAAGCAAAAAGATGCCAGGTTTTACTTGAGGAGAATTATCGACTTCACAGAATCTCCAAAGAAATTCCGCAAGGAAGACGAAGGCATCCTGTTGATATCTTCGTTGAGTAACAACAACATTGAAGATTTGAAGTTATTTACGAACGTGATTTCGCCCGCGACGAAGATCCAGATTGCTCAGATAGAATATTCTGTGTGAAAGAGAAGTTCAGAGGCTCCGAGGCGAGACGAAGAAAGTGATGATGGGAGACGTCACCGAGATCGAAGAGCACGAATGGAAGAAGAAGAACGAGATCATCAGCGAAGTCATCTCGGAGATCGAAGCGGAACCGAACGAGGAGCTATAGAAGATCATGAAGATCGAAGAGGATCGAGAAATTTTGAAGAAAGAGTTTGGAAAAAGAAGAAATTTTGACGCAGTTGATGGAGCTCTGAAGAAACTTGAAGTGGATCATTCAGATGCTGTAGAAGATCAAGGTGCAACGCCTGATGGGTTGAAGAAAACTGGGGCAGATTTGAAGAAATCATAAGGAAATGAAGTGAAAATTGCAGAAACTCATTCTGTTGCTGATAAAGATAAGGCTATGGATCACCTGGAAATCGTTGAAGATTATGCCGCAGTGTCAACTGATGGATTGAAGAAAATTGGAGCGGAAGAAATCACAAGGAGGGAAAGTGGAAATTCCAGAAAACCATTCTATTGCCGATGACCAGAAGGCTGTCGACCACCTGGAAACCATTGAGGATCATGGCGCAGTGTTAAACGATGGAGCAGATTTGAAGAAATCACCGGAAGGCGAGGTGAAAATTGCGGAAGAACAATCGGATATTGCTGAATTCAAAGCTATCGATCATTCAAAGACAGTCGAAGATCAAGGTGCATCGCTAATTGATGACTTGAAGAAATCTGGAGAAGATATGAGGGAATCGCAAGGAGAAGTGGTGAAAATTGAAGCAAATCATTCAGTAGATGATGAAGATAAGGCTATCAATTAACCGAAAACCTTTGAGAATCAAGTTGCAATTGTGACTGATGGATTGAAGATAAGATGGTTAGTTCAGGAAGAGTAGCTCAAACAAAAGCAACTGGCACAAGGCTCAAAGAAGGAGGAATTAACAACAGGTAACTAAACATTTACCAATCCACTTATATATGAGTTAACACATATTTCTATTTAATTTAAATCATTATCTACATTTCGGCTAGTTATTCGGTAACTAGGTGATAATCAGCCAGGACAAACCACCATTTAGGATCATGGCGTCGTGTTAACTGCTGGATTGAAGAAAACTGGAGCAGATTCGAAGAAATCACAAGTAGATGAAGTGAGAATTGGAGACTCATTCTGTTGCTGATGAAGATAAGGCTATCGACCACCTGGGAACCATTGAGGATCATGGCGCAGCGTTAACTGATGTATTGAAGAAAACTAGGGCAGATTTGGAGCAATCACCGGAAGGCGATGTGAAAATTGCGGAAAAACAATCGGATGTTGATGAAGTCAAGGCTATATATTATTTGAAGACAGTTGAATATCAAGGTGCTTCGCTAATTGATGACTTGAAGAAATCTGGAGAAGATATGAAGGAGTCGCAAGGGGAAGTGGTGAAAATTGAAGAAAATCATTCGGTTTATGATGAAGATAAGGCTATCGACCAACTGGAAACTATTGAGGATCATGGCGCAGTGTTAACTGATGGATTAAAGAAAACTGGAGAAGAAGATTTCAACGAATCACCGGAAGGTGAGGTGAAAATTGCGGAAGAACGATGAAGTCAAGGCTATCGATCATTAGTAGACAGACGAAGATCAAGGCGCATCGCTAATTGATGACTTCTGATGAAATCTGCAGAAGAGTTGAAGCAATCGCAAGGAGGAGCAAACGTTTGTGTGCGCTGGTAGGAAATGCAAGATCCGACGGGCAGACCGGTTTTGCATGACTCCTGGCGCTAATAATGACACGTTAATTGGTTAGCTAAAATTAGTTAACATTATATATATATCATGGTGTTCAATGCATTTTGTCTTTCCTTTAATTGTATTTTTATTGCATTTATTGTGTTATTATGCTAATGTGTCTATTGTATTTAACATATTCAGATATTTATTGTGTTGTTGCATGTAATTATTCTATCCATGTATTTATTTTGACCATCACATCCATAAATGATGGAAAGTGATGAAACGAAACTGATCCTTTCACACCAGAAACATGAACCGACTCCTTTTCAGAGCCACAGTTAACAATTACCTTTGCAATTATAGAGGGCATATCATCCGTCAAAGAAGAACTACTGCAAAACCTTTGTATCCAGCATACAGGAGACACATAGAAGCTATAAAATGCACAGACCAGAATTAAAGGGAATGGTCCTTGCAATAGAAAGACCTCATGATAAGTATGGAAGCGCCATCTTTGTCCATCCAGATGTTCAAGTCCTCTCCACGGCACTCACGGAGGAAAACGACATTGAAATTCTCAGCCAACTGTACGATTTCATCTCTGCATAAACCACCTGGCGCTGATTTTATCATCAATAATCCAATCCAATTTCCAAAATAAAAGCAAATTGTAATTGGCAACTTCAACAGCGAAAAGCTGCATTTGGAGATATGATCTTGAAGATAAGAATGGAAGAGCAGTGTAAGAAATAAATACCCTGATCCACAATGCAAAACAGCCTGCATCATTCAACAGTGGCAGATGGAAACGAGGTTACAACCCTGATCTCATTCTCAGCAGTAACAGAATCAGCGAACTATGTTCTCCAATACCTAATACTGTGCCAATGTGCCAAATATTTACTGCGGTTATACCTCAGAAGGTACCATTCCACAGGAGGTACTTCAACTTCAAGAAAGCTGAATGGTCAAAATTTGCAGATATGTTGGACATCGAAGTGAACCCACACCTGAATCCTATGATATCTTCAACGTCAACTGTAAAGAAGTGCTCCAGAAGGTCTATACCTCACGGCTGCCGGATTTTATTTATACCTGATCTTACCTCAGATGAAGCTGCCGTACTCACAGAATACAGGAAGTTATTTGAAGAAAACCCTTTCAGTGAATCAACAGTATAAGCTGGGAACAGACTCATTTTCGTCATTAGACAACCAAAACGGGATAAATGGACTAGAACTATAGAAGACCTGGATCTGAGAAGAGACAGCCATAAGGCATGGAGACGTCTAAGCAATGATCCGACAAAGACCTGTGTACAGTATATCACCGCCAACCAAATAGCACGTCAGGTTTTGCTCATCATCCATTGCATTGATAATTGCATTGATGATCATCCAAGCTTTGGACAAGCCCATCCACAAGCATAAAGTGCCTAGACATTCAAGAGGAAAGTAACGATCTTACAATACCATTCAGAATAGCAGAACTGGAGAAGGCTATTAAACAAACCACAGAATCGTATGACATCTTCAGCACAACTGTGAAGAAGTGCTCCAGAAGGTTTATACCTCGCGGCTGCCGGATTTCATTTATACCTGGTCTCAGCTATCAGATGAAGCTGCCTTACTCACAGAATTCTTTTTCTTAGGACGTCGTCTCCCTAACGAAGGTTGGCAATCTGTTTAGGAACTATAATGGTGCGCGAAACCGCACCTCTGAAAATCTCTATAGATGTCCGTCCGCCCCATCGACGCAGATCTTTAAGCCATGAGTTCTGCCGTCTGCCCACAGATTGTTTCTTCTCGATCTTTCCTTTGATGAGGAACTCGTACCGCTCCCCTTTTATAACGTCATGATTCTGAATAGTTTCCAGGCGGTCGATAGCCTTATCTTCATCAGGAACAGAATGAGTTTCTCCAATTCTCACTTCATCTACTTTATCTACAAGAAAACTGGAGCAGATTCGAAGAAATCATCGAATCTGCTCCAGTTTTCTTCAATCCATCAGTTAACACTGCGATATGATCTTCAACGGTTTCCAGTTGGTCGATAGCCTTATCTTCATCAGCAACAGAATGAGTTTCTCCAATTCTCACTTCCTTTCCTTGCGATTGCTCATAACGTGTCCGATGTATTGGAGCTTTCGTTCTTTGATGGTTGTCAGCAGTTCTTTATCTTTACCTATTCTCCTTAACACTTCTATGCGGCTATACAAGTACATCAATGCGGCTCTCCATTGATTGGCAGAACGTCCAGCTGTCCGAGCCATAGAGCAGCACTTGGAAGATATAACAGCGCAATTGGTATGCGGAGCTGTAGGTTTAGATCTCTACTGGTGAAGAGGTTCTTCATGGAGACTCACAGAATACAGGAAACCCTTTGAAGAAGCCAAACAAAAGGGGATCAATGGACTAGAACTATAGAAGACCTGGATCTGAGAAGAGACAGCCATAAGGCATGGAGACTTTTAGGACGTCTAAGCAATGATCCGGCAAAGACATTACAACATCACCGCCAACCAAATAGCACGTCAGCTTTTGATGAACTGGAAGCCCATCCCCAAGCACAAAGTGCCCAGACATTCAGGAGGAAAGTAACGATCTTACAATACCACTCAGAACAGGCAGATCTGAAGAAGGCCATCAAAACAACCAGCTTGGATGACATTCGGACAGAACAAATTAAGCATTTCGGCTTAAAAACAAAGGAATGGATACTCCACCTCTTCAATAACTGCATGAAGAATTATCAAATCCCAGAAATATGGCGGAAGAGTCGGGTGATGCCTCTGTTGAAACCTGGCAACGAAGGGAACAACCCGAAGAGTTTCAGACCAGTTACACTCCTGTGTCACCTCTACAAACTAATAGAAAGAATGATTCTGAATTGCCTTATACCCGAAATTGATCCTCTGCTCATACCCGAATAAGCCGGATTTCGTCCCGGCAAAAGCTATACTGGACACTTGCTGAAACTTACACAGTTCGTATAAGATGGTCTCGAAGCAGCTAAGGTAACTGGAGTGGCATTTGTTGATTTATCGGCAGCCTACGACACTGTTAACCATCAGCTCCTACTTGCTAAGTTTTACACGTTGACTAAGAGCTCCAGGTTTATTGCCATTCTCTTGCAGAATCGGATGTATTTTTTGGATTTTCAAGAAGAATGTCCTACCCTTCAATTCAATATAGTCTGAAGTCAAAAATTGTGCGATCACAGTCTGAAGGCATAATGTCTGTGACTACAGTCTGAAGTCATAAAGTCTGTGACGACAGTCTGAAGTCATAAAGTCTGTCACTATAGTCTGAAGTCATAAAGTCTGTGACTACAGTCTGAAGTCATAAAGTCTGTCACTATAGTTTGAAGTCATAAAGTCTGTCACTATAGTCTGAAGTCATAAAGTCTGTCACTATAGTCTAAAGTCATAAGGTCTGTCACTATAGTCTGAAGTAATAAAGTCTATCACTATAGTCTGAAGTCATAAAGTCTGTCACTATAGTCTGAAGTCATAAAGTCTGTCACTATAGTCTGAAGTCATAAAGTCTGTCACTATAGTCTGAAGTCATAAAGTCTGTCACTATAGTCTGAAGTCATAAAGTCTGTCACTATAGTTTGAAGTCATAAAGTCTGTCACTATAGTCTGAAGTCATAAAGTCTGTCACTATAAACTGAAGTCATAAAGTCTGTCACTAGTGTCTGAAATCATAAAGTCTTTCACTATAGTCTGAAGTCATAAAGTCTGTCACTATAGTCTGAAGTCATAAAGTTTGTCACTATAGTCTGAAGTCATAAAGTCTGTCACTATAGTTTGAAGTCATAAAGTCTGTGACTACAGTCTGAAGTCATAAAGTTTTTTACTACTATAGTCTGAAGTCATAAAGTCTGTCACTATAGTCTGAAGTCATAAAGTCTGTCACTATAGTTTAAAGTCATAAAGTCTGTCACTATAGTCTGAAGTCATAAAGTCTGTCACTATAAACTGAAGTCATAAAGTCTGTCACTAGTGTCTGAAATCATAAAGTCTGTCACTATAGTCTGAAGTCATAAACTCTATCACTATAGTCTGAAGTCATAAAGTCTGTCACTATAGTCTGAAGTCATAAAGTCTGTCACTATAGTTTGAAGTCATAAAGTCTGTGACTACAGTCTGAAGTCATAAAGTCTTTTACTATAGTCTGAAGTCATAAAGTCTGTCACTATAGTCTGAAGTCATAAAGTCTATCACTATAGCCTGAAGTCATAAAGTCTATCACTATAGTCTGAAGTCATAAAGTCTGTCACTATATTCTGAAGTCATAAAGTCTGTCCCTATAGTCTGAAGTCATAAAGTCTATCACTATAGTCTGAAGTCATAAAGTTTGTCACTATAGTTTGAAGTCATAAAGTCTGTCACTAGTGTCTGAAATCATAAAGTCTATCACTATAGTCTGAAGTCATAAAGTCTATCACTATAGTCTGAAGTCATAAAGTCTATCACTATAGTCTGAAGTCATAAAGTCTGTCAATATAGTCTGAAATCATAAAGTCTGTCACTATAGTCTGAAGACATAAGGTATATCACTATAGTCTGAAGTCATAAAGTCTGTCACTATAGTCTGAAATCATAAAGTTTGTTACTATAGTTTGAAATCATAAAGTCTGTGACTACAGTCTGAAGTCGTAAAGTCTTTCACTATAGTCTGAAGTCATAAAGTCTATCACTATAGTCTGAAGTCATAAAGTCTGTCACTATAGTCTGAAGTCATAAAGTCTGTCACTATAGTTTGAAGTCATAAAGTCTGTCACTATAGTCTAAAGTCATAAAGTCTGTCACTATAGTCTGAAGTCATAAAGTCTGTCACTATAGTCTGAAGTCACAAGGTCTGTCACTATAGTCTGAAGTCATAAAGTCTGTCACTATAGTCTGAAGTTATAAAGTCTGTCACTATAGTCTGAAATCATAAAGTCTGTCACTATAGTCTGAAGTCATAAAGTCTGTCACTATAGTCTGATGTCATAAAGTCTGTCACTATAGTCTGAAGTGATAAAGTCTGTCACTATAGTCTGAAGTCATAAAGTCTGTCACTATAGTCTGAAGTCATAAAGTCTGTCACTATAGTCTGAAGTCATAAAGTCTATCACTATAATCTGAAGTCATAAAGTCTGTCACTATAGTCTGAAGTCATAAAGTCTGTCACTATAGTTTGAAGTCATAAAGTCTGTCACTATAGTCTGAAGTCATAAAGTCTGTCACTATAGTCTGAAGTCATAAAGTCTTTCACTATAGTGTGAAGTCATAAGGTCTGTCACTATAGTCTGAAGTCATAAAGTCTGTCACTATAGTCTGAAGTCATAAAGTCTGTCACTATAGTCTGAAATCATAAAGTCTGTCACTATAGTCTGAAGTCATAAAGTCTGTCACTATAGTATGAAGTCATAAAGTCTGTCACTATAGTCTGAAGTCATAAAGTCTGTCACTATAGTCTGAAGTCATAAAGTCTGTCACTATAGTCTGAAGTCATAAAGTCTGTCACTATAGTCTGATGTCATAAAGTCTGTGATAATAGTCTGAAGTCATAAAGTCTTTCACTATCGTCTGAAGTCATAAAGTCTGTCACTATAGTCTGAAATCATAAAGTCTGTCACTATAGTCTGAAGTTATAAAGTCTGTCACTATTGTCTGAAGTCATAAGGTCTGTCACTATAGTCTGAAGTCATACAGTCTGTCACTATAGTCTGAAGTCATAAAGTCTGTTACTATAGTCTGAAGTCATAAAGTCTCTCACTATAGTCTGAAGTCATAAGGTCTGTAACTACAGTCTGAATTGTTGTCCTTTCTCTTGGATATATTAAACTTTGATCACAAATAGAACATGTGAATGTTACATGAGTTACATGGGAACAATATCCTTTGCGGAGTGGAAAATTTGTCCATTTTCCAATGAACAGTTGAAAGAATCCTTTAAAAATTGAAACTTTTTGTTTTATCGCCAAAATTTCTTTTCATGTGTAAGAACAAAAAAATTTTCTTTCATCAAAACTAAAGAAGATCTTAAAGATATGTATAAGGTTTCCAACTGAAGATTGATTATCAATTTACGTTTCTGTAAATAATTTGTGGTGCAAATGGGGTGTGGTAGTGTCTTCTGCGTATGCAGTTACAGTCGGGCTATCACACTCAATTCCTACTGCTACGTCCTCGTCGGGCACCACGGGCAACGTGAGCAACCTTGAGTGAGATACGGTAACCAACCCGTGTGGAGCTCAGGATCACGGCTAATGGAGAGGGAGATTTAGTTGGGCCCACTAAATTATTCAGCGTCTATTCACCAGCGGATGCGGCTGTAAGCTGTCAGCCTTAGCGTAAGCGGCGCGCTAATATAAATATAATATATAAAAATCTTCCCTAGAACTGGGTTGTGTTCAAGATTTCAAAGTAAAATGCCTAAATATAGGGATTCTTCATCAATCGAAATTTGCAATTCAGTATTCTCTGCAATACGTAATTGTTAAACAATATTTAATACTTAAAAAATTGTCTCTTTGTCAAGACCTTGGACCAGGTCTGATTTGTGCTTTTATGCACAGAACAATTTACAAGCCTGATATATAAAATGTTATGCTTGTATATAAGAGAAACTATCACCAAAAAAATATTAAGAATGGGGTTAGTAAAATGGTATAGAAAAGATAGTTAATATTTGTTCTTAATTTTTACACAGGTTATTAATACACAGGTTAAAATGTAATTATTCACTTACTTT
Source organism: Phosphuga atrata (assembly GCA_944588485.1). Lineage (NCBI taxonomy): Eukaryota > Metazoa > Arthropoda > Insecta > Coleoptera > Silphidae > Phosphuga > Phosphuga atrata. The sequence goes on from OX155905.1 coordinate 10,560,928, forward strand.
GGAGACGGCTTCCTTCTTTTTTCGTCAGGCACAAACAAAGTTTAAACGTATTCTAGCTCTTAACTCTCGCTTAGCTCGAATGAGAATGAACCTTGTACCTACATGCTAGTAATGTATGAATAGAATGAAGTATGTAATAGAATGAACCTACATGCTAGTAATGTAAGCGTAAAGCATTTTCCGGCATGATTTTATAAATCTTTTCTTTTGATTCTTCTTATGCAACTTACCAGGACGTGGCAACGTATTCTGTTTTCCAAGAGTACTACCTGCAATTGTTGCAGGTTTTAAATACGAATTCAAATTTCTATATAATAAAGCTAATGGACCGTTTGCGGTCATTACTTCGTTTCCTATCGTTTCTGTGTTATCCGACGTGTCTACTTCGGGTAATTCGTTGTGTTTTAGATTCCTCTTGGCAATTATGGCAACTCTGTCTCCGGCTCGTCGGCCCATGTCCTTCCTGTAGGTTTTACGGTTTGGGATATTCAGGCGGTTCCATCTTTACTGAATCTCTTATTGGAATTCCCTTTATATATACACAATATAAATTAATAGTATGACTAAATAAATTACCTGCTGGTGGTCCAACAGCTTCGAGTTTTAAGTGTAAGTAGGCATTGCGTCGCTTTAATCCTACTATATCGTTCTTCTGATCGAGTAACTCGAGAAGTAACTACTTAACCTGTGCTCCTTGGTTCACTAACAGTAGTGTCAATGTGCTCTTTTCAAGTTCAAGTTTTTGAAAAGTTTCTATTTTTTTTAGTCTATTTGTCCCTCATGCAAAATTATGAGAAAACTGCTGATTTCTTTCAGATCATATTCCTTTAATATAGTTTTTGAAAGTGTAAACACCAAGTCATAAAGTCTGTTACTACAGTCTGAATTGTTGCTCTTTCTCTGGGGTTTCGTCTTGGAAATATTAAACTTTGATCACAAATAGAAATTGAGTTTTTTATTTACGTTGGTTTGGAATTTACATTTCTGTGGTTAATAAATGTTGGAACATTAGGAACAGCCGCAAGATTAAATCGTTGTTGAAGACGCTTCGTCTCTCTGTTACATGAGTTACATGAAAAAAATATCTTCTGGCGAATTGGAATATATTTGTACATTTCCTTTGCACATGTAGAAAGAAAAATTCATTCTTATCGATTGAAGGCGGTAATTCATTATATAACCCCGTTAAAGGAAACTCAAAAACATCTTAACTGTTTTCCCTAACGATTTAAATGGTTTTTTTGAACAGAGAGGAGGTAAGTATTTTCAATACAAGTACTTACACTGTGTACAAGCGCAGATGTTTGTATGTGCTTCGGAGAGCCATCTGAGGAGGAGGAAGATAAGGGGGGCACTCGCTTTGTTTCGGTTAGTTCCTAAAAAAAATAAAAAAAGTTTAGATTTTTTTTATTTAGGCGATGTTTTGTTTCACTACCGGAGAATCTTTATTCCTCTTTCTTTTCCCATGTTCGGGGTGGTCTTCTTCCCGCGGAGGTATTTCCACCGCTAACCGAAACATTTTTTCGATGCCCTTAATCTTTAGTTTCCTCCCTGTTCTTATGAACAGTTCCTCTTTGTCTGAGTCAATGTTTACCTCCCCTTTGTACATATACCTCAGCAAAGCTTCCAACATACAACGATCCACACCTTCCAAATGAATGGTATGGTGTGGACTTTTAGTCAATGTCAGAAGCCTTGTGAAGTACGGACTAAAAGCACATAGCATTATTTGATGCGCTTGGATCAATTTTCTACCGCAGGACAATGTTACATCACATAACTCCTGACGGTGGAGAAAACCAGCCAACGCTTCTGTCAGCATTCTATGGTGATTTGCCAATTTTTAATTTTTGATACCTGTTGAATAAAATATTTTTAGTGGAATTATAAGATTTTATTTCATAATTTTGAAGCAATGAAGACCAGTCTCCGAAGTCCAATGAACTTTGCTGTATTATATAAAAAATTACTTTGATACATATTTTACTTCATAAGTGGTATATTTAGACCACTAACTAGCAGTTACATAAAACTAACTAACTAACTTTTTATTTTGTTATGTATCTTATTTATTATCTTACCTCACATTTCATCATCAATGAATAATATGAGCCGAATACTGTTGGTTCGGCACATTGGTAAATGGAAAAATTAAAAAAATTAAGGAGATTTGCCTCCATTTGGTACAATTGCGCTGCCGTGTACGCATGCCCGCACAATGTCAGAATTCTTGAAGCCTTAAAATCAGGTTTAGACAGTATATGGTGTGTGGGTTATAAATCTATATTACATAAATACTCTACATATTATTCCATATTTTTTTTCTGAACTGGGAAGATCCTTGATCTTATCAAGATGTCTAGTCGGATAAGAGGATGGTCCAGGCTTAGCGACCGTTTATGGAGCGCCGCGTCCTTTCTTGGGTCTCTATGTGGCCTGGAGTTCTGATTCGGAGCCGCTACAGCTTCCCCCGCTGGGAGATGGGGTTCTCTTTCTCGCCGTTATGTTCTTGTATAGACGGCCGACACTGCCCTCGCTGGCGCTATATCCCAGAGTATCTTGGAGCCATAGCACATCGTCCTGCGATATGTTGGACACCACACAGGATATCTTTCAGGAGAGCTTTAACAACCTTCTGGTCAGAGGCGTGGTCAATTATGGCCTGAGTGCTCTGGAAGTTGTCTTGGACTCTCTTGTTGATCTTCAGCCACTCCAGGGTCGCTGCGGTAACCTGCGTCACCTACCTCGGTAGTAACTCTGCAACAAAATGCTTACTTTCTCCATTTCCACCACGGAATATTTATAATATGGGTCTCCTATGGTAAAATCTGGTAAAAACATTTTTCCTTAATATTTTGTGTCCGCACTTAGTAATTTTATTGCCAAAAAAAGGGCTGCCGCGGCTAATTCCGATGGGGAATATGTATAATAATGGCGTGATAAAGCAAATAATTCTAAGAGATAATTTGTTTAATTTTATGTCTGGAATTAAGAAATGATTTACCTCTTCAAATTCATGGCAAGAGTGGATTCCAAGACTTTTGGGACTCACGTTATATATAAAGATTATTCTGGGGTCCCTGATTTCTTTTGGACCCCTCTGTCTTCTTCCGCTCCCTGGTGCTTTTTTGCGTGAGTTTTAATATCCTTTACGTTTCGGTTACATATGCAGCAGTATGAGTTTTCGCCAAATGTTGGTGCTTTTGTACTCTTTCCTCCTCGCCCCTTTGTTATGGTGAGGTTTTGAAGTATGATACGACGTTAAATGTTAGTTCTTCTTCTTCTTCTGTCTCTCCTTGCCCCTTCTCTATTATGAGGTTTTGAAGAACAGTAATTTTTTTGGCTGAAATAATAATTTATACTATTACTATTTGTTTCTATTTAATTGAAATTCACAAAGGAGTTGATAAATAGTGCCGCACTTTAGACCTGTTTATTTAAACACACAAATATATAAAATATAAGTTTGTATTCAGTTTAAAGATAGCACGACGGTTTTTTAAATATAGTTTTCAGTCTCTCCCTCTCTCTTCGTGGCGCTACAGTCCCATTTGGTCTACACTTGTGCTCGGTGTTTTGATATTACACTAGTGTAGGGAGCTCTTACAGTTTTTAACGTGGCTGGTGAGCCACTATTGGGGGGAGGAGGTTTCCAGGCAGATTTTTACTCTGATGACTTTGCCAGATCCATCTACAGGAAAACGGTGGCTTATTTTTACCACGTTCAGGATTTGAACCCGGGACTTGCGGCTCCGTCTGACACCTTGACTACTAGGCCACCACCGCAATCAATTCAAGATACCTTCAAGGTGCCTTTATGGTACGAAGTTAGTAGCTTTATTTATTGTCAGCGGGATTTTGAATGTATTCATTTTATATATTAAGCTTGTCGAAAGCCTTTGAGACGTCCAGGAGTACCGCTCCCATGATGTCCTCTGTCTATTATCGCTTCAGTTATTCTGGTACGTTGTAGAATGTTGTTGTCTCAATCCGTACTGTTCGTCGAAGATTATTTGGTTCTCGTTAACTATGTCTGTCAGCCGTTAACTATAGTGACTATAGTTTGTTCTAAATTGATAAATGTGATTATGCTTACTTTGGCAGCTGCTTACTCTTTTAAAAAACTATAAAAAGGAAATCATATATACTAGTGACATTATCTAAATTTATTAACGTGGACTGTTATGATACCATACTTTCACTTTCTTTCCTTGTAGATTCTTTGACTTTTTTGTTTGTTTTAGGATTAGTTACTTTCTTTATAGCTCCACTAGTACTACTTAAACTAGTAGCCTGATCTGATTAGGAACTTCATCCTTTTCCTGGCAGCGCCGCTCATCCGCCGCTTCCTTGGGTCTTTTGTTTTTAGACCCTTAAGATTGACAGCGAGTTCCGCGTCGCTGCTCAACAGAAGTTCTGTCTCCTTTGTATGTACCCCAGTGTTTTCCATAGGCATTTCTGCACTTTTGGCGAGGTCTTTAGCCTCTGGTTTGGGTGAGCTTGAGGAGTCACCCGATCCTTTATTTTTAATTTCTGTTGTATTCACTTGTAGGTGAGCCCCGCATTACTACAAGAAGGCTGGTTTAAACGGGAGTTCGCCAATTTCATGAGTTCGACCTACTAACGACCACCGCTTTCCCGTGGCCACGCAGCTATCGGCATAGGCTGTTCCACCATTAGCTTGGAGACAAAGATTATTGTGGGTATCATGCCACTTGACCCGGGTGGTTAAGCCAAGGTCCCCAGACTCAATGCAGGCAGGACAAAGTCAGCTGACAGCAGAGAGCCCCGTATATCGGAACAGATATCAATATTTTCAAAATTATCCAAAAAATTAAAAATCATAAAAATCGGTCCAGCCGTTCTTGAGTTTTTAAAAGCCAAAATTTAAACTCGACTGTGTTTTCCAGAAAAATGCTAGTAAATTTAAACCATTTTCGGGCAGAATTTTATAAATCTTTTCATTTTATTTTGTTATGCAACTTACCATCAGGAAGGGGCGTCTGGATTTCTGGTACATCTTCTTCTGCAGGAAGGGGCATATCAGACTGGGGCGTACCAGAAGTGCCCGCCAGCTGAATGTCTGGTACAATTTCTGAAGACTCGTCCGCAACTACTCAACCTTTCCGGAACTCTATAATACTAATGAGTCTTTTTAGGACTACCAAAAACAAATCTCTTATGAAATTTGTCAGTTATTCTATAGCTTTCAGTCCACCTTCGTGGCACTCAACAAAAACCATAAAAATAACATTGAATTTTAAGATCATGTCTTTCCGATACCTTGATATAAAATATAAGTTTGTACTCAGTTTAAAGATAGCACGACGGTTTTTTAAATATAGTTTTCAGTCTCTCTCTCTCTTCGTGGCGCTACTGTCGCATTTGGTATCCCCAATATAAGTTTTTTATGATTCGGACATCGTAATCATCAATTCCTTTACTTCTAAGTATCTGGATTAGTCGTTCATGTTTGACTGTATCGAACGCTTTTTCGTAGTCAACTAGGCACATAAATACGTCTTTGTTTATGTCTAAACATCTTTGTAATAGGAGATTTATTCCAAACAGCGCGTCTCAAGTTCCTAGACCGTTAGTAAATCCGAATTGCGTGTTGCCAATTTCTCTTTCTGCTTTTGCACTTATTCGTTTGTGTATAATTTTCAAGCAGATTTTAAGTGTTTATAGACCTGTATTCAGAGCAGTCCTTCGCATTATGTTTTTTCGACATTACTATGAATGTCGATTTCAGCCATTCTCGAGGTTCTTGCCTGTTGTATATACCGTGTTGAATAAAACAATCAGTTGTAAAAGGTCTTCTTCCATTAATTTGATGATTTCGGTGAAAACCTCATCTGGTCCAGCTGCTTTGCCGTTTTTCGAGTTCTTAATTGCGCATTTAACCTCTTCTCTAGTTATTTTGAATGCGGGTGTTTCGATATTTATATCCTGAGCCTCCGCTCGGTTGGCTCTGAAAAGTTCTTTTAAATACTCTTCCCATCTCTTTATTTTCAGTTTGGATTCCAGGATGATGTTACCGTTTTTGTCTTTCAATAGGCCACCTTGCCTCTTTTTCCCAAGTCCTGTAAGCTCTTTGACTTTCTTGTGCAAGTTGAATGTATCGCAGTTTGCCTGAAGTGCTTCTATTTCATTTCATCTATCCGTCGTGTATTTCTCCTTTGCTTCTCTGATCCTTCTTCTAATCAGTGCATGTATTTCTTTGTATTTTGTAATATCGTTGTTTTTATGTTTGCGGCGTGTGTCCATTAGTCCGAGTATTTTTGGTGTCATCCATTCTTGCTTTTTCTTTAACTAGTGTTAATCTAACTAGTGTATTATTAAATACACAGGAGCAAATTATTTTTCGAAATTTCAACATAATTTTCAAAGCTGCAACTTGGTTAATAATCTGGATAGAATATTCTTTTTTTTTTTAAGTTTGGTTCGAAGTGAATACCGGGTTTGCCGACCCTATTGGTAGCCTATTGTATTCTATCACATTCACTTAGGCCCAGAAACCTGTTGTTATTGTAAATTGCGCTAATTGCCATTTTTCACATTGCCATTTGTCTTCTGAAACAAATGCGGCCGGCGCTGGGGATAGAACTCGGACCTCTATACTTGTCAGCGCTCTAACATGAGACCACGAGCGTCACCACTACACCACTCGCGCCGGCGTAGAATATTCTAGCTTTCGTTATTATCTAGATAGGCTATTTCTCCGTATAGTTAACAAGTTTCGTTAATCTAGCTAGGCTATTAGCTATGGCACAGGATCAATGGAATTTTAAAAGACCATGCACATCTGGTACATACACACAGATATTTGGTTAATATTGTTTTACCACGATAACTTAGCAAACTAGCATCTCCCATAGAAAGACGCTTGAATATGCTTTGTTGACTTTCGTTTGCGGAATATTTGTTTTTTCGATTCTTCTTCTTCTTTGGGTGTCTTATTCCTTCGGGATGTTGGCGATCAACATAGCAATTTCCGTTCTATCTACAGCCTATTTGAAAAGTTGTATGGAAGTGAGCGAGAACCACTGCCTCAGGTTTCCTAGTCACGAGTTTCTTCTTCTACCTGGTCCTCTGAGTCCATCTGCTCTTCCTTGCAGAACCAGCTGTAGTAAGCGGTATTTCTGGTTTCTCATTATATGGCCAAGATAGCCAGTATTGATTGTGCTCAGAACTTGGCACTTTGTGCCTATTCTATACATTACCACCTTATTCGTAATGTGATCCCGCCAGCATATGCGAAGCAGCTTTCTATATACCCAGAGCTCGAACGCCTCTATCTTGCTTTCTGTTAGCGTCCATGCTTCTGCGCCGTACAACAGAACAGAGAAAACGTAACACCTGACTATTCGGATCTTTAGTTGTAATATCAGGTCGTTGCTGCATAGCATTGTTTTGAGTTTATTAAATGCCGCATATCTTCTTAATAATTTTGGTGTTTGGGGTTCCGTAAGAGTTTTTGTGTCCGCTTTTAGCAATTTTATTGCTAAAAAAAGGGCGGTCGCGGCTAATTCCGATGCGGAATATGTGGAATAATAGCGTGATAAAGCAAATAATTCTAAGAGATAATTGGTAGATATTTTTTTCTTCCGCTGAAAATAAAAAGTTTGAGTGACTCACATACAGAAATTATATTAATCGCTGTTGCGCTGAGTTAGGCCAATGGCGACACACGCTACTGCTACGAGCTTGGCACGCCAATTGGTGTGATTGTGTAAGGGGTTTAATAATATCCTCCCTGTAATCTGGTGAGTGTGAGAGTTCTAAAAAAGAATTAACATGAGTGTATTAGTCACGGATGACTTTCATTAAACCAGATTTAGAATGCACTGAGTTTTATACGCTCGACACAACTCTTTACCACACGCTTGTACCATCTGTTGATGAGTGCGTCGTCGATTCTTTCGCGCTTAATTCTGCATTGCGAGTTCTGCCAACCTCTAGAGAATTATTTCTCAAACATTCTCCCGCCATCAGCAGTAGTTGATGATTAAGTGTTTAAAGTTCGTGGTTTCATGTGGCACAGGAGCTAGTTTGCTGATTGGTCGAGTGAGTGTAGTTGTAGCCTTCTTCAAAGTTACTACTCGGGTGAGTGCGTCCTTTCCTGGATGTAGAGCAATGATCCTAGCTAGTGGCCATTTGTGAGGTGGAAGTCGCTCATCTGTGATGAGGACGAGTGATCCTTTCTTGATAATGTTGCTAGGGTGGTGCCATTTCGAAATTGATTGTTGTCGTTGTAGATATTGACTAGACCATAGAGTCCAAAAATACTGCAACTTCTGCTGGATAAGTCGCCACTTTGACAGATGAATTAGTTTCTGTTCGTTCAGAGATGGTTCGGACAGAGTGGAGAGTACGTTGCCTGTGAGGCAATGGCCCGGCGTGAGAGCTGACACGTCATCGGGATCGTAACTGAGTGGTTCCAGTGGCCTTGAGTTTAGTGTCGCTTCGATCTGAGCGAGCATTGTAGATAACTCCTCATAAGTGAGCACTATGTCTCCCACCGTGCGTCGGAGGTGGAATTTTATTGATTTCACCGCCGCTTCCCACTTACCGCCCATGTGCGGTGCTGCAGGTGGAATGAACTGCCACTGGGTGTTGTCTTTTGACAGAGTTGAGGCAATTGAGTGATGTTCCTTTGAACTTTGAGTAAACATTCAACGTAGCATGACGTCTGCTCCTACGAAATTCGTTCCGCAGTCTGAATGGAGCGTGCTTGGTATTCCTCGTCTTGAGGTAAATCTTCTGTATATATATATATAATATATATTATAATATATATATATATATATATATATATATATATATATATATTATATATATATATATATTCTGTATATATATATAATACTGTAAATATATATATTTACATATATATAGTAACCTGCGTCTAAATTTCTAAATAAGAAATGTCGATGAAAAGAGATGTCGTTCTTTCCATAATGCATTTCCCCTTAACATGTAGTGGCCATTGTTTTCCACAATATACTTCACGATTTTCAAGTCTTCCTCCGACGTGTACTCAGACATATCTGAAACTTCAAATTTAAATCATTTACAAAAATCTTAGTCGGCTATGACAATTTTAACAGAAGTAGGTTATGACTAATTTGACTAAATTTCGATTGAATTCACAGATTTTAACCCAAAAATTTGCAACGAAACCGAAACTTTTACTCACTTGCTTGTTGTTGCTCATGCTTCTAACCTCTTTATGATCACGCTGGTGAAATAACGATGCAAATTGTTTATTCTAGCTATCGATATTATCTAGATAGGGTATTTCTCCGTATAGTTAACAAGTTTCGTTAATCTAGGTGGGCTATTAGTTATTTCACAGGATCAATGGAGTTTTAAAAGACCAGATGTGCATTATAGGTACATACTTACACACAGATATTTGGTTAATATTGTTTTACCACGATAACTTAGCAAAATAGCACCTCCCATAGAAAGACGCCTTGAATATGCTTTGCTGACTTTCGTTCGCTGAATATTTGTTTTTTCGCTTCTTCTTCTTCTTAAAACAAGTTATATAGTTATGTTAATAACATAATAACATAAAGTTATGTTATATAAAAAATTGTCTATATTAATATATAAAAGAATATATTAAAAAATATATTTATATTATACCTACATACCTTTTGCGGGACCGGCAATTCTCTGGTCTTGTTGCCTTTTTACTCTTTTTACTCTTTGTTGAGACCTTGTACCAGTTCTGATTTGTGCTTTTATGCACAGAACAATTTACAAGCATAATTAATAAAATATTATGCTTGTACATAAAATAAACTATCACCAAAAAAATATTAAGAAAGGGGTTAGTAAAATGGTATAGAAAAGATAAGACATGCTAATAATGTAAACCTATAGCGTTTTCCGGCATAATGTTATAAATCTTTTCTTTTGATTTTGATATCCAACTTACCATCGATTGGAGGTGTTCCACTTGATGTTCCACAAAAACCACTTCCAGGATAAAATAAAAACAAATTACTTTTAGACCTAAAATAATTCCTATTTCACATCTTAAGATTATTGTTTATATTTGGAGTTACATGAAAATATGAAAAGCATTTGACCTAATTGCAACTAAACAGTTCTGCAAGAAAACAATCACTTTTTTTGTTTCTACCGTTGCATATTTATGGTAAGGTTCTCCAATCTGTTTATATGTTTCAGATATTTTTGCCAGTTCTTCCAGCATTTTTTACTATACAGGTACTTACACTGTGTACTTGTGCAGATGTTTCAATGTACTTCGGGGAGCCATCTGAGGAGGAGGAAGATAAGGGCACTCTCTTTGTTTCGGTTAGTTCCTAAAAAAATAAAAAAAGTTTAGATTTTTTTTTATTTAGGCGATGTTTTGTTTCACTACCGGAGAATCTTTATTCCTCTTTCTTTTTTCATATTCGGGGTGGTGTTCTTCCGGCGGAGGTATGTTCACGGCTAACCGAAACATGTTTTCGATGCCCTTTATCTGAAATTTCTTCGCTGCCTTTACAAATTCTTCCTCTTTATCCTCGTCGATGATAATTTCCCCTTCATACATTAATTTCAGCAGAGCTTCCAGCATACAAGCATCCACATCCTCATCAAAACAAATGATAGGGTGTGGATTTATTTGAGGTATCAGAAGCTCTGTGAAATAGCCACTGCACGCACACAGTACAATTTGATGAGCTTTCATCCGTTTTCCACCGCAGTACAACGTTACGTCGCATAACTCCTGACGGTGGAAAAACCCAGCCAACGCAGCATAATTGAGTGGTTATAAATTTTCTTTTGCATTTTACCTGTTGAATAAAATATTTTTAGTGGAATGATAAGATTTCGTTTCATTATTTTGAAGCAATGAAGACCAGTCTCTGAAGTCCAATGAGCTTTGCTGTATTACATAAAAAATTACTTTGATACATATTTCACTTCATAAGTGGTATATTTAGACCACTAACTAGCAGTTAGATAAAACTAACTTTTTATATTGTTATGTATCTTATTTATTATCTTACCTCACATTTCATCATCAATGAATAATATGAGCCGAATACTGTTGGTTCGGCACATTGGTAAATGGAAAAATTAAAAAAATTAAGGAGATTTGCCTCCATTTGGTACAATTGGGCTGCCGTGTACGGATGCCCGCACAATGTCAGAATTCTTGAAGCCTTAAAATCAGGTTTAGACAGTATATGGTGTCTGGGTTATAAATCTATATTACATAAATACTCTACATATTATTCCATTTTTTTTTTCTGAATTGGGAAGAGCCTTGATCTTATCAAGATGTCTAGTCGTATAAGAGGATGGTCCAGGCTTAGCGTCCGTTTATTAAGCGCCGCGTCCTTTCTTGGGTCTCTATGTGGCCTGGAGGTCTGATTCGGAGCCGCTACAGCTTCCCCCGCTGGGAGATGGGGTTCTCTTTCTTGCCGTTATCTTCTTGTATAGGCGGCCGACACCGCCCTCGCTGGCGCTATATCCCAGAGTATCTTGGAGCCATAACACATCGTCCTGCGATATGTTGGACACCACACAGGATATCTTTCAGGAGAGCTTTAACAACCTTCTGGTCAGAGGCGTGGTCAATTATGGCCTGAGTGCTCTGGAAGTTGCCTTGGACTCTCTTGGTGATCTTCAGCCACTCCAGGGTCGCTGCGGTAACCTGCGTCACCTACCTCGGTAGTAACTCTGCAACAAAATGCTTACTTTCTCCATTTCCACCACGGAATATTTATAATACGGTTTTCCTATGGTAAAATCTGGTTGAGATATAGGTTTTCCAGTTCTTTCAACATTTTTCCTTAATATTTTGTGTCCGCACTTAGCAATTCTATTGCCAAAAAAAGGGCTGCCGCGGCTAATTCCGATGGGGAATATGTGTAATAATGGCGTGATAAAGCAAATAATTCTAAGAGATAATTTGTTTAATTTTATGTCTGGAATTAAGAAATGATTTACTTCTTCAAATTCATGGCAAGAGTGGATTCCAAGACTTTTGGGACTCACGTTATATATAAAGATTATTTTCGTTTTGGGGTCCCTGAATTCTTTTGCACCCCTCTGTATTCGTTCGCTCTCTGGTGCAATTTTGAGTGACTTTTAAGATCCTTAACGTTTCGGTTGCATATGTAGCAGTATGAGTTTTGGCTAAATGTTGGTGCTTTTGTACTTTTTCCTCCTCGCCCCTTCGTTATGGTGAGGTTTTGAAGTATATTAACTTTTTGGGTTGCTGCTGAAATAATAATTTATACTATTACTATTTGTTTCTATTTAATTGAAATTCACAAAGGAGTTGATAAATAGAGCCGCACTTTAGACTTGTTTATTTAAACACACAAATATATAAAATATAAGTTTGTACTCAGTTTAAAGATAGCACGATGGTTTTTTAAATATAGTTTTCAGTCTATCTCTGTCTTCGTGGCGCTACAGTCCCATTTGGTCTACACTTGTGCTCGGTGTTTTGATATTACACTAGTGTAGGGTGCTCTTACAGTTTTTAACGTGGCTGGTGAGCCACTATTGGGGGGAGGAGGTTTCCAGGCAGATTTTTACTCTGATGACTTTGCCAGATCCATCTACAGGAAAACGGTGGCTTATTTTTACCACGTTCAGGATTTGAACCCGGGACTTGCGGCTCCGTCTGACACCTTGACTACTAGGCCACCACCGCAATCAATTCAAGATACCTTCAAGGTGCCTTTATGGTACAAAGTTAGTAGCTTTATTTATTGTCAGTGGGATTTTGAATGTATTCATTTTATATATTAAGCTTGTCGAAAGCCTTTGAGACGTCCAGGAGTACCGCTCCCATGACGTCCTCTGCCTATTATCGCTTCAGTTATTCTGGTACGTTGTAGAATGTTGTTGTCTCAATCCGTACTGTTCGTCGAAGATTATTTGGTTCTCGTTAACAATGTCTGTCAGCCGTTAAATGACTATAGCTTGTTCTAAATTGATAAATGTGATTATGCTTAATCTTCGAGTGACACACTAATAAATACTGTAAGTACCTGTATTAAAGAGTATAAAAAGCCATTTAAAAACTATAAAAAGAACTGGGGAAATCATATATACTAGTGACATTATCTAAATTTATTAACGTGGACTGTTATGATACCATACTTTCACTTTCTTTCCTTGTAGATTCTTTGACTTTTTTGTTTGTTTTAGGATTAGTTACTTTCTTTATAGCTCCACTAGTACTACTTAAACTAGTGGTGTTGGTGAAGATATGAAGTTCCTTCATCTTATCAAGATTTAACTCTATTAAAGAGTGGTGATTAAAGACTATATGGTGTCTTGGTTATAAATCTATGTTACATGAATACTCTACATATTATTTCATATTTTATTTTTTTGTCTAAACTAAGAAAACACACGAAATGGCGCATCTTATTACATATATTTCTCACACGAAAGACAGATACTTGTCAATGAGTGAAATGACTGGGCGAGGACAATATAACTGAATGGCTACCGGCATAACGTTCCTCCGCGTTGCCGCACCGTTGACACGTTTACTCTATAGCGGATGAGTGGATAAACATTGTAATCAACTTAGTCAAGTTTAGACAATCATAAACATAATCACGTTTAGACAGTACATGGTGTCCGGGTTATAAATCTATATTACATGAATACTCTACTATTTTTTTGTCTGAACTGAGAAGATCTTATCAAGTGGTATCATTTAAATAAATAAAAATTTATAAGAAATATTGAATTAGTGGAAAGTAGGAAAAAAATGAGCAAAAAAATGCATAATTAATATTTGCACTAAATATATACTTACATGCAGAAAAAAAAACACAGAAAAAATAAAAAAATGTCCAAAACTCAAAAAATCCACTAAAATCAAAATCCAAAAATCAAAATCCAAACACAAAGCAATCCAACAATCCAAAAAAGCACAATCACAAAACAATTCAATCCAAAAATCAAAGTCCAAAAACAATCCAATCCAACAATCCAAAAATCACAATCCAAAAACAATCCGTCATTAAGATACTCAAGCTCCTTTACCACGGCAAGGTGGAGATACCTCGAAAGGAGACTCTTCATATTATTTCACATTATTTTTTTTGTCTAAACTAAGAAGATCCTTCATCTTATCAAGATGTAACTTTATTAAAGACTGGTGGTTAAAGACTATATGGTGTCCTGGTTATAAATCTATGTTACATGAATACTCTACATGTTATTTCATATTTTATTTTTTTGTTTAAACTGAGAAGATCCTTTATCTTATCAAGATGTATCTCTATAATAAAGACTGGTGATTACAAACTATATGGTGTCCTTGTTATAAATCTATATTACATAAATACTGATATCCCTAATGTCTGACGGCGGGTGATACGCGAGAATCCCAGACATGCGTTCGGAGATTTGTTCGAAAGAATAAAGTAATTGCAGAGTTAAGTTTATTAGTTCAGACAATTATTAACATAATCAGATTTAGACAGTATATGGTGTCCGGGTTATAAATCTATATTACATGAATACTCTACATATTATTCCATATTTTATTTTTTTCCCTGAACTGTGAAGATCCTTCATCTTATCAAGATGTCTAGTCGTATAAGAGGATGGTCCAGGCTTAGCGTCCGTTTATGGAGCGCCGCGTCCTTTCTTGGGTCTCTATGTGGCCTGAGGGTCTGATTCGGAGCCGCTGCAGCTTCCCCCGCTGGGAGATGGGATTTTCTTTCTCGCCATTATGTTCTTGTATAGACGGCCGACACCGCCCTCGCTGGCCCTATGTCCCAGAGTATCTTTGAGCCATAGCACATCGTCCTGCGATATGTGGAATAATGGCGTGATAAAGCAAATAATTCTAAGAGATAATTTGTTTAATTTTATGTCTGGAATTAAGAAATGACCTACCTCTTCAAATTCATGGCAAGAATGGATTCCAATACTTTTGGGATTCACGTTATATATAAACATAATTTTCAATTTGGGGACCCAGAAAACTTTTGGGCCCCTCTGTGTTCGTCGGATTTAAATAATTTAATTTAATAATTTTAATTCTAAAGATTTATGTTTTTTTTGAATAGAGTGGAAGTAGGTATTTTCAATACAGGTACTTACAGTATTTATTAGTGTGTCACTCGAAGATTCTGGTCCAGGCTGGTTCCTAAAAAAAAAATTAAAATTTATTTATTTATTATTTAGATTTATTTTACTTTCTGTCTGTTTATTTAAACACACAAATATATAAAATATAAGTTTGTACTCAGTTTAAAGATATAGATAGTTTTCACTATCTCTCTCTTCGTGGCGCTACAGTCCCATTTGGTCTATACTTATGCTCGGTGCCTTGATATTACACAAGTGTAGGGAGCTCTTACAGTTTTTAACGTGGTTGGCGAGCCATTTTTGGGGGAGGAGATTTCAAGGCAGATTTTCACTCTGATGACTTTTCCAGAAAACGGTGGCTTATTTTTACCACGTTCAGGATTTGAACCCGGGACTTACGGCTTCGTCTCACACCTTGACTACTAGGCCACCACCGCAATCAATTCAAGATACCTTCAAGGTGCCTTTAAGATACGAAGTTAGTAGCTTTATTATTCGCAGCGGGATTTTCAATGTATTCATTTTATAAATTAAGCCGTTGTGCCAGATCTTGTCGAAAGCCTTTGAGACGTCCAGGAGTACCGTTCCCATGACGTCCTCTAAATGGATCAGGACCTTTGTGTAACCTTTTTCTATTACCTTTACGAGGGCGTCCTCTCCTCTTGGCCGCCGGAAATTCCAGCGGCGACCCTGGGCTGTGTATAATTATTTTTCGCCCTTCATCTATTGGATAATATAGCTAAACTTATTATTCATTAACACTTGTAGCTACCTATTGGATAGCATATTGTTTAACAACTGTGTCAGTGACTTGCATCCTGTTAGTTTATGGAACTTATCTTGATTACTCCATCTCTCCAAATCGAATCATATGCAGCTGTGAGATGATCCTTCATCTTATCAAGATGTATCTCTATTAAAGACTGGTGGTTAAAGACAATATGGTGTCCTGGTTAGGTTAGGTTGGGTTAGAGTAAATCAGAAACAAAAACATAAATTAAATAAATGAAATGTGAAAAATCAGAGAATTAATATGTAGTAAGGTGGACAAGTTGGTGAACAGTGGTGAGGTAGTTTGATAACTATTACGACTGAAGAGAGTATATTAAAACTGACTGTAAACTAGTGACTTCACACCAAGGCTGAAGATGTCTTATGGGTTAGTCGTTCACATTCAGACCAGTCTTGTCTGCAACCACCTGCTTGGACTCTTATCACTAATGACACTGTGCACTCTGGCGGAGGACAAACAAAGGATAACTACAGGTTTCAGTACAAAACAACAAGAATTATTTTGTTCATTCATAAAATAATTAATATTTTCTTACCCGTTTGGTTTTTCTCTTCTTTCACTTGAATCTTAATTGTTGTTGGTTCCTTGCTTCTAGCATTGACTTTTTCTTCTATATTTTTGACTATATATTTTTTGCACTTTGTAGCTTTAATATGTTAATACATATGTACCGCAGACTCATATTCTACAAAACGAGGAACTTTAAAAGGGGGTTTTTATTTGGCTTTTTCTTTTTCCATTAATTCATCCCGTTCCTGCTTCCAAATCTGCAGCAACGCCGAACGGGATTGTTCTTCATATAGATCGTGTCGTGATCTTTGGGTTGAGAACGAACTGATATAAATGACAAGATCGGCAAGTATAAGCTACGTGTTGACTTTCTCCAGTTTTGTCCAGTCTTGTCAAGTCGTGTCCAGTCTTGTCTAGTCTAAACATGCCTGTCCATTCTTGCCAAATCGTGTACACGGTTACAAATTTAGGACTCTTCTTCTTTAAGTTCCATGTCCTTTCCGAACGTTGGTAACCATCTGGGCTATGATGACTTTATTCACTGCGGCACGGAAAAGTTCTGTTGTCGTCATGCCGAACCAGGTTCTTAGGTTTTTCAACCAAGATATTCGTCTGGCGCCGATTGACCTCTTTCCTGCCACCTTTCCCTGGATAATCTTCTGCAGCAAATGAAATCTATCTTCGTTTCTCATGATGTGGCCAAGATATTCTAGCTTTCTGCACTTGACTGTGTTTAGAACCTCTCTCTCCTTGTTCATTCTATGGAGGATCTCATCATTGGTTATTCGATCCCTCCAGGAGACTCTCAGCATTCTGCGATATATCCACATTTCAAATGCCTCTAACTTTTTGCTGGTGGCTTCTGGCAGTGTCCACGATTCCATTCCGTAAAAAAGAACCGAAAACACATAGCATCTCATCATTCTCAGCTTTGTAGTCATTGTGGCATTGTGGCTTGTTAGTACAGATCGCATTTTGGTAAAAACAGATCTTGCCTTTTCAATGCGAATTTTTATCTCCTGAGAGTGATCCCACCGATCATTAACATTTGTGCCAAGATATGTATACCTCTCCACCCGTTCGATTGGCTCTTGATTGACAGTAAGTTCACAGTTTTCAATATAGGACTTGCTGATGACCATAAGTTTTGTCTTCTTGATGTTAATATCCGAGCCATATTCTGTGCTCTTTTCTACAAGTCTGTTTATTAGATGTTGTAGTCCTTCTATACTATCTGCAAACATCACTGTGTCATCTGCATATCGTATGTTGTTGATTTTTTCGCCATTGAGAGAGATGCTAGCTTCACACTCTTCCAGAGCTTCTTTAAATATGTATTCAGAATAGATGTTAAAAATAAGAGGGGACAATATACATCCTTGTCTCACTCCTCTCATTATGTCTATTTGTTCGGTCTTTTCTGTCTCTACTCTCACTACGGCTTTTTGGTTCCAGTAGAGGTTCGTAATAATTCGTAGATCCTTGCCGTCCATCCCAGTTTCCTGTAAGATGTTAATCATTTTTTGGTGTTTGACCCTGTCGAAAGCCTTCTGGTAGTCAACAAAACAGGCAAAAATGTCGCAGTTCATATCTCTGCACCGTTGAAATAGTACTTGCGTGCAATATAATGCTTCTCGTGTGCCCATCGCATTTCTGAAACCAAACTGAGTTGGTGATACTTGTTCTTCGCAAACTCTGTAAATTCTTCTGTGAATTATTTTTAAAAATAATTTGAGAAGGTGACTCATGAGACTTATAGTTCTGAACTCTTCACACTTCTTTGCTTTTGGTTTTTTGGGTAATGTTATAAATTCTGACTTTAGCCATTCTTGTGGTATATTTCCAGAGTTATAAATTTGGTTGAATATTTTTGTCAGATTTTTTACCCTGTCGTCATCCAGTAGTTTAAAGAATTCCGATTGGATTTCATCTGGTCCAGGTGCTTTACCGTCTTTCATTGTTTTTATTGCCTGCTTTACTTCATCCATCAGGATCTCCGGTCCATCCGAGTTGTTTATGGATGGAGGTTCCGCTCTAGTATCATGAAACAGTTGTTCAATATATCTTCTCCATGTTTCCTTTATGTCACCTGTGTCAATGATCAGTTTTCCTTCGCCATCCACCAATTTATTTATCGTTCTCGGTTTTGTTCTGCTTGTCATGTCTCTAATTTTTCTGTGCACGTTAAAGCTATCGTACTTGTCTTGTAGTTCTTCAATCTCTGTGCATTGACCTATATGTTCGTTCTCCTTGGCTTCTCTGATTTTATCTCTGATACTCCTCTTTATTTCTGCATATTCTCTCGTATTGTTGCTGTTTTTTAACGATCTTCTCTTTTCCATAAGATACAGAATTTCATCCGTCATCCATGATTTTCTTTTAACCTTATCAGCCTTCAAAAGTTCTTCTTTAACATCCTTAACAGTGTGGACCAATAACTCAACTTCCTTTTCAAAGTCCCCATCTTCTTGTTCTACTCTGTATTTGCTGTTAATCAGTTCTCGAGCTCTAGCCTCTATTGCTGGTATTTTAAGCTTACGTAGATCGTATTTGTTTATATTGTTTTTTCTTTTTATGGCTTTCATTGTTACTTTGAATACACCAACCACAGGGTTATGATCTGATTGGATATCGGCTCCTGGATATGTTTTTACGGAAGTGCAACTATTTCTATGTCTTCTATTAATTAGAATGTAGTCAATTTGGTTTCGGATTATTTTATTGGGAGTATCTCCAGGTGCTTTCCATGTATATAGTCTTCTTGCTGGAAGCTTGTACCAAGTGTTTGCTATCACAAATTCGTTCTCTTCTGCAAATATGCTCAACAGATCTCCTCTTTCGTTTCTTTCTCCCAGACCATATGGACCTATATACTCGTTTGTTCGTCCTCTACCAATTTTAGCATTAAAGTCTCCCATTATTATTGTCAGGTCTTGCTTTGGTAGTACTTTAAGTATTTCAGTTATTTTTGCATAAAGTTCTTCTACATCTTTATCACTTGTATCAGATGTTGGTGCATATACTTGTATTATATTGATTTTGGCAGGTCTGGCATCCATCTGAAGCAGCATTAATCTTTCCGAGATTGGCACGAAATTTGTCACGCATTTAGCTATTGATCCGTTAACAATGATCCCCACCCCATGTTTTTTCTCTTCGGATGTTGTTCCAGAGTAGTAGATACGATGATCTCCAATATCACTATAATTGAATCCATTCCATCGCATCTCACTTATTCCCATTATTTTTATGTTCATTCTTTCCATCTCCTGGATAGCGTTGTAGATTTTTCCGGGGTGTGCCATCGTTCTTACATTCCATGTGCCTAATCTCATGTGTACGTCTGATCGTAGTTCTTTTCTCGTCGCCTAATTCTTCAAAACTGTCCCCCCCCCCCCCCCGGAGATCCGATCGGGGGACTCACGTTATATATAAAAATTATTCTGGGGTCCCTGATTTCTTTTGGACCCCTCTGTCTTCTTCCGCTCCCTGGTGCTTTTTTTGCGTAAGTTTTAATATCCTTTACGTTTCGGTTACATATGCAGCAGTATGAGTTTTCGCCAAATGTTGGTGCTTTTGTACTCTTTCCTCCTCGCCCCTTCGTTATGGTGAGGTTTTGAAGTATATTCACTTTTTTGGCTGAAATAATAATTTATACTATTACTATTTGTTTCTATTTAATTGAAATTCACAAATGAGTTGATAAATAGAGCCGCACTTTAGACCTGTTTATTTAAATACACAAATATATAAAATATAAGTTTGTGCTCAGTTTAAAGATAGCACGACGGTTTTTTTAATATAGTTTTCAGTCTCTCCCTCTCTCTTCGTGGCGCTACAGTCCCATTTGGTCTACACTTGTGCTCGGTGTTTTGATATTACACTAGTGTAGGGAGCTCTTACAGTTTTTAACGTGGCTGGTGAGCCACTATTGGGGGGAGGAGGTTTCCAGGCAGATTTTTACTCTGATGACTTTGCCAGATCCATCTACAGGAAAACGGTGGCTTATTTTTACCACGTTCAGGATTTGAACCCGGGACTTGCGGCTCCGTCTGACACCTTGACTACTAGGCCACCACCGCAATCAATTCAAGATACCTTCAAGGTGCCTTTATGGTACAAAGTTAGTAGCTTTATTTATTGTCAGTGGGATTTTGAATGTATTCATTTTATAAATTAAGCTTGTCGATAGCCTTTGAGACGTCCAGGAGTACCGTTCCCATGACGTCCTCTAAATGGATCAGGACCTTTGTGTAACCTTTTTCTATTACCTTTACGAGGGCGTCCTCTCCTCTTGGCCGCCGGAAATTCCAGCGGCGACCCTGGGCTGTGTATAATTATTTTTCGCCCTTTATCTATTGGATAATATAGCTAAACTTATTATTCATTAACACTTGTAGCTACCTATTGGATAGCATATCGTTTAACAACTGTGTCAGTGACTTGCATCCTATTAGTTTATGGAACTTATCTTGATTACTCCATCTCTCCAAATCGAATCATATGCAGCTGTGAGATGATCCTTCATCTTATCAAGATGTATCTCTATTAAAGACTGGTGGTTAAAGACAATATGGTGTCCTGGTTAGGTTAGGTTGGGTTAGAGTAAATCAGAAACAAAAACATAAATTAAATAAATGAAATGTGAAAAATAAGAGAATTAATATGTAGTAAGGTGGACAAGTTGGTGAACAGTGGTGAGGTAGTTTGATAACTATTACGACTGAAGAGAGTATATTAAAACTGACTGTAAACTAGTGACTTCACACCAAGGCTGAAGATGTCTTATGGGTTAGTCGTTCACATTCAGACCAGTCTTGTCTGCAACCACCTGCTTGGACTCTTATCAATAATGACACTGTGCACTCTGGCGGAGGACAAACAAAGAATAACTACAGGTTTCAGTACAAAACAACAAGAATTATTTTGTTCATTCATAAAATAATTAATATTTTCTTACCCGTTTGATTTTTCTCTGCTTTCACTTGAATCTTAATTGTTGTTGGTTCCTTGCTTCTAGCATTGACTTTTTCTTCTATATTTTTGACTATATATTTTTTGCACTTTGTAGCTTTAATATGTTAATACATATGTACCGCAGACTCATATTCTACGAAACGAGGAACTTTAAAAGGGGGTTTTTATTTGGCTTTTTCTTTTTTCATTAATTCATCCCGTTCCTGCTTCCAAATCTGCAGCAACGCCGAACGGGATTGTTCTTCATATAGATCGTGTCGTGGTCTTTGGGTTGAGAACGGACTGATATAAATGACAAGATCGGCAAGTATAAGCTACGTGTTGACTTTCTCCAGTTTTGTCCAGTCTTGTCAAGTCGTGTCCAGTCTTGTCTAGTCTAAACATGCCTGTCTATTCTTGCCAAATCGTGTACAGTCTGATCTAGTCTAAGCATGACTTATCCAGTCTTTTCCACCCTTGTCCGGTCTTGTCAAGTCGTGTACAGTCTAGTCCAGTCTTTTATAGTCTAAGCTTGAGTTGATCAGCCATGTCCAGTCTTGGAAAGTCGTGTCCAATCTTGTCCTGTTGTGTCCAGTCTTCTCATCTCTTGTCTAGTCTTTTGAAGTCGTGTCCAGTCTAGTCCAGTCTTGTCTAGTCTTCTTTAAACTTGTTCAGTGGTGTACAGTCTTGTACAGTCGAGTCTTGTCTAGTCTTTGCTAGTCTTGTCTATATTTATTTACATCTTCGAAGGGTCATAACTGAGTCCGAACCATGTGTCACGTCAGTGTCTTTGCTTGCAGCTGAAACAGTAAATTTATTTAAAAATTAATAATATAATATAAATATATATATATATATATATATATATATATATATATATATATATATAAATATATATATATATATACATATACATACAAGGGTTTATGTGACCAGATTTTTGTATGCCACTTTGGAAACTGGAATAGTTGGTGGGGTTTTTCTGTTCGTGTATCCTTCTTGATGAAACAGTAAATTTATTTCTAAATTAATAATATATATATATAACATACGTTGTGCGGGACCATCTTGTATATCACTGTTACCATGTTGTATATCGCAAGTTAGTTTCCTGTATGAAGTCTTTGAAGCTGAGGCAGTAAATTTATTTAAAAATTAGTAATATAATAAAAATAAATAAATATATATATATGTATATATATATATATATATATATATATATATATATACATATATATATATATATATATATATATATATATATATATATATATATATATATATATATATATATATTCTTCTGTGTGTATTTGTTCATGAAAGTTGGAGACCAGAGCTGAGTTTTTTTAGTTTTTTCACAACTGTATTTGTGATTTAACAATATTACTTTATGGGAATAATAAATATACACTGCTCAAAACAATTAGCTAATTTGTGCCTCCATAAAATTCAAACGAGAAATTACGTGAAAATAAAATTAAGAACTGAATCTGAAAGACGCTCTATTTAATTTTTTTTAATTGGCACATAGGGAAGTGTCAGCATCACGTATTTTTTTTTTTTAAGTGTCCGTAATAATTTCCATCATCAGCATATAGCAGCTTGACTACCCACTAAAAATCCACTCCTCAATTCTACTCCTTGCACCCCGGAGACCGTGAAGGATTACTTGGGTGTAGGATTGTCAGAAAATTGTTGCGTTTATTTATTTCTATTATCCCTTTCGTCTTGGGCTTTCCTTTCCATAATCTCTCTTATGTTATCCTCGATATCCTTTCAATTGTCAGGTGTTTGCAGCATTAGGTTGATGATGTTCACCGGCGTTAGAGTTCTTCCGATTTTTGACGTAAGGTTCCTTCTGTTTTTTTTTCCATTTGTGGCACTTGAAAATCGTGTGCTCCGCATCATCCTCCTCGTCGCAGAAGCGGCAGTACGGCGAATCGATTATTTTAAATCTGTATAAATGCTTTTGGAAGTTTCCGTGTCCTGATATAGCTTGTGTTGTACAGTGTTTGATTTCTCCGTGCTTCTGTTCTGTCCATGTTTTTATCATCGGTATTTCGTTATCTTCTTCATCGGAGTCGTTTTGTTCATCTGGCTGTTTGCGGCTGGCTATCCCATCTTTCCTGCCATTTATTTATTATTTTCTCTCTTTCTTGTCATCTGTTTTCAGATCCTGCGTCGGATGTGTTGGACCTTTCTTCAATTAGGAGGTCTATAGGTGGTGTTCGCGTTATGACTTGTAGCGCTTCGGTAGAAGCTGTCCTATATGCTTGTGATATTTTCATTAGTAGTTTGCGTTGAACTCTTATGTTATTATGAATTTATAGTTTATGAATTTGAATAACATCGCCTGAAAGGGCCGTAGATGGAATCAACGTTTTCAGTTAGCGACTTTATAAACGAAACTGGTGTAAATCCATTACTTCATTTGATAGCGTGATGATTTTGCATCAATCATTTCGCTTGCTGTTTTGGACATAACTGCTGAAGTATTCTTCCTTGAGTATTTCCTGCATTTGTTGTCAATTGTCAACCCATTGTCGCAAGCAGTTGAGCTACTAGTCTGTCGTTCCGCTCCCCACGAGCTCCGTCGCTGCTAGTTACTGGCAGGCTGCTGCTTTCTGCCAGGGCAACACCTATTTGATGGCGGTGGTTGGACTATGTAACGTCACATAATATTTCTATTATATATCTCTTTTAGGCGTCTCTGTAAATTTCCTGTTGATTTTTGGCGAACCCAATCCTCAGTTCCACCTCAGGGAGTTGTAAGTATTGAACTCTTTCACTCACAACATCCTCACTATATTTCTGCGGCTTCGTGGTTAATGTGGCAAATTTGGCTTCCTGACTCAAGACTCAGTAGGCATTAAATACTCCGTTATGCAACCCACGAATTGTTGGTGAGTCTCATTTAAAATCTGTAGGGTTTTTTCGACCTTGTCGAGTTGAGCGTGTGATCTTCGATGGAATTCCTCCAATTTCTTTAGGACCATTTCTAACTTTTCATCTTCTTTATTCCCGCCTTGTTTTAAATAAAAAAAAATAGATTTTTATGAAACAAAAAGGTTTCTCGCCCCCGTAGTAATCTCAACATTTCCAGGAGAAAGCAACCCTAAAATATGAAATTTAAAAATATGTAAATATTCTTTCATAAGTTTTACCGTCTTCCATGCAACTCGTTGGTTTGTTACAAGACTCCAGCGGATTAACTATTTAGTTTCTGATTTGAAGCGAACACCAATTTCGGGTATTCGTCTGCCCTCTAAGTATGCCAACTCCGTTTGCACTGTTACTACCTGTCTTAAAGTTTTGTATAAATCTACAAATGGATTTATACCACGTAAACCGATATCGGGTTGATTTAGCACATCTGGATAACATGTATTATCTTGTGCTATGCTTACGGCTGCTTCGGCGAAAGTCGAAAAGTCTACCATTTGGATGTACGTTCGCTATAGAATGTGGAATCAGTCCAGATACAATATATACTGGTGCATTTTGTCCCAAATCTAGGCGGACATTTGCCCGTATACTTGCGAATGCCAGTTGATTATTGTAGCTCATTACAGACTTGACGAATTTAGCCAATCGCACGTGGTTATTTTTATAAAGATCCCTCAGCAGTTCCGGATGGGGTGGCAATGCTGGTAGTGTTATTTTGCCGTTTAAACAGCAGTTCAATACTCAACTTTTCAAAAGGGCCCAAGTTGTGCGACTATAGCCCTATGATTCTTTGAGCTGGAAGTTCTTGAGGTCGGTCAAAATTGGGAGGTTCTTCGACAATTGCATCTACGTTCTCTGGTAATATGGCAGGAATAAATAGTGCGTGCTCCGAAAATGATAATTCCTCGTTAACAATGTTTTGTGTGTTAAGAACAGGATCTTGAACAGTTGAAGTAACACTCGTTGGAGTTAATTGTTGTGGTGGCAAATAGAGCCAAGTGGCAATGTCAGTTATGATGTCAAGGTATTTGAAGGAGTTTTTTGGTTTAATGTCCACAACCAAGACTTTCAAACACATAGGGGCTAATTTTCTGTATACCGTTATCAGGACTACTTCGGATTTTTCCGGCGCTAGGTGGAGTGACTTTGATGACATCCACTTGGTGATTTGTTCAATCGCAAAATTTGTGCCTCTTTCTGTTTTACCCACTATCGTGAGTGCCAGATCGTCTGCAAAATCTATGATGTTAACTCCTTCAGGTAACGTTCACAGGGTCGGTTCCATTACGGAGCCCTGAGGAACACCACTGTTGATGCCCCTGGTTTGGACTTGTCTTCAGCATGGAGGATGATGTTGCGGTGGCATAACCATTCTTAGTAGATATGGCGGTATATCTCTCTCTCTGTTAATTCATCCATAATACGCTGCCAAGCTGCCGAATTAAAGGCATTTCTTATGTCTAATGTTATAAGCGCACATATTTTTCTTGTTCGTTTTGTAACTTCTTTTACCTTTTCTGCTATATTTATGAAATACTCCGCATCTATTGTAGAGCTACCTTCTCTTAATCCGAATTGTCTTTCAGATAGGTTTCTAGTTCTTTCTTTAATCGGGTTAAAATTAGATGTTGCAGCATTTTGCCAGCGACATCGAGGATGCAGAGGGATATCAAGGCCAGCGGGATCAAGGATACTCATTACGTATCTCCTTTAGGAGATCCGGACATAAACTTCTTTCCTCTTTGATGAGAACTGCCTCTGTATTATATTTCTTTCGATTTCCCTCTGATTTTGTTTGCGATCGTTTTTTCACAATTTCTGTCCACGTCATGGACACGTTTTTCTCCGGTATTGATTCTGTGTTGTCTGCTAAGTGACCCTGTCGCCTGTATATTCTGACCTCTACATCAGTATTAGCGAATGTAAATTCGATTGCCTTTTTCAGGTTAGCCAGTTCTTATATATCGCACTTTTCTTTTTTCCGCTCTTTTTAATCATAGCCTATAAAGTTTGTAGGCAGCTGAAAGTTGTTTCTGGGTCTACGGATTCTGTAATGTTTTTCCCATGTGACCATTTGGTAAATATATCTGGTGTTTTCCGTTTTAGATATGCCACATTTCCCGTTGCAAGCTCTTGCTTTGACATTATTATTTGTCCCGCATACGCTTCTACTAGCGTTTTGGGTACTCCTGTATCTGATGTCAGGTCTTCTGCGATGCACCAGGCCACGTCCCATTCTGTTACGAGTAACACATTTCCATGCCTTTCTTTTCTTTGGCTTTACGAAAAGCTTTTGGTGGCCAGACCTTTCTCTCGGCCTCCTTAAAATGTCCATAGGTGCTGCCTCTGCTTATTTCCTGGTATAGCGTTTCTAGCAATTCTTTGTCTTCATTACGATTTAATTTAGTCGTCTGCGTGCTAACCTCGTGGATGGCCGACTTTTCCCTTGGGTTTGTCTTCTTGTCAGAATGTTGGGTCAGCTGTTCACTTATCTATATTCTCTCCAGAGTTCCGGATACTGTCCACATTTCGACTGTTGCTTTTTGCCGTCTGATGAAAGAGAATAGCCAGCACTTGTTAAAACCGTTGCTGGACATAGTAAATTGTTCTTTCGAATGTGAAGAGAATGTCGAAGTGAAGAGTTGAATGTGAAACCACCATCCTGCCCATATATAAGCAAGGAGCTAAAACATAACTCGACAACTATCGATCCATTGCGTTAATTTCTGTCATTTCTAAAATACTAAAATATTGCTTCTTACGCCGATTAGTACCATTCATTGAGAGCCCAAAATAATTCCAAACAAACAACATGGTTTTCAATGTGGCAAATTAACCACCACAGCTATTCTTGGTCTCTATAATAAAATTATCGCATAAGTTGATAAGTGAAAGTTTTCGCGGTCTACGCAAAGCTTTCGATTGTGTCGATCATACCCACCTAGTCGATAAACTATATAGATTTGGAATAAGAGGAAAAGCGGGTGTGTGGCTACAATCCTACTTAAAAAGTCGAACACAACACGTACAAATACGGCTTAAATTCTGCTAATATCGAATCCTCAAAAATGGCATCGTCTACGGTTGTCCCTCAAGGAAGCGGTCTGGGGCCGACTCTATTTATTCTATATTTGGCTAATTTAGTCATGTACGCGAATAATACCTACTGCACTTTATATACTGATGATGCCAGTTTCCTAATATTTCAAAACACCGTAGAAGATTCGCAGTTAGAAGCAAATAGTCTCTAATAAAGTGGTTTTCAGCAAACAAACTGTACTAAATTATGTCTGTACTTAATATAAAAAATGTGAATTTCTCAAAACTAATGAAATACTAAATGCTAACCTAGCACAACTATGGAGCATAATTGTTGAACACTTATTACCACCATGAACAAGGCATGCATGAACAGAAATAAAATCTCATGTATCTAACATAAATGCCTTAAAAATAAAATACAACCAAACATAAAATAATTATTTACCAATATACCAATATTTTATGTACTGAATGTGACCAACCAACTAATTTCAAATTAAAGAAAACACAAATCATGCAGAATCGATGTCCGCCTTGTCTAATGGAAGCACGCACACGCGGTTTACACCTCTCTGTGATTCCACTTTTGGTTTTGTTTTTTTCCGAGGGTGGACCAGGACATAACTACCCTAATAAATAATAAGTCTCCTAATTTGTAAGCTTGTGCTACCAATGTGTCCATGCTGGGAATAGAGAACCATGCTGGGCTGATTCGCCAACGACAACCGACCATCCTCGACCAATTATCAACCCATCGTCGCAAGCAGTTGAGCTACTAGTCGGTTGTTCCGCTCGCCACGAGCTCCGTCCCTGCTAGTTACTGGCAGGCTGCTGCCCTCTGCCAGGGCAACACCTATATATATATATATATATATATATATATATATATATATATATATATATATATATATATATATATATACATACGTTTTGCGGGGCCAGCTTTTTGTATACTACTTAGAAAGCTCGAATAGTTTCCTGCATTCTTCTAGTCTTGCAGCCTTGCAGCTGAAACAGTAAATTTATTTCAAAATTTATAATACAGTAGGGCTTCGATAAACCGAACTCCCAAAATTTATACCCTGTTCGGATTAATGAGACGTTCGGATATAGTATGTAGATATTTTCAAGGGTGTGTTTTGAAATGAAACAAAGATTTTTATAATTGAAAGTAAATACAAATTTTAATCATTAAGTATGTATAACACTTTAAAAAAAAATCTAGCATAGTACTTTGACGAGTGGTATTTAATTACAAAGTAAATGCTTTATCCCTCAACTTACGCAATAACATTTTTTCTGAAATTGAAATATCTACTTGATCCGCCCATTCCAAACATTCGTTTAATGCAGACACAACTCGAGATTATGGAATCCTTTGAATTGCTTTCGATTCCTCTAATACTTCTTCGCTTTCGCTATCAGTCTCATTTAGTATTTGTCTTACTATGTCTTCATTAGTTAAGGGCTCCTGACAATCAATGTTGTCAATACTTGATAATAAATTGTTAATCTCCTTTTCTGAAAAGCCTCTGATACGGAAAATGTTCAATGGAATATCATCTTCAGGGTCAAAGTCATCCAGATCTTGACCAGAAGTTTCCTCTGGTTTGAATAATGAGGGCCACAGAGGCTTCTAAGATTTTTGATCATATTTGAGAACACTTGCTGCCAACATTGAGCCAGAGAAAATACAGCATCTTTAATGGTGGTTTTTTTAAGGATTTCAGATAATGTGCATTCTGAATCAACTATTTGCTGACCAAAAACTTGCAATAGGAGTGTTTTTTTTTAAGTTGCTTTAATGCTTTGGATTACGTTTTGATCCATGGGTTAGATTAAGGCTGTACAGTTAGGGGGCATGTACAGAACAGCGAAATTTTTTTCAATCGACTGCACATCTTCTTCTTGTGGATGCGCTGGTGCATTATCAAGAAGCAGAAGTGTCTTTAGCGGAAGGTTCTTTTTCGATAAATATTTCTTTACTTCAGGAATAAAATGCACCTTCAGCCAGTCTAAAAATATTGCTTTTGTAACCCAAGCACTTCTTTGACTTGAGTAATGAACTGACAATTTTTTAATTGACGCAAATGCACGAGGTCTTTGTGCTTTACCAACAACCAGCAAGGGCAGTTTGTGTTCCGGTTGAGTTCGCACATGGCATAAATGTGATCCTTTCTTACGACATCTTTGAACCTGATGCACTACGCTCCGATCCAGAAGCCAAAGATATATTTGGTAAAAATTTCCAATACAAGCCCGATTCATCCGCGTTATAGATTTGATCGGCAGTTAAGTCTTTCTTCCTAATTATGTCTATGAATTTTTCCTGGAATGGTTTCACAGCTTCTTTATTATTCAACAGTTTTTCACCACTAAGTTTGAGTTGGCGTATTCCATGTCTTTTCTTAAATTTGTCTAACCATCCTCTACTAGCAACAAACTCTCCTATTCCAAGTCTTTCATGAAAAAAATTAGCTTTTTCTATCACTATGCCACCTGACAAGGGAATAGCTTTTCTTCGCTGCTCTAAAAACCACATAAATAAGGCATCTTTCCAGTCCCACACTCCCCAGAGCAATTTAGAGCACTGAGGGCTGTACGTAAATGTTTTTTACTCATCCTCCCGGTTAAGGTTAAGAGACGCTTATGTCCTGCAGTGGACGGGATGATGTCAATTATTACGGACACTTAAAAAATAAGTGATGCTGACACTTTCCTATGTGCCAATTAAAAAAATTAAATAGAGCGTCTTTCAGATTCAGTTCTTAATTTTATTTTCACGTAATTTCTCGTTTGAATTTTATGGAGGCACAAATTAGCTAATTGTTTGGAGCAGTGTATATTTATTATTCCCATAAAGTAGTATTGTTAAATCACAAATACAGTTCAGGTCCCAAAATGTTGCATACTTGTCAAGTATGTACTGTATCTGTGCACAATTTTCGTTGTCACCTTATCTTAAGGTCAGTCCAGACGTTACGTTTTGCACAACTTTTTGTTTGCACAGTTGCAGATAAAACGTTGCGTGTAGATAGGAAAAGTGCGCAGTTTTGAAAACGGCGCGAAGACTGTACAGTTGCAGCGATAACTGAGGTAGAGAGCATAAAGACGGCGCATGTAGACGGTAGCTCAGTTTTCAGATACATTTTGTTCAAAAATAACGTGACTAGTACCTCCTCCTCCATGACGATTTTACTAAAACTGTGCGAAATATACAGATATATCTGCACCGTCTAAAAATTGCACCGTTTTCATTCCGTCCTAAGACTGCGCAAACAAAAGGTTTTGCAAAACGTATCGTCTGGACCGGCCTTTATTGTACTGGTTTGTTCTTTTAATCTTCCAACAACTTAAAAACTAATTTATTTTCTTAAATTACCGACTGTTTCATGTTTTCCCTAGAACCCCGCTGAGATTGCACCAATCTTGGTTCTATTTTGGGAGATCGTAATACGTGCTTTGGAACTGACTTTACATGATACTCGGAAGAGACTTTGGTTTCCTCGATCGCCTATAAACATAAAATAACAAAATTGCCAAAGAAAATGTGTAATACATACAAGCCAATTATTTCTAATCTTAAATTCATTAAACCTTTTGTATTATCACTTCCTTTCTTGCCAATAAGCTTTGGTCGCGTTTCTCAAAACTAAATGGCTGGGGATTTGTATTTTGTCGAAATCCAAATGCTTTACATGCCTTTTTCTCTTCTTCATCTTGATCTACTTGCTGTATACAAAAAATACACAATGTAAAATAGAAAACTAAAAAATAGCTTAATATACCAATTTTGGTCTCTTCTGTGTGTATTTCTTCATGAATGTTCGAGACCAGGGCTACATTTTTTTAGTTTTAATTAGTGGTTTAGTATATGGTTCATATATCTGTTTTGGAATTGGCTTGGCATGAAACTCGTACAAAGCTTCAGAAGATTTTTGCATCTAAAAATTATGTATACCAGACTTACAAGACATTATAAGACATACAAGACTAGGACAGGCAAAACTAAGACATACGAGACTATGATAGACAAGACTAGGACAGAGAAAACTAGAACATACAAGAGTAGGTCAGGCAAGACTGGGACATACAAGACTAGGACTGAAAAGACTAGGACATACAGATTATTACAAATTAGTGATGACTTCCAGGAAGAAGAAGGTTATTTAAATAAAAATGGTATTTCATTTAATTATTATTTTAAGAAAATTGTTGCAATAGTACAATTATTTCATTTGTTGCAATGTTACTAAGACTTTCTGTAATTTTTGTAACATGAATTGTAATTTAGAACATTCTGTAATTTCTGTAACATGAATAATTGTGATATATTTTAGGCCATGGTTATAAGAAAATAAGGAAATCTTTAAGTATGTCCTGCCTGCCACAAGATAAACCAATAACAAAATCTTGTGTTTTAATACTAAAAAAAGAACCGAACATGTCAACAGACAGACTAATTCTTTCTCAACCTAAATATGGATCAAGTCAAAACTTTAAACGGGGTGAAAAATTTGTTTCTATGGCGAAGACTTCTATGAATTTTCAAAATCAAATTTTAATGGAACTACTAAAGGAACTACTAAGTTAATGGAACTACTAAATCTACTATTGCAAACTCACCTATGTTATTAAGTAGGCCAAGGCGAAGACCTAGTAACTTTTAAGTCAACGGAAGAAAAAAAGTTATTGGAGTATGAAGAAATTAGAAAGTAATAAAGTTCATATTTTTCACTTCAAACATTAACTGAAATTTTTTTCATTTTTCAGAAATGTTTTCAAAGCAAAACCAGTGGTGAGTACAAAAGTTTTGCAAGGAACTAAAACTGCTTCTATTGAAAAGTAACCTACAACAGAAGTTCAGAAAGCCTTTTAAATTAACTGAGGTTCCTAAAAAGGTAGAAATAATTGTAAGTATAACATGATAATGCTAATAGCTATATAAATAATTTTTAGATGCAAAAGTCTTCTGAAGCTTTGTACGAGTTTCATGCCAAGCCAATTCCAAAACAGATATATGAACCATATACTAAACCACTAATTAAAACTAAAAAAACGTAGCCCTGGTCTCCAACATTCATGAAGAAATACACACAGAAGAAACCAAAATTGGTATATTAAGCTATTTTTTAGTTTTGTATTTTACATTGTGTATTTTTGTATACAGCAAGTAGGTCAAGATGAAGAAGAGAAAAAGGCATGTAAAGCATTTGGATTTCGACAAAATACAAATCCCCAGCCATTTAGTTTTGAAAAACGCGACCAAAACTTATTGGCAAGAAAGGAAGTGATGATACAAAAGGTTTAATGAATTAAAGATGACATACGAATAAAATGCGTGTTGACGTGTCCATATACGTGTGATCTTATCACATATACATGACGTCTCAGAGATGTATATCAAAGGGGTTAAAAAAATTGTCATATTTGTAAACTATATGTCAAACTGAGTAATGTACAAGTGTCAAAATGTCAAATATTAATGTTACAGCGACAGTTGCAAAATACGAATAGTTTTTAGAGATTAAAAACCAGTTTTACGAGCGATATTATCAAACGTAAACTGTTATTACATAGACGTATTACATATCATTTTAAAGCTAATTTAATCTAGTTTACGGATTTTATTAACTCATTACAAAATAACTTTTATTGTCGTAAATATCGCCATTTTTGTATGACACTTAATATTTTGAAAAAAATTTAGTTTTACTTGTATCTCAGTTAATTCCAACGTGATTTTATTGTGTTATATCTCATTTTGTAGGAAATTTAATCTAGTATAAGCGCATTGGTGTCTCATATAAATATTGTTAATATTTTCGAAGATATAAGGAGTTTACGAAATTGTTTATATGTATGCCATATTAAATTTTCAAACGTCGATTGTTACCTAAGTGTTAATACGAGATAGATATTTGGTGTATTATTTTAAAGGTAATTTAGTCTAGTTTATGGAATTTGTAAGCTCATTCCAAAATTCCTTGTATTTTTGAAAATTTTGCCTTTTTTCTAAGACGCTTACTATTTTGAAACATTAATTTTGCTTAGCTCATATCTCGGTTAATTCCAACGCAATATCATTATGTAAGACATCATTTTGTAGATAATTTAATCTAGTTTAAGCACATTATTAACTCATTTAAATGTAGGTAATATTTGCGGAGATATATCAAATTTACGAAATTGTTTGCATTTGCATCACAATCAATTTTGCAACGTCGATTGTTAAATGAATATTAATAGGACATAGACGTGTTGTATAGTATTTTAAAGGTAATTTAATCTAGTTTATGGATTTTGTAAACTCATTCCAAAATTCTTTGTATTTTCGAAAATATCTTCTTTTTTCTGACACGTTTACTATTTTGAAACTTTAGTTTTGCTTAGCTCATATCTCACTTAATTCCAGCACAATTTCATTATGTGATACTTCATTTTGTTAGATAATTTAATCTAGTTTAAGCGCATTGTTGTATCATTTAAATATTGTTAATATTTTCGAAGTTATAAGGAATTTTTGAAATTGTTACGCACACGGCGTAGTAAATTTTCAAACGACGAGAATGAACCTTGTGATTCGCGTTTTAATTCATGGATGCGCTATAGATGGCTTTGTCGCCTAAACTAACCGATAGATGGCACTTAGCAAACAAAGTTTTAACACTACGTAGACATATTACATATCATTTTAAAGCTAATTCATAAATATGCATAGGCCAATGATAGTTATTTACTTATTAACATACTTTTATTGCTATTTAACATATGTTACTTACTTATTTACATTACAGGTGCTCAGTGCCATCTATCGTCGAATAGTTTAAACGATAAAGCCATCTTAAGCGCATCCAAGAATTAAAACTCTTATCACAAGGTTCATTCTCATTCGAGCTAAGCGAGAGTTAAGAGCTAGAATACGTTTAAACTTTGTGCCTGACGAAAAAAGAAGGAAGCCGTCTCCAAAGTAAGTGAATAATTACATTTTAACCTGTGTATTTAGAACAAATATTAATTACATTTAATTCTCATAACTAATTAATTGTTTTTTATCAGTTTTTTTGAAATTTAAATTAATTGAATAATTTAATTAAGATTGAATCGAATTGAGCATCTCTAAGAATCATTTTTGTACATATTTTAAGCCTTTCTAATAATTTTATTCTCTCCTTTGCTTAAGAATTAAACTAATTTTCGTTTCTCGACACGCACGTGATTCTTTTTTGTGCGCTTTTCTGTAAAAAAACTTCGATCATAGAACAAAAACTCTTAAATATCTCCTTATATAATAAAATGCGCAGGGTCACAGCCAAAATTGAAGCCAAGTGAGCGTCTGTAAGAATCATTTTTGTAAATATTTTAAATCTTTCTAATAATTTTATTGTATCCTTTCGTTAATAATTAAACTAATTTTCGTTTAACTCTTATAACTCGGAAAATCACAACGAAATTTTCATGAAAATTTTTGAGTAAATTCAAAAACGAAGTGGGAAAATTAATTTGGAAAATTTGTGAAATTTTCTGTATTTGTTTTTCAAGAAATTTAGGTCAAAGTTTGGTTGATTTTACAACGTTTGACCTTAATTTCTTGAAAAAAAGGAAATTCCACAAATTTTCCAATTGAATTTTCCAACTTCGCTTTTGAATTTCCTCGTAGATTTTCATAAAAATTTCATTGTGATTTTTCGAGTTATAAGAGAATTTCCACGACGACCTCAAAACAAATCTTAAAACTACACGTTAGTCTTACAAATTTTTCTTTCTAACATTCCAAAAATTTTTCCAAAATTCAAATATTTGATAGAAGTAAATTCAGTATTAAATTTGGAATGAAAGTCTGAAAGAAAATTCGCAATTTCACGGCTGGTTTTTCCATAAACTCTTCCAAACTTTAACCTTAATTTGTTAAAAAACAAATACAGGAAATTCCACAAATTTTCCAAATTAATTTTCCTACTTCACTTTTGAATTTCTCCATAAATTTTCATGAAATTTTTTTTCTAATTTTCCGAGTTATAAGAGAATTTTCACGACGACCTCAAGAAAAATCTTAAAATTACACGTTAGTCTTACAAATTTTTCTTTCTAACTTTCCAAATAATTTTCCAAAATTCAAATATTTGTTAGAAGTAAATTAATTATTAAATTTAGAATGAAAATTTGAAAGAAAATTCGCAATCTCCCGGCTGGTTTTTCGATAAACTCTTGGAAACTTTGACCTTAATTTCTTGAAAAACAAATAAAGGAAATTCCACACATTTTTCAAATAAATTTCCCTACTTCTCTTTTGAATTTCCCCATAAATTTTTATGAAATTTTTTTTTTGATTTTCCGAGTTATAAGAGAATTTCCACGACAAGCTCAAGAAAAATCTTAAAATTACACGTTAGTCGTACAAATTTTTCTTTCTAGCTTTCCAAAAATTTTCTACAGATTCAAATATTTGTTAGAAGTAAATTCAGTATTAAATTTGGAATGAAAACCTGAAAGAAAATTTGCAATCTCCCGGCTGGTTTTTCCATAAACTATTCCAAACTTTGACCTTAATTTCTTGAAAAATGAATACAGGAAATTCCACAAATTTTCCGAATTAATTTTCCTACTTCGCTTTTGAATTTCCTCATAAATTTACAAGAAATTTTCGTTGTGATTTTCCGAGTTATAAGACAATTTCCACGACGACCTCAAGAAAAATCTAAAAATTACACGTTAGTCTTACAAATTTTTCTTTCTAACTTTCCAGATAATTTTCCAAAATTCAAATATTTGTTAGAAGTAAATTCAGTATTAAATTTGGAATGAAAATCTGAAAGAAAATTCGCAATCTCCCGGCTGGTTTTTCCATAAACTCTGGCAAACTTTGACCTTAATTTCTTGAAAAACAAATAAAGGAAATTCCATACATTTTTCAAATGAATTTTCCTACTTCTCTTTTTATTTTTTCCCCCATAAATTTTTATGAAAATTTCTTTGTAATTTTCCGAGTTATAACATAATTTCCACGACAAACAAGATTATTCTGGACTAGATAGACAAGACTAGACGGACAAGTCTAGACAAACAAGACTAGACAGACAAGAGTAAGACAAAAAAAAAACTTCGTCTAGTCTAGGACTAGAATGGACTAGACAAGATTAGTTCAAGTAGATTTAAATATTAAAGGTTTTATTTTTTTTCCAGAGGGCCAGGTTGTTGTGCAACATAAGAACTCTTGTCGTATTTGCCAGAGGAAGGTAATGGAAGGGCTAACCATTGTGTGATCAGCTAATGAAGGGATAAATGGCACAACTTTTGATGATATGGGAATATTTCCTCGTGCTATCTAGGATATATTTAAACTCGTCTCAGATTGCTCATATAGAATATTGAGTTCTTTCTTTGTTCTTTCATTGAGATATATCTCAGATAAGAATAAGAATAATAACGCCCCAACCGAACAAGAAACGAAGAAGTCCAAAAATTTGGAAGACAAACTCCATCTTCAAATTCCTCTGGACCGGCTGATCAGCAGCGACTCCATGATCTCCTTGGACTCCGCCGTCACTGTGGTCCTGGCCAAGACGAAGAGACCCGAAGAAGGTGCCACAACCAAACGGGAAGCAAAAAGATGCCAGGTTTTACTTGAGGAGAATTATCGACTTCACAGAATCTCCAAAGAAATTCCGCAAGGAAGACGAAGGCATCCTGTTGATATCTTCGTTGAGTAACAACAACATTGAAGATTTGAAGTTATTTACGAACGTGATTTCGCCCGCGACGAAGATCCAGATTGCTCAGATAGAATATTCTGTGTGAAAGAGAAGTTCAGAGGCTCCGAGGCGAGACGAAGAAAGTGATGATGTGAGACGTCACCGAGATCGAAGAGCACGAATGGAAGAAGAAGAACGAGATCATCAGCGAAGTCATCTCGGAGATCGAAGCGGAACCGAACGAGGAGCTATAGAAGATCATGAAGATCGAAGAGGATCGAGAAATTTTGAAGAAAGAGTTTGGAAAAAGAAGAAATTTTGACGCAGTTGATGGAGCTCTGAAGAAACTTGAAGTGGATCATTCAGATGCTGTAGAAGATCAAGGTGCAACGCCTGATGGGTTGAAGAAAACTGGGGCAGATTTGAAGAAATCATAAGGAAATGAAGTGAAAATTGCAGAAACTCATTCTGTTGCTGATAAAGATAAGGCTATGGATCACCTGGAAATCGTTGAAGATTATGCCGCAGTGTCAACTGATGGATTGAAGAAAATTGGAGCGGAAGAAATCACAAGGAGGGAAAGTGGAAATTCCAGAAAACCATTCTATTGCCGATGACCAGAAGGCTGTCGACCACCTGGAAACCATTGAGGATCATGGCGCAGTGTTAAACGATGGAGCAGATTTGAAGAAATCACCGGAAGGCGAGGTGAAAATTGCGGAAGAACAATCGGATATTGCTGAATTCAAAGCTATCGATCATTCAAAGACAGTCGAAGATCAAGGTGCATCGCTAATTGATGACTTGAAGAAATCTGGAGAAGATATGAGGGAATCGCAAGGAGAAGTGGTGAAAATTGAAGCAAATCATTCAGTAGATGATGAAGATAAGGCTATCAATTAACCGAAAACCTTTGAGAATCAAGTTGCAATTGTGACTGATGGATTGAAGATAAGATGGTTAGTTCAGGAAGAGTAGCTCAAACAAAAGCAACTGGCACAAGGCTCAAAGAAGGAGGAATTAACAACAGGTAACTAAACATTTACCAATCCACTTATATATAAGTTAACACATATTTCTTTTTAATTTAGATCATTATCTACATTTCGGCTAGTTATTCGGTAACTAGGTGATAGTCAGCCAGGACAAACCACCATTTAGGATCATGGCGTCGTGTTAACTGCTGGATTGAAGAAAACTGGAGCAGATTCGAAGAAATCACAAGTAGATGAAGTGAGAATTGGAGACTCATTCTGTTGCTGATGAAGATAAGGCTATCGACCACCTGGGAACCATTGAGGATCATGGCGCAGCGTTAACTGATGTATTGAAGAAAACTAGGGCAGATTTGGAGCAATCACCGGAAGGCGATGTGAAAATTGCGGAAAAACAATCGGATGTTGATGAAGTCAAGGCTATATATTATTTGAAGACAGTTGAATATCAAGGTGCTTCGCTAATTGATGACTTGAAGAAATCTGGAGAAGATATGAAGGAGTCGCAAGGGGAAGTGGTGAAAATTGAAGAAAATCATTCGGTTTATGATGAAGATAAGGCTATCGACCAACTGGAAACTATTGAGGATCATGGCGCAGTGTTAACTGATGGATTAAAGAAAACTGGAGAAGAAGATTTCAACGAATCACCGGAAGGTGAGGTGAAAATTGCGGAAGAACGATGAAGTCAAGGCTATCGATCATTAGTAGACAGACGAAGATCAAGGCGCATCGCTAATTGATGACTTCTGATGAAATCTGCAGAAGAGTTGAAGCAATCGCAAGGAGGAGCAAACGTTTGTGTGCGCTGGTAGGAAATGCAAGATCCGACGGGCAGACCGGTTTTGCATGACTCCTGGCGCTAATAATGACACGTTAATTGGTTAGCTAAAATTAGTTAACATTATATATATATCATGGTGTTCAATGCATTTTGTCTTTCCTTTAATTGTATTTTTATTGCATTTATTGTGTTATTATGCTAATGTGTCTATTGTATTTAACATATTCAGATATTTATTGTGTTGTTGCATGTAATTATTCTATCCATGTATTTATTTTGACCATCACATCCATAAATGATGGAAAGTGATGAAACGAAACTGATCCTTTCACACCAGAAACATGAACCGACTCCTTTTCAGAGCCACAGTTAACAATTACCTTTGCAATTATAGAGGGCATATCATCCGTCAAAGAAGAACTACTGCAAAACCTTTGTATCCAGCATACAGGAGACACATAGAAGCTATAAAATGCACAGACCAGAATTAAAGGGAATGGTCCTTGCAATAGAAAGACCTCATGATAAGTATGGAAGCGCCATCTTTGTCCATCCAGATGTTCAAGTCCTCTCTACGGCACTCACGGAGGAAAACGACATTGAAATTCTCAGCCAACTGTACGATTTCATCTCTGCATAAACCACCTGGCGCTGATTTTATCATCAATAATCCAATCCAATTTCCAAAATAAAAGCAAATTGTAATTGGCAACTTCAACAGCGAAAAGCTGCATTTGGAGATATGATCTTGAAGATAAGAATGGAAGAGCAGTGTAAGAAATAAATACCCTGATCCACAATGCAAAACAGCCTGCATCATTCAACAGTGGCAGATGGAAACGAGGTTACAACCCTGATCTCATTCTCAGCAGTAACAGAATCAGCGAACTATGTTCTCCAATACCTAATACTGTGCCAATGTGCCAAATATTTACTGCGGTTATACCTCAGAAGGTACCATTCCACAGGAGGTACTTCAACTTCAAGAAAGCTGAATGGTCAAAATTTGCAGATATGTTGGACATCGAAGTGAACCCACACCTGAATCCTATGATATCTTCAACGTCAACTGTAAAGAAGTGCTCCAGAAGGTCTATACCTCACGGCTGCCGGATTTTATTTATACCTGATCTTACCTCAGATGAAGCTGCCGTACTCACAGAATACAGGAAGTTATTTGAAGAAAACCCTTTCAGTGAATCAACAGTATAAGCTGGGAACAGACTCATTTTCGTCATTAGACAACCAAAACGGGATAAATGGACTAGAACTATAGAAGACCTGGATCTGAGAAGAGACAGCCATAAGGCATGGAGACGTCTAAGCAATGATCCGACAAAGACCTGTGTACAGTATATCACCGCCAACCAAATAGCACGTCAGGTTTTGCTCATCATCCATTGCATTGATAATTGCATTGATGATCATCCAAGCTTTGGACAAGCCCATCCACAAGCATAAAGTGCCTAGACATTCAAGAGGAAAGTAACGATCTTACAATACCATTCAGAATAGCAGAACTGGAGAAGGCTATTAAACAAACCACAGAATCGTATGACATCTTCAGCACAACTGTGAAGAAGTGCTCCAGAAGGTTTATACCTCGCGGCTGCCGGATTTCATTTATACCTGGTCTCAGCTATCAGATGAAGCTGCCTTACTCACAGAATTCTTTTTCTTAGGACGTCGTCTCCCTAACGAAGGTTGGCAATCTGTTTAGGAACTATAATGGTGCGCGAAACCGCACCTCTGAAAATCTCTATAGATGTCCGTCCGCCCCATCGACGCAGATCTTTAAGCCATGAGTTCTGCCGTCTGCCCACAGATTGTTTCTTCTCGATCTTTCCTTTGATGAGGAACTCGTACCGCTCCCCTTTTATAACGTCATGATTCTGAATAGTTTCCAGGCGGTCGATAGCCTTATCTTCATCAGGAACAGAATGAGTTTCTCCAATTCTCACTTCATCTACTTTATCTACAAGAAAACTGGAGCAGATTCGAAGAAATCATCGAATCTGCTCCAGTTTTCTTCAATCCATCAGTTAACACTGCGATATGATCTTCAACGGTTTCCAGTTGGTCGATAGCCTTATCTTCATCAGCAACAGAATGAGTTTCTCCAATTCTCACTTCCTTTCCTTGCGATTGCTCATAACGTGTCCGATGTATTGGAGCTTTCGTTCTTTGATGGTTGTCAGCAGTTCTTTATCTTTACCTATTCTCCTTAACACTTCTATGCGGCTATACAAGTACATCAATGCGGCTCTCCATTGATTGGCAGAACGTCCAGCTGTCCGAGCCATAGAGCAGCACTTGGAAGATATAACAGCGCAATTGGTATGCGGAGCTGTAGGTTTAGATCTCTACTGGTGAAGAGGTTCTTCATGGAGACTCACAGAATACAGGAAACCCTTTGAAGAAGCCAAA
The DNA here is from genome assembly GCA_944588485.1 of Phosphuga atrata. Lineage (NCBI taxonomy): Eukaryota > Metazoa > Arthropoda > Insecta > Coleoptera > Silphidae > Phosphuga > Phosphuga atrata. The sequence continues at coordinate 10,602,175 of OX155905.1, forward strand.
CAAAAGGGGATCAATGGACTAGAACTATAGAAGACCTGGATCTGAGAAGAGACAGCCATAAGGCATGGAGACTTTTAGGACGTCTAAGCAATGATCCGGCAAAGACATTACAACATCACCGCCAACCAAATAGCACGTCAGCTTTTGATGAACTGGAAGCCCATCCCCAAGCACAAAGTGCCCAGACATTCAGGAGGAAAGTAACGATCTTACAATACCACTCAGAACAGGCAGATCTGAAGAAGGCCATCAAAACAACCAGCTTGGATGACATTCGGACAGAACAAATTAAGCATTTCGGCTTAAAAACAAAGGAATGGATACTCCACCTCTTCAATAACTGCATGAAGAATTATCAAATCCCAGAAATATGGCGGAAGAGTCGGGTGATGCCTCTGTTGAAACCTGGCAACGAAGGGAACAACCCGAAGAGTTTCAGACCAGTTACACTCCTGTGTCACCTCTACAAACTAATAGAAAGAATGATTCTGAATTGCCTTATACCCGAAATTGATCCTCTGCTCATACCCGAATAAGCCGGATTTCGTCCCGGCAAAAGCTATACTGGACACTTGCTGAAACTTACACAGTTCGTATAAGATGGTCTCGAAGCAGCTAAGGTAACTGGAGTGGCATTTGTTGATTTATCGGCAGCCTACGACACTGTTAACCATCAGCTCCTACTTGCTAAGTTTTACACGTTGACTAAGAGCTCCAGGTTTATTGCCATTCTCTTGCAGAATCGGATGTATTTTTTGGATTTTCAAGAAGAATGTCCTACCCTTCAATTCAATATAGTCTGAAGTCAAAAATTGTGCGATCACAGTCTGAAGGCATAATGTCTGTGACTACAGTCTGAAGTCATAAAGTCTGTGACGACAGTCTGAAGTCATAAAGTCTGTCACTATAGTCTGAAGTCATAAAGTCTGTGACTACAGTCTGAAGTCATAAAGTCTGTCACTATAGTTTGAAGTCATAAAGTCTGTCACTATAGTTTGAAGTCATAAAGTCTGTCACTATAGTCTGAAGTCATAAAGTCTGTCACTATAAACTGAAGTCATAAAGTCTGTCACTAGTGTCTGAAATCAAAAAGTCTTTCACTATAGTCTGAAGTCATAAAGTCTGTCACTATAGTCTGAAGTCATAAAGTTTGTCACTATAGTCTGAAGTCATAAAGTCTGTCACTGTAGTTTTAAGTCATAAAGTCTGTGACTACAGTCTGAAGTCATAAAGTCTTTTACTACTATAGTCTGAAGTCATAAAGTCTGTCACTATAGTCTGAAGTCATAAAGTCTGTCACTATAGTTTGAAGTCATAAAGTCTGTCACTATAGTCTGAAGTCATAAAGTCTGTCACTATAAACTGAAGTCATAAAGTCTGTCACTAGTGTCTGAAATCATAAAGTCTGTCACTATAGTCTGAAGTCATAAACTCTATCACTATAGTCTGAAGTCATAAAGTCTGTCACTATAGTCTGAAGTCATAAAGTCTGTCACTATAGTTTGAAGTCATAAAGTCTGTGACTACAGTCTGAAGTCATAAAGTCTTTTACTATAGTCTGAAGTCATAAAGTCTGTCACTATAGTCTTAAGTCATAAAGTCTATCACTATAGCCTGAAGTCATAAAGTCTATCACTATAGTCTGAAGTCATAAAGTCTGTCACTATATTCTGAAGTCATAAAGTCTGTCCCTATAGTCTGAAGTCATAAAGTCTATCACTATAGTCTGAAGTCATAAAGTTTGTCACTATAGTTTGAAGTCATAAAGTCTGTCACTAGTGTCTGAAATCATAAAGTCTATCACTATAGTCTGAAGTCATAAACTCTATCACTATAGTCTGAAGTCATAAAGTCTATCACTATAGTCTGAAGTCATAAAGTCTGTCACTATACTCTGAAATCATAAAGTCTGTCACTATAGTCTGAAGACATAAGGTATATCACTATAGTCTGAAGTCATAAAGTCTGTCACTATAGTCTGAAATCATAAAGTTTGTTACTATAGTTTGAAATCATAAAGTCTGTGACTACAGTCTGAAGTCGTAAAGTCTTTCACTATAGTCTGAAGTCATAAAGTCTATCACTATAGTCTGAAGTCATAAAGTCTGTCACTATAGTCTGAAGTCATAAAGTCTGTCACTATAGTTTGAAGTCATAAAGTCTGTCACTATAGTCTAAAGTCATAAAGTCTGTCACTATAGTCTGAAGTCATAAAGTCTGTCACTATAGTTTGAAGTCACAAGGTCTGTCACTATAGTCTGAAGTCATAAAGTCTGTCACTATAGTCTGAAGTTATAAAGTCTGTCACTATAGTCTGAAATCATAAAGTCTGTCACTATAGTCTGAAGTCATAAAGTCTGTCACTATAGTCTGATGTCATAAAGTCTGTCACTATAGTCTGAAGTGATAAAGTCTGTCACTATAGTCTGAAGTCATAAAGTCTGTCACTATAGTCTGAAGTCATAAAGTCTGTCACTATAGTCTGAAGTCATAAAGTCTATCACTATAATCTGAAGTCATAAAGTCTGTCACTATAGTCTGAAGCCATAAAGTCTGTCACTATAGTTTGAAGTCATAAAGTCTGTCACTATAGTCTGAAGTCATAAAGTCTGTCACTATAGTCTGAAGTCATAAAGTCTTTCACTATAGTGTGAAGTCATAAGGTCTGTCACTATAGTCTGAAGTCATAAAGTCTGTCACTATAGTCTGAAGTCATAAAGTCTGTCACTATAGTCTGAAATCATAAAGTCTGTCACTATAGTCTGAAGTCATAAAGTCTGTCACTATAGTATGAAGTCATAAAGTCTGTCACTATAGTCTGAAGTCATAAAGTCTGTCACTATAGTCTGAAGTCATAAAGTCTGTCACTATAGTCTGAAGTCATAAAGTCTGTCACTATAGTCTGATGTCATAAAGTCTGTGATAATAGTCTGAAGTCATAAAGTCTTTCACTATCGTCTGAAGTCATAAAGTCTGTCACTATAGTCTGAAATCATAAAGTCTGTCACTATAGTCTGAAGTTATAAAGTCTGTCACTATAGTCTGAAGTCATAAGGTCTGTCACTATAGTCTGAAGTCATACAGTCTGTCACTATAGTCTGAAGTCATAAAGTCTGTCACTATAGTCTGAAGTCATAAAGTCTGTTACTATAGTCTGAAGTCATAAAGTCTCTCACTATAGTCTGAAGTCATAAGGTCTGTAACTACAGTCTGAATTGTTGTCCTTTCTCTTGGATATATTAAACTTTGATCACAAATAGAACATGTGAATGTTACATGAGTTACATGGGAACAATATCCTTTGCGGAGTGGAAAATTTGTCCATTTTCCAATGAACAGTTGAAAGAATCCTTTAAAAATTGAAACTTTTTGTTTTATCGCCAAAATTTCTTTTCATGTGTAAGAACAAAAAAATTTTCTTTCATCAAAACTAAAGAAGATCTTAAAGATATGTATAAGGTTTCCAACTGAAGATTGATTATCAATTTACGTTTCTGTAAATAATTTGTGGTGCAAATGGGGTGTGGTAGTGTCTTCTGCGTATGCAGTTACAGTCGGGCTATCACACTCAATTCCTACTGCTACGTCCTCGTCGGGCACCACGGGCAACGTGAGCAACCTTGAGTGAGATACGGTAACCAACCCGTGTGGAGCTCAGGATCACGGCTAATGGAGAGGGAGATTTAGTTGGGCCCACTAAATTATTCAGCGTCTATTCACCAGCGGATGCGGCTGTAAGCTGTTAGCCTTAGCGTAAGCGGCGCGCTAATATAAATATAATATATAAAAATCTTCCCTAGAACTGGGTTGTGTTCAAGATTTCAAAGTAAAATGCCTAAATATAGGGATTCTTCATCAATCGAAATTTGCAATTCAGTATTCTCTGCAATACGTAATTGTTAAACAATATTTAATACTTAAAAAATTGTCTCTTTGTCAAGACCTTGGACCAGGTCTGATTTGTGCTTTTATGCACAGAACAATTTACAAGCCTGATATATAATATGTTATGCTTGTATATAAGAGAAACTATCACCAAAAAAATATTAAGAATGGGGTTAGTAAAATGGTATAGAAAAGATAGTTAATATTTGTTCTTAATTTTTACACAGGTTATTAATACACAGGTTAAAATGTAATTATTCACTTACTTTGGAGACGGCTTCCTTCTTTTTTCGTCAGGCACAAACAAAGTTTAAACGTATTCTAGCTCTTAACTCTCGCTTAGCTCGAATGAGAATGAACCTTGTACCTACATGCTAGTAATGTATGAATAGAATGAAGTATGTAATAGAATGAACCTACATGCTAGTAATGTAAGCGTAAAGCATTTTCCGGCAAGATTTTATAAATCTTTTCTTTTGATTCTTCTTATGCAACTTACCAGGACGTGGCAACGTATTCTGTTTTCCAAGAGTACTACCTGCAATTGTTGCAGGTTTTGAATACGAATTCAAATTTCTATATAATAAAGCTAATGGACCGTTTGCGGTCATTACTTCGTTTCCTATCGTTTCTGTGTTATCCGACGTGTCTACTTCGGGTAATTCGTTGTGTTTTAGATTCCTCTTGGCAATTATGGCAACTCTGTCTCCGGCTCGTCGGCCCATGTCCTTCCTGTAGGTTTTACGGTTTGGGATATTCAGGCGGTTCCATCTTTACTGAATCTCTTATTGGAATTCCCTTTATATATACACAATATAAATTAATAGTATGACTAAATAAATTACCTGCTGGTGGTCCAACAGCTTCGAGTTTTAAGTCTAAGTAGGCATTGCGTCGCTTTAATCCTACTATATCGTTCTTCTGATCAAATAACTCGAGAAGTAACTACTTAACCTGTGCTCCTTGGTTCACTAACAGTAGTGTCAATGTGCTCTTTTCAAGTTCAAGTTTTTGAAAAGTTTCTATTTTTTTTAGTCTATTTGTCCCTCATGCAAAATTATGAGAAAACTGCAGATTTCTTTCAGATCATATTCCTTTAATATAGTTTTTGAAAGTGTAAACACCAAGTCATAAAGTCTGTTACTACAGTCTGAATTGTTGCTCTTTCTCTGGGGTTTCGTCTTGGAAATATTAAACTTTGATCACAAATAGAAATTGAGTTTTTTATTTACGTTGGTTTGGAATTTACATTTCTGTGGTTAATAAATGTTGGAACATTAGGAACAGCCGCAAGATTAAATCGTTGTTGAAGACGCTTCGTCTCTCTGTTACATGAGTTACATGAAAAAAATATCTTCTGGCGAATTGGAATATATTTGTACATTTCCTTTGCACATGTAGAAAGAAAAATTCATTCTTATCGATTGAAGGCGGTAATTCATTATATAACCCCGTTAAAGGAAACTCAAAAACATCTTAACTGTTTTCCCTAACGATTTAAATGGGTTTTTTGAACAGAGAGGAGGTAAGTATTTTCAATACAAGTACTTACACTGTGTACAAGCGCAGATGTTTGTATGTGCTTCGGAGAGCCATCTGAGGAGGAGGAAGATAAGGGGGGCACTCGCTTTGTTTCGGTTAGTTCCTAAAAAAAATAAAAAAAGTTTAGATTTTTTTTATTTAGGCGATGTTTTGTTTCACTACCGGAGAATCTTTATTCCTCTTTCTTTTCCCATGTTCGGGGTGGTCTTCTTCCCGCGGAGGTATTTCCACCGCTAACCGAAACATTTTTTCGATGCCCTTAATCTTTAGTTTCCTCCCTGTTCTTATGAACAGTTCCTCTTTGTCTGAGTCAATGTTTACCTCCCCTTTGTACATATACCTCAGCAAAGCTTCCAACATACAACGATCCACACCTTCCAAATGAATGGTATGGTGTGGACTTTTAGTCAATGTCAGAAGCCTTGTGAAGTACGGACTAAAAGCACATAGCATTATTTGATGCGCTTGGATCAATTTTCTACCGCAGGACAATGTTACGTCACATAACTCCTGACGGTGGAGAAAACCAGCCAACGCTTCTGTCAGCATTCTATGGTGATTTGCCAATTTTTAATTTTTGATACCTGTAGAATAAAATATTTTTAGTGGAATTATAAGATTTTATTTCATAATTTTGAAGCAATGAAGAACAGTCTCCGAAGTCCAATGAACTTTGCTGTATTATATAAAAAATTACTTTGATACATATTTTACTTCATAAGTGGTATATTTAGACCACTAACTAGCAGTTACATAAAACTAACTAACTAACTTTTTATTTTGTTATGTATCTTATTTATTATCTTACCTCACATTTCATCATCAATGAATAATATGAGCCGAATACTGTTGGTTCGGCACATTGGTAAATGGAAAAATTAAAAAAATTAAGGAGATTTGCCTCCATTTGGTACAATTGCGCTGCCGTGTACGCATGCCCGCACCATGTCAGAATTCTTGAAGCCTTAAAATCAGGTTTAGACAGTATATGGTGTCTGGGTTATAAATCTATATTACATAAATACTCTACATATTATTCCATATTTTTTTTCTGAACTGGGAAGATCCTTGATCTTATCAAGATGTCTAGTCGGATAAGAGGATGGTCCAGGCTTAGCGACCGTTTATGGAGCGCCGCGTCCTTTCTTGGGTCTCTATGTGGCCTGGAGTTCTGATTCGGAGCCGCTACAGCTTCCCCCGCTGGGAGATGGGGTTCTCTTTCTCGCCGTTATGTTCTTGTATAGACGGCCGACACTGCCCTCGCTGGCGCTATATCCCAGAGTATCTTGGAGCCATAGCACATCGTCCTGCGATATGTTGGACACCACACAGGATATCTTTCAGGAGAGCTTTAACAACCTTCTGGTCAGAGGCGTGGTCAATTATGGCCTGAGTGCTCTGGAAGTTGTCTTGGACTCTCTTGTTGATCTTCAGCCACTCCAGGGTCGCTGCGGTAACCTGCGTCACCTACCTCGGTAGTAACTCTGCAACAAAATGCTTACTTTCTCCATTTCCACCACGGAATATTTATAATATGGGTCTCCTATGGTAAAATCTGGTAAAAACATTTTTCCTTAATATTTTGTGTCCGCACTTAGTAATTTTATTGCCAAAAAAAGGGCTGCCGCGGCTAATTCCGATGGGGAATATGTATAATAATGGCGTGATAAAGCAAATAATTCTAAGAGATAATTTGTTTAATTTTATGTCTGGAATTAAGAAATGATTTACCTCTTCAAATTCATGGCAAGAGTGGATTCCAAGACTTTTGAGACTCACGTTATATATAAAGATTATTTTGGGGTCCCTGATTTCTTTTGGACCCCTCTGTCTTCTTCCGCTCCCTGGTGCTTTTTTGCGTGAGTTTTAATATCCTTTACGTTTCGGTTACATATGCAGCAGTATGAGTTTTCGCCAAATGTTGGTGCTTTTGTACTCTTTCCTCCTCGCCCCTTTGTTATGGTGAGGTTTTGAAGTATGATACGACGTTAAATGTTAGTTCTTCTTCTTCTTCTGTCTCTCCTTGCCCCTTCTCTATTATGAGGTTTTGAAGAACAGTAATTTTTTTGGCTGAAATAATAATTTATACTATTACTATTTGTTTCTATTTAATTGAAATTCACAAAGGAGTTGATAAATAGAGCCGCACTTTAGACCTGTTTATTTAAACACACAAATATATAAAATATAAGTTTGTACTCAGTTTAAAGATAGCACGACGGTTTTTTAAATATAGTTTTCAGTCTCTCCCTCTCTCTTCGTGGCGCTACAGTCCCATTTGGTCTACACTTGTGCTCGGTGTTTTGATATTACACTAGTGCAGGGAGCTCTTACAGTTTTTAACGTGGCTGGTGAGCCACTATTGGGGGGAGGAGGTTTCCAGGCAGATTTTTACTCTGATGACTTTGCCAGATCCATCTACAGGAAAACGGTGGCTTATTTTTACCACGTTCAGGATTTGAACCCGGGACTTGCGGCTCCGTCTGACACCTTGACTACTAGGCCACCACCGCAATCAATTCAAGATACCTTCAAGGTGCCTTTATGGTACGAAGTTAGTAGCTTTATTTATTGTCAGTGGGATTTTGAATGTATTCATTTTATATATTAAGCTTGTCGAAAGCCTTTGAGACGTCCAGGAGTACCGCTCCCATGACGTCCTCTGTCTATTATCGCTTCAGTTATTCTGGTACGTTGTAGAATGTTGTTGTCTCAATCCGTACTGTTCGTCGAAGATTATTTGGTTCTCGTTAACTATGTCTGTCAGCCGTTAACTATAGTGACTATGGTTTGTTCTAAATTGATAAATGTGATTATGCTTACTTTGGCAGCTGCTTACTCTTTTAAAAAACTATAAAAAGGAAATCATATATACTAGTGACATTATCTAAATTTATTAACGTGGACTGTTATGATACCATACTTTCACTTTCTTTCCTTGTAGATTCTTTGACTTTTTTGTTTGTGTTAGGATTAGTTACTTTCTTTATAGCTCCACTAGTACTACTTAAACTAGTAGCCTGATCTGATTAGGAACTTCATCCTTTTCCTGGCAGCGCCGCTCATCCGCCGCTTCCTTGGGTCTTTTGTTTTTACACCCTTAAGATTGACAGCGAGTTCCGCGTCGCTGCTCAACAGAAGTTCTGTCTCCTTTGTATGTACCCCAGTGTTTTCCATAGGCATTTCTGCACTTTTGGCGAGGTCTTTAGCCTCTGGTTTGGGTGAGCTTGAGGAGTCACCCGATCCTTTATTTTTAATTTCTATTGTATTCACTTGTAGGTGAGCCCCGCATTACTACAAGAAGGCTGGTTTAAACGGGAGTTCGCCAATTTCATGAGTTCGACCTACTAACGACCACCGCTTTCCCGTGGCCACGCAGCTATCGGCATAGGCTGTTCCACCATTAGCTTGGAGACAAAGATTATTGTGGGTATCATACCACTTGACCCGGGTGGTTAAGCCAAGGTCCCCAGACTCAATGCAGGCAGGACAAAGTCAGCTGACAGCAGAGAGCCCCGTATATCGGAACAGATATCAATATTTTCAAAATTATCCAAAAAATTAAAAATCATAAAAATCGGTCCAGCCGTTCTTGAGTTCTTAAAAGCCAAAATTTAAACTCGACTGTGTTTTCCAGAAAAATGCTAGTAAATTTAAACCATTTTCGGGCAGAATTTTATAAATCTTTTCATTTTATTTTGTTATGCAACTTACCATCAGGAAGGGGCGTCTGGATTTCTGGTACATCTTCTTCTGCAGGAAGGGGCATATCAGACTGGGGCGTACCAGAAGTGCCCGCCAGCTGAATGTCTGGTACAATTTCTGAAGACTCGTCCGCAACTACTCAACCTTTCCGGAACTCTATAATACTAATGAGTCTTTTTAGGACTACCAAAAATAAATCTCTTATGAAATTTGTCAGTTATTCTATAGCTTTCAGTCCACCTTCGTGGCACTCAACAAAAACCATAAAAATAACATTGAATTTTAAGATCATGTCTTTCCGATACCTTGATATAAAATATAAGTTTGTACTCAGTTTAAAGATAGCACGACGGTTTTTTAAATATAGTTTTCAGTCTCTCTCTCTCTTCGTGGCGCTACTGTCGCATTTGGTATCCCCAATATAAGTTTTGTATGATTCGGACATCGTAATCATCAATTCCTTTACTTCTAAGTATCTGGATTAGTCGTTCATGTTTGACTGTATCGAACGCTTTTTCGTAGTCAACTAGGCACATAAATACGTCTTTGTTTATGTCTAAACATCTTTGTAATAGGAGATTTATTCCAAACAGCGCGTCTCAAGTTCCTAGACCGTTAGTAAATCCGAATTGCGTGTTGCCAATTTCTCTTTCTGCTTTTGCACTTATTCGTTTGTGTATAATTTTCAAGCAGATTTTAAGTGTTTATAGACCTGTATTCAGAGCAGTCCTTCGCATTATGTTTTTTCGACATTACTATGAATGTCGATTTCAGCCATTCTCGAGGTTCTTGCCTGTTGTATATACCGTGTTGAATAAAACAATCAGTTGTAAAAGGTCTTCTTCCATTAATTTGATGATTTCGGTGAAAACCTCATCTGGTCCAGCTGCTTTGCCGTTTTTCGCGTTCTTAATTGCGCATTTAACCTCTTCTCTAGTTATTTTGAATGCGGGTGTTTCGATATTTATATCCTGAGCCTCCGCTCGGTTGGCTCTGAAAAGTTCTTTTAAATACTCTTCCCATCTCTTTATTTTCAGTTTGGATTCCAGGATGATGTTACCGTTTTTGTCTTTCAATAGGCCACCTTGCCTCTTTTTCCCAAGTCCTGTAAGCTCTTTGACTTTCTTGTGCAAGTTGAATGTATCGCAGTTTGCCTGAAGTGCTTCTATTTCATTTCATCTATCCGTCGTGTATTTCTCCTTTGCTTCTCTGATCCTTCTTCTAATCAGTGCATGTATTTCTTTGTATTTTGTAATATCGTTGTTTTTATGTTTGCGGCGTGTGTCCATTAGTCCGAGTATTTTTGGTGTCATCCATTCTTGCTTTTTCTTTAACTAGTGTTAATCTAACTAGTGTATTATTAAATACACAGGAGCAAATTATTTTTCGAAATTTCAACATAATTTTCAAAGCTGCAACTTGGTTAATAATCTGGATAGAATATTCTTTTTTTTTTTAAGTTTGGTTCGAAGTGAATACCGGGTTTGCCGACCCTATTGGTAGCCTATTGTATTCTATCACATTCACTTAGGCCCAGAAACCTGTTGTTATTGTAAATTGCGCTAATTGCCATTTTTCACATTGCCATTTGTCTTCTGAAACAAATGCGGCCGGCGCTGGGGATAGAACTCGGACCTCTATACTTGTCAGCGCTCTAACATGAGACCACGAGCGTCACCACTACACCACTCGCGCCGGCGTAGAATATTCTAGCTTTCGTTATTATCTAGATAGGCTATTTCTCCGTATAGTTAACAAGTTTCGTTAATCTAGCTAGGCTATTAGCTATGGCACAGGATCAATGGAATTTTAAAAGACCATGCACATCTGGTACATACACACAGATATTTGGTTAATATTGTTTTACCACGATAACTTAGCAAACTAGCATCTCCCATAGAAAGACGCTTGAATATGCTTTGTTGACTTTCGTTTGCGGAATATTTGTTTTTTCGATTCTTCTTCTTCTTTGGGTGTCTTATTCCTTCGGGATGTTGGCGATCAACATAGCAATTTCCGTTCTATCTACAGCCTATTTGAAAAGTTGTATGGAAGTGAGCGAGAACCACTGCCTCAGGTTTCCTAGTCACGAGTTTCTTCTTCTACCTGGTCCTCTGAGTCCATCTGCTCTTCCTTGCAGAACCAGCTGTAGTAAGCGGTATTTCTGGTTTCTCATTATATGGCCAAGATAGCCAGTATTGATTGTGCTCAGAACTTGGCACTTTGTGCCTATTCTATACATTACCACCTTATTCGTAATGTGATCCCGCCAGCATATGCGAAGCAGCTTTCTATATACCCAGAGCTCGAACGCCTCTATCTTGCTTTCTGTTAGCGTCCATGCTTCTGCGCCGTACAACAGAACAGAGAAAACGTAACACCTGACTATTCGGATCTTTAGTTGTAATATCAGGTCGTTGCTGCATAGCATTGTTTTGAGTTTATTAAATGCCGCATATCTTCTTAATAATTTTGGTGTTTGGGGTTCCGTAAGAGTTTTTGTGTCCGCTTTTAGCAATTTTATTGCTAAAAAAAGGGCGGTCGCGGCTAATTCCGATGCGGAATATGTGGAATAATAGCGTGATAAAGCAAATAATTCTAAGAGATAATTGGTAGATATTTTTTTCTTCCGCTGAAAATAAAAAGTTTGAGTGACTCACATACAGAAATTATATTAATCGCTGTTGCGCTGAGTTAGGCCAATGGCGACACACGCTACTGCTACGAGCTTGGCACGCCAATTGGTGTGATTGTGTAAGGGGTTTAATAATATCCTCCCTGTAATCTGGTGAGTGTGAGAGTTCTAAAAAAGAATTAACATGAGTGTATTAGTCACGGATGACTTTCATTAAACCAGATTTAGAATGCACTGAGTTTTATACGCTCGACACAACTCTTTACCACACGCTTGTACCATCTGTTGATGAGTGCGTCGTCGATTCTTTCGCGCTTAATTCTGCATTGCGAGTTCTGCCAACCTCTAGAGAATTATTTCTCAAACATTCTCCCGCCATCAGCAGTAGTTGATGATTAAGTGTTTAAAGTTCGTGGTTTCATGTGGCACAGGAGCTAGTTTGCTGATTGGTCGAGTGAGTGTAGTTGTAGCCTTCTTCAAAGTTACTACTCGGGTGAGTGCGTCCTTTCCTGGATGTAGAGCAATGATCCTAGCTAGTGGCCATTTGTGAGGTGGAAGTCGCTCATCTGTGATGAGGACGAGTGATCCTTTCTTGATAATGTTGCTAGGGTGGTGCCATTTCGAAATTGATTGTTGTCGTTGTAGATATTGACTAGACCATAGAGTCCAAAAATACTGCAACTTCTGCTGGATAAGTCGCCACTTTGACAGATGAATTAGTTTCTGTTCGTTCAGAGATGGTTCGGACAGAGTGGAGAGTACGTTGCCTGTGAGGCAATGGCCCGGCGTGAGAGCTGACACGTCATCGGGATCGTAACTGAGTGGTTCCAGTGGCCTTGAGTTTAGTGTCGCTTCGATCTGAGCGAGCATTGTAGATAACTCCTCATAAGTGAGCACTATGTCTCCCACCGTGCGTCGGAGGTGGAATTTTATTGATTTCACCGCCGCTTCCCACTTACCGCCCATGTGCGGTGCTGCAGGTGGAATGAACTGCCACTGGGTGTTGTCTTTTGACAGAGTTGAGGCAATTGAGTGATGTTCCTTTGAACTTTGAGTAAACATTCAACGTAGCATGACGTCTGCTCCTACGAAATTCGTTCCGCAGTCTGAATGGAGCGTGCTTGGTATTCCTCGTCTTGAGGTAAATCTTCTGTATATATATATATAATATATATTATAATATATATATATATATATATATATATATATATATATATATATATAATATATATATATATATTCTGTATATATATATAATACTGTAAATATATATATTTACATATATATAGTAACCTGCGTCTAAATTTCTAAATAAGAAATGTCGATGAAAAGAGATGTCGTTCTTTCCATAATGCATTTCCCCTTAACATGTAGTGGCCATTGTTTTCCACAATATACTTCACGATTTTCAAGTCTTCCTCCGACGTGTACTCAGACATATCTGAAACTTCAAATTTAAATCATTTACAAAAATCTTAGTCGGCTATGACAATTTTAACAGAAGTAGGTTATGACTAATTTGACTAAATTTCGATTGAATTCACAGATTTTAACCCAAAAATTTGCAACGAAACCGAAACTTTTACTCACTTGCTTGTTGTTGCTCATGCTTCTAACCTCTTTATGATCACGCTGGTGAAATAACGATGCAAATTGTTTATTCTAGCTATCGATATTATCTAGATAGGGTATTTCTCCGTATAGTTAACAAGTTTCGTTAATCTAGGTGGGCTATTAGTTATTTCACAGGATCAATGGAGTTTTAAAAGACCAGATGTGCATTATAGGTACATACTTACACACAGATATTTGGTTAATATTGTTTTACCACGATAACTTAGCAAAATAGCACCTCCCATAGAAAGACGCCTTGAATATGCTTTGCTGACTTTCGTTCGCTGAATATTTGTTTTTTCGCTTCTTCTTCTTCTTAAAACAAGTTATATAGTTATGTTAATAACATAATAACATAAAGTTATGTTATATAAAAAATTGTCTATATTAATATATAAAAGAATATATTAAAAAATATATTTATATTATACCTACATACCTTTTGCGGGACCGGCAATTCTCTGGTCTTGTTGCCTTTTTACTCTTTTTACTCTTTGTTGAGACCTTGTACCAGTTCTGATTTGTGCTTTTATGCACAGAACAATTTACAAGCATAATTAATAAAATATTATGCTTGTACATAAAATAAACTATCACCAAAAAAATATTAAGAAAGGGGTTAGTAAAATGGTATAGAAAAGATAAGACATGCTAATAATGTAAACCTATAGCGTTTTCCGGCATAATGTTATAAATCTTTTCTTTTGATTTTGATATCCAACTTACCATCGATTGGAGGTGTTCCACTTGATGTTCCACAAAAACCACTTCCAGGATAAAATAAAAACAAATTACTTTTAGACCTAAAATAATTCCTATTTCACATCTTAAGATTATTGTTTATATTTGGAGTTACATGAAAATATGAAAAGCATTTGACCTAATTGCAACTAAACAGTTCTGCAAGAAAACAATCACTTTTTTTGTTTCTACCGTTGCATATTTATGGTAAGGTTCTCCAATCTGTTTATATGTTTCAGATATTTTTGCCAGTTCTTCCAGCATTTTTTACTATACAGGTACTTACACTGTGTACTTGTGCAGATGTTTCAATGTACTTCGGGGAGCCATCTGAGGAGGAGGAAGATAAGGGCACTCTCTTTGTTTCGGTTAGTTCCTAAAAAAATAAAAAAAGTTTAGATTTTTTTTTATTTAGGCGATGTTTTGTTTCACTACCGGAGAATCTTTATTCCTCTTTCTTTTTTCATATTCGGGGTGGTGTTCTTCCGGCGGAGGTATGTTCACGGCTAACCGAAACATGTTTTCGATGCCCTTTATCTGAAATTTCTTCGCTGCCTTTACAAATTCTTCCTCTTTATCCTCGTCGATGATAATTTCCCCTTCATACATTAATTTCAGCAGAGCTTCCAGCATACAAGCATCCACATCCTCATCAAAACAAATGATAGGGTGTGGATTTATTTGAGGTATCAGAAGCTCTGTGAAATAGCCACTGCACGCACACAGTACAATTTGATGAGCTTTCATCCGTTTTCCACCGCAGTACAACGTTACGTCGCATAACTCCTGACGGTGGAAAAACCCAGCCAACGCAGCATAATTGAGTGGTTATAAATTTTCTTTTGCATTTTACCTGTTGAATAAAATATTTTTAGTGGAATGATAAGATTTCGTTTCATTATTTTGAAGCAATGAAGACCAGTCTCTGAAGTCCAATGAGCTTTGCTGTATTACATAAAAAATTACTTTGATACATATTTCACTTCATAAGTGGTATATTTAGACCACTAACTAGCAGTTAGATAAAACTAACTTTTTATATTGTTATGTATCTTATTTATTATCTTACCTCACATTTCATCATCAATGAATAATATGAGCCGAATACTGTTGGTTCGGCACATTGGTAAATGGAAAAATTAAAAAAATTAAGGAGATTTGCCTCCATTTGGTACAATTGGGCTGCCGTGTACGGATGCCCGCACAATGTCAGAATTCTTGAAGCCTTAAAATCAGGTTTAGACAGTATATGGTGTCTGGGTTATAAATCTATATTACATAAATACTCTACATATTATTCCATTTTTTTTTTCTGAATTGGGAAGAGCCTTGATCTTATCAAGATGTCTAGTCGTATAAGAGGATGGTCCAGGCTTAGCGTCCGTTTATTAAGCGCCGCGTCCTTTCTTGGGTCTCTATGTGGCCTGGAGGTCTGATTCGGAGCCGCTACAGCTTCCCCCGCTGGGAGATGGGGTTCTCTTTCTTGCCGTTATCTTCTTGTATAGGCGGCCGACACCGCCCTCGCTGGCGCTATATCCCAGAGTATCTTGGAGCCATAACACATCGTCCTGCGATATGTTGGACACCACACAGGATATCTTTCAGGAGAGCTTTAACAACCTTCTGGTCAGAGGCGTGGTCAATTATGGCCTGAGTGCTCTGGAAGTTGCCTTGGACTCTCTTGGTGATCTTCAGCCACTCCAGGGTCGCTGCGGTAACCTGCGTCACCTACCTCGGTAGTAACTCTGCAACAAAATGCTTACTTTCTCCATTTCCACCACGGAATATTTATAATACGGTTTTCCTATGGTAAAATCTGGTTGAGATATAGGTTTTCCAGTTCTTTCAACATTTTTCCTTAATATTTTGTGTCCGCACTTAGCAATTCTATTGCCAAAAAAAGGGCTGCCGCGGCTAATTCCGATGGGGAATATGTGTAATAATGGCGTGATAAAGCAAATAATTCTAAGAGATAATTTGTTTAATTTTATGTCTGGAATTAAGAAATGATTTACTTCTTCAAATTCATGGCAAGAGTGGATTCCAAGACTTTTGGGACTCACGTTATATATAAAGATTATTTTCGTTTTGGGGTCCCTGAATTCTTTTGCACCCCTCTGTATTCGTTCGCTCTCTGGTGCAATTTTGAGTGACTTTTAAGATCCTTAACGTTTCGGTTGCATATGTAGCAGTATGAGTTTTGGCTAAATGTTGGTGCTTTTGTACTTTTTCCTCCTCGCCCCTTCGTTATGGTGAGGTTTTGAAGTATATTAACTTTTTGGGTTGCTGCTGAAATAATAATTTATACTATTACTATTTGTTTCTATTTAATTGAAATTCACAAAGGAGTTGATAAATAGAGCCGCACTTTAGACTTGTTTATTTAAACACACAAATATATAAAATATAAGTTTGTACTCAGTTTAAAGATAGCACGATGGTTTTTTAAATATAGTTTTCAGTCTATCTCTGTCTTCGTGGCGCTACAGTCCCATTTGGTCTACACTTGTGCTCGGTGTTTTGATATTACACTAGTGTAGGGTGCTCTTACAGTTTTTAACGTGGCTGGTGAGCCACTATTGGGGGGAGGAGGTTTCCAGGCAGATTTTTACTCTGATGACTTTGCCAGATCCATCTACAGGAAAACGGTGGCTTATTTTTACCACGTTCAGGATTTGAACCCGGGACTTGCGGCTCCGTCTGACACCTTGACTACTAGGCCACCACCGCAATCAATTCAAGATACCTTCAAGGTGCCTTTATGGTACAAAGTTAGTAGCTTTATTTATTGTCAGTGGGATTTTGAATGTATTCATTTTATATATTAAGCTTGTCGAAAGCCTTTGAGACGTCCAGGAGTACCGCTCCCATGACGTCCTCTGTCTATTATCGCTTCAGTTATTCTGGTACGTTGTAGAATGTTGTTGTCTCAATCCGTACTGTTCGTCGAAGATTATTTGGTTCTCGTTAACAATGTCTGTCAGCCGTTAAATGACTATAGCTTGTTCTAAATTGATAAATGTGATTATGCTTAATCTTCGAGTGACACACTAATAAATACTGTAAGTACCTGTATTAAAGAGTATAAAAAGCCATTTAAAAACTATAAAAAGAACTGGGGAAATCATATATACTAGTGACATTATCTAAATTTATTAACGTGGACTGTTATGATACCATACTTTCACTTTCTTTCCTTGTAGATTCTTTGACTTTTTTGTTTGTTTTAGGATTAGTTACTTTCTTTATAGCTCCACTAGTACTACTTAAACTAGTGGTGTTGGTGAAGATATGAAGTTCCTTCATCTTATCAAGATTTAACTCTATTAAAGAGTGGTGATTAAAGACTATATGGTGTCTTGGTTATAAATCTATGTTACATGAATACTCTACATATTATTTCATATTTTATTTTTTTGTCTAAACTAAGAAAACACACGAAATGGCGCATCTTATTACATATATTTCTCACACGAAAAACAGATACTTGTCAATGAGTGAAATGACTGGGCGAGGACAATATAACTGAATGGCTACCGGCATAACGTTCCTCCGCGTTGCCGCACCGTTGACACGTTTACTCTATAGCGGATGAGTGGATAAACATTGTAATCAACTTAGTCAAGTTTAGACAATCATAAACATAATCACGTTTAGACAGTACATGGTGTCCGGGTTATAAATCTATATTACATGAATACTCTACTATTTTTTTGTCTGAACTGAGAAGATCTTATCAAGTGGTATCATTTAAATAAATAAAAATTTATAAGAAATATTGAATTAGTGGAAAGTAGGAAAAAAATGAGCAAAAAAATGCATAATTAATATTTGCACTAAATATATACTTACATGCAGAAAAAAAAACACAGAAAAAATAAAAAAATGTCCAAAACTCAAAAAATCCACTAAAATCAAAATCCAAAAATCAAAATCCAAACACAAAGCAATCCAACAATCCAAAAAAGCACAATCACAAAACAATTCAATCCAAAAATCAAAGTCCAAAAACAATCCAATCCAACAATCCAAAAATCACAATCCAAAAACAATCCGTCATTAAGATACTCAAGCTCCTTTACCACGGCAAGGTGGAGATACCTCGAAAGGAGACTCTTCATATTATTTCACATTATTTTTTTTGTCTAAACTAAGAAGATCCTTCATCTTATCAAGATGTAACTTTATTAAAGACTGGTGGTTAAAGACTATATGGTGTCCTGGTTATAAATCTATGTTACATGAATACTCTACATGTTATTTCATATTTTATTTTTTTGTTTAAACTGAGAAGATCCTTTATCTTATCAAGATGTATCTCTATAATAAAGACTGGTGATTACAAACTATATGGTGTCCTTGTTATAAATCTATATTACATAAATACTGATATCCCTAATGTCTGACGGCGGGTGATACGCGAGAATCCCAGACATGCGTTCGGAGATTTGTTCGAAAGAATAAAGTAATTGCAGAGTTAAGTTTATTAGTTCAGACAATTATTAACATAATCAGATTTAGACAGTATATGGTGTCCGGGTTATAAATCTATATTACATGAATACTCTACATATTATTCCATATTTTATTTTTTTCCCTGAACTGTGAAGATCCTTCATCTTATCAAGATGTCTAGTCGTATAAGAGGATGGTCCAGGCTTAGCGTCCGTTTATGGAGCGCCGCGTCCTTTCTTGGGTCTCTATGTGGCCTGAGGGTCTGATTCGGAGCCGCTGCAGCTTCCCCCGCTGGGAGATGGGATTTTCTTTCTCGCCATTATGTTCTTGTATAGACGGCCGACACCGCCCTCGCTGGCCCTATGTCCCAGAGTATCTTTGAGCCATAGCACATCGTCCTGCGATATGTGGAATAATGGCGTGATAAAGCAAATAATTCTAAGAGATAATTTGTTTAATTTTATGTCTGGAATTAAGAAATGACCTACCTCTTCAAATTCATGGCAAGAATGGATTCCAATACTTTTGGGATTCACGTTATATATAAACATAATTTTCAATTTGGGGACCCAGAAAACTTTTGGGCCCCTCTGTGTTCGTCGGATTTAAATAATTTAATTTAATAATTTTAATTCTAAAGATTTATGTTTTTTTTGAATAGAGTGGAAGTAGGTATTTTCAATACAGGTACTTACAGTATTTATTAGTGTGTCACTCGAAGATTCTGGTCCAGGCTGGTTCCTAAAAAAAAAATTAAAATTTATTTATTTATTATTTAGATTTATTTTACTTTCTGTCTGTTTATTTAAACACACAAATATATAAAATATAAGTTTGTACTCAGTTTAAAGATATAGATAGTTTTCACTATCTCTCTCTTCGTGGCGCTACAGTCCCATTTGGTCTATACTTATGCTCGGTGCCTTGATATTACACAAGTGTAGGGAGCTCTTACAGTTTTTAACGTGGTTGGCGAGCCATTTTTGGGGGAGGAGATTTCAAGGCAGATTTTCACTCTGATGACTTTTCCAGAAAACGGTGGCTTATTTTTACCACGTTCAGGATTTGAACCCGGGACTTACGGCTTCGTCTCACACCTTGACTACTAGGCCACCACCGCAATCAATTCAAGATACCTTCAAGGTGCCTTTAAGATACGAAGTTAGTAGCTTTATTATTCGCAGCGGGATTTTCAATGTATTCATTTTATAAATTAAGCCGTTGTGCCAGATCTTGTCGAAAGCCTTTGAGACGTCCAGGAGTACCGTTCCCATGACGTCCTCTAAATGGATCAGGACCTTTGTGTAACCTTTTTCTATTACCTTTACGAGGGCGTCCTCTCCTCTTGGCCGCCGGAAATTCCAGCGGCGACCCTGGGCTGTGTATAATTATTTTTCGCCCTTCATCTATTGGATAATATAGCTAAACTTATTATTCATTAACACTTGTAGCTACCTATTGGATAGCATATTGTTTAACAACTGTGTCAGTGACTTGCATCCTGTTAGTTTATGGAACTTATCTTGATTACTCCATCTCTCCAAATCGAATCATATGCAGCTGTGAGATGATCCTTCATCTTATCAAGATGTATCTCTATTAAAGACTGGTGGTTAAAGACAATATGGTGTCCTGGTTAGGTTAGGTTGGGTTAGAGTAAATCAGAAACAAAAACATAAATTAAATAAATGAAATGTGAAAAATCAGAGAATTAATATGTAGTAAGGTGGACAAGTTGGTGAACAGTGGTGAGGTAGTTTGATAACTATTACGACTGAAGAGAGTATATTAAAACTGACTGTAAACTAGTGACTTCACACCAAGGCTGAAGATGTCTTATGGGTTAGTCGTTCACATTCAGACCAGTCTTGTCTGCAACCACCTGCTTGGACTCTTATCACTAATGACACTGTGCACTCTGGCGGAGGACAAACAAAGGATAACTACAGGTTTCAGTACAAAACAACAAGAATTATTTTGTTCATTCATAAAATAATTAATATTTTCTTACCCGTTTGGTTTTTCTCTTCTTTCACTTGAATCTTAATTGTTGTTGGTTCCTTGCTTCTAGCATTGACTTTTTCTTCTATATTTTTGACTATATATTTTTTGCACTTTGTAGCTTTAATATGTTAATACATATGTACCGCAGACTCATATTCTACAAAACGAGGAACTTTAAAAGGGGGTTTTTATTTGGCTTTTTCTTTTTCCATTAATTCATCCCGTTCCTGCTTCCAAATCTGCAGCAACGCCGAACGGGATTGTTCTTCATATAGATCGTGTCGTGATCTTTGGGTTGAGAACGAACTGATATAAATGACAAGATCGGCAAGTATAAGCTACGTGTTGACTTTCTCCAGTTTTGTCCAGTCTTGTCAAGTCGTGTCCAGTCTTGTCTAGTCTAAACATGCCTGTCCATTCTTGCCAAATCGTGTACACGGTTACAAATTTAGGACTCTTCTTCTTTAAGTTCCATGTCCTTTCCGAACGTTGGTAACCATCTGGGCTATGATGACTTTATTCACTGCGGCACGGAAAAGTTCTGTTGTCGTCATGCCGAACCAGGTTCTTAGGTTTTTCAACCAAGATATTCGTCTGGCGCCGATTGACCTCTTTCCTGCCACCTTTCCCTGGATAATCTTCTGCAGCAAATGAAATCTATCTTCGTTTCTCATGATGTGGCCAAGATATTCTAGCTTTCTGCACTTGACTGTGTTTAGAACCTCTCTCTCCTTGTTCATTCTATGGAGGATCTCATCATTGGTTATTCGATCCCTCCAGGAGACTCTCAGCATTCTGCGATATATCCACATTTCAAATGCCTCTAACTTTTTGCTGGTGGCTTCTGGCAGTGTCCACGATTCCATTCCGTAAAAAAGAACCGAAAACACATAGCATCTCATCATTCTCAGCTTTGTAGTCATTGTGGCATTGTGGCTTGTTAGTACAGATCGCATTTTGGTAAAAACAGATCTTGCCTTTTCAATGCGAATTTTTATCTCCTGAGAGTGATCCCACCGATCATTAACATTTGTGCCAAGATATGTATACCTCTCCACCCGTTCGATTGGCTCTTGATTGACAGTAAGTTCACAGTTTTCAATATAGGACTTGCTGATGACCATAAGTTTTGTCTTCTTGATGTTAATATCCGAGCCATATTCTGTGCTCTTTTCTACAAGTCTGTTTATTAGATGTTGTAGTCCTTCTATACTATCTGCAAACATCACTGTGTCATCTGCATATCGTATGTTGTTGATTTTTTCGCCATTGAGAGAGATGCTAGCTTCACACTCTTCCAGAGCTTCTTTAAATATGTATTCAGAATAGATGTTAAAAATAAGAGGGGACAATATACATCCTTGTCTCACTCCTCTCATTATGTCTATTTGTTCGGTCTTTTCTGTCTCTACTCTCACTACGGCTTTTTGGTTCCAGTAGAGGTTCGTAATAATTCGTAGATCCTTGCCGTCCATCCCAGTTTCCTGTAAGATGTTAATCATTTTTTGGTGTTTGACCCTGTCGAAAGCCTTCTGGTAGTCAACAAAACAGGCAAAAATGTCGCAGTTCATATCTCTGCACCGTTGAAATGGTACTTGCGTGCAATATAATGCTTCTCGTGTGCCCATCGCATTTCTGAAACCAAACTGAGTTGGTGATACTTGTTCTTCGCAAACTCTGTAAATTCTTCTGTGAATTATTTTTAAAAATAATTTGAGAAGGTGACTCATGAGACTTATAGTTCTGAACTCTTCACACTTCTTTGCTTTTGGTTTTTTGGGTAATGTTATAAATTCTGACTTTAGCCATTCTTGTGGTATATTTCCAGAGTTATAAATTTGGTTGAATATTTTTGTCAGATTTTTTACCCTGTCGTCATCCAGTAGTTTAAAGAATTCCGATTGGATTTCATCTGGTCCAGGTGCTTTACCGTCTTTCATTGTTTTTATTGCCTGCTTTACTTCATCCATCAGGATCTCCGGTCCATCCGAGTTGTTTATGGATGGAGGTTCCGCTCTAGTATCATGAAACAGTTGTTCAATATATCTTCTCCATGTTTCCTTTATGTCACCTGTGTCAATGATCAGTTTTCCTTCGCCATCCACCAATTTATTTATCGTTCTCGGTTTTGTTCTGCTTGTCATGTCTCTAATTTTTCTGTGCACGTTAAAGCTATCGTACTTGTCTTGTAGTTCTTCAATCTCTGTGCATTGACCTATATGTTCGTTCTCCTTGGCTTCTCTGATTTTATCTCTGATACTCCTCTTTATTTCTGCATATTCTCTCGTATTGTTGCTGTTTTTTAACGATCTTCTCTTTTCCATAAGATACAGAATTTCATCCGTCATCCATGATTTTCTTTTAACCTTATCAGCCTTCAAAAGTTCTTCTTTAACATCCTTAACAGTGTGGACCAATAACTCAATTTCCTTTTCAAAGTCCCCATCTTCTTGTTCTACTCTGTATTTGCTGTTAATCAGTTCTCGAGCTCTAGCCTCTATTGCTGGTATTTTAAGCTTACGTAGATCGTATTTGTTTATATTGTTTTTTCTTTTTATGGCTTTCATTGTTACTTTGAATACACCAACCACAGGGTTATGATCTGATTGGATATCGGCTCCTGGATATGTTTTTACGGAAGTGCAACTATTCTATGTCTTCTATTAATTAGAATGTAGTCAATTTGGTTTCGGATTATTTTATTGGGAGTATCTCCAGGTGCTTTCCATGTATATAGTCTTCTTGCTGGAAGCTTGTACCAAGTGTTTGCTATCACAAATTCGTTCTCTTCTGCAAATATGCTCAACAGATCTCCTCTTTCGTTTCTTTCTCCCAGACCATATGGACCTATATACTCGTTTGTTCGTCCTCTACCAATTTTAGCATTAAAGTCTCCCATTATTATTGTCAGGTCTTGCTTTGGTAGTACTTTAAGTATTTCAGTTATTTTTGCATAAAGTTCTTCTACATCTTTATCACTTGTATCAGATGTTGGTGCATATACTTGTATTATATTGATTTTGGCAGGTCTGGCATCCATCTGAAGCAGCATTAATCTTTCCGAGATTGGCACGAAATTTGTCACGCATTTAGCTATTGATCCGTTAACAATGATCCCCACCCCATGTTTTTTCTCTTCGGATGTTGTTCCAGAGTAGTAGATACGATGATCTCCAATATCACTATAATTGAATCCATTCCATCGCATCTCACTTATTCCCATTATTTTTATGTTCATTCTTTCCATCTCCTGGATAGCGTTGTAGATTTTTCCGGGGTGTGCCATCGTTCTTACATTCCATGTGCCTAATCTCATGTGTACGTCTGATCGTAGTTCTTTTCTCGTCGCCTAATTCTTCAAAACTGTCCCCCCGCCCCGGAGATCCGATCGGGGGACTCACGTTATATATAAAGATTATTCTGGGGTCCCTGATTTCTTTTGGACCCCTCTGTCTTCTTCCGCTCCTTGGTGCTTTTTTTGCGTGAGTTTTAATATCCTTTACGTTTCGGTTACATATGCAGCAGTATGAGTTTTCGCCAAATGTTGGTGCTTTTGTACTCTTTCCTCCTCGCCCCTTCGTTATGGTGAGGTTTTGAAGTATATTCACTTTTTTGGCTGAAATAATAATTTATACTATTACTATTTGTTTCTATTTAATTGAAATTCACAAATGAGTTGATAAATAGAGCCGCACTTTAGACCTGTTTATTTAAATACACAAATATATAAAATATAAGTTTGTGCTCAGTTTAAAGATAGCACGACGGTTTTTTTAATATAGTTTTCAGTCTCTCCCTCTCTCTTCGTGGCGCTACAGTCCCATTTGGTCTACACTTGTGCTCGGTGTTTTGATATTACACTAGTGTAGGGAGCTCTTACAGTTTTTAACGTGGCTGGTGAGCCACTATTGGGGGGAGGAGGTTTCCGGGCAGATTTTTACTCTGATGACTTTGCCAGATCCATCTACAGGAAAACGGTGGCTTATTTTTACCACGTTCAGGATTTGAACCCGGGACTTGCGGCTCCGTCTGACACCTTGACTACTAGGCCACCACCGCAATCAATTCAAGATACCTTCAAGGTGCCTTTATGGTACAAAGTTAGTAGCTTTATTTATTGTCAGTGGGATTTTGAATGTATTCATTTTATAAATTAAGCTTGTCGATAGCCTTTGAGACGTCCAGGAGTACCGCTCCCATGACGTCCTCTGTCTATTATCGCTTCAGTTATTCTGGTACGTTGTAGAATGTTGTTGTCTCAATCCGTACTGTTCGTCGAAGATTATTTGGTTCTCGTTAACTATGTCTGTCAGCCGTTAAATGACTATAGTTTGTTCTAAATTAATAAATGTGATTATGCTTACTTTACTGCTTACTGCTTACTCTTTTAAAAAACTATAAAAAGAACTGGGGAAATCATATATACTAGTGACATTATCTAAATTTATTAACGTCGACTGTTATGATACCATACTTTCACTTTCTTTCCTTGTAGATTCTTTGACTTTTTTGTTTGTTTTAGGATTAGTTACTTTCTTTATAGCTCCACTAGTACTACTTAAACTAGTGGTGTTGGTGAAGATATGAAGTTCCTTCATCTTATCAAGATTTAACTGTATTAAAGAGTGGTGATTAAAGACTATATGGTGTAACTTGGTTATAAATCTATGTTACATGAATATTCTACATATTATTTCATATTTTATTTTTTTGTCTAAACTAAGAAAACACACGAAATGGCGCATCTTATTACATATATTTCTCACACGAAAGACAGATACTTGTCAATGAGTGAAATGACTGGGCGAGGACAATATAACTGAATGGCTACCGGCATAACGTTCCTCCGCGTTGCCGCACCGTTGACATGTTTACTCTCTAGCGGATGAGTGGATAAACATTGTAATCAACTTAGTCAAGTTTAGACAATCATAAACATAATCACGTTTAGACAGTACATGGTGTCCGGGTTATAAATCTATATTACATGAATACTCTACTATTTTTTTGTCTGAACTGAGAAGATCTTATCAAGTGGTATCATTTAAATAAATAAAAATTTATAAGAAATATTGAATTAGTGGAAAGTAGGAAAAAAATGAGCAAAAAAATGCATAATTAATATTTGCACTAAATATATACTTACATGCAGAAAAAAAACACAGAAAAAATAAAAAAATGTCCAAAACTCAAAAAATCCAAAAATCCACTAAAATCAAAATCAAAATCCAAAAATCAAAATCCAAACACAAAGCAATCCAACAATCCAAAAAAGCACAATCACAAAACAATTCAATCCAAAAATCCAAAAATCAAAGTCCAAAAACAATCCAATAATCCAATTCAACAATCCAAAAAAGCACATTCCAAAAACAATCCAATCCAACAATCCAAAAATCACAATCCAAAAACAATCCGTCATTAAGATACTCAAGCTCCTTTACCACGGCAAGGTGGAGATACCTCGAAAGGAGACTCTTCATATTATTTCACATTATTTTTTTTGTCTAAAC
Source organism: Phosphuga atrata (assembly GCA_944588485.1). Taxonomy (NCBI): domain Eukaryota; kingdom Metazoa; phylum Arthropoda; class Insecta; order Coleoptera; family Silphidae; genus Phosphuga; species Phosphuga atrata. The sequence goes on from OX155905.1 coordinate 10,628,269, forward strand.
TAAGAAGATCCTTCATCTTATCAAGATGTAACTTTATTAAAGACTGGTGGTTAAAGACTATATGGTGTCCTGGTTATAAATCTATGTTACATGAATACTCTACATGTTATTTCATATTTTATTTTTTTTGTTTAAACTGAGAAGATCCTTTATCTTATCAAGATGTATCTCTATAATAAAGACTGGTGATTACAAACTATATGGTGTCCTTGTTATAAATCTATATTACATAAATACTGATAGCCCTAATGTCTGACGGCGGGTGATACGCGAGAATCCCAGACATGCGTTCGGAGATTTGTTCGAAAGGATAAAGTAATTGCAGAGTTAAGTTTATTAGTTCAGACAATTATTAACATAATCAGATTTAGACAGTATATGGTGTCCGGGTTATAAATCTATATTACATGAATACTCTACATATTATTCCATATTTTATTTTTTTCCCTGAACTGAGAAGATCCTTCATCTTATCAAGATGTCTAGTCGTATAAGAGGATGGTCCAGGCTTAGTGTCCGTTTATGGAGCGCCGCGTACTTTCTTGGGTCTCTATGTGGCCTGGGGGTCTGATTGGGAGCCGCTGCAGCTTCCCCCGCTGGGAGATGGGATTTTCTTTCTCGCCATTATGTTCTTGTATAGACGGCCGACACCGCCCTCGCTGGCCCTATGTCCCAGAGTATCTTTGAGCCATAGCACATCGTCCTGCGATATGTGGAATAATGGCGTGATAAAGCAAATAATTCTAAGAGCAAATTTGTTTAATTTTATGTCTGGAATTAAGAAATGACCTACCTCTTCAAATTCATGGCAAGAGTGGATTCCAATACTTTTGGTACTCACGTTATATATAAACATAATTTTCAATTTGGGGACCCTGAAAACTTTTGGGCCCCTCTGTGTTCGTCGGATTTAAATAATTTAATTTAATAATTTTAATTCTAAAGATTTAAATGTTTTTTTTGAATAGAGTGGAAGTAGGTATTTTCAATACAGGTACTTACAGTATTTATTAGTGTGTCACTCGAAGTTTCTGGTATTAGAGTCCAGGTTGGTTCCTAAAAAAAAAAATTAAAATTTATTTATTTGTTATTTAGATTTATTTTACTTTATATCTGTTTATTTAAACACACAAATAGATAAAATATAAGTTTGTACTCAGTTTAAAGATAGCACGACGATTTTTAAATATAGTTTTCACTATCTCTCTCTTCGTGGCGCTACAGTCCCATTTGGTCTATACTTATGCTCGGTGCCTTGATATTACACAAGTGTAGGGAGCTCTTACAGTTTTTAACGTGCTTGGCGAGCCATTTTTGGGGGAGGAGATTTCAAGGCAGATTTTCACTCTGATGACTTTGCCAGAAAACGGTGGCTTATTTTTACCACGTTCAGGATTTGAACCCGGGACTTACGGCTCCGTCTCACACCTTGACTACTAGGCCACCACCGCAATCAATTCAAGATACCTTCAAGGTGCCTTTAAGATACGAAGTTAGTAGCTTTATTATTCGCAGCGGGATTTTCAATGTATTTATTTTATAAATTAAGCCGTTGTGCCAGATCTTGTCGAAAGCCTTTGAGACGTCCAGGAGTACCGTTCCCATGACGTCCTCTAAATGGATCAGGACCTTTGTGTAACCTTTTTCTATTACCTTTACGAGGGCGTCCTCTCCTCTTGGCCGCCGGAAATTCCAGCGGCGACCCTGGGCTGTGTATAATTATTTTTCGCCCTTTATCTATTGGATAATATAGCTAAACTTATTATTCATTAACACTTGTAGCTACCTATTGGATAGCATATTGTTTAACAACTGTGTCAGTGACTTGCATCCTATTAGTTTATGGAACTTATCTTGATTACTCCATCTCTCCAAATCGAATCATATGCAGCTGTGAGATGATCCTTCATCTTATCAAGATGTATCTCTATTAAAGACTGGTGGTTAAAGACAATATGGTGTCCTAGTTAGGTTAGGTTGGGTTAGAGTAAATCAGAAACAAAAACATAAATTAAATAAATGAAATGTGAAAAATCAGAGAATTAATATGTAGTAAGGTGGACAAGTTGGTGAACAGTGGTGAGGTAGTTTGATAACTATTACGACTGATAACGACTGAAGAGAGTATATTAAAACTGACTGTAAACTAGTGACTTCACACCAAGGCTGAAGATGTCTTATGGGTTAGTCGTTCACATTCAGACCAGTCTTGTCTGCAACCACCTGCTTGGACTCTTATCACTAATGACACTGTGCACTCTGGCGGAGGACAAACAAAGAATAACTACAGGTTTCAGTAGAAAACAACAAGAATTATTTTGTTCATTCATAAAATAATTAATATTTTCTTACCCGTTTGATTTTTCTCTGCTTTCACTTGAATCTTAATTGTTTATTCCTTGCTTCTAGCATTGACTTTTTCTTCTATATTTTTGACTATATATTTTTTGCACTTTGTAGCTTTAATATGTTAATACATATGTACCGCAGACTCATATTCTACGAAACGAGGAACTTTAAAAGGGGGTTTTTATTTGGCTTTTTCTTTTTTCATTAATTCATCCCGTTCCTGCTTCCAAATCTGCAGCAACGCCGAACGGGATTGTTCTTCATATAGATCGTGTCGTGATCTTTGGGTTGAGAACGGACTGATATAAATGACAAGATCGGCAAGTATAAGCTACGTGTTGACTTTCTCCAGTTTTGTCCAGTCTTGTCAAGTCGTGTCCAGTCTTGTCTAGTCTAAACATGCCTGTCTATTCTTGCCAAATCGTGTACAGTCTGATCTAGTCTAAGCATGACTTATCCAGTCTTTTCCACCCTTGTCCGGTCTTGTCAAGTCGTGTACAGTCTAGTCCAGTCTTTTATAGTCTAAGCTTGAGTTGATCAGCCATGTCCAGTCTTGGAAAGTCGTGTCCAATCTTGTCCTGTTGTGTCCAGTCTTCTCATCTCTTGTCTAGTCTTTTGAAGTCGTGTCCAGTCTAGTCCAGTCTTGTCTAGTCTTCTTTAAACTTGTTCAGTGGTGTACAGTCTTGTACAGTCGAGTCTTGTCTAGTCTTTGCTAGTCTTGTCTATATTTATTTACATCTTCGAAGGGTCATAACTGAGTCCGAACCATGTGTCACGTCAGTGTCTTTGCTTGCAGCTGAAACAGTAAATTTATTTAAAAATTAATAATATAATATAAATATATATATATATATATATATATATATATATATATATATATATATATATATATATATATAAATATATATATACATATACATACAAGGGTTTATGTGACCAGATTTTTGTATGCCACTTTGGAAACTGGAATAGTTGGTGGGGTTTTTCTGTTCGTGTATCCTTCTTGATGAAACAGTAAATTTATTTCTAAATTAATAATATATATATATATATATATATATAACATACGTTGTGCGGGACCATCTTGTATATCACTGTTACCATGTTGTATATCGCAAGTTAGTTTCCTGTATGAAGTCTTTGAAGCTGAAACAGTAAATTTATTTAAAAATTAGTAATATAATAAAAATAAATAAATATATATATATATGTATATATATATATATATTTATATATATATATATATATATATATATATATATATATATATATATATATATATATATATATATATATATATATATATATTCTTCTGTGTGTATTTGTTCATGAATGTTGGAGACCAGAGCTGAGTTTTTTTAGTTTTTTCACAACTGTATTTGTGATTTAACAATATTACTTTATGGGAATAATAAATATACCCTGCTCAAAACAGTTAGCTAATTTGTGCCTTCATAAAATTCAAACGAGAAATTACGTGAAAATAAAATTAAGAACTGAATCTGAAAGACACTCTATTTAATTTTTTTATTTGGCACATAAGGAAGTGTCAGCATCACGTTTTTTTTTTTTAAGTGTCCGTAATAATTTCCATCATCAGCATGTAGCAGCTTGACTACCCACTAAAAATCCACTCCTCAATTCTACTCCTTGCACCCCGGAGATCGTCAAGTATTACTTGGGGTGTAGGATTGTCAGAAAATTGTTGCGTTTATTTATTTCTATTATCCCTTTCGTCTTGGTCTTTCCTTTCCATAATCTCTCTTATGTTATCCTGGATATCCTTTCAATTGTCAGGTGTTTGCAGCATTAGGTTGATGATGTTCACCGGCGTTAGAGTTCTTCCGATTTTTGACGTAAGGTTCCTTCTGTTTTTTTTTCCATTTGTGGCACTTGAAAATCGTGTGCTCCGCATCATCCTCCTCGTCGCAGAAGCGGCAGTACGGCGAATCGATTATTTTAAATCTGTATAAATACTTTTGGAAGTTTCCGTGTCCTGATATGGCTTGTGTTGTACAGTGTTTGATTTCTCCGTGCTTCTGTTCTGTCCATGTTTTTATCATCGGTATTTCGTTATCTTCTTCATCGGTGTCGTTTTGTTCATCTGGCTGTTTGCGGCTGGCTATCCCATCTTTCCTGCCATTTATTTATTATTTTCTCCCTTTCTTGTCTTCTGTTTTCAGATCCTGCGTCGGATGTGTTGGACCTTTCTTCAATTAGGAGGTCTATAGGTGGTGTTCGCGTTATGACTTGTAGCGCTTCGGTAGAAGCTGTCCTATATGCTTGTGATATTTTCATTAGTAGTTTGCGTTGAACTCTTATGTTATTATGAATTTATAGTTTATGAATTTGAATAACATCGCCTGAAAGGGCCGTAGATGGAATCAACGTTTTCAGTTAGCGACTTTATAAACGAAACTGGTGTAAATCCATTACTTCATTTGATAGCGTGATGATTTTGCATCAATCATTTCGCTTGCTGTTTTGGACATAACTGCTGAAGTATTTTTCCTTGAGTACTTCCTGCATTTGTCGTCAATTGTCAACCCATTGTCGCAAGCAGTTGAGCTACTAGTCTGTCGTTCCGCTCCCCACGAGCTCCGTCGCTGCTAGTTACTGGCAGGCTGCTGCTCTCTGCCAGGGCAACACCTATTTGATGGCGGTGGTTGGACTATGTAACGTCACATAATATTTCTATTATATATCTCTTTTAGGCGTCTCTGTAAATTTCCTGTTGATTTTTGGCGAACCCAATCCTCAGTTCCACCTCAGGGAGTTGTAAGTATTGAACTCTTTCACTCACAACATCCTCACTATATTTCTGCGGCTTCGTAGTTAATGTGGCGAATTTGGCTTCTTGACTCAAGACTCAGTAGGCATTAAATACTCCGTTATGCAACCCACGAATTGTTGGTGAGTCTCATTTAAAATCTGTAGGGTTTTTTCGACCTTGTCGAGTTGAGCGTGTGATCTTCGATGGAATTCCTCCAATTTCTTTAGGACCATTTCTAACTTTTCATCTTCTTTATTCCCGCCTTGTTTTAAATAAAAAAAAATAGATTTTTATGAAACAAAAAGGTTTCTCGCCCCCGTAGTAATCTCAACATTTCCAGGAGAAAGCAACCCTAAAATATGAAATTTAAAAATATGTAAATATTCTTTCATAAGTTTTACCGTCTTCCATGCAACTCGTTGGTTTGTTACAAGACTCCAGCGGATTAACTATTTAGTTTCTGATTTGAAGCGAACACCAATTTCGGGTATTCGTCTGTCCTCTAAGTATGCCAACTCCGTTTGCACTGTTACTACCTGTCTAAAAGTTTTGTATAAATCTACAAATGGATTTATACCACGTAAACCGATATCGGGTTGATTTAGCACATCTGGATAACATGTATTATCTTGTGCTATGCTTACGGCTGCTTCGGCGAAAGTCGAAAAGTCTACCATTTGGATGTACGTTCGCTATAGAATGTGGAATCAGTCCAGATACAATATATACTGGTGCATTTTGTCCCAAATCTAGGCGGACATTTGCCCGTATACTTGCGAATGCCAGTTGATTATTGTACCTCATTACAGACTTGACGAATTTAGCCAATCGCACGTGGTTATTTTTATAAAGATCCCTCAGCAGTTCCGGATGGGGTGGCAATGCTGGTAGTGTTATTTTGCCGTTTAAACAACAGTTCAATACTCAACTTTTCAAAAGGGCCCAAGTTGTGCGACTGTAGCCCTATGATTCTTTGAGCTGGAAGTTCTTGAGGTCGGTCAAAATTGGGAGGTTCTTCGACAATTGCATCTACGTTCTCTGGTAATATGGCAGGAATAAATAGTGCGTGCTCCGAAAATGATAAATCCTCGTTAACTGTGGCGACTCGCGGTTGGTTTACCGCGAGTTTTGATGGTACGTGCAAATTAATGTTATATTTCCACCAAAAATGTCTTATGATATAGGAGAAAGAATTAAGTGTTTGGGTGAATTGAGTTAAGAATATAACAAGGAGATACAAGTGTATTTGAAATGCGGCTGGCGCTACAAAGTATAAAACTTAACTTTAAACAAATTTAACTCACAAAACTTAACTTAACATAGAAGTGATAGAACTGAAACTCTCAACTGGACTGGTGGTGAACAGATGACACAAACCTTTTTAATGCTAAAATAAGATCTAGGCGTTAAAACTAAAAGGTAGGAAAATCAGGGGTAGGAAATTCGGCAACGAATAGTAACGTAGGAAAGTGATTATAAGGCGGGATAATTAACAAATCCTGCACTTCGGAAACTATGCAGGGAAGGGGAGAAAGGTGCAAGACTTTCTACCTGGATGGGCCGAACATTTACAAATATTTACACAGATTATAAGATTGAAACGATATATAAACCTATCCCTTCAGATAATTTTGGTATGCAATTTATGGCTATAAGCGGATCAACAAAAAGACCCAAAAAAAAAAACATTACTAGGAGAATATCTATACGATAGATTTACAATTATAAGTAGAATAAGGATAATAAACTAAAAACGATTTTACTATTTAAAACCTCGCAAATAACTTAAGTATCTAACAATATACTTTAGACAGGAGTATAAGCTTACATTACTTATTTCCAGCCATAAATAAATCGAAAAACAAAATATATTTAAAATTTACATAAAATAAAAGGTGTTAAATGCACGTTTTTAAAGCCATAAATAGATTATTTATATGGCTGTCTAGCAGACGTAACGGTTTTCGTCTGTGAATTATTAAAACAAAATAAAATTATTATCTAACCAATAATTAAGAATCATTGTATTATTACACGTTATTTTATATATTAGCTACACGACGGAACATTAACAATGTTTTGTGTGTTAAGAACAGGATCTTGAACAGTTGAAGTAACACTCGTTGGAGTTAATTGTTGTGGTGGCAAATAGAGCCAAGTGGCAATGTCAGTTACGATGTCAAGGTATTTGAAGGAGTTTTTTGGTTTAATGTCCACAACCAAGACTTTCAAACACATAGGGGCTAATTTTCTGTATACCGTTATCAGGACTACTTCGGATTTTTCCGGCGCTAGGTGGAGTGACTTTGATGACATCCACTTGGTGATTTGTTCAATCGCAAAATTTGTGCCTCTTTCTGTTTTACCCACTATCGTGAGTGCCAGATCGTCTGCAAAATCTATGATGTTAACTCCTTCAGGTAACGTTCACAGGGTCGGTTCCATTACGGAGCCCTGAGGAACACCACTGTTGATGCCCCTGGTTTGGACTTGTCTTCAGCACGGAGGATGATGTTGCGGTGGCATAACCATTCTTAGTAGATATGGCGGTATATCTCTCTCTCTGTTAATTCATCCATAATACGCTGCCAAGCTGCCGAATTAAAGGCATTTCTTATGTCTAATGTTATAAGCGCACATATTTTTCTTGTTCGTTTTGTAACTTCTTTTACCTTTTCTGCTATATTTATGAAATACTCCGCATCTATTGTAGAGCTACCTTCTCTTAATCCGAATTGTCTTTCAGATAGGTTTCTAGTTCTTTCTTTAATCGGGTTAAAATTAGATGTTGCAGCATTTTGCCAGCGACATCGAGGATGCAGAGGGATATCAAGGCCAGCGGGATCAAGGATACTCATTACGTATCTCCTTTAGGAGATCCGGACATAAACTTCTTTCCTCTTTGATGAGAACTGCCTCTGTATTATATTTCTTTCGATTTCCCTCTGATTTTGTTTGCGATCGTTTTTTCACAATTTCTGTCCACGTCATGGACACGTTTTTCTCCGGTATTGATTCTGTGTTGTCTGCTAAGTGACCCTGTCGCCTGTATATTCTGACCTCTACATCAGTATTAGCGAATGTAAATTCGATTGCCTTTTTCAGGTTAGCCAGTTCTCATATATCGCACTTTTCTTTTTTCCGCTCTTTTTAATCATAGCCTATAAAGTTTGTAGGCAGCTGAAAGTTGTTTCTGGGTCTACGGATTTTGTAATGTTTTTCCCATGTGACCATTTGGTAAATATATCTGTTGTTTTCCGTTTTAGATATGCCACATTTCCCGTTGCAAGCTCTTGCTTAGACATTATTATTTGTCCCGCATACGCTTCTACTAGCGTTTTGGGTACTCCTGTATCTGATGTCAGGTCTTCTGCGATGCACCAGGCCACGTCCCATTCTGTTACGAGTAACACATTTCCATGCCTTTCTTTTCTTTGGCTTTACGAAAAGCTTTTGGTGGCCAGACCTTTCTCTCGGCCTCCTTAAAATGTCCATAGGTGCTGCCTCTGCTTATTTCCTGGTATAGCGTTTCTAGCAATTCTTTGTCTTCATTACGATTTAATTTAGTCGTCTGCGTGCTAACCTCGTGGATGGCAGACTTTTCCCTTGGGTTTGTCTTCTTATCAGAATGTTGGGTCAGCTGTTCACTTATCTATATTCTCTCCAGAGTTCCGGATACTGTCCACATTTCGACTGTTGCTTTTTGCCGTCTGATGAAAGAGAATAGCCAGCACTTGTTAAAACCGTTGCTGGACATAGTAAATTGTTCTTTCGAATGTGAAGAGAATGAGAAGAGAATGTCGAAGTGAAGAGTTGAATGTGAAACCACCATCCTGCCCATATATAAGCAAGGAGCTAAAACATAACTCGACAACTATCGACCCATTGCGTTAATTTCTGTCCTTTCTAAAATACTAAAATATTGCTTCTTACGCCGATTAGTACCATTCATTGAGAGCCCAAAATAATTCCAAACAAACAACATGGTTTTCAATGTGGCAAATTAACCACCACAGCTATTCTTGGTCTCTATAATAAAATTATCGCATAAGTTGATAAGTGAAAGTTTTCGCGGTCTACGCAAAGCTTTCGATTGTGTCGATCATACCCACCTAGTCGATAAACTATACAGATTTGGAATAAGAGGAAAAGCGGGTGTGTGGCTACAATCCTACTTAAAAAGTCGAACACAACACGTACAAATACGGCTTAAATTATGCTAATATCGAATCCTCAAAAATGGCATCGCCTACGGGTGTCCCTCAAGGAAGCGTTCTGGGGCCGACACTATTTATTCTATATTTGGCTAATTTAGTCGTGTACGCGAATAATACCTACTGCACTTTATATGCTGATGATGCCAGTTTCCTAATATCTCAAAATACCGTACAAGATTCGCAGTTAGAAGCAAATAGTCTCTAATAAAGTGGTTTTCAGCAAACAAACTGTACCTTAATACTAAATTATGTATGTGCTTAATATAAAAAATGTGAATTTCTCAAAACTAATGAAATACTAAATGCTAACCTAGAACAACCATGGAGCATAATTGTTGAACACTTATTACCACCATGAACAAGGCATGCATGAACAGAAATAAAATCTCATGTATCTAACATATATACCTTAAAAATAAAATACAACCAAACATAATTATTTACCAATATACCAATATTTTATGTACTGAATGTGACCAACCAACTAATTTCAAATTAATGAAAACACAAATCATGCAGAATCGATGTTCGCCTTGTCTATTGGAAGCACCGCGTGTGCGTGCACCTCTCTGTGATTCCACTTTTGGTTTTGTTTTTTTCCGAGGGTGGACCAGGACATAACTACCCAACTTCCAAAGAAGCGAGGGTAGATTTTCTTCCACAAGAACTACCACACTTCCTTCCTGTATTTCTACGGCTGAGCGTCAGTACCACTTACTACGTCCCTGCACCTCCACCAAATATTCCTCGAACCACCGCATCGCCTTAATTGGTACCCAAGGTGCCTCTAAGCTACGAAGCTAGTAGCTTTATTATTCCCAACGGGATTTTATATGTATTCATTTTATATATTAAGCCTTCCTGCCACATCTTGTCGAAATCCTTTTGCAACTTGCAACTAAATAATCAGGGTTGTACTGTATACGGTTAATCATTTTTGTATGCATGGTACCTGTTGAATAAAATATTTTTAGTGGAATGATAAGATTTCATTTCATAATTTTGAAGCAATGAAGATCAGTCTGTGAAGTCCAATGAACTTAGCTGTATTAATATGGTTAATATTATATGGTTAATATTGTTTTACTACGATAACTTAGCAAAATAGCATCTCCCATAGAAAGACGCCTTGAATATACTTTGTTGACTTTCGTTCGCGGAATATTTGTTTTTCCGTTTCTTCTTCTTCTTAAAACAAGTTATATAGTTATGTTAATAACATAATAACATAAAGTTATGTTATATAGAAAATTGTCTATATTAATATATTAAAGAATATATTAAAAAATATATTTATATTATACATACCTTTTGCGGGACCGGCAATTCTCTGGTCTTGTTGCCTTTTTACTCTTTTTACTCTTTGTTGAGAACTTTTATCAGTTCTGATTTGTGCTTTTATGCACAGAACAATTTACAAGCATAATATATAAAATATTATGCTTGTATATAAAATAAACTATCACCAAAAAAATATTAACATAGGGGTTAGTAAAATGGTATGGAAAAGATAAGGCATGCTAGTAATGTAAACCTAAACCATTTTCGGGCATGATTTTATAAATCTTTTCTATTGACTTTCTTATGCAACCTACCATCTATTATTTCATCCAAACCTGGCAGGGGACTAACTGCCGGGCAATAATCACTAAATAGTGACGTAGTGGCATCCTAAGATAAAAACAAATTACATTTAGACCTAAAATAACACCCTCCTATTGCACATCTTAAGTTTATTGTTTATATTTTGAGTTACATGAAAATATGAAATGCATTTGACTTAATTAATATTTTAGTTATTCATATATATTTTGAATAATTATTTTTCGTGAATGTTTTGTTTCTTGAGTAAAATAACTAATTAAAATTTTATTGTGAAATAAGCAAGTTTTGGTTTCATGATGATGCATCAGAAAGGCTTACGTAAACAGAATTTTTGGCTACTATCTCGATTGTAAACGGATATTAAAATGACAGGATTTATGACTTGATTTCCTTTTCGCGGTAAATTATTATTATACAGTATTCTGCCTAGTGGCAGGTCATTGTCTTTGTACGGAGAATTTCTGCCTCCAATGTTCCCTGTCCTCAGCTTCTTCCTTTAGCCTGCTGTATCTCCTCCTTTCTTTCATGTCATCCAGATGTAGTATTCTTCTTCTTCCTCGACCTGCAGTTCCTTTAATCTTCCCTTCAATGACGTCATATATGAGCCCCTCGTGTCTAATTTGTGTCTGATCCAGTTGGCCTTCCTCTTGAGAATTGTATTTAGATTTTCCGGCATAATTTTATAAATCTTTTCTTTTGATTCTTCTTATGCAACTTACCAGCGATTGGATATTTTTCTATCATTTGTGAAGGAAAACAACTTCCATGCTAAAATAAAAACAAATTACTTTTAGACCTAAAATAATTCCTATTTCACATCTTAAGATTATTGTTTATATTTGGAGTTACATGAAAATATGAAAAGCATTTGACCTAATTGCAACTAAACAGTTCTGCAAGAAAACAATCACTTTTTTTGTTTCTACCGTTGCATATTTATGGTAAGGTTCTCCAATCTGTTTATCTGTTTCAGATAATTTTTTGAAAATCCTGCAATTGTTGCAGGTTTAGAATACGAAACCAAATTTCTATATAATTTTTATATAATTAATCAGGCAAGGTCATAACTGCCGAAGTTGGTTCTGGGTCCAAAATTACTCCTTGACTACTTCCTGCAATTATTAGCGGTCCATGGTGAACTTTCGTTTACCACAAATATATATTTGTGGCGACATAATTTCAGCGACCACAAATATATATTTGTGGTCGCTGAGAGACTCCTTATCAAGGACTTGCCAGTTTGTGGTTCTCTGCGCCAGGTCGCTTGTAGTGAATGTGAGGTCTATGACAGAGTGCGACTCTCTGCGTTGAAAGGTGGATTCGGTGCCGATATTTTGAATATAGAGGTCCATGGCCGATACTCAGTCCATGACAATATCTCCACGAGCGTCCATTTTTGGGGAACCCCAATACGGTGATTTAGCGTTAAAGTCTCCAGCTAAGAGTATTGGTTTTGTGTGATTTCTCATTGCATCACTTAACTCTCCCAGTGCTTTTTCGAGGTGATCCAGTCACCTTATTAAAAAGGTGAAAAGTAGCAGCTGTAGAAAGCATACATTCCGCATTCTTTATCCACCCATGGCCGTTTCCACTTCCACTGTCCAGTATTATTATGGTTTTGTTTTTTACCCTTATTGCCTGAGTCCCTGTTGTTATCTGAGAACCATTTTCCATTATTTATCATTTTTTTATTGGGTTCGCTTATTATAATCTATGTTAAGGTCCGACACTGTGGCGTTAAGAGGATCATGCGCGGCACGGCAACGCAATGCATTTAGTTGTATGATATTCAACATTTTGATCTATTTACATTACGCCTTGCCTCCGACAGCGTCTTCTGGAAATTTGGACACATTCCAGAGTTTGCCCTATGTCTTTTAGATTGGCATAATGTATAAAATAAAATGAATACAAACGAAGCTAATGGACCATTTGCGGTCATTACTTCGATTCCTATCGTTTCTGTGTTATCCGACGTGTCTACTAGTTACGGGTAATTCGTTGTGTTTTGATTCATCTTGGCTATTCTGGCAACTCTGCCGCCGGCTCGTCGGCTCATGTCCTTCCTGTAGGTTTTACAGTTTGGGATATTCAGGCGGTTCCAACTTAACTGAATCTCTTATTGGAATGCCCTTTATATATACACAATATAAATTAATAGTATGACTAAATAAATTACCTGCTGGTGGTCCAACAGCTCGAGATTTCTAGTTCTTCTGATCGAATAACTCGAAAAGTAACGACTTAATCTGTGCCCTTTGGTTCACTAACAGTAGTGCCAATGTGCTATTTTCAATTTCAAGTTTTTGAAAAGTCTATTTTTTTAATTAGTCTATTTATCCCTCATGCAAAGTTATGAAAAAACTGCTGATTTCTTTCAGATCATATTCCTTTAATATAGTTTTTGAAAATGTAAACAGCAAGTCATAAAGTCTGTGACTACAGTCTGAATTGTTGCTCTTTCTCTGGAGTTTCGTCTTGGATATATTAAACTTTAATCACAAATAGAAATTGCGTTTTTTATGGAATTTACATTTCCGTGGTTAATAAATGTTGGAACACTAGGAACAGCCGCAAGATAAAATCGTTGTTGAAGACGCTTCGTCTTTCTGTTACATGAGGTACATGGAAAAAATATCTTAATATATTTGTACATTTCCTTTGCACATTTAAAAAGAAAAAATCACTCTTATCGATTGATGGCAGTAATTGATTATATGACCTCGTTAATAACGTCTGAAAAGGTCTGTAGATGGAATCAACGACGTTTTCAGTTAACGACTTTATAATCGAATCAAACTGATGAACTGGTGTAAATCCATAACTCTATTTGACAGCGTGATGGTTTAGCATCATCATCAATCAATCATTTCGCTCAAACATTTCGCTTGCTCTTTTATATTTTCAATTGTTGCTGGTTTAGAATAGGAATTCAAATTTCTATATAATATCTATATAATTAATCAGGCAAGGACATAACTTTAAGTGGAAGTGTCAATTTGCAGAGAGGGTAAGCAGGAAAGGGAGAGCTAAAGGGGGGATAATAATGGGAGTGAAAAAGGGTTTGGAAGAAGAAAACAGAACCGAAGTAAAAGAAGAAAGAGGCATTATGGAAAGAACGGTGAAAATTAGACAGAAAAAATGGAGAATTATAACAATATACAGCAGAAGTATGAAAGAAACGAAGAGAATGATAGAAGAGCGCGTAAAACAGCAAGACGAGGGAACTCTGGTGATTGGGGGGGACTTTAACGCAAGAATTGGAGAAAAAGGAATACGGCTAGAAGAAGAACAAACAACAATAGAAAGAAGACCAACAAAAGACACAACAGAAAACGCCGAAGGGAGACTACTGATGAGTCTAGTAGAAGAAAGAGGGTGGGACATACTTAATGGAAACAGTATAGGAGATGAGAAAGGAGAGTACACATATATCGGACCAAGAGGGGAGACAGTTATTGACTATGTTATGGTGAATGAAGAAGCATGGGATGAAATAGAACAATTCAAGGTGGGAGAAAGAGTCGAGTCGGATCATATGCCATTGGAAGTGAAGACAAAAGGAAGAGAGAAAAATAGAAGAAGTGAGAAGGATGTTAGAAGAAAAATTGTGAAGAATATCTGGACGGAAGAAGCAATAGAAAATTATAGAACAAGACTTAGGGAGGATAGATACGAAGAGGAAGGGATAAACGAAAAAGTGAAAGAACTGGGTGATCACGTAAAAAATGCAACAGAAAAAAAAGTGATAGAGACAAGAGTGAAGGTGGGGGCTTGGAAAAACGAGTGGTGGGATAAAGAATGCAGGGAAGGGAAGCAATCAGTAAGAAATAAATTAAGAAATTGGAAAAGAGGAAAAGCAAGTAATGAGGATTACAAGAGAGCACGCAAGAGGTACAAATTAGTATGCAAGGAGAAGAAGCAAAAGAAATGGATGGAAGAAGAACTAAAGATGAAAGGCATAAAGACGGAAGAAGAGGTATGGAAATACATAAATAGGGAAAGAAAGAAAAAAGTAGAAAGAGTGAGTAATAGAATTACTATGGAGGAATGGAGAAAGTACTTCAGTCAGCTGCTGGGTGGTGACGAAATCAGACAGGAAAAGAAAAAGAGTCAACACAGGGTGGGAGAAATAGAAGAGATAACAAGAGAAGAATTAGAACAACAACTGAGTAAACTGAAAAAGAAAAAGGCACCGGGGAAGGACGGTATACAGAATGAATCGTGGATATATGGAACTGAAAGGGAAGCTGACAGGCTGTTGGAGATAATGAATGGAGTGTGGAAGGGAGAGGGCTTCCCACAGGAGTCGAAAGAGGGGATAATAGGCCCCATATATAAGAAAGGAGAAAGGGAAACAGCAAGCAATTACAGGGGGATCACCATGCTCAATACAGCATATAAGATATATGCAATGATTGTAGAAGAGAGATTGACGAAGGAATTGAAGGAGCGAGGTGTGATACCAGACGGACAGGCGGGATTTAGGAAAGGGAGAGGGACCATGGATAATGTATACATCTTGAATCACATAGTAGGGAATGAGATAAAAAAGAAGGGCGGCAGGATGTATGCACTATTTGTGGACCTGAAGGCGGCCTTTGATAATGTAGCAAGAGAGGCACTGTGGGAATTCCTGAGAAAGAAGAGGATAAAGGAACATCTGATAGCAAAATTAGAAGAGATTTATGAAGAAACAATAAGTAGAGTGAGAGTTGGGGAAAGGGTGAGCGAAGGTTTTAATACGCATAAGGGAGTGAGACAAGGCTGCCCACTAAGCCCCAGCCTGTTTGCAGCATTTATTGGAGACATAGAGGAGATGTTCAGCAAGGCGCAGACGGGTGGGGTCGTGGTGGGCAAAGAAAAAGTGTGGTCCCTAGCCTACGCGGATGATTTGGTGGTGCTAGCGAGAGACGAGAAAGGGATGAAAGAAATGATAAGAAACATGGAGAAATATATGAGGAGGAAAAAGCTGACAGTGAATGTGGAGAAGTCCAAGATGATGGTGTTTAGAAAAGGGGGTGGCAGGAGAAGAGTAATTGAGTGGAGATGGGAGAAGGAGAAAATTGAAGAAGTAAAAGAATTTAAATACCTAGGGTACGTGTTTAATGAGAGAAATACTGAAACAGCACACGTGAGAGAGTTAGTAAAGAAAGCCAATAAAATACTAGAAGTGGTATGGGGAATAGGAGAGAGAAAACTTGGACACGACTATAGAAGGAGGGTGATGATGTTTCATAGCCTGGTGAAAAGTGTGATGATGTATGGAGCGGAAATATGGGGGCGGAGAGAGCAAGAAGGACTGGAAAGGGTGCAAGAAAAATATTTGAAATGGGTGCTAGGACTAGGTAGAGAGACCCCGGGGTATATAGTGATGGAGGAAACAAAGAGAGATGGAATAAGAATAAGAGATGGAATAAGTCCTTTCCAGCTAGAAGCAGGAAAGAGAGCAATAAGTTTTGAGGAGAGGGTGATAGAGAGAGGAGAGTGCAGAATTCTGCAAGAGTGCCTCAAAGAAAAAAGAAAAGTAATAGGAAAGGGGATGTGGAAAGAGAGGGAAGCATATCTAGAAAGAAACGGGTATGCAGGAGCGGAGATAGAAAGAATGCGAGAGAGAGGTAGAGTAATGACAGAGGAATTGGTCCAGAGAGATAGAGATGTGCAAAGGCAAGAAAGGAGAGCAAGAATTAGGGAGTCTAGGTACAATGGGAAATATGAAAAAATAATAACGGAAGAACTGCCAAAGTACCTAGGAAGAGAAAGTAGAAAAGAGAGAGTGACAATAGCAAGATTCAGATGTGGAAATGAAGAGAGAGATAATAAATTTTGGATGGAGGATAGGAATAGAGTATGCAGGATGTGTGGAGAAAACAAGGAGACAATAGAACACTGTCTGAACGAATGTTCAGAAATGAGAGAAAGGGACGAGGGTAGAGAAGAGGTTTTAAACGAGGATGGAAGAGGGATAGATTGGATGAAGAAAGTTGAGGAGAGAAGAAGAGCAATATGTGGAGAGGGAAGCCGACAATCCACCCAACAACGGAATTCATCACTATAAGAAACAATATCGGTCCCAGAACAGATCCATGGGGGAACTACAGAAAAGGATCTCAAGAGCTGAATTGGAATAGCAAGTTTAGGTTTTTAGTGATTTATTTAGTTTTATTAGCATACGTTTCTTTTTGTTTCTTTTTTATTTATATATATGTATTGTTTTATGTATAAAATTTTGGAATCCATTTATAAACCTGTAGAGGTAATAAATATACATAAGTAGTATATATATATATATATATATATATATATATATATATATACATACGTTTTGCGGGGCCAGCTTTTTGTATGCTACTTAGAAAGCTCGAATAGTTTCCTGCATTCTTCTAGTCTTGCAGCCTTGCAGCTGAAACAGTAAATTTATTTCAAAATTAATAATACAGTAGGGCTTCGATAAACCGAACTCCCAAAATTTATACCCTGTTCGGATTAATGAGACGTTCGGATATAATATGTAGATATTTTCAAGGGTGTGTTTTGAAATGAAACAAAGATTTTTATAATTGAAAGTAAATACAAATTTTAATCATTAAGTATGTATAACACTTTATAAAAAAATCTAGCATAGTACTTTGACGAGTGGTGTTTAATTACAAAGTAAATGCTTTATCCCTCAACTTACGCAATAACATTTTTTCTGAAATTGAAATATCTACTTGATCCGCCCATTCCAAACATTCGTTTAATGCAGACACAACTCGAGATTATGGAATCCTTTGAATTGCTTTCGATTCCTCTAATACTTCTTCGCTTTCGCTATCAGTCTCATTTAGTATTTGTCTTACTATGTCTTCATTAGTTAAGGGCTCCTGACAATCAATGTTGTCAATACTTGATAATAAATTGTTAATCTCCTTTTCTGAAAAGCCTCTGATACGGAAAATGTTCAATGGAAGATCATCTTCAGGGTCAAAGTCATCCAGATCTTGACCAGAAGTTTCCTCTGGTTTGAATAATGAGGGCCACAGAGGCTTCTAAGATTTTTGATCATATTTGAGAACACTTGCTGCCAACATTGAGCCAGAGAAAATACAGCATCTTTAATGGTGGTTTTTTTAAGGATTTCAGATAATGTGCATTCTGAATCAACTATTTGCTGACCAAAAACTTGCAATAGGAGTGTTTTTTTTTAAGTTGCTTTAATGCTTTGGATTACGTTTTGATCCATGGGTTAGATTAAGGCTGTACAGTTAGGGGGCATGTACAGAACAGCGAAATTTTTGTCAATCGACTGCACATCTTCTTCTTGTGGATGCGCTGGTGCATTATCAAGAAGCAGAAGTGTCTTTAGCGGAAGGTTCTTTTTCGATAAATATTTCTTTACTTCAGGAATAAAATGCATCTTCAGCCAGTCTAAAAATATTGCTTTTGTAACCCAAGCACTTCTTTGACTTGAGTAATGAACTGACAATTTTTTAATTGACGCAAATGCACGAGGTCTTTGTGCTTTACCAACAACCAGCAAGGGCAGTTTGTGTTCCGGTTGAGTTCGCACATGGCATAAATGTGATCCTTTCTTACGACATCTTTGAACCTGATGCACTACGCTCCGATCCAGAAGCCAAAGTTTTATTTGGCAAGAATTTCCAATACAAGCCCGATTCATCCGCGTTATAGATTTGATCGGCAGTTAAGTCTTTCTTCCTAATTATGTCTATGAATTTTTCCTGGAATGGTTTCACAGCTTCTTTATTATTCAACAGTTTTTCACCACTAAGTTTGAGTTGGCGTATTCCATGTCTTTTCTTGAATTTGTCTAACCATCCTCTACTAGCAACAAACTCTCCTATTCCAAGTCTTTCATGAAAAAAATTAGCTTTTTCTATCACTATGCCACCTGACAAGGGAATAGCTTTTCTTCGCTGCTCTAAAAACCACATAAATAAGGCATCTTTCCAGTCCCACACTCCCCAGAGCAATTTAGAGCACTGAGGGCTGTACGTAAATGTTTTTTACTCATCCTCCCGGTTAAGGTTAAGAGACGCTTATGTCCTGCAGTGGACGGGATGATGTAAATTATTACGGACACTTAAAAAATAAGTGATGCTGACACTTTCCTATGTGCCAATTAAAAAAATTAAATAGAGCGTCTTTCAGATTCAGTTCTTAATTTTATTTTCACGTAATTTCTCGTTTGAATTTTATGGAGGCACAAATTAGCTAATTGTTTAGAGCAGTGTATATTTATTATTCCCATAAAGTAATATTGTTAAATCACAAATACAGTTCAGGTCCCAAAATGTTGCATACTTGTCAAGTATGTACTGTATCTGTGCACAATTTTCGTTGTCACCTTATCTTAAGGTCAGTCCAGACGTTACGTTTTGCACAACTTTTTGTTTGCACAGTTGCAGATAAAACGTTGCGTGTAGATAGGAAAAGTGCGCAGTTTTGAAAACGACGCGAAGACTGTACAGTTGCAGCGATAACTGAGGTAGAGAGCATAAAGACGGCGCATGTAGACGGTAGCTCAGTTTTCAGATACATTTTGTTCAAAAATAACGTGACTAGTACCTCCTCCTCCATGACGATTTTACTAAAACTGTGCGAAATATACAGATATATCTGCACCGTCTAAAAATTGCACCGTTTTCATTCCGTCCTAAGACTGCGCAAACAAAAGGTTTTGCAAAACGTATCGTCTGGACCGGCCTTTATTGTACTGGTTTGTTCTTTTAATCTTCCAACAACTTAAAAACTAATTTATTTTCTTAAATTACTGTTTACTGTTTCATGTTTTCCCTAGAACCCCGCTGAGATTGCACCAATCTTGGTTCTATTTTGGGAGATCGTAATACGTGCTTTGGAACTGACTTTACATGATACTCGGAAGAGACTTTGGTTTCCTAGATCGCCTATAAACATAAAATAACAAAATTGCCAAAGAAAATGTGTAATACATACAAGCCAATTATTTCTAATCTTAAATTCATTAAACCTTTTGTATTATCACTTCCTTTCTTGCCAATAAGTTTTGGTCGCGTTTCTCAAAACTAAATGGCTGGGGATTTGTATTTTGTCGAAATCCAAATGCTTTACATGCCTTTTTCTCTTCTTCATCTTGATCTACTTGCTGTATACAAAAAATACACAATGTAAAATAGAAAACTAAAAAATAGCTTAATATACCAATTTTGGTCTCTTCTGTGTGTATTTCTTCATGAATGTTCGAGACCAGGGCTACATTTTTTTTAGTTTTAATTAGTGGTTTAGTATATGGTTCATATATCTGTTTTGGAATTGGCTTGGCATGAAACTCGTACAAAGCTTCAGAAGATTTTTGCATCTAAAAATTATGTATACCAGACTTACAAGACATTATAAGACATACAAGACTAGGACAGGCAAAACTAAGACATACGAGACTATGATAGACTAGGACAGAGAAAACTAGAACATACAAGAGTAGGTCAGGCAAGACTGGGACATACAAGACTTGGACTGAAAAGACTAGGACATACAGATTATTACAAATTAGTGATGACTTCCAGGAAGAAGAAGGTTATTTAAATAAAAATGGTATTTCATTTAATTATTATTTTAAGAAAATTGTTGCAATAGTACAATTATTTCATTTGTTGCAATGTTACTAAGCCTTTCTGTAATTTTTGTAACATGAATTGTAATTTAGAACATTCTGTAATTTCTGTAACATGAATAATTGTAATATATGATGCAGTGACAAAAAATGCAGTTTCAAAAAATGAATAAATTTTTTTTAGATGTTATTATTTTACTGATGTTATAATATTTGTTATTTCTATAAACTAGATGTCACACTGAGTAACATGATATGCGACATGTGTCAAAATTGCAAATATTAACGTCATAGCGACAGTTTCAAAAAATGAATAGTCAAAATTGTATGTAAATTTGCTTTTTCGCTATTGTACAGAGACTGTCAAACTGATGTTATAATATTTGTCATTTCTATAAACTAGATGTCATACTGAGTAATATGCAAATGGACATGTGTCAAAATCTCACGTATTAATGTCACAGCGACAGTTTCAAAAAATGAATTATAAAGATTGTGAATTTGCTTTTTTGCGAATGTGAACAAACTGATGTTATAATATTTGACATTTCTGTAACTTAGATGTCACACGAAGTAACATGATATGCGACATGTGTCAAAATGTCCAATATTAACATTGCAGTGACAGTTTCAAAAAGTGAATAATTTTTTTTTTTATGTTATTATTTTACTGATGTTATAATATTTGTTATTTCTATCAACTATATGTCACACTGAGTAGCATGATATGCGGCATGTGTCAAAATGTCAAATATTAACGTCACAGCGACAGTTTCAAAAAATGAATTATTAAAATTGTTTCAAAATTTGCTTTTTCGCGATTGTGAACGATCTGATGTTATAATATTTGACATTTCTGTAAACTAGATGTCACACTGAATAACATGATATGCGACATATGTTCAAATGTCAAATATTAACGATGCAGCGACAGTTTAAATTAATCACAAATTTTAAGATGATATTATTTTACTGATGTTATAATATTTGTCATTTCCATAAACTAGATGTCGCGCTGAGTAAAATGATATGCGACATGTGTCAAAATGTCCAATATTAACATTGCAGTGACAGTTTCAAAAAGTGAATAAATTTTTTTTTTATGTTATTATTTTACTGATGTTATAATATTTGTTATTTCTATCAACTATATGTCACACTGAGTAGCATGATATGCGACATGTGTCAAAATTTCAAATATTAACGTCATAGCGACAGTTTCAAAAAATGAATAGTCAAAATTGTATGTAAATTTGTTTTTTCGCGATTGTACAGAGACTGTCAAACTGATGTTAAAATAGTTGTCATTTCTATAAAGTAGATGTCACACTGAGTAAAAACACACTGCATGTCTCAAAATGTTAAATATTAACGCCATAGTGACAGTTTCAAAAAATTATATCGCAAACATTGTAAATTTTCTTTTTCGCGATTTTAAAGGAACTGTCAAACTTATGTTGTTATATTTGATATTTCTATAAATTACATGTCACACTGAGTAACGTGATGTGCGACATGTGTCACAATGTCATATATTAACGTCGCAACCACAGTCTCAAAAAATGAATTTTAAAAATTCTTCGTAAATGGACTTTTTTGCGATTGTGAAGAAATTGTCAAATTGAAGTTGTAAATTTTGACATTTCTGTAAACTAGATGTCACACTAAGTAACACGATATATGACATATGTCAAAATGTCAAATATTAACGGCACTGTGACAGTTTCAAAAAATGAACCCTAAAAATTAAATTTGCTTTTTCGCGATTGTAAAGAAACTGTCAGTAGCGTCGGTCAATTGGGCGAATGCCCGGGGCCCACGAGCTAGGGGAGGCCCACAGGGGCTGTGGCGGGGGCATTTTGGGACGACCCCCCCATTTTGCTGAAATTAAAGGAAGGAAAATAAAGTTCAATTTTGTTTTTCTTTAATATTAATATATTATATTATATATCTTCTATACATATGTTCCTTTCTTGTATGTATTAAAAATTAAAGAATTTATTTGTTTATTCACTTTTTTATTTATTGGGGGCCCCACCGCAATATATATGCCCGGGGCATCAAAATCCAAACGACAGCTCTGGAAACTATCAAACTGCTGTTAACCCCTTGACATACGAATAAAATTCGCGTTGACGTGTCGATATACATGTGATCTTATCACAAATATATGACGTCTTAGAGACGTCATTGTATGTCAAAAGGTTAACCCCTTGACATACGAATAAAATGCGTGTTGACGTGTCCATATACGTGTGATCTTATCACATATACATGACGTCTCAGAGATGTATATCAAAGGGGTTAAAAAAATTGTCATATTTGTAAACTATATGTCAAACTGAGTAATGTACAAGTGTCAAAATGTCAAATATTAATGTTACAGCGACAGTTGCAAAATATGAATAGTTTTTAGAGATTAAAAACCAGTTTTACGAGCGATATTATCAAACGTAAACTGTTATTACATAGACGTATTACATATCATTTTAAAGCTAATTTAATCTAGTTTACGGATTTTATTAACTCATTACAAAATAACTTTTATTGTCGTAAATATCGCCATTTTTGTATGACACTTAATATTTTGAAAAAAAAATTAGTTTTACTTGTATCTCAGTTAATTCCAACGTGATTTTATTGTGTTATATCTCATTTTGTAGGAAATTTAATCTAGTATAAGCGCATTGTTGTCTCATATAAATATTGTTAATATTTTCGAAGATATAAGGAGTTTACGAAATTGTTTGTATGTATGCCATATTCAATTTTCAAACGTCGATTGTTACCTAAGTGTTAATACGAGATAGATGTTTTGTATATTATTTTAAAGGTAATTTAGTCTAGTTTATGGAATTTGTAAGCTCATTCCAAAATTCCTTGTATTTTTGAAAATATTGCCTTTTTTCTAAGACGCTTACTATTTTGAAACATTAATTTTGCTTAGCTCATATCTCGGTTAATTCCAACGCAATTTCATTATGTAAAACATCATTTTGTAGATAATTTAATCTAGTTTAAGCACATTATTAACTAATTTAAATGTAGGTGATATTTGCGGAGATATATCAAATTTACGAAATTGTTTGCATTTGCATCACAATCAATTTTGCAACGTCGATTGTTAAATGAATATTAATAGGACATAGACGTGTTGTATAGTATTTTAAAGGTAATTTAATCTAGTTTATGGATTTTGTAAACTCATTCCAAAATTCTTTGTATTTTCGAAAATATCTTCTTTTTTCTGACACGTTTACTATTTTGAAACTTTAGTTTTGCTTAGCTCATATCTCACTTAATTCCAGCACAATTTCATTATGTGATACTTCATTTTGTAGATAATTTAATCTAGTTTAAGCGCATTGTAGTATCATTTAAATATTGTTAATATTTTCGATGTTATAAGGAATTTTTGAAATTGTTACGCACACGAGACGTGAATTGACGAGAATGAACCTTGTGATACGCGATTTAATTCATGGAAGCGCTATAGATGGCTTTGTCGCCTAAACTAACCGATAGATGGTACTTAGCAAACAAAGTTTTAACACCACGTAGACATATTACATATCATTTTAAAGCTAATTCATAAATATTCATAGGCCAATGATAGTTATTTACTTATTAACATACTTTTATTGCTATTATTAACATATGTTACTTACTTATTTACATTACAGGTGCTCAGTGCCATCTATCGTCGATTAGTTTAAACGATATAGCCATCTTAAGCGCATCCACGAATTAAAACTCTTATCACATGGTTCATTCTCATTCGAGCTAAGCGAGAGTTAAGAGCTAGAATACGTTTAAACTTTGTTTGTGCCTGACGAAAAAAGAAGGAAGCCGTCTCCAAAGTAAGTGAATAATTACATTTTAACCTGTGTATTTAGAACAAATATTAATTACATTTAATTCTCATAACTAATTAATTGTTTTTTATCAGTTTTTTTTTAAATTTAAATTAATTGAATAATTTAATTAAGATTGAATCGAATTGAGCATCTCTAAGAATCATTTTTGTACATATTTTAAGCCTTTCTAATAATTTTATTCTCTCCTTTGCTTAAGAATTAAACTAATTTTCGTTTCTCGACTCGCACGTGATTCTTTTTTGTCCGCCTTTCTGTAAAAAAACTTCGATCATAGAACAAAAACTCTTAAATATCTCCTTATATGATAAAATGCGCAGGGTCACAGCCAAAATTGAAGCCAAGTGAGCGTCTGTAAGAATCATTTTTGTAAATATTTTAAATCTTTCTAATAATTTTATTGTATCCTTTCGTTAATAATTAAACTAATTTTCGTTTAACTCTTATAACTCGGAAAATCACAACGAAATTTTCATGAAAATTTATGAGTTAATTCAAAAACGAAGTGGGAAAATTAATTTGGAAAATTTGTGAAATTTTCTGTATTTGTTTTTCAAGAAATTAAGGTCAAAGTTTGGTTGATTTTACAACGTTTGACCTTAATTTCTTGAAAAAAAGGAAATTCCACAAATTATCCAATTGAATTTTCCAACTTTGTTTTTGAATTTCCTCGTAAATTTCATTGTGATTTTTCGAGTTATAAAAGAATTTCCACGACGACCTCAAAACAAATCTTAAAACTACACGTTAGTCTTACAAATTTTTCTTTCTAACATTCCAAAAATTTTTCCAAAATTCAAATATTTGATAGAAGTAAATTCAGTATTAAATTTGGAATGAAAGTCTGAAAGAAAATTCGCAATTTCACGGCTGGTTTTCCAAAAACTCTTCCAAACTTTAACCTTAATTTGTTAAAAAACAAATACAGGAAATTCCACAAATTTTTCAAATTAATTTTCCTACTTCACTTTTGAATTTCTCCATAAATTTTCATGGAATTTTTTTTCTAATTTTCCGAGTTATAAGAGAATTTTCACGACGACCTCAAGAAAAATCTTAAAATTACACGTTAGTCTTACAAATTTTTCTTTCTAACATTCCAAAAATTTTTCCAAAATTCAAATATTTGATAGAAGTAAATTCAGTATTAAATTTGGAATAAAAATCTGAAAGAAAATTCGCAATCTCCCGGCTGGTTTTTCCATAAACTCTTGCAAACTTTGACCTTAATTTCTTGAAAAACAAATAAAGTTAATTCCACAAATTTTCCAAATTAATTTTCCTACTTCGGTTTTGAATTTTCCCATAAATTTTCATGAAAATTTCGTTATGATTTCCCGAGTTATAAGAGAATTTCCACGACGACCTCAAGAAAAATCTTAAAATTACACGTTAGTCTTACAAATTTTTCTTTCTAACTTTCCAAATAATTTTCCAAAATTCAAATATTTGTTAAAAGTAAATTCAGTATTAAATTTGGAATGAAAACCTGACAGAAAATTTGCAATCTCCCCGCTTGTTTTTCCATAAACTATTCCAAACTTTGACCTTAATTTCTTGAAAAATGAATACAGGAAATTCCACAAATTTTCCAAATTAATTTTCCTACTTCGCTTTTGAATTTCCTCATAAATTTACAAGAAATTTTCGTTGTGATTTTCCGAGTTATAAGACAATTTCCACGACGACCTCAAGAAAAATCTAAAAATTACACGTTAGTCTTACAAATTTTTCTTTCTAACTTTCCAGATAATTTTCCAAAATTCAAATATTTGTTAGATGTAAATTCAGTATTAAATTTAGAATGAAAATGTGAAAGAAAATTCGCAATGTCCCTGCTGGTTTTTCCATAAACCCTTGCAAATTTTGACCTTAATTTCTTCAAAAACAAATAAAGGAAATTCCACACATTTTTCAAATAAATTTTCCTACTTCTCTTTTGAATTTCCCCATAAATTTTTATGAAAATTTCTTTGTGATTTTCCGAGTTATAAGAGAATTTCCACGACAAGCTCAAGAAAAATCTTAAAATTACACGTTAGTCGTACAAATTTTTCTTTCTAACTTTCCAAAAATTTTCTCAAGATTCAAATAGTTGATAGAAGTAAATTCAGTATTAAATTTGGAATGCAAATCTGAAAGAAAATTCGCAATCTCCCTGCTAGTTTTTCCATAAACTATTGCAAATTTTGACCTTTATTTCTTGAAAAACAAATATAGGAAATTCCACAGATTTTCCAAATGAATTTTTCTACTTTGCTTTTGAATTTCCCCATAAATTTTCATGAAAATGTCATTGTGATTTTAGGAGTTATAAGAGAATTTCCACGACTACCTCAAGAAAAATCTTAAAATTTCACGTTAGTCTTACAAATTTTTCTTTCTAACTTTCCAAATAATTTTCCAAAATTCAAATATTTGTTAGAAGTAAATTAAGTATTAAATTTAGAATGAAAATGTGAAAGAAAATTCGCAGTGCCCGGCTGGTTTTTCCATAAACTATTCCAAACTTTGACCTTAATTTCTTGAAAAATGAATACAGGAAATTCCACAAATTTTCCAAATTCATTTTCCTACTTCTCTTTTGAATTTTCCTATAAATTTACAAGAAAATTTCGTCGTGATTTTCCGAGTTATAAGAGAATTTCCACGACAAGCTCAAGAAAAATCTTAAAATTACACGTTAGTCTTACAAATTTTTCTTTCTAACTTTCCAGATAATTTTCCAAAATTCAAATATTTGTTAGAAGTAAATTCAGTATTAAATTTGGAATGCAAATCTGAAAGAAAATTCGCAATCTCCCTGCTAGTTTTTCCATAAACTCTTGCAAACTTTGACCTTTATTTCTTGAAAAACAAATAAAGGAAATACCACAGATTTTCCAAATGCATTTTCCTACTTTGCTTTTGAATTTCACCATAAATTTTCATGAAAATGTCATTGTGATTTTAGGAGTTATAAGAGAATTTCCACGACTACCTCAAGAAAAATCTTAAAACTACACGTTTGTCTTACAAATTTTTCTTTCTAACTTTCCAAAAAATTTTCCAAAATTCAAATATTTGTTAGAAGTAAATTCAGTATTAAATTTGGAATGAAAATCTGAAAGAAAATTCGCATTCTCCCTTCTAGTTTTTCCACAAACTTTTTTCCAAATTTTAACCTTAATTTCTTAAAGAACAAACATAGGAAATTCCACAAATTTTCCAAATTAATTTTCCTACTTTGCTTTTGAATTTCCTCATAAATTTACAAGAAAATTTCTTTGTGATTTTCCGAGTTATAAGAGAATTTCCACGACGAACTCAAGAAAAATCTTAAAATTTCACGTTATTCTTACAAATTTTTCTTTCTAACTTTCCAAATAATTTTCCAAAATTCAAATATTTGTTAGAGGTAAATTAAGTATTAAATTTAGAATGAAAATGTGAAAAAAAATTCGCAATGGCCCGGCTGGTTTTTCCATAAACTCTTGCAAACTTTGACCTTAATTTCTTGAAAAACAAATAAAGGAAATTCCACACATTTTTCAAATAAATTTTCCTACTTCTCTTTTGAATTTCCCCATAAATTTTGATGAAAATTTCTTTGTGATTTTCCGAGTTATAAGAGAATTTCCACGACAAGCTCAAGAAAAATCTTAAAATTACACGTTAGTCGTACAAATTTTTCTTTCTAACTTTCCAAAAATTTTCTCAAGATTCAAATAGTTGATAGAAGTAAATTCAGTATTAAATTTGGAATGAAAATCTGAAAGAAAATTCGCAATCTCCCGGCTGGTTTTTCCATAAACTCTTGCAAACTTTGACCTTAATTTCTTGAAAAACAAATAAAGGAAATTCCATACATTTTTCAAATGAATTTTCCTACTTCTCTTTTTATTTTTTTCCCCCATAAATTTTTATGAAAATTTCTTTGTAATTTTCCGAGTTATAACATAATTTCCACGACAAACAAGATTATTCTGGACTAGATAGACAAGACTAGACGGACAAGTCTAGACAAACAAGACTAGACAGACAAGACTAAGACAAAAAAAAACTTCGTCTAGTCTAGGACTAGAATGGACTAGACAAGATTAGTTCAAGTAGATTTAAATATTAAAGGTTTTATTTTTTTTCCAGGGGGCCAGGTTGTTGTGCAACATAAGAACTCTTGTCGTATTTGCCAGAGGAAGGTAATGGAAGGGCTAACCATTGTGTGATCAGCTAATGAAGGGATACATGGCACAACTTTTGATGATATGGGAATATTTCCTCGTGCTATCTAGGATATATTTAAACTCGTCTCAGATTGCTCATATAGAATATTGAGTTCTTTCTTTGTTCTTTCATTGAGATATATCTCAGATAAGAATAAGAATAATAACGCCCCAACCGAACAAGAAACGAAGAAGTCCAAAAATTTGGAAGACAAAATCCATCTTCAAATTCCTCTGTACCGGCTGATCAGCAGCGACTCCATGATCTCCTTGGACTCCGCCGGCACCGTGGTCCTGGCCAAGACGAAGAGACCCGAAGAAGGTGCCACAACCAAACGGGAAGCAAAAAGATGCCAGGTTTTACTTGAGGAGAATTATCGACTTCACAGAATCTCCAAAGAAATTCCGCAAGGAAGACGAAGGCATCCTGTTGATATCTTCGTTGAGTAACAACAACATTGAAGATTTGAAGTTATTTACGAACGTGATTTCGCCCGCGACGAAGATCCAGATTGCTCAGATAGAATATTCTGTGTGAAAGAGAAGTTCAGGGGCTCCGAGGCGAGACGAAGAAAGTGATGATGGGAGACGTCACCGAGATCGAAGAGCACGAATGGAAGAAGAAGAACGAGATCATCAGCGTAGTCATCTCGGAGATCGAAGCGGAACCGAACGAGGAGCTATAGAAGATCATGAAGATCGAAGAGGATCGAGAAATTTTGAAGAAAGAGTTTGGAAAAAGAAGAAATTTTGACGCAGTTGATGGAGCTCTGAAGAAACTTGAAGTGGATCATTCAGATGCTGTAGAAGATCAAGGTGCAACGCCTGATGGGTTGAAGAAAACTGGGGCAGATTTGAAGAAATCATAAGGAAATGAAGTGAAAATTGTAGAAACTCATTCTGTTGCTGATAGAGATAAGGCTATGGATCACCTGGAAATCGTTGAAGATTATGCCGCAGTGTCAACTGATGGATTGAAGAAAATTGGAGCGGAAGAAATCACAAGGAGGGAAAGTGGAAATTCCAGAAAACCATTCTATTGCCGATGACCAGAAGGCTGTCGACCACCTGGAAACCATTGAGGATCATGGCGCAGTGTTAAACGATGGAGCAGATTTGAAGAAATCACCGGAAGGCGAGGTGAAAATTGCGGAAGAACAATCGGATATTGCTGAATTCAAGGCTATCGATCATTCAAAGACAGTCGAAGATCAAGGTGCATCGCTAATTGATGACTTGAAGAAATCTGGAGAAGATATGAAGGAATCGCAAGGAGAAGTGGTGAAAATTGAAGCAAATCATTCAGTAGATGATGAAGATAAGGCTATCAATTAACCGAAAACATTTGAGAATCAAGTTGCAAGTGTGACTGATGGATTGAAGATAAGATGGTTAGTTCAGGAAGAGTAGCTCAAACAAAAGCAACTGGCACAAGGCTCAAAGAAGGAGGAATTAACAACAGGCAACTAAACATTTACCAATCCACTTATATATAAATTAACACATATTTCTTTTTAATTTAGATCATTATCTACATTTCGGCTAGTTATTCGGTAACTAGGTGATAGGCAGCCAGGACAAACCACCATTTAGGATCATGGCGTCGTGTTAACTGCTGGATTGAAGAAAACTGGAGCAGATTCGAAGAAATCACAAGTAGATGAAGTGAGAATTGGAGACTCATTCTGTTGCTGATGAAGATAAGGCTATCGACCACCTGGGAACCATTGAGGATCATGGCGCAGCGTTAACTGATGTATTGAAGAAAACTAGGGCAGATTTGGAGCAATCACCGGAAGGCGATGTGAAAATTGCGGAAAAACAATCGGATGTTGATGAAGTCAAGGCTATATATTATTTGAAGACAGTTGAATATCAAGGTGCTTCGCTAATTGATGACTTGAAGAAATCTGGAGAAGATATGAAGGAGTCGCAAGGGGAAGTGGTGAAAATTGAAGAAAATCATTCGGTTTATGATGAAGATAAGGCTATCGACCAACTGGAAACTATTGAGGATCATGGCGCAGTGTTAACTGATGGATTAAAGAAAACTGGAGAAGAAGATTTCAACGAATCACCGGAAGGTGAGGTGAAAATTGCGGAAGAACGATGAAGTCAAGGCTATCGATCATTAGTAGACAGACGAAGATCAAGGCGCATCGCTAATTGATGACTTCTGATGAAATCTGCAGAAGAGTTGAAGCAATCGCAAGGAGGAGCAAACGTTTGTGTGCGCTGGTAGGAAATGCAAGATCCGACGGGCAGACCGGTTTTGCATGACTCCTGGCGCTAATAATGACACGTTAATTGGTTAGCTAAAATTAGTTAACATTATATATATATATCATGGTGTTCAATGCATTTTGTCTTTCCTTTAATTGTATTTTTATTGCATTTATTGTGTTATTATGCTAATGTGTCTATTGTATTTAACATATTCAGATATTTATTGTGTTGTTGCATGTAATTATTCTATCCATGTATTTATTTTGACCATCACATCCATAAATGATGGAAAGTGATGAAACGAAACTGATCCTTTCACACCAGAAACATGAACCGACTCCTTGTCAGAGCCACAGTTAACAATTACCTTTGCAATTATAGAGGGCATATCATCCGTCAAAGGAGAACTACTGCAAAACCTTCGTATCCAGCATACAGGAGACACATAGAAGCTATAAAATGCACAGACCAGAATTAAAGGGAATGGTCCTTGCAATAGAAAGACCTCATGATAAGTATGGAAGCGCCATCTTTGTCCATCCAGATGTTCAAGTCCTCTCCACGGCACTCACGGAGGAAAACGACATTGAAATTCTCAGCCAACTGTACGATTTCATCTCTGCATAAACCACCTGGCGCTGATTTTATCATCAATAATCCAATCCAATTTCCAAAATAAAAGCAAATTGTGATTGGCGACTTCAACAGCGAAAAGCTGCATTTGGAGATATGATCTTGAAGATAAGAATGGAAGAGCAGTGTAAGAAATAAATACCCTGATCCACAATGCAAAACAGCCTGCATCATTCAACAGTGGGAGATGGAAACGAGGTTACAACCCTGACCTCATTCTCAGCAGTAACAGAATCGGCGAACTATGTTCTCCAATACCTAATACTGTGCCAATGTGCCAAATATTTACTGCGGTTATACCTCAGAAGGTACCATTC
Source organism: Phosphuga atrata (assembly GCA_944588485.1). Taxonomy (NCBI): domain Eukaryota; kingdom Metazoa; phylum Arthropoda; class Insecta; order Coleoptera; family Silphidae; genus Phosphuga; species Phosphuga atrata. The sequence continues at coordinate 10,660,061 of OX155905.1, forward strand.
CACAGGAGGTACTACAACTTCAAGAAAGCTGAATGGTCGAAATTTGCAGATATGTTGGACATCGAAGTGAACCCACACCTGAATCCTATGATATCTTCAACGTCAACTGTAAAGAAGTGCTCCAGAAGGACTATACCTCGCGGCTGCCGGATTTTATTTATACCTGATCTCACCTCAGATGAAGCTGCCGTACTCACAGAATACAAGAAGTTATTTGAAGAAAACCCTTTCAGTGAATCAACAGTATAAGCTGGGAACAGACTCATTTTCGTCATTAGACAACCAAAACGGGATAAATGGACTAGAACTATAGACGACCTGGATCTGAGAAGAGACAGCCATAAGGCATGGAGACGTCTAAGCAATGATCCGACAAAGACCTGTGTACAGTATATCACCGCCAACTAAATTGCACGTCAGGTTTTGCTCATCATCCATTGCATTGATAATTGCATTGATGATCATCCAAGCTTTGGACAAGCCCATCCACAAGCATAAAGTGCCTAGACATTCAAGAGGAAAGTAACGATCTTACAATACCATTCAGAATAGCAGAACTGGAGAAGGCTATTAAACAAACCACAGAATCGTATGACATCTTCAGCACAACTGTGAAGAAGTGCTCCAGAAGGTTTATACCTCGCGGCTGCCGGATTTCATTTATACCTGGTCTCAGCTATCAGATGAAGCTGCCTTACTCACAGAACTCTTTTTCTTAGGACGTCGTCTCCCTAACGAAGGTTGGCAATCTGTTTAGGAACTATAATGGTGCGCGAAACCGCATCTCTGAAAATCTCTATAGATGTCCGTCCGCCCCATCGACGCAGATCTTTAAGCCATGAGTTCTGCCGTCTGCCCACAGATTGTTTCTTCTCGATCTTTCCTTTGATGAGGAACTCGTACCGCTCCCCTCTTATAACGTCATGATTCTGAATAGTTTCCAGGCGGTCGATAGCCTTATCTTCATCAGGAACAGAATGAGTTTCTCCAATTCTCACTTCATCTACTTTATCTACAAGAAAACTGGAGCAGATTCAAAGAAATCATCGAATCTGCTCCAGTTTTCTTCAATCCATCAGTTAACACTGCGATATGATCTTCAACGGTTTCCAGTTGGTCGATAGCCTTATCTTCATCAGCAACAAAATGAGTTTCTCCAATTCTCACTTTCTTTCCTTGCGATTTCTCATAACGTGTCCGATGTATTGGAGCTTTCGTTCTTTGATGGTTGTCAGCAGTTCTTTATCTTTACCTATTCTGCTTAACACTTCTATGCGGCTATACAAGTACATCAATGCGGCTCTCCATTGATTGGCAGAACGTCCAGCTGTCCGAGCCATAGAGCAGCACTTGGAAGATATAACAGCGCAATTGGTATGCGGAGCTGTAGGTTTAGATCTCTACTGGTGAAGAGGTTCTTCATGGAGACTCACAGAATACAGGAAACCCTATGAAGAAGCCAAACAAAAGGGGATCAATGGACTAGAACTATAGAAGACCTGGATCTGAGAAGAGACAGCCATAAGGCATGGAGACTTTTAGGACGTCTAAGCAATGATCCGACAAAGACATTACAACATCACCGCCAACCAAATAGCACGTCAGCTTTTGATGAACTGGAAGCCCATCCCCAAGCACAAAGTGCCCAGACATTCAGGAGGAAAGTAACGATCTTACAATACCACTCAGAACAGGCAGATCTGAAGAAGGCCATCAAAACAACCAGCTTGGATGACATTCGGACAGAACAAATTAAGCATTTCGGCTCAAAAACAAAGGAATGGATACTCCACCTCTTCAATAACTTCATGAAGAATTATCAAATCCCAGAAATATGGCGGAAGAGTCGGGTGATGCCTCTGTTGAAACCTGGCAACGAAGGGAACAACCCGAAGAGTTTCAGACCAGTTACACTCCTGTGTCACCTCTACAAACTAATAGAAAGAATGATTCTGAATTGCCTTATACGCGAAATTGATCCTCTGCTCATACCCGAATAAGCCGGATTTCGTCCCGGCAAAAGCTATACTGGACACTTGCTGAAACTTACACAGTTTGTATAAGATGGTCTCGAAGCAGCTAAGGTAACTGGAGTGGCATTTGTTGATTTATCGGCAGCCTACGACACTGTTAACCATCAGCTCCTACTTGCTAAGTTTTACACGTTGACTAAGAGCTCCAGGTTTATTGCCATTCTCTTGCAGAATCGGATGTATTTTTTGGATTTTCAAGAAGAATGTCCTACCCTTCAATTCAATATAGTCTGAAGTCAAAAATTGTGCGATTACAGTCTGAAGTCATAATGTCTGTGACTACAGTCTGAAGTCATAAAGTCTGTGACGACAGTCTGAAGTCATAAAGTCTGTCACTATAGTCTAAAGTCATAAAGTCTGTGACTACAGTCTGAAGTCATAAAGTCTGTCACTATAGTTTGAAGTCATAAAGTCTGTCACTGTAGTCTGAAGTCATAAAGTCTGTCACTATAGTCTAAAGTCATAAAGTCTGTTACTATAGTCTGAAGTCATAAAGTCTGTCACTATAGTCTGAAGTCATAAAGTCTGTCACTATAGTCTGAAGTCATAAAGTCTGTCACTATAGTCTGAAGTCATAAAGTCTATGACTATAGTTTGAAGTCATAAAGTCTGTCACTATAGTCTGAAGTCATAAAGTCTGTCACTATAAACTGAAGTCATAAAGTCTGTCACTAGTGTCTGAAATCATAAAGTCTTTCACTATAGTCTGAAGTCATAAAGTCTGTCACTATAGTCTGAAGTCATAAGGTCTGTAACTACAGTCTGAATTGTTTCTCTTTCTCTTGGATATATTAAACTTTGATCACAAATAGAACATGTGAATGTTACATGAGTTACATGGGAACAATATCCTTTGCGGAGTGGAAAATTTGTCCATTTTCCAATGAACAGTTGAAAGAAGCCTTCAAAAATTGAAACTTTTTGTTTTATCGCCAAATTTTCTTTTCATGTGTAAGAACAAAAAAATTTTCTTACATCAAAACTAAAGAAGATCTTAAAGATATGTATAAGGATTCCAAGTGAAGATTGATTATCACTTTAGGTTTCTGTAAATAATTTGTGGTGCAAATGGGGTGTGGTAGTGTCTTCTGCGTATGCAGTTACAGTCGGGCTATCACACTCAATTCCTACTGCTACGTCCTCGTCGGGCACCACGGGCAACGTGAGCAACCTTGAGTGAGATACGGTAACCAACCCGTGTGGAGCTCAGGATCACGGCTAATGGAGAGGGAGATTTAGTTGGGCCCACTAAATTATTCAGCGTCTATTCACCAGCGGATGCGGCTGTAAGCTACGCGCTAATATAAATATAATATATAAAAATCTTCCCTAGAACTGGGTTGTGTTCAAGATTTCAAAGTAAAATGCCTAAATATAGGGATTCTTCATCATACGAAATTATCAATTCAGTATTCTCTGCAATACGTAATTGTTAAACAATATTTAATACTTAAAAAATTGTCTCTTTGTCAAGACCTTGGACGAGGTCTGATTTGTGCTTTTATGCACAGAACAATTTACAAGAATGATATATAAGATGTTATGCTTGTATATAAGAGAAACTATCACCAAAAAAATATTAAGAATGGGGTTAGTAAAATGGTATAGAAAAGATAGTTAATATTTGTTCTTAATTTTTACACAGGTTATTAATACACAGGTTAAAATGTAATTATTCACTTACTTTGGAGACGGCTTCCTTCTTTTTTCGTCAGGCACAAACAAAGTTTAAACGTATTCTAGCTCTTAACTCTCGCTTAGCTCGAATGAGAATGAACCTTGTACCTACATGCTAGTAATGTATGAATAGAATGAAGTATGTAATAGAATGAACCTACATGCTAGTAATGTAAGCCTAAAGCATTTTCCGGCATGATTTTATCTTTTCTTTTGATTCTTCTTATGCAACTTACCAGGACGTGGAAACGTATTCTGTTTTCCAAGAGTACTACCTGCAATTGTTGCAGGTTTTGAATACGAATTCAAATTTCTATATAATAAAGCTAATGGACCGTTTGCGGTCATTACTTCGATTCCTATCGTTTCTGTGTTATCCGACGTGTCTACTTCGGGTAATTCGTTGTGTTTTAGATTCCTCTTGGCAATTATGGCAACTCTGTCTCCGGCTCGTCGGCCCATGTCCTTCCTGTAGGTTTTACGGTTTGGGATATTCAGTCGGTTCCATCTTTACTGAATCTCTTATTGGAATTCCCTTTATATATACACAATATAAATTAATAGTATGACTAAATAAATTAGCTGCTGGTGGTCCAACAGCTTCGAGTTTTAAGTCTAAGTAGGCATTGCGTCGCTTTAATCCTACTATATCGTTCTTCTGATCGAATAACTCGAGAAGTAACTACTTAACCTGTGCTCCTTGGTTCACTAACAGTAGTGTCAATGTGCTCTTTTCAAGTTCAAGTTTTTGAAAAGTTTCTATTTTTTTTAGTCTATTTGTCCCTCATGCAAAATTATGAGAAAACTGCTGATTTCTTTCAGATCATATTCCTTTAATATAGTTTTTGAAAGTGTAAACACCAAGTCATAAAGTCTGTTACTACAGTCTGAATTGTTGCTCTTTCTCTGGGGTTTCGTCTTGGAAATATTAAACTTTGATCACAAATAGAAATTGAGTTTTTTATTTACGTTGGTTTGGAATTTACATTTCTGTGGTTAATAAATGTTGGAACATTAGGAACAGCCGCAAGATTAAATCGTTGTTGAAGACGCTTCGTCTCTCTGTTACATGAGTTACATGAAAAAAATATCTTCTGGCGAATTGGAATATATTTGTACATTTCCTTTGCACATGTAGAAAGAAAAATTCATTCTTATCGATTGAAGGCGGTAATTCATTATATAACCCCGTTAAAGGAAACTCAAAAACATCTTAACTGTTTTCCCTAACGATTTAAATGGGTTTTTTGAACAGAGAGGAGGTAAGTATTTTCAATACAGGTACTTACACTGTGTACAAGCGCAGATGTTTGTATGTGCTTCGGAGAGCCATCTGAGGAGGAGGAAGATAAGGGGGGCACTCGCTTTGTTTCGGTTAGTTCCTAAAAAAAATAAAAAAAGTTTAGATTTTTTTTTATTTAGGCGATGTTTTGTTTCACTACCGGAGAATCTTTATTCCTCTTTCTTTTCCCATGTTCGGGGTGGTCTTCTTCCCGCGGAGGTATTTCCACCGCTAACCGAAACATTTTTTCGATGCCCTTAATCTTTAGTTTCCTCCCAGTTCTTATGAACAGTTCCTCTTTGTCTGTGTCAATGTTTACCTCCCCTTTGTACATATACCTCAGCAAAGCTTCCAACATACAACGATCCACACCTTCCAAATGAATGGTATGGTGTGGACTTTTAGTCAATGTCAGAAGCCTTGTGAAGTACGGACTAAAAGCACATAGCATTATTTGATGCGCTTGGATCAATTTTCTACCGCAGGACAATGTTACGTCACATAACTCCTGACGGTGGAGAAAACCAGCCAACGCTTCTGTCAGCATTCTATGGTGATTTGCCAATTTTTAATTTTTGATACCTGTTGAATAAAATATTTTTAGTGGAATTATAAGATTTTATTTCATAATTTTGAAGCAATGAAGACCAGTCTCCGAAGTCCAATGAACTTTGCTGTATTATATAAAAAATTACTTTGATACATATTTTACTTCATAAGTGGTATATTTAGACCACTAACTAGCAGTTACATAAAACTAACTAACTAACTTTTTATTTTGTTATGTATCTTATTTATTATCTTACCTCACATTTCATCATCAATGAATAATATGAGCCGAATACTGTTGGTTCGGCACATTGGTAAATGGAAAAATTAAAAAAATTAAGGAGATTTGCCTCCATTTGGTACAATTGCGCTGCCGTGTACGCATGCCCGCACAATGTCAGAATTCTTGAAGCCTTAAAATCAGGTTTAGACAGTATATGGTGTCTGGGTTATAAATCTATATTACATAAATACTCTACATATTATTCCATATTTTTTTTCTGAACTGGGAAGATCCTTGATCTTATCAAGATGTCTAGTCGGATAAGAGGATGGTCCAGGCTTAGCGTCCGTTTATGGAGCGCCGCGTCCTTTCTTGGGTCTCTATGTGGCCTGGAGGTCTGATTCGGAGCCGCTACAGCTTCCCCCGCTGGGAGATGGGGTTCTCTTTCTCGCCGTTATGTTCTTGTATAGACGGCCGACACTGCCCTCGCTGGCGCTATATCCCAGAGTATCTTGGAGCCATAGCACATCGTCCTGCGATATGTTGGACACCACACAGGATATCTTTCAGGAGAGCTTTAACAACCTTCTGGTCAGAGGCGTGGTCAATTATGGCCTGAGTGCTCTGGAAGTTGTCTTGGACTCTCTTGTTGATCTTCAGCCACTCCAGGGTCGCTGCGGTAACCTGCGTCACCTATCTCGGTAGTAACTCTGCAACAAAATGCTTACTTTCTCCATTTCCACCACGGAATATTTATAATACGGGTCTCCTATGGTAAAATCTGGTTGAGATATAGGTTTTCCAGTTCTTTCAACATTTTTCCTTAATATTTTGTGTCCGCACTTAGCAATTTTATTGCTAAAAAAAGGGCGGTCGCGGCTAATTCCGATGGGGAATATGTGTAATAATGGCGTGATAAAGCAAATAATTCTAAGAGATAATTTGTTTAATTTTATGTCTGGAATTAAGAAATGATTTACCTCTTCAAATTCATGGCAAGAGTGGATTCCAAGACTTTTGGGACTCACGTTATATATAAAGATTATTCTGGGGTCCCTGATTTCTTTTGGACCCCTCTGTCTTCTTCCGCTCCCTGGTGCTTTTTTGCGTGAGTTTTAATATCCTTTACGTTTCGGTTACATATGTAGCAGTATGAGTTTTCGCCAAATGTTGGTGCTTTTGTACTCTTTCCTCCTCGCCCCTTTGTTATGGTGAGGTTTTGAAGTATGATACGACGTTAAATGTTAGTTCTTCTTCTTCTTCTGTCTCTCCTTGCCCCTTCTCTATTATGAGGTTTTGAAGAACAGTAATTTTTTTGGCTGAAATAATAATTTATACTATTACTATTTGTTTCTATTTAATTGAAATTCACAAAGGAGTTGATAAATAGAGCCGCACTTTAGACCTGTTTATTTAAATACACAAATATATAAAATATTAGTTTGTACTCAGTTTAAAGATAGCACGACGGTTTTTTAAATATAGTTTTCAGTCTATCTCTGTCTTCGTGGCGCTACAGTCCCATTTGGTCTACACTTGTGCTCGGTGTTTTGATATTACACTAGTGTAGGGAGCTCTTACAGTTTTTAACGTGGCTGGTGAGCCACTATTGGGGGGAGGAGGTTTCCAGGCAGATTTTTACTCTGATGACTTTGCCAGATCCATCTACAGGAAAACGGTGGCTTATTTTTACCACGTTCAGGATTTGAACCCGGGACTTGCGGCTCCGTCTAACACCTTGACTACTAGGCCACCACCGCAATCAATTCAAGATACCTTCAAGGTGCCTTTATGGTACAAAGTTAGTAGCTTAATTTATTGTCAGTGGGATTTTGAATGTATTCATTTTATATATTAAGCTTGTCGAAAGCCTTTGAGACGTCCAGGAGTACCGCTCCCATGACGTCCTCTGTCTATTATCGCTTCAGTTATTCTGGTACGTTGTATAATGTTGTTGTCTCAATCCGTACTGTTCGTCGAAGATTATTTGGTTCTCGTTAACTATGTCTGTCAGCCGTTAAATGACTATAGTTTGTTCTAAATTGATAAATGTGATTATGCTTACTTTACTGCTTACTGCTTACTCTTTTAAAAAACTATAAAAAGAACTGGGGAAATCATATATACTAGTGACATTATCTAAATTTATTAACGTGGACTTTTATGATACCATACTTTCACTTTCTTTCCTTGTAGATTCTTTGACTTTTTTGTTTGTTTTAGGATTAGTTACTTTCTTTATAGCTCCACTAGTACTACTTAAACTAGTGGTGTTGGTGAAGATATGAAGTTCCTTCATCTTATCAAGATTTAACTCTATTAAAGAGTGGTGATTAAAGACTATATGGTGTCTTGGTTATAAATCTATGTTACATGAATATTCTACATATTATTTCATATTTTATTTTTTGTCTAAACTAAGAAAACACACGAAATGGCGCATCTTATTACATATATTTCTCACACGAAAGACAGATACTTGTCAATGAGTGAAATGACTGGGCGAGGACAATATAACTGAATGGCTACCGGCATAACGTTCCTTCGCGTTGCCGCACCGTTGACACGTTTACTCTATAGCGGATGAGTGGATAAACATTGTAATCAACTTAGTCAAGTTTAGACAATCATAAACATAATCACGTTTAGACAGTACATGGTGTCCGGGTTATAAATCTATATTACATGAATACTCTACTATTTTTTTGTCTGAACTGAGAAGATCTTATCAAGTGGTATCATTTAAATAAATAAAAATTTATAAGAAATATTGAATTAGTGGAAAGTAGGAAAAAAATGAGCAAAAAAATGCATAATTAATATTTGCACTAAATATATACCTACATGCAGAAAAAAAAACACAGAAAAAATAAAAAAATGTCCAAAACTCAAAAAATCCAAAAATCCACTAAAATCTAAATCAAAATCCAAACACAAAGCAATCCAACAATCCAAAAAAGCACAATCACAAAACAATTCAATCCAAAAATCCAAAAATCACAATCCAAAAACAATCCGTCATTAAGATACTCAAGCTCCTTTACCACGGCAAGGTGGAGATACCTCGAAAGGAGACTCTTCATATTATTTCACATTATTTTTTTTGTCTAAACTAAGAAGATCCTTCATCTTATCAAGATGTAACTTTATTAAAGACTGGTGGTTAAAGACTATATGGTGTCCTGGTTATAAATCTATGTTACATGAATACTCTACATGTTATTTCATATTTTATTTTTTTTCTTTAAACTGAGAAGATCCTTCATCTTATCAAGATGTCTAGTCGTATAAGAGGATGGTCCAGGCTTAGTGTCCGTTTATGGAGCGCCGCGTACTTTCTTGGGTCTCTATGTGGCCTGGGGGTCTCATTGGGAGCCGCTGCAGCTTCCCCCGCTGGGAGATGGGATTTTCTTTCTCGCCATTATGTTCTTGTATAGACGGCCGACACCGCCCTCGCTGGCCCTATGTCCCAGAGTATCTTTGAGCCATAGCACATCGTCCTGCGATATGTGGAATAATGGCGTGATAAAGCAAATAATTCTAAGAGCTAATTTGTTTAATTTTATGTCTGGAATTAAGAAATGACCTACCTCTTCAAATTCATGGCAAGAGTGGATTCCAATACTTTTGGTACTCACGTTATATATAAACATAATTTTCAATTTGGGGACCCTGAAAACTTTTGGGCCCCTCTGTGTTCGTCGGATTTAAATAATTTAATTTAATAATTTTAATTCTAAAGATTTAAATGTTTTTTTTGAATAGAGTGGAAGTAGGTATTTTCAATACAGGTACTTACAGTATTTATTAGTGTGTCACTCGAAGTTTCTGGTATTAGAGTCCAGGTTGGTTCCTAAAAAAAAAAAATAAAATTTATTTATTTGTTATTTAGATTTATTTTACTTTATATCTGTTTATTTAAACACACAAATAGATAAAATATAAGTTTGTACTCAGTTTAAAGATAGCACGACGATTTTTAAATATAGTTTTCACTATCTCTCTCTTCGTGGCGCTACAGTCCCATTTGGTCTATACTTATGCTCGGTGCCTTGATATTACACAAGTGTAGGGAGCTCTTACAGTTTTTAACGTGCTTGGCGAGCCATTTTTGGGGGAGGAGATTTCAAGGCAGATTTTCACTCTGACGACTTTGCCAGAAAACGGTGGCTTATTTTTACCACGTTCAGGATTTGAACCCGGGACTTACGGCTCCGTCTCACACCTTGACTACTAGGCCACCATCGAAATCAATTCAAGATACCTTCAAGGTGCCTTTAAGATACGAAGTTAGTAGCTTTATTATTCGCAGCGGGATTTTCAATGTATTCATTTTATAAATTAAGCCGTTGTGCCAGATCTTGTCGAAAGCCTATGAGACGTCCAGGAGTACCGTTCCCATGACGTCCTCTAAATGGATCAGGACCTTTGTGTAACCTTTTTCTATTACCTTTACGAGGGCGTCCTCTCCTCTTGGCCGCCGGAAATTCCAGCGGCGACCCTGGGCTGTGTATAATTATTTTTCGCCCTTTATCTATTGGATAATATAGCTAAACTTATTATTCATTAACACTTGTAGCTACCTATTGGATAGCATATTGTTTAACAACTGTGTCAGTGACTTGCATCCTGTTAGTTTATGGAACTTATCTTGATTACTTCATCTCTCCAAATCGAATCATATGCAGCTGTGAGATGATCCTTCATCTTATCAAGATGTATCTCTATTAAAGACTGGTGGTTAAAGACAATATGGTGTCCTGGTTAGGTTAGGTTGGGTTAGAGTAAATCAGAAACAAAAACATAAATTAAATAAATGAAATGTGAAAAATCAGAGAATTAATATGTAGTAAGGTGGACAAGTTGGTGAACAGTGGTGAGGTAGTTTGATAACTATTACGACTGAAGAGAGTATATTAAAACTGACTGTAAACTAGTGACTTCACACCAAGGCTGAAGATGTCTTATGGGTTAGTCGTTCACATTCAGACCAGTCTTGTCTGCAACCACCTGCTTGGACTCTTATCACTAATGACACTGTGCACTCTGGCGGAGGACAAACAAAGAATAACTACAGGTTTCAGTACAAAACAACAAGAATTATTTTGTTCATTCATAAAATAATTAATATTTTCTTACCCGTTTGATTTTTCTCTGCTTTCACTTGAATCTTAATTGTTGTTGGTTCCTTGCTTCTAGCATTGACTTTTTCTTCTATATTTTTGACTATATATTTTTTGCACTTTGTAGCTTTAATATGTTAATACATATGTACCGCAGACTCATATTCTACGAAACGAGGAACTTTAAAAGGGGGTTTTTATTTGGCTTTTTCTTTTTTCATTAATTCATCCCGTTCCTGCTTCCAAATCTGCAGCAACGCCGAACGGGATTGTTCTTCATATAGATCGTGTCGTGATCTTTGGGTTGAGAACGGACTGATATAAATGACAAGATCGGCAAGTATAAGCTACGTGTTGACTTTCTCCAGTTTTGTCCAGTCTTGTCAAGTCGTGTCCAGTCTTGTCTAGTCTAAACATGCCTGTCTATTCTTGCCAAATCGTGTACAGTCTGATCTAGTCTAAGCATGACTTATCCAGTCTTTTCCACCCTTGTCCGGTCTTGTCAAGTCGTGTACAGTCTAGTCCAGTCTTTTATAGTCTAAGCTTGAGTTGATCAGCCATGTCCAGTGTTGGAAAGTCGTGTCCAATCTTGTCCTGTTGTGTCCAGTCTTCTCATCTCTTGTCTAGTCTTTTGAAGTCGTGTCCAGTCTAGTCCAGTCTTGTCTAGTCTTCTTTAAACTTGTTCAGTGGTGTACAGTCTTGTACAGTCGAGTCTTGTCTAGTCTTTGCTAGTCTTGTCTATATTTATTTACATCTTCGAAGGGTCATAACTGAGTCCGAACCATGTGTCACGTCAGTGTCTTTGCTTGCAGCTGAAACAGTAAATTTATTTGAAAATTAATAATATAATATAAATATATATATATATATATATATATATATATATATATATATATATATATATATATATATATATATAAATAAATATATATATATATATACATATACATACAAGGGTTTATGTGACCAGATTTTTGTATGCCACTTTGGAAACTGGAATAGTTGGTGGGGTTTTTCTGTTCGTGTATCCTTCTTGATGAAACAGTAAATTTATTTCTAAATTAATAATATATATATATAACATACGTTGTGCGGGACCATCTTGTATATCACTGTTACCATGTTGTATATCGCAAGTTAGTTTCCTGTATGAAGTCTTTGAAGCTGAAACAGTAAATTTATTTAAAAATTAGTAATATAATAAAAATAAATAAATATATATATGTATATATATATATATATATATACATATATATATATATATATATATATATATATATATATATATATATATATATATATATATATATATATATATTCTTCTGTGTGTATTTGTTCATGAAAGTTGGAGACCAGAGCTGAGTTTTTTTAGATTTTTCACAACTGTATTTGTGATTTAACAATATTACTTTATGGGAATAATAAATATACACTGCTCAAAACAATTAGCTAATTTGTGCCTCCATAAAATTCAAACGAGAAATTACGTGAAAATAAAATTAAGAACTGAATCTGAAAGACGCTCTATTTAATTTTTTTTTAATTGGCACATAGGGAAGTGTCAGCATCACGTATTTTTTTGTGTCCGTAGTAATCCGTAGTGTCCGTAATAATTTCCATCATCAGCATATAGCAGCTTGACTACCCACTAAAAATCCACTCCTCAATTCTACTCCTTGCACCCCGGAGACCGTGAAGGATTACTTGGGGTGTAGGATTGTCAGAAAATTGTTGCGTTTATTTATTTCTATTATCCCTTTCGTCTTGGGCTTTCCTTTCCATAATCTCTCTTATGTTATCCTCGATATCCTTTCAATTGTCAGGTGTTTGCAGCATTAGGTTGATGATGTTCACCGGCGTTAGAGTTCTTCCGATTTTTGACGTAAGGTTCCTTCTGTTTTTTTTTTCCATTTGTGGCACTTGAAAATCGTGTGCTCCGCATCATCCTCCTCGTCGCAGAAGCGGCAGTACGGCGAATCGATTATTTTAAATCTGTATAAATACTTTTGGAAGTTTCCGTGTCCTGATATGGCTTGTGTTGTACAGTATTTGATTTCTCCGTGCTTCTGTTCTGTCCATGTTTTTATCATCGGTATTTCGTTATCTTCTTCATCGGAGTCGTTTTGTTCATCTGGCTGTTTGCGGCTGGCTATCCCATCTTTCCTGCCATTTATTTATTATTTTCTCTCTTTCTTGTCATCTGTTTTCAGATCCTGCGTCGGATGTGTTGGACCTTTCTTCAATTAGGAGGTCTATAGGTGGTGTTCGCGTTATGACTTGTAGCGCTTCGGTAGAAGCTGTCCTATATGCTTGTGATATTTTCATTAGTAGTTTGCGTTGAACTCTTATGTTATTATGAATTTATAGATTATGAATTTGAATAACATCGCCTGAAAGGGCCGTAGATGGAATCAACGTTTTCAGTTAGCGACTTTATAAACGAAACTTGTGTAAATCCATTACTTCATTTGATAGCGTGATGATTTTGCATCAATCATTTCGCTTGCTGTTTTGGACATAACTGCTGAAGTATTCTTCCTTGAGTATTTCCTGCATTTGTCGTCAATTGTCAACCCATTGTCGCAAGCAGTTGAGCTACTAGTCTGTCGTTCCGCTCCCCACGAGCTCCGTCGCTGCTAGTTACTGGCAGGCTGCTGCTCTCTGCCAGGGCAACACCTATTTGATGGCGGTGGTTGGACTATGTAACGTCACATAATATTTCTATTATATATCTCTTTTAGGCGTCTCTGTAAATTTCCTGTTGATTTTTGGCGAACCCAATCCTCAGTTCCACCTCAGGGAGTTGTAAGTATTGAACTCTTTCACTCACAACATCCTCACTATATTTCTGCGGCTTCGTGGTTAATGTGGCAAATTTGGCTTCCTGACTCAAGACTCAGTAGGCATTAAATACTCCGTTATGCAACCCACGAATTGTTGGTGAGTCTCATTTAAAATCTGTAGGGTTTTTTCGACCTTGTCGAGTTGAGCGTGTGATCTTCGATGGAATTCCTCCAATTTCTTTAGGACCATTTCTAACTTTTCATCTTCTTTATTCCCGCCTTGTTTTAAATAAAAAAAAATAGATTTTTATGAAACAAAAAGGTTTTTTGCCCCCATAGTAATCTCAACATTTCCAGGAGAAAGCAACCCTAAAATATGAAATTTAAAAATATGTAAATATTCTTTCATAAGTTTTACCGTCTTCCATGCAACTCGTTGGTTTGTTACAAGACTCCAGCGGATTAACTATTTAGTTTCTGATTTGAAGCGAACACCAATTTCGGGTATTCGTCTGCCCTCTAAGTATGCCAACTCCGTTTGCACTGTTACTACCTGTCTTAAAGTTTTGTATAAATCTACAAATGGATTTATACCACGTAAACCGATATCGGGTTGATTTAGCACATCTGGATAACATGTATTATCTTGTGCTATGCTTACGGCTGCTTCGGCGAAAGTCGAAAAGTCTACCATTTGGATGTACGTTCGCTATAGAATGTGGAATCAGTCCAGATACAATATATACTGGTGCATTTTGTCCCAAATCTAGGCGGACATTTGCCCGTATACTTGCGAATGCCAGTTGATTATTGTACCTCATTACAGACTTGACGAATTTAGCCAATCGCACGTGGTTATTTTTATAAAGATCCCTCAGCAGTTCCGGATGGGGTGGCAATGCTGGTAGTGTTATTTTGCCGTTTAAACAACAGTTCAATACTCAACTTTTCAAAAGGGCCCAAGTTGTGCGACTGTAGCCCTATGATTCTTTGAGCTGGAAGTTCTTGATGTCGGTCAAAATTGGGAGGTTCTTCGACAATTGCATCTACGTTCTCTGGTAATATGGCAGGAATAAATAGTGCGTGCTCCGAAAATGATAAATCCTCGTTAACAATGTTTTGTGTGTTAAGAACAGGATCTTGAACAGTTGAAGTAACACTCGTTGGAGTTAATTGTTGTGGTGGCAAATAGAGCCAAGTGGCAATGTCAGTTACGATGTCAAGGTATTTGAAGGAGTTTTTTGGTTTAATGTCCACAACCAAGACTTTCAAACACATAGGGGCTAATTTTCTGTATACCGTTATCAGGACTACTTCGGATTTTTCCGGCGCTAGGTGGAGTGACTTTGATGACATCCACTTGGTGATTTGTTCAATCGCAAAATTTGTGCCTCTTTCTGTTTTACCCACTATCGTGAGTGCCAGATCGTCTGCAAAATCTATGATGTTAACTCCTTCAGGTAACGTTCACAGGGTCGGTTCCATTACGGAGCCCTGAGGAACACCACTGTTGATGCCCCTGGTTTGGACTTGTCTTCAGCACGGAGGATGATGTTGCGGTGGCATAACCATTCTTAGTAGATATGGCGGTATATCTCTCTCTCTGTTAATTCATCCATAATACGCTGCCAAGCTGCCGAATTAAAGGCATTTCTTATGTCTAATGTTATAAGCGCACATATTTTTCTTGTTCGTTTTGTAACTTCTTTTACCTTTTCTGCTATATTTATGAAATACTCCGCATCTATTGTAGAGCTACCTTCTCTTAATCCGAATTGTCTTTCAGATAGGTTTCTAGTTCTTTCTTTAATCGGGTTAAAATTAGATGTTGCAGCATTTTGCCAGCGACATCGAGGATGCAGAGGGATATCAAGGCCAGCGGGATCAAGGATACTCATTACGTATCTCCTTTAGGAGATCCGGACATAAACTTCTTTCCTCTTTGATGAGAACTGCCTCTGTATTATATTTCTTTCGATTTCCCTCTGATTTTGTTTGCGATCGTTTTTTCACAATTTCTGTCCACGTCATGGACACGTTTTTCTCCGGTATTGATTCTGTGTTGTCTGCTAAGTGACCCTGTCGCCTGTATATTCTGACCTCTACATCAGTATTAGCGAATGTAAATTCGATTGCCTTTTTCAGGTTAGCCAGTTCTTATATATCGCACTTTTCTTTTTTCCGCTCTTTTTAATCATAGCCTATAAAGTTTGTAGGCAGCTGAAAGTTGTTTCTGGGTCTACGGATTCTGTAATGTTTTTCCCATGTGACCATTTGGTAAATATATCGGTTGTTTTCCGTTTTAGATATGCCACATTTCCCGTTGCAAGCTCTTGCTTTGACATTATTATTTGTCCCGCATACGCTTCTACTAGCGTTTTGGGTACTCCTGTATCTGATGTCAGGTCTTCTGCGATGCACCAGGCCACGTCCCATTCTGTTACGAGTAACATATTTCCATGCCTTTCTTTTCTTTGGCTTTACGAAAAGCTTTTGGTGGCCAGACCTTTCTCTCGGCCTCCTTAAAATGTCCATAGGTGCTGCCTCTGCTTATTTCCTGGTATAGCGTTTCTAGCAATTCTTTGTCTTCATTACGATTTAATTTAGTCGTCTGCGTGCTAACCTCGTGGTTGGCAGACTTTTCCCTTGGGTTTGTCTTCTTGTCAGAATGTTGGGTCAGCTGTTCACTTATCTATATTCTCTCCAGAGTTCCGGATACTGTCCACATTTCGACTGTTGCTTTTTGCCGTCTGATGAAAGAGAATAGCACTTGTTAAAACCGTTGCTGGACATAAGTATAATTATCCTTTATTGGCATAAATGTAAATACACGACCGTTCGTACATTAGTGTTGTGACAAGTATAGAACAAAAAATAAAAACAAAGAAAACAAACAAAAAAAAAACAAAAAAAAAAAAAGACACCAGAATGAAACGAAAAATAAAAATATCCAAATTAATACAGCAAAAAATAAACAGTTCAAAAGTTCTTAGATCAAAAAAAAAAACAAAACAAATAAAAAGGAAGCCTTTAACCCTGTCCTTTGCACTTCAATATTTTTTTCATGTACACAAAACCGGAGCCACTCTCATCCATAACCTTCTTCCAGTTTTTCGCCACTGACTTTTCCTCTTCGCTCCATTCACATTTCTTACAGCTTAACACCCAATGTTCCCAGAGCTCCTCCCCTTCTCCACATACTCGACAAGTCCTTTCTACCCCTTTCCTCACTACCGCACCTAAACCGGGCAATCGCTACCTGTGGGGCTTTAGGATTAACTAGATACTCTGGACATCTGCCAAAAACTTGGATTTTGCTGTAGTCTCTATTATAGGTACTCTCACCTATGTGTCTTTGTCTCTCTTGCAGCTCTATCTCCAGTAGTCTATCTGCCAGAATCCTTTCCACTAACATTCCCTCATTCATCATTCTCTCGATCTCTTCTTGGTTCCATCCCCCTCTTTCATACATACGCTTGCGCAGACATCCCCATTTTGTTTCCTTATTACTCCCTTTACCCTCCTTTCTTACCGCTTTCAAAACGTCTTTCACTATTCTTTCTTCTCCCGCACTATTCACTTTCCTTTCAAATTTAGCCACTCTCATAACCGCGGTGTTTGCCACCTTGTTAGAATTTGCTTCTTGTTGAACGATGTACCAGGGGGTGGACTTTTCTAGCTGCAGGGCCCTCTTTATGAACTGTAACTGCACTCTCTCTATGTCGTTTTCCTCTTTCACACCCCAAATTTCTGCCCCATACATCATAATACTACGTACGCACGCCTTCCATACAATCATTTTCGCCCTAAAATTTTCCCTCAAGTATACTCTCCATGTATCCCAGAGCCTGTTAGCAGCCACCCACGCTTTTTTTACTATATACTTGATATGTGCAGCGCACGACCCATTTTGTTGGAACATAAAGCCTAGGTATTTAAAACTGCTAACTTGTTCTATCTCACTCGCTTCCCATTCAAAACTCTCTTTCCTTGATCCCTTTCTCTTCCGAAACAGCATCCACTTTGTTTTCAGCACATTTACCTTTAACATTCGTTTTTTAAAAAACTTTTCCATTCGTACCAACACCTCTTTCATTTCCACTTTCGAACTTGCTAAGACAACGACGTCGTCCGCATAAGCTAGACTCCAAATCTTTTTCGTCCCTATTACCACCTTTCCCGCTTGACCCAAGCTTAGCGTTCTCTCGAGGTCCGCAGTATATAGATTAAATAGTAGTGGACTTAACGGGCACCCTTGTTTTATCCCATTCCTAACCTCAAATCTTTCAGATAGCCTTTCACCTATCTTCACTCTACACCATGTTCTCTCATATAGATGCTCAATGCTCTCCCTGATCTGTTGCGATATACCTTTCTCCCTCATATATTCCCACATTTTCTCTCTCACTACTGAGTCATATGCAGCTTTGAGGTCAACAAATACCGCGTACAATTTCCCCTTAGGTTTAGCTATTTCTCTTTGTATGATATAATTCAATATGTATATCTGTTCAGTTGTTCCGCGTCCTTTTCTGAAGCCAGCTTGTACCTCTGGGATTAGATTCCTTTTCTCTGCTTCTTCTTGTAACTTTTTTTCCAGTATCTTTGCATAGATCTTGTATGACGTGTCCATTAGAGTTATCCCCCTATAGCTTCCTAGTTCCTCCTTGTTACCTTGCTTAAAAACTGGTACAATAATTCCTTCCCTCCAACTGTCCGTAATTTGTTTGCTACCTTTGAAAAAGCTGTTAAGTTCACCACGAAGTCTCTCCTTCACAATTGGTGTGGCTAGACACCACGCCTCACTTGGCACCGAGTCTGGGCCTGGAGCTTTCTTTCTTTTGAGTGCTGACATAACCGTTTCAACCTCTTCCTCTGTAATCTCTTGTGATTGCGATTCCACTGGTCTAAAATCTCTCCATCTTTGCTCCCTAGTTTCTGTCTCTCCGGCCAGCAACTCACAGAAGTGATTTTTCCACCTTTCTGTGCTAATTACTGATGAGATCTCTCTTTTTGGTTTCCTTGCAGCAATCAGTTTCCAAATATCCGACTCTCTGCTCAGCTGGCTGATTTTCTTTATTTGGCATTCCTCCCACTCTCGTTTCTTTCTCGTCTCTGCTTCTTTCATTTCTTTATTCTGTCTTTTGAGCTTTTCGAGTGTTGTTCTTCCTTCTCTCCAGGCTCTAAATTCGGCTCTAGTTCTTTTCTTTATACCTATTAGTTCCTCGTCTATCCAAGCATTTCCGCAATTTTTCTTTGGGTGTGATATTTTAACAATTAGTGCTTTCTTTATCATAGCAGTGAGTTTCGGTAGTTCCGCATATTCCACTCCATCCATTTTGTCTAAGTTTTCCTGGTATCGCGCAATAGCCGACTCATTCCACATCACCGTTTGTTTAACCACACCCTTGCTTTCCCCCCAGCTGTCTATCCCACCATACAGGGTAATTTCTAGTGGTAGATGGTCCGATTCCAGCCTTTCTCCTATTTTGAAAACATCGATACATCTTATGGCGTCTTCGTTGGCGATCCCGAAGTCAATGACCGAGGTACCGCCTCCACCAATATACGTTAACTCCCCTTTCCAATCGCCATTTGTGCACCCATTTAGCACATACCAGTTATGGTTCTCAACCCAGTCTAACCATTTTTTTCCCTCCTTGTTAACTGTTTTGTCTTTCGAAAGTCTAGCTATTTCCACCCCTTCTGCATCGAGACTTCCAGCTTGGAGTTCACCGATCCTCACATTCCAGTCTCCGATGATCAGTACTTTCTCTCCTGAATCCCTTGCCAGGCTTTTCTCAATGTATTTCATAATGCTCTCTAGATTGTTGTTGTTGTAGACAGTAATTACTCTCCACTTATCTTCGCCTACTCGTACTGCTCTTTCTTGTACCCCTTCGATGTTCTCCATATCCATATTGTATTCTTTCTCCGCTACAAGCTTTATACCGGTAATTATCCCTCCCTTTGCTCTTCCCCTGTTGGAGATCCTCTTTGCAGATTGACATTTCCATCTGTATTCCGCTGGCAGTAGGTTTCTTACTTCGTTCCAGTCCTTTTCTTCAACCCATGTTTCCGTTAACCCTATCACGTGGAATTTCTGTAAGTATTGCTTAATAGATTTGCACTCCTCTCCTTTTAATCTTTTCTTTAGCCCTGCTATATTCCATGCTATTATTTTAAAGTTTTCCCTTCCCCCTTTATGCTCCCCCGTACTTCCTTTAATGCTTAGTGAAAAAACAGCTCTTCCAGCGAACTTGTTACTGGGTTATACCTGTGCCATTTGTTATCTATGAGGATCTTATTGTAGGCGACTTTTACTACCTTGCCTGCTTTCCTAAGATCAACTGCTTTTTGTCTTAAGATTGTTTGCATTTCTCTTTTCTTTTTTGTTAGATCATCATCGATATATATATTAGTCCCCTGCAGTTTATGTTTCATTTTCATTAATTGTTTCTTTTCTTCCCATTTTTCGAACTTGACAATGATTGCTCTATCCCTTTCACCTATCTCCTTCCCCATTTTAAACATTTCCCTACATGTTGGGACTACATTAAGCTTCTCGGTAATTAAGCTTTTGACTTCATCTTCCCATTTATTTGCTGGACATAGTAAATTGTTCTTTCGAATGTGAAGAGAATGAGAAGAGAATGTCGAAGTGAAGAGTTGAATGTGAAACCACCATCCTGCCCATATATAAGCAAGGAGCTAAAACATAACTCGACAACTATCGATCCATTGCGTTAATTTCTGTCCTTTCTAAAATACTAAAATATTGCTTCTTACGCCGATTAGTACCATTCATTGAGAGCCCAAAATAATTCCAAACAAACAACATGGTTTTCAATGTGGCAAATTAACCACCACAGCTATTCTTGGTCTCTATAATAAAATTATCGCATAAGTTGATAAGTGAAAGTTTTCGCGGTCTACGCAAAGCTTTCGATTGTGTCGATCATACCCACCTAGTCGATAAACTATATAGATTTGGAATAAGAGGAAAAGCGGGTGTGTGGCTACAATCCTACTTAAAAAGTCGAACACAACACGTACAAATACGGCTTAAATTCTGCTAATATCGAATCCTCAAAAATGGCATCGTCTACGGTTGTCCCTCAAGGAAGCGGTCTGGGGCCGACTCTATTTATTCTATATTTGGCTAATTTAGTCATGTACGCGAATAATACCTACTGCACTTTATATACTGATGATGCCAGTTTCCTAATATTTCAAAACACCGTAGAAGATTCGCAGTTAGAAGCAAATAGTCTCTAATAAAGTGGTTTTCAGCAAACAAACTGTACTAAATTATGTCTGTACTTAATATAAAAAATGTGAATTTCTCAAAACTAATGAAATACTAAATGCTAACCTAGCACAACCATGGAGCATAATTGTTGAACACTTATTACCACCATGAACAAGGCTTGCATGAACAGAAATAAAATCTCATGTATCTAACATAAATGCCTTAAAAATAAAATACAACCAAACATAAAATAATTATTTACCAATATACCAATATTTTATGTACTGAATGTGACCAACCAACTAATTTCAAATTAAAGAAAACACAAATCATGCAGAATCGATGTCCGCCTTGTCTAATGGAAGCACGCACACGCGGTTTACACCTCTCTGTGATTCCACTTTTGGTTTTGTTTTTTTCCGAGGGTGGACCAGGACATATCTACCCAACTTCCAAAGAAGCGAGGGTAGATTTTCTTCCACAAGAACTACCAAACTTCCTTCCTGTATTTCTACGGCTGAGCGTCGGTACCACTTACTACGTCCCTGCACCTCCACCAAATATTCCTCGAACCACCGCATCGCCTTAATTGGTACCAAAGGTGCCTCTAAGCTACGAAGCTAGTAGCTTTATTATTCCCAACGGGATTTTATATGTATTCATTTTATATATTAAGCCTTCCTGCCACATCTTGTCGAAAGCCTTTTGCAACTTGCAACTAAATAATCAGGGTTGTACTGTATACGGTTAATCATTTTTGTATGCATGGTACCTGTTGAATAAAATATTTTTAGTGGAATGATAAGATTTCATTTCATAATTTTGAAGCAATGAAGATCAGTCTGTGAAGTCCAATGAACTTAGCTGTATAAATATGGTTAATATTATATAGTTAATATTGTTTTACTACGATAACTTAGCAAAATAGCATCTCCCATAGAAAGACGCCTTGAATATACTTTGTTGACTTTCGTTCGCGGAATATTTGTTTTTCCGTTTCTTCTTCTTCTTAAAACAAGTTATATAGTTATGTTAATAACATAATAACATAAAGTTATGTTATATAAAAAATTGTCTATATTAATATATAAAAAAATATATTAAAAAATATATTTATATTATACATACCTTTTGCGGGACCGGCAATTCTCTGGTCTTGTTGCCTTTTTACTCTTTTTACTCTTTGTTGAGACCTTGTACCAGTTCTGATTTGTGCTTTTATGCACAGAACAATTTACAAGCATAATATATAAAATATTATGCTTGTATATAAAATAAACTATCACCAAAAAAATATTAAGGAAGGGGTTAGTAAAATGGTATGGCAAAGATAAGGCATGCTAGTAATGTAAACCTAAATCATTTTCGGGCATGATTTTATAAATCTTTTCTATTGATTTTCTTATTCAACCTACCATCTATTATTTCATCCAAACCTGGCAGGGGACTAACTGCCGGGCAATAATCACTAAATAGTGACGTAGTGGCATCCTAAAATAAAAACAAATTACATTTAGACCTAAAATAACTCCCTCCTATTTCACATCTTAAGTTTATTGTTTATATTTTGAGTTACATGAAAATATGAAATGCATTTGACTTAATTAATATTTTAGTTATTCATATATATTTTTAATAATTATTTTTCGTGAATGCTTTGTTTCTTGAGTAAAATAACTAATTAAAATTTTATTGTGAAATAAACAAGTTTTGGTTTCATGATGATGCATCAGAAAGGCTTACGTAAACAGAATTTTTGGCTACTATCTCGATTGTAAACGGATATTAAAATGACAGGATTTATGACTTGATTTTCTTTTCGCGGTAAATTATTATTATACAGTATTCTGCCTAGTGGCCGGTCATTGTCTTTTTACGGAGAAATTCTGCCTCCAATGTTCCCTGTCCTCAGCTTCTTCCTTTAGCCTGCTGTATCTCCTCCTTTCTTTCATGTCATCCAGATGTAGTATTCTTCTTTTTCCTCGACCTGCAGTTCCTTTAATCTTCCCTTTAATGACGTCATATATGAGCCCCTCGTGTCTAATTTGTGTCTGATCCAGTTGGCCTTCCTCTTGAGAATTGTATTTAGATTTTCCGGCATAATTTTATAAATCTTTTCTTTTGATTCTTTTTATGCAACTTACCATCGATTGGATATTTTTCCATCATTTGTGAAGGAAAACAACTTCCATGCTAAAATAAAAACCAATTACTTTTAGACCTAAAATAATTCCTATTTCACATCTTAAGATTATTGTTTATATTTGGAGTTACATGAAAATATGAAAAGCATTTGACCTAATTGCAACTAAACAGTTCTGCAAGAAAACAATCACTTTTTTTGTTTCTACCGTTGCATATTTATGGTAAGGTTCTCCAATCTGTTTATCTGTTTCAGATAATTTTTCCAGTTTTTCCAGCATTTTTTGATTTTTTGAAAATCCTGCAATTGTTGCAGGTTTAGAATACGAATTCAAATTTCTATATAATTTTTATATAATTAATCAGGCAAGGTCATAACTGCCGAAGTTGGTTCTGGGTCCAAAATTACTCCTTGACTACTTCCTGCAATTATTAGCGGTCCATGGTGAACTTTCGTTTACCACAAATATATATTTGTGGCGACATAATTTCAGCGACCACAAATATATATTTGTGGTCGCTGAGAGACTCCTTATCAAGGACTTGCCAGTTTGTGGTTCTCTGCGCCAGGTCGCTTGTAGTAAATGTTAGGTCTATGACAGAGTGCGACTCTCTGCGTTGAAAGTGGATTCGGTGCCGATATTTTGAATATAGAGGTCCATGGCCGATACTCAGTCCATGACAATATCTCCACGTGCGTCCATTTTTGGGGAACCCCAATACGGTGATTTAGCGTTAAAGTCTCCAGCTAAGAGTATTGGTTTTGTGTGATTTCTCATTGCATCACTTAACTCTCCCAGTGCTTTTTCGAGGTGATCCAGTCACCTTATTAAAAAGGTGAAAAGTAGCAGCTGTAGAAAGCATACATTCCGCATTCTTTATCCACCCATGGCCGTTTCCACTTCCACTGTCCAGTATTATTATGGTTTTGTTTTTTACCCTTATTGCCTGAGTCCCTGTTGTTATCTGAGAACCATTTTCCATTATTTATCATTTTTTTATTGGGTTCGCTTATTATAATCTATGTTAAGGTCCGACACTGTGGCGTTAAGAGGATCATGCGCGGCACGGCAACGCAATGCATTTAGTTGTATGATATTCAACTTTTTGATCTATTTACATTACGCCTTGCCTCCGACAGCGTCTTCTGAAAATTTGGACACATTCCAGAGTTTTCCCTATGTCTTTTAGATTGGCATAATGTATAAAATAAAATGAATACAAACGAAGCTAATGGACCATTTGCGGTCATTACTTCGATTCCTATCGTTTCTGTGTTATCCGACGTGCCTACTAGTTACGGGTAATTCGTTGTGTTTTGATTCATCTTGGCTATTCTGGCAACTCTGCCGCCGGCTCGTCGGCTCATGTCCTTCCTGTAGGTTTTACAGTTTGGGATATTCAGGCGGTTCCAACTTAACTGAATCTCTTATTGGAATGCCCTTTATATATACACAATATAAATTAATAGTATGACTAAATAAATTACCTGCTGGTGGTCCAACAGCTCGAGTTTTCTAGTTCTTCTGATCGAATAACTCGAAAAGTAACGACTTAATCTGTGCCCTTTGGTTCACTAACAGTAGTGCCAATGTGCTATTTTCAATTTCAAGTTGCAAAGTTATGAGAAAACTGCTGATTTCTTTCAGATCATATTCCTTTAATATAGTTTTTGAAAATGTAAACACCAAGTCATAAAGTCTGTGACTACAGTCTGAATTGTTGCTCTTTCTCTGGAGTTTCGTCTTGGATATATTAAACTTTAATCACAAATAGAAATTGCGTTTTTTATGGAATTTACATTTCCGTGGTTAATAAATGTTGGAACACTAGGAACAGCCGCAAGATAAAATCGTTGTTGAAGACGCTTCGTCTTTCTGTTACATGAGGTACATGGAAAAAATATCTTAATATATTTGTACATTTCCTTTGCACATTTAAAAAGAAAAAATCACTCTTATCGATTGATGGCAGTAATTGATTATATGACCTCGTTAATAACGTCTGAAAAGATCTGTAGATGGAATCAACGACGTTTTCAGTTAACGACTTTATAATCGAATCAAACTGATGAACTGGTGTAAATCCATAACTCTATTTGACAGCGTGATGGTTTAGCATCATCATCAATCAATCATTTCGCTCAAACATTTCGCTTGCTCATTTATATTTTCAATTGTTGCTGGTTTAGAATAGGAATTCAAATTTCTATATAATATCTATATAATTAATCAGGCAAGGACATAACTGCCGAAGTGGGTTCTGGGTCCAAAATTATTCCTTGAGTACTTCCTGCAATTATTAGCGGTCCATGGTGTTTTGGGTTAATGGTGTTAAACTTTTGTTTACCTACATTTGATCCGGGGGAAATTTTCCTTATAAAAATGGCACTTTAATATAATTCCATTTTACTATTATCTCAGGGATTCTAAATATTGCGTATTTATAAAATGTATATCATAATATCAATAGTTTTCATATTAATACTTACTTTTAAATATTGGCAAAGTCTCCTAATTTGTAAGCTTGTGCTACCAATGTGTCCATGCTGGGAATAGAGAACCATGCTGGGCTGATTCGCCAACGACAACCGACCATCCTCGACCAATTATCAACCCATCGTCGCAAGCAGTTGAGCTACTAGTCGGTTGTTCCGCTCGCCACGAGCTCCGTCCCTGCTAGTTACTGGCAGGCTGCTGCCCTCTGCCAGGGCAACACCTATATATATATATATATATATATATATATATATATATATATATATATATATATATATATATATATATATATATACATACGTTTTGCGGGGCCAGCTTTTTGTATGCTACTTAGAAAGCTCGAATAGTTTCCTGCATTCTTCTAGTCTTGCAGCCTTGCAGCTGAAACAGTAAATTTATTTCAGAATTAATAATACAGTAGGGCTTCGATAAACCGAACTCCCAAAATTTATACCCTGTTCGGATTAATGAGACGTTCGGATATAATATGTAGATATTTTCAAGGGTGTGTTTTGAAATGAAACAAAGATTTTTATAATTGAATGTAAATACAAATTTTAATCATTAAGTATGTATAACACTTTATAAAAAAATCTAGCATAGTACTTTGACGAGTGGTGTTTAATTACAAAGTAAATGCTTTATCCCTCAACTTACGCAATAACATTTTTTCTGAAATTGAAATATCTACTTGATCCGCCCATTCCAAACATTCGTTTAATGCAGACACAACTCGAGATTATGGAATCCTTTGAATTGCTTTCGATTCCTCTAATACTTCTTCGCTTTCGCTATCAGTCTCATTTAGTATTTGTCTTACTATGTCTTCATTAGTTAAGGGCTCCTGACAATCAATGTTGTCAATACTTGATAATAAATTGTTAATCTCCTTTTCTGAAAAGCCTCTGATACGGAAAATGTTCAATGGAAGATCATCTTCAGGGTCAAAGTCATCCAGATCTTGACCAGAAGTTTCCTCTGGTTTGAATAATGAGGGCCACAGAGGCTTCTAAGATTTTTGATCATATTTGAGAACACTTGCTGCCAACATTGAGCCAGAGAAAATACAGCATCTTTAATGGTGGTTTTTTTAAGGATTTCAGATAATGTGCATTCTGAATCAACTATTTGCTGACCAAAAACTTGCAATAGGAGTGTTTTTTTTTAAGTTGCTTTAATGCTTTGGATTACGTTTTGATCCATGGGTTAGATTAAGGCTGTACAGTTAGGGGGCATGTACAGAACAGCGAAATTTTTGTCAATCGACTGCACATCTTCTTCTTGTGGATGCGCTGGTGCATTATCAAGAAGCAGAAGTGTCTTTAGCGGAAGGTTCTTTTTCGATAAATATTTCTTTACTTCAGGAATAAAATGCACCTTCAGCCAGTCTAAAAATATTGCTTTTGTAACCCAAGCACTTCTTTGACTTGAGTAATGAACTGACAATTTTTTAATTGACGCAAATGCACGAGGTCTTTGTGCTTTACCAACAACCAGCAAGGGCAGTTTGTGTTCCGGTTGAGTTCGCACATGGCATAAATGTGATCCTTTCTTACGACATCTTTGAACCTGATGCACTACGCTCCGATCCAGAAGCCAAAGTTTTATTTGGTAAGAATTTCCAATACAAGCCCGATTCATCCGCGTTATAGATTTGATCGGCAGTTAAGTCTTTCTTCCTAATTATGTCTATGAATTTTTCCTGGAATGGTTTCACAGCTTCTTTATTATTCAACAGTTTTTCACCACTAAGTTTGAGTTGGCGTATTCCATGTCTTTTCTTAAATTTGTCTAACCATCCTCTACTAGCAACAAACTCTCCTATTCCAAGTCTTTCATGAAAAAAATTAGCTTTTTCTATCACTATGCCAGCTGACAAGGGAATAGCTTTTCTTCGCTGCTCTAAAAACCACATAAATAAGGCATCTTTCCAGTCCCACACTCCCCAGAGCAATTTAGAGCACTGAGGGCTGTACGTAAATGTTTTTTACTCATCCTCCCGGTTAAGGTTAAGAGACGCTTATGTCCTGCAGTGGACGGGATGATGTAAATTATTACGGACACTTAAAAAATAAGTGATGCTGACACTTTCCTATGTGCCAATTAAAAAAATTAAATAGAGCGTCTTTCAGATTCAGTTCTTAATTTTATTTTCACGTAATTTCTCGTTTGAATTTTATGGAGGCACAAATTAGCTAATTGTTTGGAGCAGTGTATATTTATTATTCCCATAAAGTAATATTGTTAAATCACAAATACAGTTCAGGTCCCAAAATGTTGCATACTTGTCAAGTATGTACTGTATCTGTGCACAATTTTCGTTGTCACCTTATCTTAAGGTCAGTCCAGACGTTACGTTTTGCACAACTTTTTGTTTGCACAGTTGCAGATAAAACGTTGCGTGTAGATAGGAAAAGTGCGCAGTTTTGAAAACGGCGCGAAGACTGTACAGTTGCAGCGATAACTGAGGTAGAGAGCATAAAGACGGCGCATGTAGACGGTAGCTCAGTTTTCAGATACATTTTGTTCAAAAATAACGTGACTAGTACCTCCTCCTCCATGACGATTTTACTAAAACTGTGCGAAATATACAGATATATCTGCACCGTCTAAAAATTGCACCGTTTTCATTCCGTCCTAAGACTGCGCAAACAAAAGGGTTTGCAAAACGTATCGTCTGGACCGGCCTTTATTGTACTGGTTTGTTCTTTTAATCTTCCAACAACTTAAAAACTAATTTATTTTCTTAAATTACTGTTTACTGTTTCATGTTTTCCCTAGAACCCCGCTGAGATTGCACCAATCTTGGTTCTATTTTGGGAGATCGTAATACGTGCTTTGGAACTGACTTTACATGATACTCGGAAGAGACTTTGGTTTCCTAGATCGCCTATAAACATAAAATAACAAAATTGCCAAAGAAAATGTGTAATACATACAAGCCAATTATTTCTAATCTTAAATTCATTAAACCTTTTGTATTATCACTTCCTTTCTTGCCAATAAGTTTTGGTCGCGTTTCTCAAAACTAAATGGCTGGGGATTTGTATTTTGTCGAAATCCAAATGCTTTACATGCCTTTTTCTCTTCTTCATCTTGATCTACTTGCTGTATACAAAAAATACACAATGTAAAATAGAAAACTAAAAAATAGCTTAATATACCAATTTTGGTCTCTTCTGTGTGTATTTCTTCATGAATGTTCGAGACCAGGGCTACATTTTTTTAGTTTTAATTAGTGGTTTAGTATATGGTTCATATATCTGTTTTGGAATTGGCTTGGCATGAAACTCGTACAAAGCTTCAGAAGATTTTTGCAACTAAAAATTATGTATACCAGACTTACAAGACATTATAAGACATACAAGACTAGGACAGGCAAAACTAAGACATACGAGACTATGATAGACTAGGACAGAGAAAACTAGAACATACAAGAGTAGGTCAGGCAAGACTGGGACATACAAGACTAGGACTGAAAAGACTAGGACATACAGATTATTACAAATTAGTGATGACTTCCAGGAAGAAGAAGGTTATTTAAATAAAAATGGTATTTCATTTAATTATTATTTTAAGAAAATTGTTGCAATAGTACAATTATTTCATTTGTTGCAATGTTACTAAGCCTTTCTGTAATTTTTGTAACATGAATTGTAATTTAGAACATTCTGTAATTTCTGTAACATGAATAATTGTAATATATGATGCAGTGACAAAAAATGCAGTTTCAAAAAATGAATAAATTTTTTTTAGATGTTATTATTTTACTGATGTTATAATATTTGTTATTTCTATAAACTAGATGTCACACTGAGTAACATGATATGCGACATGTGTCAAAATTGCAAATATTAACGTCATAGCGAGAGTTTCAAAAATGAATAGTCAAAATTGTATGTAAATTTGCTTTTTCGCTATTGTACAGAGACTGTCAAACTGATGTTATAATATTTGTCATTTCTATAAACTAGATGTCATACTGAGTAATATGCAAATGGACATGTGTCAAAATCTCACGTATTAATGTCACAGCGACAGTTTCAAAAAATGAATTATAAAGATTGTGAATTTGCTTTTTTGCGAATGTGAACAAACTGATGTTATAATATTTGACATTTCTGTAACTTAGATGTCACACTGAGTAGCATGATATGCGGCATGTGTCAAAATGTCAAATATTAACGTCACAGCGACAGTTTCAAAAAATGAATTATTAAAATTGTTTCAAAATTTGCTTTTTCGCGATTGTGAACGATCTGATGTTATAATATTTGACATTTCTGTAAACTAGATGTCACACTGAATAACATGATATGCGACATATGTTCAAATGTCAAATATTAACGATGCAGCGACAGTTTAAATTAATCACAAATTTTAAGATGATATTATTTTACTGATGTTATAATATTTGTCATTTCCATAAACTAGATGTCGCGCTGAGTAAAATGATATGCGACATGTGTCAAAATGTCCAATATTAACATTGCAGTGACAGTTTCAAAAAGTGAATAAATTTTTTTTTTATGTTATTATTTTACTGATGTTATAATATTTGTTATTTCTATCAACTATATGTCACACTGAGTAGCATGATATGCGACATGTGTCAAAATTTCAAATATTAACGTCATAGCGACAGTTTCAAAAAATGAATAGTCAAAATTGTATGTAAATTTGTTTTTTCGCGATTGTACAGAGACTGTCAAACTGATGTTAAAATAGTTGTCATTTCTATAAAGTAGATGTCACACTGAGTAAAAACACACTGCATGTCTCAAAATGTTAAATATTAACGCCACAGTGACAGTTTCAAAAAATTATATCGCAAACATTGTAAATTTTCTTTTTCGCGATTTTAAAGGAACTGTCAAACTTATGTTGTTATATTTGATATTTCTATAAATTACATGTCACACTGAGTAACGTGATGTGCGACATGTGTCACAATGTCATATATTAACGTTGCAACCACAGTCTCAAAAAATGAATTTTAAAAATTCTTCGTAAATGGACTTTTTTGCGATTGTGAAGAAATTGTCAAATTGAAGTTGTAAATTTTGACATTTCTGTAAACTAGATGTCACACTGAGTAACATGATATATGACATATGTCAAAATGTCAAATATTAACGGCACTGTGACAGTTTCAAAAAATGAACCCTAAAAATTAAATTTGCTTTTTCGCGATTGTAAAGAAACTGTCAGTAGCGTCGGTCAATTGGGCGAATGCCCGGGGCCCACGAGCTAGGGGAGGCCCACAGGGGCTGTGGCGGGGGCATTTTGGGACGACCCCCCCATTTTGCTGAAATTAAAGGAAGGAAAATAAAGTTCAATTTTGTTTTTCTTTAATATTAATATATTATATTATATATCTTCTATACATATGTTCCTTTCTTGTATGTATTAAAAATTAAAGAATTTATTTGTTTATTCACTTTTTTATTTATTGGGGGCCCCACCGCAATATATATGCCCGGGGCATCAAAATCCAAACGACAGCTCTGGAAACTATCAAACTGCTGTTAACCCCTTGACATACGAATAAAATTCGCGTTGACGTGTCGATATACATGTGATCTTATCACAAATATATGACGTCTTAGAGACGTCATTGTATGTCAAAAGGTTAACCCCTTGACATACGAATAAAATGCGTGTTGACGTGTCCATATACGTGTGATCTTATCACATATACATGACGTCTCAGAGATGTATATCAAAGGGGTTAAAAAAATTGTCATATTTGTAAACTATATGTCAAACTGAGTAATGTACAAGTGTCAAAATGTCAAATATTAATGTTACAGCGACAGTTGCAAAATATGAATAGTTTTTAGAGATTAAAAACCAGTTTTACGAGCGATATTATCAAACGTAAACTGTTATTACATAGACGTATTACATATCATTTTAAAGCTAATTTAATCTAGTTTACGGATTTTATTAACTCATTACAAAATAACTTTTATTGTCGTAAATATCGCCATTTTTGTATGACACTTAATATTTTGAAAAAAAAATTAGTTTTACTTGTATCTCAGTTAATTCCAACGTGATTTTATTGTGTTATATCTCATTTTGTAGGAAATTTAATCTAGTATAAGCGCATTGTTGTCTCATATAAATATTGTTAATATTTTCGAAGATATAAGGAGTTTACGAAATTGTTTGTATGTATGCCATATTCAATTTTCAAACGTCGATTGTTACCTAAGTGTTAATACGAGATAGATGTTTTGTATATTATTTTAAAGGTAATTTAGTCTAGTTTATGGAATTTGTAAGCTCATTCCAAAATTCCTTGTATTTTTGAAAATATTGCCTTTTTTCTAAGACGCTTACTATTTTGAAACATTAATTTTGCTTAGCTCATATCTCGGTTAATTCCAACGCAATTTCATTATGTAAGACATCATTTTGTAGATAATTTAATCTAGTTTAAGCACATTATTAACTCATTTAAATGTAGGTAATATTTGCGGAGATATATCAAATTTACGAAATTGTTTGCATTTGCATCACAATCAATTTTGCAACGTCGATTGTTAAATGAATATTAATAGGACATAGACGTGTTGTATAGTATTTTAAAGGTAATTTAATCTAGTTTATGGATTTTGCAAACTCATTCCAAAATTCTTTGTATTTTCGAAAATATCTTCTTTTTTCTGACACGTTTACTATTTTGAAACTTTAGTTTTGCTTAGCTCATATCTCACTTAATTCCAGCACAATTTCATTATGTGATACTTCATTTTGTAGATAATTTAATCTAGTTTAAGCGCATTGTAGTATCATTTAAATATTGTTAATATTTTCGAAGTTATAAGGAATTTTTGAAATTGTTACGCACACGAGACGTGAATTGACGAGAATGAACCTTGTGATACGCGATTTAATTCATGGAAGCGCTATAGATGGCTTTGTCGCCTAAACTAACCGATAGATGGTACTTAGCAAACAAAGTTTTAACACCACGTAGACATATTACATATCATTTTAAAGCTAATTCATAAATATTCATAGGCCAATGATAGTTATTTACTTATTAACATACTTTTATTGCTATTATTAACATATGTTACTTACTTATTTACATTACAGGTGCTCAGTGCCATCTATCGTCGATTAGTTTAAACGATAAAGCCATCTTAAGCGCATCCACGAATTAAAACTCTTATCACATGGTTCATTCTCATTCGAGCTAAGCGAGAGTTAAGAGCTAGAATACGTTTAAACTTTGTTTGTGCCTGACGAAAAAAGAAGGAAGCCGTCTCCAAAGTAAGTGAATAATTACATTTTAACCTGTGTATTTAGAACAAATATTAATTACATTTAATTCTCATAACTAATTAATTGTTTTTTATCAGTTTTTTTTTAAATTTAAATTAATTGAATAATTTAATTAAGATTGAATCGAATTGAGCATCTCTAAGAATCATTTTTGTACATATTTTAAGCCTTTCTAATAATTTTATTCTCTCCTTTGCTTAAGAATTAAACTAATTTTCGTTTCTCGACTCGCACGTGATTCTTTTTTGTCCGCCTTTCTGTAAAAAAACTTCGATCATAGAACAAAAACTCTTAAATATCTCCTTATATGATAAAATGCGCAGGGTCACAGCCAAAATTGAAGCCAAGTGAGCGTCTGTAAGAATCATTTTTGTAAATATTTTAAATCTTTCTAATAATTTTATTGTATCCTTTCGTTAATAATTAAACTAATTTTCGTTTAACTCTTATAACTCGGAAAATCACAACGAAATTTTCATGAAAATTTATGAGTTAATTCAAAAACGAAGTGGGAAAATTAATTTGGAAAATTTGTGAAATTTTTTGTATTTGTTTTTCAAGAAATTAAGGTCAAAGTTTGGTTGATTTTACAACGTTTGACCTTAATTTCTTGAAAAAAAGGAAATTCCACAAATTATCCAATTGAATTTTCCAACTTTGCTTTTGAATTTCCTCGTAAATTTCATTGTGATTTTTCGAGTTATAAAAGAATTTCCACGACGACCTCAAAACAAATCTTAAAACTACACGTTAGTCTTACAAATTTTTCTTTCTAACATTCCAAAAATTTTTCCAAAATTCAAATATTTGATAGAAGTAAATTCAGTATTAAATTTGGAATGAAAGTCTGAAAGAAAATTCGCAATTTCACGGCTGGTTTTCCAAAAACTCTTCCAAACTTTAACCTTAATTTGTTAAAAAACAAATACAGGAAATTCCACAAATTTTTCAAATTAATTTTCCTACTTCACTTTTGAATTTCTCCATAAATTTTCATGGAATTTTTTTTCTAATTTTCCGAGTTATAAGAGAATTTTCACGACGACCTCAAGAAAAATCTTAAAATTACACGTTAGTCTTACAAATTTTTCTTTCTAACTTTCCAAAATTTTCTCCAAAATTCAAATATTTGTTAGAAGTAAATTCAGTATTAAATTTGGAATGAAAACCTGACAGAAAATTTGCAATCTCCCCGCTTGTTTTTCCATAAACTATTCCAAACTTTGACCTTAATTTCTTGAAAAATGAATACAGGAAATTCCACAAATTTTCCAAATTAATTTTCCTACTTCGCTTTTGAAATTCCTCATAAATTTACAAGAAATTTTCGTTGTGATTTTCCGAGTTATAAGACAATTTCCACGACGACCTCAAGAAAAATCTAAAAATTACACGTTAGTCTTACAAATTTTTCTTTCTAACTTTCCAGATAATTTTCCAAAATTCAAATATTTGTTAGATGTAAATTCAGTATTAAATTTAGAATGAAAATGTGAAAGAAAATTCGCAATGTCCCGGCTGGTTTTTCCATAAACCCTTGCAAATTTTGACCTTAATTTCTTCAAAAACAAATAAAGGAAATTCCACACATTTTTCAAATAAATTTTCCTACTTCTCTTTTGAATTTCCCCATAAATTTTGATGAAAATTTCTTTGTGATTTTCTTAGTTATAAGAGAATTTCCACGACAAGCTCAAGAAAAATCTTAAAATTACACGTTAGTCTTACAAATTTTTCTTTCTAACTTTCCAGATAATTTTCCAAAATTCAAATATTTGGTTAGAAGTAAATTCAGTATTAAATTTGGAATGCAAATCTGAAAGAAAATTCGCAATCTCCCTGCTAGTTTTTCCATAAACTCTTGCAAACTTTGACCTTTATTTCTTGAAAAACAAATAAAGGAAATACCACAGATTTTCCAAATGCATTTTCCTACTTCTCTTTTTATTTTTTTCCCCCATAAATTTTTATGAAAATTTCTTTGTAATTTTCCGAGTTATAACATAATTTCACGACAAACAAGATTATTCTGGACTAGATAGACAAGACTAGACGGACAAGTCTAGACAAACAAGACTAGACAGACAAGACTAAGACAAAAAAAACTTCGTCTAGTCTAGGACTAGAATGGACTAGACAAGATTAGTTCAAGTAGATTTAAATATTAAAGGTTTTATTTTTTTTCCAGGGGGCCAGGTTGTTGTGCAACATAAGAACTCTTGTCGTATTTGCCAGAGGAAGGTAATGGAAGGGCTAACCATTGTGTGATCAGCTAATGAAGGGATAAATGGCACAACTTTTGATGATATGGGAATATTTCCTCGTGCTATCTAGGATATATTTAAACTCGTCTCAGATTGCTTAGATAGAATATTCAGTTCTTTCTTTGTTCTTTCATTGAGATATATCTCAGATAAGAATAAGAATAATAACGCCCCAACCGAACAAGAAACGAAGGAGTCCAAAAATTTGGAAGACAAAATCCATCTTCAAATTCCTCTGGACCGGCTGATCAGCAGCGACTCCATGATCTCCTTGGACTCCGCCGTCACCGTGGTCCTGGCCAAGACGAAGAGACCCGAAGAAGGTGCCACAACCAAACGGGAAGCAAAAAGATGCCAGGTTTTACTTGAGGAGAATTATCGACTTCACAGAATCTCCAAAGAAATTCCGCAAGGAAGACGAAGGCATCCTGTTAATATCTTCGTTGAGTAACAACAACATTGAAGATTTGAAGTTATTTACGAACGTGATTTCGCCCGCGACGAAGATCCAGATTGCTCAGATAGAATATTCTGTGTGAAAGAGAAGTTCAGGGGCTCCGAGGCGAGACGAAGAAAGTAATGATGGGAGACGTCACCGAGATCGAAGAGCACGAATGGAAGAAGAAGAACGAGATCATCAGCGAAGTCATCTCGGAGATCGAAGCGGAACCGAACGAGGAGCTATAGAAGATCATGAAGATCGAAGAGGATCGAGAAATTTTGAAGAAAGAGTTTGGAAAAAGAAGAAATTTTGACGCAGTTGATGGAGCTCTGAAGAAACTTGAAGTGGATCATTCAGATGCTGTAGAAGATCAAGGTGCAACGCCTGATGGGTTGAAGAAAACTGGGGCAGATTTGAAGAAATCATAAGGAAATGAAGTGAAAATTGCAGAAACTCATTCTGTTGCTGATAAAGATAAGGCTATGGATCACCTGGAAATCGTTGAAGATTATGCCGCAGTGTCAACTGATGGATTGAAGAAAATTGGAGTGGAAGAAATCACAAGGAGGGAAAGTGGAAATTCCAGAAAACCATTCTATTGCCGATGACCAGAAGGCTGTCGACCACCTGGAAACCATTGAGGATCATGGCGCAGTGTTAAACGATGGAGCAGATTTGAAGAAATCACCGGAAGGCGAGGTGAAAATTGCGGAAGAACAATCGGATATTGCTGAATTCAAGGCTATCGATCATTCAAAGACAGTCGAAGATCAAGGTGCATCGCTAATTGATGACTTGAAGAAATCTGGAGAAGATATGAAGGAATCGCAAGGAGAAGTGGTGAAAATTGAAGCAAATCATTCAGTAGATGATGAAGATAAGGCTATCAATTAACCGAAAACCTTTGAGAATCAAGTTGCAATTGTGACTGATGGATTGAAGATAAGATGGTTAGTTCAGGAAGAGTAGCTCAAACAAAAGCAACTGGCACAAGGCTCAAAGTAGGAGGAATTAACAACAGGTAACTAAACATTTACCAATCCACTTATATATAAGTTAACACTTATTTCTTTTTAATTTAGATCATTATCTACATTTCGGCTAGTAATTCGGTAACTAGGTGATAGTCAGCCAGGACAAACCACCATTTAGGATCATGGCGTCGTGTTAACTGCTGGATTGAAGAAAACTGGAGCAGATTCGAAGAAATCACAAGTAGATGAAGTGAGAATTGGAGACTCATTCTGTTGCTGATGAAGATAAGGCTATCGACCACCTGGGAACCATTGAGGATCATGGCGCAGCGTTAACTGATGTATTGAAGAAAACTAGGGCAGATTTGGAGCAATCACCGGAAGGCGATGTGAAAATTACGGAAAAACAATCGGATGTTGATGAAGTCAAGGCTATATATTATTTGAAGACAGTTGAATATCAAGGTGCTTCGCTAATTGATGACTTGAAGAAATCTGGAGAAGATATGAAGGAGTCGCAAGGGGAAGTGGTGAAAATTGAAGAAAATCATTCGGTTTATGATGAAGATAAGGCTATCGACCAACTGAAAACTATTGAGGATCATGGCGCAGTGTTAACTGATGGATTAAAGAAAACTGGAGAAGAAGATTTCAACGAATCACCGGAAGGTGAGGTGAAAATTGCGGAAGAACGATGAAGTCAAGGCTATCGATCATTAGTAGACAGACGAAGATCAAGGCGCATCGCTAATTGATGACTTCTGATGAAATCTGCAGAAGAGTTGAAGCAATCGCAAGGAGGAGCAAACGTTTGTGTGCGCTGGTAGGAAATGCAAGATCCGACGGGCAGACCGGTTTTGCATGACTCCTGGCGCTAATAATGACACGTTAATTGGTTAGCTAAAATTAGTTAACATTATATATATATCATGGTGTTCAATGCATTTTGTCTTTCCTTTAATTGTATTTTTATTGCATTTATTGTGTTATTATGCTAATGTGTCTATTGTATTTAACATATTCAGATATTTATTGTGTTGTTGCATGTAATTATTCTATCCATGTATTTATTTTGACCATCACATCCATAAATGATGGAAAGTGATGAAACGAAACTGATCCTTTCACACCAGAAACATGAACCGACTCCTTTTCAGAGCCACAGTTAACAATTACCTTTGCAATTATAGAGGGCATATCATCCGTCAAAGAAGAACTACTGCAAAACCTTTGTATCCAGCATACAGGAGACACATAGAAGCTATAAAATGCACAGACCAGAATTAAAGGGAATGGTCCTTGCAATAGAAAGACCTCATGATAAGTATGGAAGCGCCATCTTTGTCCATCCAGATGTTCAAGTCCTCTCCACGGCACTCACGGAGGAAAACGACATTGAAATTCTCAGCCAACTGTACGATTTCATCTCTGCATAAACCACCTGGCGCTGATTTTATCATCAATAATCCAATCCAATTTCCAAAATAAA
This sequence comes from Phosphuga atrata, assembly GCA_944588485.1. Taxonomy (NCBI): domain Eukaryota; kingdom Metazoa; phylum Arthropoda; class Insecta; order Coleoptera; family Silphidae; genus Phosphuga; species Phosphuga atrata. The sequence goes on from OX155905.1 coordinate 10,698,091, forward strand.
AGCAAATTGTCATTGGCGACTTCAACAGCGAAAAGCTGCATTTGGAGATATGATCTTGAAGATAAGAATGGAAGAGCAGTGTAAGAAATAAATACCCTGATCCACAATGCAAAACAGCCTGCATCATTCAACAGTGGGAGATGGAAACGAGGTTACAACCCTGACCTCATTCTCAGCAGTAACAGAATCAGCGAACTATGTTCTCCAATACCTAATACTGTGCCAATGTGCCAAATATTTACTGCGGTTATACCTCAGAAGGTACCATTCCACAGGAGGTATTACAACTTCAAGAAAGCTGAATGGTCAAAATTTGCAGATATGTTGGACATCGAAGTGAACCCACACCTGAATCCTATGATATCTTCAACGTCAACTGTAAAGAAGTGCTCCAGAAGGTCTATACCTCGCGGCTGCCGGATTTTATTTATACCTGATCTCACCTCAGATGAAGCTGCCGTACTCACAGAATACAGGAAGTTATTTGAAGAAAACCCTTTCAGTGAATCAACAGTATAAGCTGGGAACAGACTCATTTTCGTCATTAGACAACCAAAACGGGATAAATGGACTAGAACTATAGAAGACCTGGATCTGAGAAGAGACAGCCATAAGGCATGGAGACGTCTAAGCAATGAACCGACTAAGACCTGTGTACAGTATATCACCGCCAACCAAATAGCACGTCAGGTTTTGCTCATCATCCATTGCATTGATAATTGCATTGATGATCATCCAAGCTTTGGACAAGCCCATCCACAAGCATAAAGTGCCTAGACATTCAAGAGGAAAGTAACGATCTTACAATACCATTCAGAATAGCAGAACTGGAGAAGGCTATTAAACAAACCACAGAATCGTATGACATCTTCAGCACAACTGTGAAGAAGTGCTCTAGAAGGTTTATACCTCGCGGCTGCCGGATTTCATTTATACCTAGTCTCAGCTATCAGATGAAGCTGCCTTACTCACAGAATTCTTTTTCTTAGGACGTCGTCTCCCTAACGAAGGTTGGCAATCTGTTTAGGAACTATAATGGTGCGCGAAACCGCACCTCTGGAAATCTCTATAGATGTCCGTCCTCCCCATCGACGCAGATCTTTAAGCCATGAGTTCTGCCGTCTGCCCACAGATTGTTTCTTCTCGATCTTTCCTTTGATGAGGAACTCGTACCGCTCCCCTCTTATAACGTCATGATTCTGAATAGTTTCCAGGCGGTCGATAGCCTTATCTTCATCAGGAACAGAATGAGTTTCTCCAATTCTCACTTCATCTACTTGTGATTTCTTCGAATCTGCTCCAGTTTTCTTCAATCCATCAGTTAACACTGCGCCATGATCTTCAACGGTTTCCAGGTGGTCGATAGCCTTATCTTCATCAGCAACAGAATGAGTTTCTCCAATTCTCACTTTCTCTCCTTGCGATTTCTCATAACGTGTCCGATGTATTGGAGCTTTCGTTCTTTGATGGTTGTCAGCAGTTCTTTATCTTTACCTATTCTCCTTAACACTTCTATGCGGCTATACAAGTACATCAATGCGGCTCTCCATTGATTGGCAGAACGTCCAGCTCTCGGAGCTAAACGAAGCTAAACGAAGATATAACAGCGCAATTGGTATGCGGAGCTGTAGGTTTAGATCTCTACTGGTGAAGAGGTTCTTCATGGAGACTCACAGAATACAGGAAACCCTTTGAAGAAGCCAAACAAAAGCAGATCAATGGACTAGAACTATAGAAGACCTGGATCTGAGAAGAGACAGCCATAAGGCATGGAGACTTTTAGGACGTCTAAGCAATGATCCGACAAAGACATTACAACATCACCGCCAACCAAATAGCACGTCAGCTTTTGATGAACTGGAAACTCATCCCCAAGCACAAAGTGCCCAGACATTCAGGAGGAAAGTAACGATCTTACAATACCACTCAGAACAGGCAGATCTGAAGAAGGCCATCAAAACAACCAGCTTGGATGACATTCGGACAGAACAAATTAAGCATTACGGCTTAAAAACAAAGGAATGGATACTCCACCTCTTCAATAACTGCATGAAGAATTATCAAATCCCAGAAATATGGCGGAAGAGTCGGGTGATGCCTCTGTTGAAACCTGGCAACAAAGGGAACAACCCGAAGAGTTTCAGACCAGTTACACTCCTGTGTCACCTCTACAAACTAATAGAAAGAATGATTCTGAATTGCCTTATACCCGAAATTGATCCTCTGCTCATACCCGAATAAGCCGGATTTCGTCCCGGCAAAAGCTATACTGGACACTTGCTGAAACTTACACAGTTCGTATAAGATGGTCTCGAAGCAGCTAAGGTAACTGGAGTGGCATTTGTTGATTTATCGGCAGCCTACGACACTGTTAACTATCAGCTCCTACTTGCTAAGTTTTACACGTTGACTAAGAGCTCCGGGTTTATTGCCATTCTCTTGCAGAATCGGAGGTATTTTTTGGATTTTCAAGAAGAATGTCCTACCCTTCAATTCAATATAGTCTGAAGTCAAAAATTTTGCGATTACAGTCTGAAGTCATAATGTCTGTGACTACAGTCTGAAGTCATAAAGTCTGTGACGACAGTCTGAAGTCATAAAGTCTATCACTATAGTCTGAAGTCATAAAGTCTGTCACTATAGTATGAAGTCATAAAGTCTGTCACTATAGTCTGAAGTCATAAAGTCTGTCACTATAGTCTGAAGTAATAAAGTCTATCACTATAGTCTGAAGTAATAAAGTCTGTCACTATAGTTTAAAGTCATAAAGTCTGTCCCTATAGTCTGAAGTCATAAAGTCTGTCACTATAGTCTGAAGTCATAAAGTCTGTCACTATAGTATGAAGTCATAAAGTCTTCACTATAGTCTGAAGCCATAAAGTCTGTCACTATAATCAGAAGTCATAAGGTCTGTCACTATAGTCTGAAGTAATAAAGTCTATCACTATAGTCTGAAGTCATAAAGTCTGTCACTATAGTCTGAAGTCATAAAGTCTGTCACTATAGTTTGAAGTCATAAAGTCTGTCCCTATAGTCTGAAGTCATAAAGTCTGTCACTATAGTCTGAAGTCATAAAGTCTGTCACTATAGTTTGAAGTCATAAAGTCTGTCACTATAGTCTGAAGTCCTAAAGTCTGTCACTATAGTCTAAAGTCTAAAAGTCTGTCACTATAGTCTGAAGTCATAAAGTCTGTCACTATAGTCTGAAATCATAAAGTCTGTCACTATAGTCTGAAGTAATAAAGTCTGTCACTAGTGTCTGAAATCATAAAGTCTGTCACTATAGTCTGAAGTCATAAAGTCTGTCACTATAGTCTGAAGTCATAAAGTCTGTCACTATAGTCTGAAGTCATAAAGTCTGTCACTATAGTCTGATGTCATAAAGTCTGTCACTATAGTCTGAAGTCATAAAGTCTGTCACTATAGTCTGAAGTCATAAAGTCTGTCACTATAGTCTGGAGTCATAAAGTCTGTCACTATAGTATGAAGACATAAAGTCTTCACTATAGTCTGAAGCCATAAAGTCTGTCACTATAGTCAGAAGTCATAAGGTCTGTCACTATAGTCTGAAGTAATAAAGTCTATCACTATAGTCTGAAGTCATAAAGTCTGTCACTATAGTCTGAAGTCATAAAGTCTGTCACTATAGTCTGAAGTCATAAAGTCTGTCACTATAGTCTGAAGTCATAAAGTCTGTTAGTATAGTCTGAAGTCATAAAGTCTGTCACTATAGTTTGAAGTCATAAAGTCTGTCACTATAGTCTGAAGTCCTAAAGTCTGTCACTATAGTCTGAAGTCTAAAAGTCTGACACTATAGTCTGAAGTCATAAAGTCTGTCACTATAGTCTGAAATCATAAAGTCTGTCACTATAGTCTGAAGTCATAAAGTCTGTCACTAGTGTCTGAAATCATAAAGTCTGTCACTATAGTCTGAAGTCATAAAGTCTGTCACTATAGTCTGAAGTCATAAAGTCTGTCACTATAGTCTAAAGTCATAAAGTCTATCACTATAGTCTGAAGTCATAAAGTCTGTCCCTATAGTCTGAAATCATAAAGTCTGCAACTATAGTTTGAAGTCATAAAGTCTGTCACTATAGTCTGAAGTCATAAAGTCTGTCACTATAATCTAAAGTCATAAAGTCTGTCACTATAGTCTGAAATCATAAGGTCTATCACTATAGTCTGAAGTCATAAAGTCTGTCACTATAGTCTGAAATCATAAAGTTTGTCACTATAGTTTGAAATCATAAAGTCTGTGACTACAGTCTGAAGTCATAAAGTCTTCCACTATAGTCTGAAGTCATATAGTCTGTCACTATAGTCTGAAGTCATAAAGTCTATCACTATAGTCTGAAGTCATAAAGTCTGTCACTATAGTCTGAAGTCATAAAGTCTGTCACTATAGTTTGAAGTCATAAAGTCTGTCACTATAGTCTGAAGTCATAAAGTCTGTCACTATAGTGTGAAGTCATAAAGTCCGTCACTATAGTCTGAAGTCATAAAGTCTGTCACTATAGTCTAAAGTCATAAAGTCTGTCACTATAGTCTGAAGTCATAAAGTCTGTCACTATAGTCTGAAGTCATAAAGTCTGTCACTATAGTCTGAAGTCATAAGGTCTGTCACTATAGTCTGAAATCATAAAGTCTGTCACTATAGTCTGAAGTCATAAAGTCTGTCACTATAGTCTGAAGTCATAAGGTCTGTCACTATAGTCTGAAATCATAAAGTCTGTCACTATAGTCTGAAATCATAGTCTGTCACTATAGTCTGAAGTCATAAAGTCTGTCACTATAGTCTGAAGTCATAAAGTCTGTCACTATAGTCTGAAGTCATAAGGTCTGTAACTACAGTCTGAATTGTTTCTCTTTCTCTGGGATATATTAAACTTTGATCACAAATAGAACATGTGAATGTTACATGAGTTACATGGGAACAATATCCTTTGCGGAGTGGAAAATTTGTCCATTTTCCAATGAACAGTTGAAAGAAGCCTTTAAAAATTGAAACTTTTTGTTTTATCGCCAAATTTTCTTTTCATGTGTAAGAACAAAAAAATTTTCTTTCATCAAAACTAAAGAAGATCTTAAAGATATGTATAAGGATTCCAAGTGAAGATTGATTATCACTTTACGTTTCTGTAAATAATTTGTGGTGCAAATGGGTTGTGGTTGTGTCTTCTGCGTATGCAGTTACAGTCGGGCTATCACACTCAATTCCTACTGCTACGTCCTCGTCGGGCACCACGGGCAACGTGAGCAACCTTGAGTGAGATACGGTAACCAACCCGTGTGGAGCTCAGGATCACGGCTAATGGAGAGGGAGATTTAGTTGGGCCCACTAAATTATTCAGCGTCTATTCACCAGCGGATGCGGCTGTAAGCTGTCAGTCTTAGCGTAAGCGGCGCGCTAATATAAATATAATATATAAAAATCTTCCCTTGAACTGGGTTGTGTTCAAGATTTCAAAGTAAAATGCCTAAATATAGGGATTCTTCATCAATCGAAAATATCAATTCAGTATTCTCTGCAATACGTAATTGTTAAACAATATTTAATACTTAAAAAATTGTCTCTTTGTCAAGACCTTGGACGAGGTCTGATTTGTGCTTTTATGCACAGAACAATTTACAAGAATGATATATAAGATGTTATGCTTGTATATAAGAGAAACTATCACCAAAAAAATATTAAGAATGGGGTTAGTAAAATGGTATAGAAAAGATAGTTAATATTTGTGCTTAATTTTTACACAGGTTATTAATACACAGGTTAAAATGTAATTATTCACTTACTTTGGAGACGGCTTCCTTCTTTTTTCGTCAGGCACAAACAAAGTTTAAACGTATTCTAGCTCTTAACTCTCGCTTAGCTCGAATGAGAATGAACCTTGTACCTACATGCTAGTAATGTATGAATAGAATGAAGTATGTAATAGAATGAACCTACATGCTAGTAATGTAAGCGTAAAGCATTTTCCGGCATGATTTTATAAATCTTTTCTTTTGATTCTTCTTATGCAACTTACCAGGACGTGGCAACGTATTCTGTTTTCCAAGAGTACTACCTGCAATTGTTGCAGGTTTTGAATACGAATTCAAATTTCTATATAATAAAGCTAATGGACCGTTTGCGGTCATTACTTTGTTTCCTATCGTTTCTGTGTTATCCGACGTGTCTACTTCGGGTAATTCGTTGTGTTTTAGATTCCTCTTGGCAATTATGGCAACTCTGTCTCCGGCTCGTCGGCCCATGTCCTTCCTGTAGGTTTTACGGTTTGGGATATTCAGGCGGTTCCATCTTTACTGAATCTCTTATTGGAATTCCCTTTATATATACACAATATAAATTAATAGTATGACTAAATAAATTACCTGCTGGTGGTCCAACAGCTTCGAGTTTTAAGTCTAAGTAGGCATTGCGTCGCTTTAATCCTACTATATCGTTCTTCTGATCGAATAACTCGAGAAGTAACTACTTAAACTGTGCTCCTTGGTTCACTAACAGTAGTGTCAATGTGCTCTTTTCAAGTTCAAGTTTTTGAAAAGTTTCTATTTTTTTAGTCTATTTGTCCCTCATGCAAAATTATGAGAAAACTGCTGATTTCTTTCAGATCATATTCCTTTAATATAGTTTTTGAAAGTGTAAACACCAAGTCATAAAGTCTGTTACTACAGTCTGAATTGTTGCTCTTTCTCTGGGGTTTCGTCTTGGAAATATTAAACTTTGATCACAAATAGAAATTGAGTTTTTTATTTACGTTGGTTTGGAATTTACATTTCTGTGGTTAATAAATGTTGGAACATTAGGAACAGCCGCAAGATTAAATCGTTGTTGAAGACGCTTCGTCTCTCTGTTACATGAGTTACATGAAAAAAATATCTTCTGGCGAATTGGAATATATTTGTACATTTCCTTTGCACATGTAGAAAGAAAAATTCATTCTTATCGATTGAAGGCGGTAATTCATTATATAACCCCGTTAAAGGAAACTCAAAAACATCTTAACTGTTTTCCCTAACGATTTAAATGGGTTTTTTGAACAGAGAGGAGGTAAGTATTTTCAATACAGGTACTTACACTGTGTACAAGCGCAGATGTTTGTATGTGCTTCGGAGAGCCATCTGAGGAGGAGGAAGATAAGGGGGGCACTCGCTTTGTTTCGGTTAGTTCCTAAAAAAAATAAAAAAAGTTTAGATTTTTTATTATTTAGGCGATGTTTTGTTTCACTACCGGAGAATCTTTATTCCTCTTTCTTTTCCCATGTTCGGGGTGGTCTTCTTCCCGCGGAGGTATTTCCACCGCTAACCGAAACATTTTTTCGATGCCCTTAATCTTTAGTTTCCTCCTTGTTCTTATGAACAGTTCCTCTTTGTCTGTGTCAATGTTTACCTCCCCTTTGTACATATACCTCAGCAAAGCTTCCAACATACAACGATCCACACCTTCCAAATGAATGGTATGGTGTGGACTTTTAGTCAATGTCAGAAGCCTTGTGAAGTACGGACTAAAAGCACATAGCATTATTTGATGCGCTTGGATCAATTTTCTACCGCAGGACAATGTTACGTCACATAACTCCTGACGGTGGAGAAAACCAGTCAACGCTTCTGTCAGCATTCTATGGTGATTTGCCAATTTTTAATTTTTGATACCTGTTGAATAAAATATTTTTAGTGGAATTATAAGATTTTATTTCATAATTTTGAAGCAATGAAGACCAGTCTCCGAAGTCCAATGAACTTTGCTGTATTATATAAAAAATTACTTTGATACATATTTTACTTCATAAGTGGTATATTTAGACCACTAACTAGCAGTTACATAAAACTAACTAACTAACTTTTTATTTTGTTATGTATCTTATTTATTATCTTACCTCACATTTCATCATCAATGAATAATATGAGCCGAATACTGTTGGTTCGGCACATTGGTAAATGGAAAAATTAAAAAAATTAAGGAGATTTGCCTCCATTTGGTACAATTGCGCTGCCGTGTACGCATGCCCGCACAATGTCAGAATTCTTGAAGCCTTAAAATCAGGTTTAGACAGTATATGGTGTCTGGGTTATAAATCTATATTACATAAATACTCTACATATTATTCCATATTTTTTTTCTGAACTGGGAAGATCCTTGATCTTATCAAGATGTCTAGTCGGATAAGAGGATGGTCCAGGCTTAGCGTCCGTTTATGGAGCGCCGCGTCCTTTCTTGGGTCTCTATGTGGCCTGGAGGTCTGATTCGCAGCCGCTGCAGCTTCCCCCGCTGGGAGATGGGGTTCTCTTTCTCGCCGTTATGTTCTTGTATAGACGGCCGACACCGCCACTCGCTGGCCCTATATCCAAGAGTATCTTTGAGCCATAGCACATCGTCCTGCGATATGTTGGAAACCCAACAGAATATCTTTCAGGAGAGCTTTAACAACCTTCTGGTCAGAGGCGTGGTCAATTATGGCATGAGTGCCCTGGAAGTTGTCTTGGACTCTCTTGGAGATCTTCAGCCACTCCAGGGTAGCAGCGGTAACATGCGTCACCTACCTCCGCAATAACACTACAACAAAATGCTTACTTTCTCCATTTCCACCACGGAATATTTATAATACGGTTCTCCTATGGTAATGTCTGGTTTTGATATTTTTTCCAGTTCTTTCAACATTTTTTCATATATATCACAAATTTCTTCTGGGTGGTGATTCGCCAAAATCCCACACAAGGGCTGCCGCGGCTAATTCCGATGCGGAATATGTGGAATAATGGCGTGACAAAGCAAATAATTCTAAGAGATAATTTGTTTCATTTTATGTCTGGAATTAAGAAATGACCTACCTCTTCAAATTCATGGCAAGGGTGGAATCTAATACTTTTGGGACTCACGTTATATATAAACACAATTTTCAATTTGGGGACCCTGAAAACTTTTTGGCCCCTCTGTGTTCGTCGGATTTAAATAATTTAATTTAATAATTTTAATTCTAAAGATTTAAATGGTTTTTTTGAATAGAGTGGAAGTAGGTATTCTCAATACAGGTACTTTATTTATAAGTGTATCCTTCGAAGTTCCTGGAAGAGGAGTCCAGGCTGGTTCCTAAAAATAAAATAAAAAAAGTTTAGAATTTATTTATTTTTTATTTAGGTTTATTTTACTTTATATCTGTTTATTTAAACACACAAATATATAAAATTTAACTTTGTACTCAGTTTAAAGATAGCACGACGATTTTTAAATATAGTTTTCACTCTCTCTCTCTTCGTGGCGCTACAGTCCCATTTGGTCTACACTTATGCTCGGTGCTTTGATATTACACAAGTGTAGGGAGCTCTTACAGTTTTCAACGTGGTTGGCGAGCCATTTTTGGGGGAGGAGATTTCAAGGCAGATTTTTACTCTTACTATTTTGCCAGAAAACGGTGGCTTATTTTTACCACGTTCAGGATTTGAACCCGGGACTTACGGCTCCGTCTGACACCTTGACTACTAGGCCACCACCGCAATCAATTCAAGATACCTTCAAGGTGCCTTTAAGATACGAAGTTAGTAGCTTTATTATTCGCAGCGGGATTTTCAATGTATTCATTTTATATATTAAGCCGTTGTGTCAGATCTTGTCGAAAGCCTTTGAGACGTCCAGGAGTACCGCTCCTATGACATCCTCTAAATGGATCAGGACCTTTGTGTAGCCTTTTTCTATTACCTTTACGAGGGCGTCCTCTCCTCTTGGCCGCCGGAAATTCCAGCGGCGACCCTGGGCTGTGTTTAATTATTTTTCGCCCTTCATCTATTGGATAATATAGCTAAACTTATTATTCATTAACTCTTGTAGCTACCTATTGGATAGCATATTGTTTAACAACTGTGTCAGTGACTTGCATCCTGTTAGTTTATGGAACTTATCTTCATTACTCCATCTCTCCAAATCGAATCATATGCAGCTGTGAGATGATTCTTCATCTTATCAAGATGTATCTCTATTAAAGACTGGTGGTTATAGACAATATGGTGTCCTGGTTAGGTTTGGTTGGGTTAGAGTAAATCAGAAACAAAAACATAAATTAAATAAATGAAATGTGAAAATCAGAGAATTAATATGTATTAAGGTGGACAAGTTGGTGAACAGTGGTGAGGTAGTTTGATAACTATTACGACTGAAGAGAGTATATTAAAACTGACTGTAAACTAGTGACTTCACGCAAAGGCTGAAGATGTCTTATGGGTTAGTCGTTCACATTCAGACCAGTCTTGTCTGCAACCACCTGCTTGGACTTCTTATCACTAATGACACTGTGCACTCTGGCGGAGGACAAACAAAGGTTTCAGTACAAAACAACAAGAATTATTTTGTACATTCATAAAATAATTAATATTTTCTTACCCGTTTGGTTTTTCTCTTCTTTCACTTGAATCTTAATTGTTGTTGGTTGTTTGCTTATAGCATTGAATTTTTCTTCTATATTTTTGACTATATATTTTTTGCACTTTGTAGCTTTAATATGTGAATATATATGTACCGCAGACTCATATTCTACGAAACGAGGAAAGGGGGTTTTAATTTGACTTTTTCTTTTTTCATTAATTCATCCCGTTCCTGCTTCCAAATCTGCAGCAACGCCAAACGGGGTTGTTCTTCATATAGATCGTGTCGTGATCTTTGGGTTGAGAACGGACTGATATAAATGACAATATTGGCAAGTATAAGCTACCTGCTGACTTTCTCCAGTTTTGTCCAGTCTTGTCAAGTCGTGTCCAGTCTGATCTAGTCTAAGCATGATTAATCCAGTCTTTTCCACCCTTGTCCAGCCTTGTCAAGTCGTGTACAGTCTAGTCCAGTCTTTTCTAGTCTAAGCTTGAGTTGTTCAGCCATGTCCAGTCTTGGAAAGTCGTGTCCAATCTTGTCCTGTTGTGTCCAGTCTTCTCATCTCGTGTCTAGTCTCTTGAAGTCGTGTCCAGTCTAGTCAAGTCTTGTCTAGTCTTCTTTAATCTTGTTCAGTGGTATACAGTCTTATCCAGTCGAGTCTTATCTAGTTTTTGCTGGTCTTGTCTATATATATTTACATCTTCGAAGGGTCATAACCGAGTCCACACTATATGTCACCACGTGTGTCTTTGCTTACAGCTGAAACAGTAAATTTATTTAAAAATTAATAATTTAATAAAAATAAATAAATAAAAAAAAATATATATTTACATATATATAATATATATATATATATATATATATATATATATATATATATATATATATATTTATATATATATATATATATATATATATATATATATATATATATATATATATATAGTAACCTGCGTCACCTACCTCGGCAGTAAATCTGCAACAAAATGCTTACTTTCTCCATTTCCACCACGGAATATACATAATACGGTTCTCCTATGGTAATGAGTTAGGTACAATAATATCATAGCATACTGTGCTGTGCAGTGTCGTACGACCATTTTTGTTGCCATAACAATTGCATTGAATTTGTTTAATTTATTAAATCGAGTTTTAAATTTAAAACAATTTGTCCGGAAAATTTTTTGAATTTGAAACAAAAGATTAACAAGACGAAATAAAAATAGTTGCTATAAAATACACAATTTTTTTTATAAATTATTCTGAATGATGATGATGAATGTTAAATTTAGTAAAATAAATCATTAATTGTTTAATCAAACATTAAACAATTACATATATTTATATGATTTTAACATGGGCTTTGCCATATTTTCAAGAGTGGTGATTGGTGCAGAAATTCGGTCTGTTCGTTGAGACAGTTACTAGAACTGTTGTTGATGGTTTTTCCGATTTCTAAAGATTCTAGTAGGTCCATTTTTAATCCTTTTTCCATGCGATGTAATATTGTCGGCTGGTTGTTTGCCGAAATTTGGTGTCCTGTGGTGTCCTAATAACCACAGGAGTCCTGTGGTGTCCTAATAACCACAGGAGTAGGATAACCACAGGGTGTCCTAATAACCATATATTAAAGTAAGAAAAAACTGATAGAATTAATAAAAAACAAAATAAACTTAATTTTAGTATAATAGTATATATATATATATATATATATATATATATATATATATATATATATATAATTTCCAGCATTCCTCTGGTCATGTAGCCTTGCAGCTGAAATATTAAATTTATTTCAAAATTTCTTTCTTTCTTCTTCTTTCTTTGACTTATGTATAGGCACGCGTGCCTGTTTCTTTAAGGTTCTCTTTCGGGGGTTTCGTCTTGGATTTATTAAACTTCGATCACAAATAGAAATTGAGTTTTTTTATGGAATTTACATTTCCGTGATTAATAAATGTTGGAACATTAGGAACAGCCGCAAGATAAAATCGTTGTTGAATACGTTTTGTCTTTCTGTTACATGAGTTACATGAAAAAAATATCTTCTGCCGTATTGGAATATATTTGTACATTTCCTCTGCACATTTAGAAGGAAAAATCACTCTTATCGATTGATGGCAGTAATTGATTATATAACCTCATTAATAACGTCTGAAAAGTTCCGTAGATGGAATCAACGTTTTCAGTTAACGACTTTATAATCGAATCAAACTGATGAATTGGTGTAAATCCATAACTCCATTTGATAGCGTGATGATTTTGCATCAACCAATTTGATTGCTGTTTAAAATTTTGTGGTAACGACGCAAATTAAAAATAAAATGAAAAACTTGCGTTCCATTGTGTGCGGCTAATTCTTTCGGCGTAAGAACTTTATCAACTTTATCACCTGTATTGATCCTTGTACATTTGGGACATTCTTCGCACCTGCTAATCGGTCGTGTATACAACTTGTTGCTTTTGTTTGATCTTTATATGTCGGTGAGTCTAAACCATAAAAATGCTGTTGCAAATTATTGTAGTTCCTGTTCCAGTAAAGGTCTTTCCACCTGCTTTTCTTCGGCAGAGTATTACAGATAAACATGTGACAATGTTATTCACTTTCGAATAATTGACCTCGAACTCCTCGTTAGGCTTGTGTCCAGTTAAAGAGATTTGGAAGCCAAAGAAGCTGTCGTTAATCAATAAGTCATTTCGTTGCGGTGCTGGCATTTTGTTCTCATGGACATGTGGCGAAGGTGTTGAGGCTGCGGCTTTTTGTCCGATTTTGAACTTCTGACTGGTTTGTAGTTCTCGGGTCTTCCCTTTTACCTTGGCGCAATTGCCTTAATTTGGTATACATTTTTGTATCGGCCATCTTGATCTGATTTTGTTTTGTTGGTTGATATAAATATTTATTACTTCATTCAAAATTCTCCTCTTTTCGAGTGAGAAATATATCCTGTCTTTCGTCTTTACGCATCGGTGCTTCACGATATACTTGCAGCGACCGTGTAGAATGAGCCATTCAATCGTTTTGCATTTTCTATGATTTGTTGCGGAGCCTACATTATCGCTTGTTCAACAAGATAAACATATTCGATTCTCGTTTTTGATCCGACTGTGTGAATAACGTATGCAAGATTTCTTCAGCTGTCAAGTTTGTTTCCGAAAAATGCTCGAGGTTCTTTTGTGACATCTTGATTTCGTGAGCTTTGTGTTTAAGCTTTTAAGAGTTACGATTTCCTTTGTGGCTTTATCCAGATCATTCGTCAATGCCTCCACTTCCTGAGCTAGGACGGCTATTCGAGCCATATTTTCTCCGTTTATCACCTAAATGGTCGAATAGTAATACCGAGATTAGTAATAACTTTTTATTGTCACAATGACGCCTTTTCAAGCCTTTTTCCGTTGATGGAATCAAAGTTTTCAGTTAGCGACTTTATAAACGAGACTGGTGTAAATCCATTACTTCATTTGATAGCGTGATGATTTTGCATCAATCATTTCGCTTGCTGTTTTGGACATAACTGCTGAAGTATTCTTCCTTAAGTACTTCCTGCATTTGCCGTCAGTTGTCAACCCATTGTCACAAGCAGTTGAGCTACTAGTCGGTCGTTCCGCTCCCCACGAGCTCCGTCCCTGCTAGTTACTGGCAGGCTGCTGCTCTCTGCCAGGGCAACACCTATTTGATGGCGTTGTTTGGACAATGTAACGTCACATAATATTTCTATTATATATCTCTGTAAAGTTCCTGTTGATTTTTGGCGAACCCAATCCTGAGTTCCACCTCAGGGAGTTGTAAGTATTGAACTCTTTCACTCACAACATCCTCAATATATTTCTGCGGCTTCGTGGTTAATGTGGCAAATTTGGCTTCTTGACTCAAGGCTCAGTAGGTATTAAATACTCCGTTATGCAACCCACGAATTGTTGGTGAGTTGGTGAGTCTCATTTAAAATCTGTAGGGTTTTTTCGACCTTGTCGAGTTGAGCGTCTGATCTTCGATGGAATTCCTCCAATTTCTTTAGGACCATTTCTAACTTTTCATCTTCTTTATTCCCGCCTTGTTTTAAATAAAAAAAATAGATTTTTATGAAACAAAAAGGTTTTTCGCCCCCGTAGTAATCTCAACATTTCCAGGAGAAACAACCCTAAAATAGGAAATTTAAAAATATGTAAATATTCTTTCATAAGTTTTACCGTCTTCCATGCAACTCGTTGGTTTGTTACAAGACTCCAGCGGATTAACTATTTAGTTTCTGATTTGAAGCGAATACCAATTTCGGGTATTCGTCTGCTATCTAAGTATGCCAACTCCGTTTGCACTGTTACAACCTGTCTTAAAGTTTTGTATAAATCTTCAAATAGATTTATACCACGTAAACAGATATCGAGTTGATTTAGCACATCTAGATAACATGTATTATCTTGTGCTCTGATTTCGGCTGCTTCGGCGAAAGTCGAAAGTCTACCATGTGGATGTATGTCCGCTATAGAATGTCGAATCAGTCCAGATACAATATATACTGGTGCATTTTGTCCCAAATATAGGCGGACATTTGCCCGTATATTTGCGAATGCCAGTTGATTATTGTACCTCATTACAGACTTGACGAATTTAGCCAATCGCACGTGGTTATTTTTATAAAGATCCCCCAGCAGTTCCGGATGGGGTGGCAATGCGGGTAGTGTTATTTTGCCGTTTAAACAACAGTTCAATACTCACAAAACTTTTCAAAAGAGCGCAAGTGGTGCGACTGTAGCCCTATAATTCTTTGAGCTGGAAGTTCTTGAGGTTGGTCAAAATTGGGAGGTTCTTCGACAATTGCATCTACGTTGACGTCAGCTATATTTTGTTGCGATAAAAGAGGTGCATCTTTCTCTGTTAATATGGCAGGAATAAATGGTGCGTGCTCCGAAAATGATAAATCCTCGTTAACAATGTTTTGTGAGTTAAGAACAGGATCTTGAACAGTTGAAGTAACACTCGTTGGAGTTAATTGTTGTGATGGCAAATAGAGCCAAGTGGCAATGTCTGTTACGATGTCAAGGTATTTTAAGGAGTTTTTTTGGTTTAATGTCCACAACCAAGACTTTAAAAGACATAGGGGCTAATTTTCTGTATACCGTTATCAGGACAACTTCGGATTTTTCCGGCGCTAGGTGGAGAGACTTTGATGACATCCACTTGGTGATTTGTTCAATCGCCAAATTTGTGCCTCTTTCTGCTTTACCCACTATCGTGAGTGCCAGATCGTCCGCAAAACCTATGATGTTAACTCCTTCAGGTAACTTTCACAGGGTCGGTTCCATTACGGAGCCCTGAGGAGCACCACTGTTGATGCCCCTGGTTTGGACTTGTCTTCAGCATGGAGGATGATGTTGCGGTCGCATAACCATTCTTAGTAGATATGGCGGTATATCTCTCTCTCTGTTAATTCATCCATAATATGCTGCCAAGCTGTCGAATTAAAGGCATTTCTTTTGTCTAATGTTATAAGCGCACGTATTTTTCTTGTTCGTTTTGTAACTTCTTTTGCATTTTCTGCTATATTTATGAAATTCTCCGCATCTATTGTAGAGCTACCTTCTCTTAATCCGAATTGTCTTTCAGATAGGTTTCTAGTTCTTTCTTTAATCGGGTTAAAATTAGATGTTGCAGCATTTTGCCAGCGACATCGAGGATGCAGAGGGATATCAAGGCCAGCGGCATCAAGGATACTCATTACGTATCTCCTTCAGGAGATCAGGACATAAACTTCCTTCCTCTTTGATGAGAACTGCCTCTGTATTATATTTCTTTCGATTTCCCTCTGATTTTGTTTGCGAGCGTTTTTTCACAAGTTCTGTCCACGTCATGGACACGTTTTTCTCCGGTATTGATTCTGTGTTGTCTGCTAAGTGACCCTGTCGCCTGTATATTCTGACCTTAACATCAGTATTAGCGAATGTAAATTCGATTGCCTTTTTCAGGTTAGCCAGTTCTCGCACTTTTTTCCGCTCTTTGTAATCATAGCCTATAAAGTTTGTAGGCAGCTGAAAGTTGTTTCTGGGTCTACGGATTCTGTAATGTTTTTCCCATGTGACCATTTGGTAAATATATCTGTTGTTTTCCGTTTTAGATATGCCACATTTCCCGTTGCAAGCTCTTGCTTAGACATTTTTATTTGTCCCGCATTCGCTTCTACTAGCGTTTTGGGTACTCCTGTATCTGATGTCAGGTCTTCTGCGATGCACCAGGCCACGTCTTATTCTGTTATGAGTAACACATTTCCATGCCTTTCTTTTCTTTGGCTTTACGAAAAGCTTTTGGTGGCCAGATCTTTCTCTCGGCCTCCTTAAAATGTCCATAGGTGCTGCCTCTGCTTATTTCCTGGTATAGCGTTTCTAGCAATTCTTCGTCTTCATTACGATTCAATTTAGTCGTCTGCGTGCTAACCTCGTGGATGGCAGACTTTTCCCTTGAGTTTGTCTTCTTGTCAGAATGTTGGGTCAGCTGTTCACTTATCCATATTCTCTCCAGAGCTCCGGATAGTGTCCACATTTCGACTGTTGCTTTTTGCCGTCTGATGAAAGAGAATAGCACTTGTTAAAACCGTTGCTGGACATAGTAAATTGTTCTTTCGAATGTGAAGAGATCCCAGAGATTCTAAAGTTAACCACCATCCTGCCCATATATAAGCAAGGGGCTAAAACAGAACTCGACAACTATCAACCCATTGCGTTAATTTCTGTCCTTTCTAAAATACTAGAATATTGCTTCTTACGCCGATTAGTACCATTCATTGAGAGCCCCAAATAATTCCAAACAAACAACGGTTTTCAATGTGGTAAATTAACCACCACAGCTATTCTTGGTCTCTATAATAAAATTCTGGCAGAAGTTGATAAGTGAAAGTTTTCGCGGTCTACGCAAAGCTTTCGATTGTGTCGATCATACCCACCTAGTCATAAACTACACTGCCGAGCATAAAATTAGGGTCACTCCGTAATTTTACGTTATTTTAAAATTTTTTAGGTAATTTTAAGTGTTTTTTCGGTTGTAACAGTTTAATAACTGATTGCTTGAATAAATCTAAAGGTTTTTCTTTTTCAAAGTTTATTGAAAGTAATGAAAATGAACAATTTTAATTATATGTGTTAAGTAATGAAAATGAACAAGTTTACTTTGATATGTTTTTGTTGAAACAAAAGCAAGTTTACGGACAGCATAGCATTTGTTTCTGTGGTGTCGTCTGTCTGTTGTAAATTGTTGTCATTGTTAGTGTTTTGCAATGAGCATAAATCCCGTTGTTGAGGCACAAATTGTGACGGCTTTAGAAGACGGTCGCTGTCAGCGCGAAACTGCGAGAAACGTTGGTGTTGTCTCTCGAGTGTGCAACGAATATAGCGGCGGTTCGAAGAAACAGGTCTGTTCACTTGAGGACCTTGTTCAGGTCGAGGCAAAACTCCAACAGCTAAGGATGACCGCTTTCTCGTTTCTAGTGCTTTGAGAAACCGAACGGTCACGGAAGTTTCCCTTCGAAATCATCTGCAAAAAGTGAGAAATGAAAACATAAGTGAGTGGGCAGTTAGGAGACGACTTTATGCTGCTGGATTATCTTCTCGAACTAGAGCTACTGGACCGCCGCTTTCCCGTGCACACCGGATTCCGAGGTTGAATTTTGTACGAGAACACTTGACTTGGACAATAGCGGTTTGGAGACGCTTATTGTTTTTCGATGAATCGCGATTCTGTCTTACGGGCTCAGATAGACATGTAAGAGTGTGGTGACGACAAGGCGAGAGATATGCTCCAGCGTGTATTGCCGAGCGACTACCTATTGGCAGAGGATCAGTTATGGCAGACGGAGGCATAACTTTTGACACTCACACGGAATTTTTATCAATAATGGGACGTTGACGGTCTTTATCAATAATGGGACGTTGACTGCGCATAGGTATCTGGCAGAGGTTCTAGCAAACCATGTTTTACCATTCATGGTTATTCTTGGAGACGACGCAACATTTATGCATGATAACGCACGGCCCCACACTGCTCGGATAGTTACTGAATATCTTGCCGAGTGTGAAATCACGCAATTTGTTTGGACAGCTCGCAGTCCAGATTTAAATCCAATTGACCATATTTGGTATGAGATGGGAAAACATTTACGGAGACATGTGCCGGCCCCCAGAAATTGTAAAGAGCTTCGCGACATACTGGTGCAAGAATGGGACAATCTTCCGCAGAACGTGATCCAGAATCTAATCCAGAGCATGACACGTTGTTTGCAAGCTGTTGTCACTGCCAAAGGAGGGAATACTCACTACTGAAGTCCTTAAACTTTCTTTTGTTTCAACAAAAGCATATCAATGTAATGTTGTTCATTTTCATTACTTAGCATATCAAATTAAAATTGTACATTTTCATTACTTTCAATAAACTTTTAACAACAAAAACCTTTTGTTTTATTCAAGCAATCAATTAGTGAACTGTTACAACCGAAAAAACACGTAAAAAACTAAAAATCTCTAAAATAACTTCAAATTATAGAGTGACCCGAATTTTATGCTCGGCAGTGTCCATAGATTTGGAATAAGAGGAAAAGCGAGTGTGTGGCTACAATCCTACTTAAAAAGTCGAACACAACACGTACACGTACAACATACGGCTTAAATTCTGCTAATATCGAATCCTCAAAAATGGCGTGTCCCTCAAGTAAGCGTTCTGGGGCCGACTCTATTTATTCTATATTTGGCTAATTTAGTCATGTACGCGAATAATACCTACTGCACTTTATATACTGATGATGCCAGTTTGATAATATCTCAAAACACCGAAGATTCGCAGTTAGAAGCAAATAGTCTCTAATAAAGTGGTTTTCAGCAAACAAACTGTACCTTAATACTAAATTATGTAAGTGCTTAATATAAAAAATGTGAATTTCTCAAAACTAATTAAATAGTAAATGCTAACCTAGCACAACAATGGAGTATAATTGTTGAACACTTATTACCACCATGAACAAGGCATGCATGAAGAGAAATAAAATCTCATGTATCTAACATAAGCACCTTAAAAATAAAATACAAACATAAAATAATTATTTACCAATATACCAATATTTTATGTACTGAATGTGAAGAACCAACTAATTTCAAATTAATGAAAACACAAATCATGCAGAATCGATGTCCGCCTTGTCTATTGGAATGCTCGCACACGCGGTTTACACCTCTCTGTGATTCCACTTTTGGTTTTGTTTTTTTCCGAGGGTGGACCAGGACATATCTACCCAACTTCCAAAGAAGCGAGGGTAGATTTTCTACCCTTCTTCTTCCTTCCTGTATTTCTACGGCTGAGCGTCGGTACCACTTACTACGTCCCGCGCGTCCACCAAATATTCCTTGCACCACCGCATCGCCTTAATTGGTACCCAAGGTTCCTCTAAGGTACGAAGGTAGTAGCTTTATTATTCCCAACGGGATTTTATATGTAAATTCATTTTATATATTAAGCCTTCCTGCCACATCTTGTCGAAAGCCTTTTGCAACTTGCAACTAAATAATCAGGGTTGTACTGTATACGGTTAATCATTTTTTATGCATGGTACCTGTTGAATAAAATATTTTTAGTGGAATGATAAGATTCCATTTCATAATTTAGAAGCAATGAAGATCAGTCTGTGAAGTCCAATGAACTTAGCTGTATTAATATGGTTAATATTATATGGTTAATATTGTTTTACCACGATAACTTAGCAAAATAGCATCTCCCATAGAAAGACGCCTTGAATATTCTTTGTTGACTTTCGTTCGCGGAATATTTGTTTTTTCGTTTCTTCTTCTTGTTAAAACAAGTTATATAGTTATGTTAATAACATAATAACATAAAGTTATGTTATATAAAAAATTGTCTATATTTATACATAAAAGAATATATTTAAAAATATATTTATATTATACATACCTTTTGCGGGACCCTCAATTATCTGGTCTTGTTGCCTTTTTACTCTTTTTACTCTTTGTTGAGAACTTGTATCAGTTCTGATTTGTGCTTTTATGCACAGAACAATTTACAAGCATAATATATAAAATATTATGCTTGTATATAAAATAAACTATCACCAAAAAAATATTAAAGAAGGGGTTAGTAAAATGGTATAAAAAAGAAAAGGCATGCTAGTAATGTAAACCTAAACCATTTTCGGGCATGATTTTATATATCTTTTCTATTGATTTTCTTATGCAACTTACCATCTATTATTTCATCCAAACCTGGCAGGGGACTAACTGCCGTGCAATAATCACTAAATAGTGAAGTAGTGCAATCCTAAAATAAAAACAAATTACATTTAGACCTAAAATAACTCCTATTTCACATCTTAAGTTTATATTTTGAGTTACATGAAAATATGAAATGCATTTGACTTAATTAATATTTTAGTTATTCATATATATTTTTAATAATTATTTTTCGTGAATGCTTTGTTTCTTGAGCAAAATAACTAATTAAAATTTTATTGTGAAATAAGCAAGTTTTGGTTTCATGATGATGCATCAGAAAGGCTTACGTAAGCAGAATTTTTGGCTACTCGATTGTAAACGGATATTAAAATGACAGGATTTATGACTTGATTTCCTTTTCGCGGTTAATTATTATTATACAGTATCCTGCCTAGTGGCAGGTCCTTGTCTTTGTACGGAGAATTTCTGCCTCCAATGTTCTCTGTCCTCAGCTTCTTCCTTTAGCCTGCTGTATCTCCTCCTTTCTTTCGTGTTATCCAGATGTTGTATTCTTTTTCTTCCTCGACCTGCAGTTCCTATAATCTTCCCTTCAATGACGTCATATATGAGCCCCTCGTGTCTAATTTGTGTCTGATCCAGTTGGCCTTCCTCTTAAGAATTGTATTTAGATTTTCCGGCATAATTTTATAAATCTTTTCTTTTGATTCTTCTTATGCAACTTACCATCGATTGGATATTTTTTCATTTGTGAAGGAAAACAACTTCCATGCTAAAATAAAAACAAATTACTTTTAATCCTAAATAATTCCTATTTCACATCTTAAGATTATTGTTTATATTTGGAGTTACATGAAAATATGAAAAGCATTTGACCTAATTGCAAGTAAACAGTTCTGCAAGAAAACAATCACTTTTTTTGTTTCTACCGTTGCATATTTATGGTAAGGTTCTCCAATCTGTTTATATGTTTCAGATATTTTTGCCAGTTCTTCCAGCATTTTTTGATTTTTTGAAAATCCTGCAATTGTTGCAGGTTAAGAATACGAATTCAAATTTCTATATAATTTCTATATAATTAATCAGACAAGGACATAACTGCCGAAGTGGGTTCTGGGTCCAAAATTATTCCTTGAGTACTTCCCTGCAATTATTAGCGGTCCATGGTGAACTTTTGTTTACCTACATTTGATCCGGGGGAAATTTTCCTTATAAATCTGGTACTTTAATATTATTAGATTTCAATTTCTATTATCTTTGAATTGTCGACTTGACTCTGTCAGACCGATGTATTCTCTGCCGCCTGCACTCGCCGGCGCAGGACCAATTGTCTGAGCGTCAACATTACGCCGTATATTCCGCCATCTATTGTTTTATAAAAGTGTTGAATATCGATTTTAAAATGAGATCTAACACGGCCAGACTGACATTAATCCGCTCTCGGAATGCTTAAGAAATTCGGAATAAACGTATCATTACTGCAACTCGAATAAAGGGGTATTTTTATTATTCCAAAAACAACGTCGAAAAATAAAAAGAGTAAAAAACAAACAAAAACAAGAATGCACAAAACAAATGAATAAATGTACGATGAGAACTTATGAATGTACTTAGGTTACGTAGCTTCATGTTGATTTTCTTCTCTCCCTGGTTTGTCGACGTTTGCTGCAATAAGTAATAAATACTACTTATGTGATAAAAATTTCCAATTAACAATAACACATTCGATTTTCAAAATCTTTATCATTCAAACAGTTTAAGAATATAACATTTGAGAGACACGATGGAAATACTGCACAATGCACGTATTTGCGATGGGTCTCATTAAATTCACACATTATCAGAACACTGGAAGACACGATGCAAAATACTACACGTATCTGCGATGGGTCCTTCCAAGTGATCAGTTCACAAACAGAGACACGATGGAAATACTGCACAATGCACGTATTTGCGATGGGTCTCTTCAAGTCTAAGATCTAACACGGCAAATCGTGACTGATACAAAAAAAAATAAATTAAAAAAATAAATACTCACAATTGTTCAATTGCAATAAATATTCAAAATCATCAATGGTCTAGTCTATTGGCCAAAGACGCAATTGGTCCCTTGAACATTTTAAAGATTTCTGAGCACCAATTTTACGGATTGTGAAACGGTCATTAGCAAACAATGATTTGATAACGTATGGCCCAACGAATTCACAACTGAATTTTTCAGGCCTCCACTCAACAATACTGCAACTCCAACTCTGTATTTCTGATTATCTCTTCGTTTTTTATTTAATGTAGCCATTTGCTTTTCTGCGTTGTTCTTTAAATTACTTAGAACTTTAGCGCGGTTCATAGAAGCAAATCTCCTATGGGGTAGGTGGGTCAGCTAAAATAGTACGAATTTGTCTGTCTCTCTTCTCCAAAAACTAATTTAAAAGGAGAATATCCAGTGGTTTTTTGTTTCGTATTATTGATAACTAATTGAATTTTCCACAGATTGTTCGGCCATTCCTGTGACTTATTGGATTCAATTTTAAGCATATTGCTAATGATACGCATATATCGTTCCAATTGTCCATTAGAGCGATGTGTTCCCGGAGTTGTCACGTGCAACTCGATACCAAAGTGTTCAATAAATGATTTAAATATTTTTGCCGTAAAATTTGTTCCAACATCATGTACTAGTTTGCCAGGCGTTCAAAGTTTTAGTTTTATCTAATTCAATTGCTGTAAACAATGAAATAGTTCTGAATAGTTCTGAAAAACTTCTGAAATAGTTTGGCAGGACAACAGAGGGATATTTATCAGCTGATTCGACTCAGGTACGTATGTGAAGTAGATAGACGATTCAGGGATCCGTCACTATGGACTCAGAGGCTCGCAAGCATGGACTCAGAGGGTACCTAGGATATAACCTCTAAGAAGTACTTCACTTGGAGACGTTTGGCCAATCAAACTGTAAACAATGACTTCAAAATAAACATGTTCGTTCCAACTGACCGTTTGCGCGACTACTTCCGGTTGATATAAAATCTAACTCAATATTTTGACTTTTACAGTTCTCTTTAAATTCTTTGTTGTCAAAACTTCTACCTTGATCGACAATAACTCTACTGGGAATCCCGATTAAAGAAATATTTTTCTTCAATTCTTGAATACTATTATTTGTGTCAATTTTCCTAGCATTAGACAAAATTACATACTTTGTGAAATCGTCAATGGAGACACACATATTATTTTTGTCATTCTTACCACTCAATTTACCAGTAACATACATGTGAATAGTATGCCACGGAATACTACTTTTGGGTAGGGGATGAAGTTCTGCTTGAATTTTACCGGAGGGAGTGTTAGATTTAGAAGTTACACAATTGTCAACATACTTTCGAACATGTGTAGACATATTTTCGAACCAATAATAGTCATAAATTTTGTCTAGTGTTTTCTCCCATCCTAAATGCAGAACAGATTCATGAACATTATTAATTACAGACCAGATAAAGGCTTTTGGAATAACAGCTAATTTCTTTGCTCAATTCACCGGTTTAATAGCAGTAACACAGTTACCTGAAGGTATTAATTCAGAAAAACTTGAAAGAAGAATCAAAAGTTTTTGTTTTTCGTTATTATCTAAATCTGTGACTAAACCAATATCAGTAACCGTGTTAACACTTATGTAAATACCCGGGTACCCTTCTGCATTTTCTTACATACATATCTTTTTTATTTAACGAAAAATCATCAAATCCTTTCAGATCCTCGTTATTTGAGTCTATTGACATCGATTCATATACATAAATAATAAAATGTGCCCAAAAATATATAAAATTTTTGAACTTAAAGTCCAATACCCCGTTGTTCAATACCCGGGGTACCCGTGTACCCATATATAAATATCTAATTAAACTTATTTCTAGGGATAAAAAATATGACTTATTATATAAATTAACGGATTTATTTAACTTTTAATTAATTTTATTATAAAACTTATTATAAATTATACATACAATATTTTTATATTCAATTTATTATTGGCAACGTGCGTCACATTTTACAATTGCTTCGAATGTTCATCGCAAACTGGTTTGTTACATTCTTTACACGATTTTCGCATTTTTTCTCCGTTTTTTATGGACATCCTGGTAATAAACATGACATGATCCTACAATAATTTTTCGTCCAGGGGAAACTGTCTGTTCAGTAGACCCGCCTAGCTCACTTGATGTTGTTGCCCTGCTTGTAGGATCTATTGATTTTCCATATATGCTTTCTATGGCAATCCTAGTGGTGAAATTTCTCATAATTTGCATATTTTGAGATCGTTCTTGAATAGCTGTCATATATAATTCTTCACCTAATTTTCGTAAAAATACGTTATTTAGATTATAAATTATATAGTGTTGTGATCTCACGATTTTGGTTTCAAAGAATTTGAGTTTCTCACGAGTCGTCAAAAAAAACTAAGTGGACACCCGATTAGTTTTTGTTTATTTAGGACCATTAGTCTGGTTTATCTAAATCATGCGGGCAGACGCTCGAACTTAGGGATCGTGCCGAGACGCCGAGAGGATTTTGTTTTATGAGTTCTGGAAATTTTCCATAAAGATTAGGGGAGGACTCACACCAAGACCGAGGTGATGAGGTAGAGGGGAAGTTAAAAAGGGGCAGTCAGAATTGAGCTAGCAAGAGAGTAATTAGACTTTTGAAAACGAACCTCCGTATTTTCGTCGAAGTGAATTCCGGGTTTCCACCACAAGTATCGTAGAATTAAGTGTATTGTTGTTAGTTAGTAATTATTGTAATAAGTTAGCGATTAGTTGTACATATTGTAAGATATTAGTAGATAAGTAGTATTTAATTACATATAAAGGACATATTTGCGTGTAATTAATTCATCCATTGTCCTGATCCTGGAGCAGCACCATACCAAATTACCAGTTCGCAACAATAGCTGGCAAGACTGGCGATATCCAAAATATTTAAAAACGTCCGTCTGTGGATTGTGTAACGGCCCAACATCTTATCCATAATATCCACACCAATTTTTGGTTTATTAAAATAGTGAACAATTTCTGTTTTTTTTTTGTCTTCGCTGCAAATCTGAGTGCATCGTAGATAGAAGTATTTCATGAAACCCAAATAGATAAAAGTATTCTTCGCGATCTTTAGATCTTAGCATGTCTACTAGAATGTATTTTTGATTTTTTTTTCTCAATGTCTCCGGGTATTAAAATTATTTTATTGAATGAAAAACCCATGCGGGTACAAGGGTACCCGGGTATTGAACAACGTAGTAGTGACTGGGTATTGACATAAGTGTTAATAGAGTTTACAGCAACTGTATTGACAGGGAACAATTTTTAAATAGGTTTTATCTTTTAACAGAATCACATTATGTTCGTAAATATTTCCCCCCATAATAATGTTATAGTGAGAGTGATTATATGGCACAATCACAAGGTCCCGCTCAACTTCCACCTCAGGTAGTTCCACAAGGGCTTTTGTTAAGAACAAAAATGAGTTACATACTGTACCATCGAACCATTGCAACGGGGTAACGCGGGGATTTTTTGTTAGTTTTAATCTATCCAGCACTAATTCATCTAATAAGGAACAAGTTAAACTTGTGTCAATTAGGCAATTAGTATTATAACCGCAAATCGTCATCGGCAACGTTTTTGAACATTTATTATTAATCGAAAAACTATTCAACAAAACGTTCTCTTGTTTACTTTTCCTGCTCGTAACCGGATGCGGCGTTTCGTTGACTCGCCCGTGTTTGTTTTGACGACGAAAACGATTTTCAATTTTATTACGTAACTTCTTACAGTATCTATAAAAGGGTTTGTCTTCATTTATTAACGGGGCTTCGAAATTTTTATTTGAAACCTTACAATCTCGCGAAATGTGACCAAAAAATGTGACCAAATTTGTGTTTACTACACAAAAAAACATTGCGTATTCCAAATAACTACTGTTGTGATCTCGCGATTTTGGTTTCAAAGAATTTCAGTTTCTCACGAGTCGGCAAAGAAAACTAAGTGGACACCCGATTTGTTTTTGTTTATTTAGGACCATTAGTCTGCTTTATCTAAATCATGCGGGCAGACGCTCGAACTTAGGGATCGTGCCGAGACGCCGAGAGGATTTTGTTTTATGAGTATTGGAAATTTTCCATAAAGATTAGGGGAGGACTCACACCAAGACCGAGGTGATGAGGTAGAGGGGAAGTTAAAAAGGGGCAGTCAGAATTGAGCTAGGAAGAGAGTAATTTGAGTTTTGAAGACGAACCTCCGTATTTTTGTTGAAATAAATTCCGGGTTTCGACCATAAGTTTCGTAGAATTAAATGTATTGTTTATTATTTATTATTTTTAAGTTAGTTATTAATTATTGTAATAAGTTAGTGATTAGTTGTACATATTGTAAGATATTATCAGATAAGTAGTATTTAATTACATATAAAGGACATATTTGCGTGTAATTAATTCATCCATTGTCCTGATCCTGGAGCAGCACCATACCAAATTACCAGTTCGCAACACTACGTGCGACTGCATCAGCTAAAAGTTTTCCCATTTTTGTTTTTTAGTTTGGGAAATCAAACGGCAAAGTCTAATTTAAATAAAGTAATAAAAGTCTAATTTTTTTAGGTTTCGTCGGTCGGCTGCCAAGCAGTATACCACCTTCGAGCAGATTTTAATAAAAATTGACCGATTCTACTTACAGTTTCTCTGACCACCCAAACTTTTTTTTTACCCATCAATTTTCAATAACCAGACACTTCTCTCCTTACTTTCTGGTTTGAAACTTGGAAGAGCCAAAGAAATAGCCATTTGGGAAACGGAGGGAATAGTCGGCTGCGTCAAAGGCTGATCCTTTGTGCGTCGAGTCCTCCAAGACTTTTACATACAAGACGTCTACATACATACGTCTACCACGTCTTTGACGAGTGGTGTTTAATTACAAAGTAAATGCTTTATCCCTCAACTTACGCAATAACATTTTTTCTGAAATTGAAATATCTACTTGATCCGCCCATTCCAAACATTCGTTTAATGCAGACACAACTCGAGAATATGGAATCCTTTCAATTGCTTCCGATTCCTCTAATACTTCTTCGTTTTCGCTATCAGTCTCATTTAATATTTCTCCTACTATGTCTTCATCAGTTAAGGGCTCCTGACAATCAATGTTGTCATTACTTGATAAGACATTGTTAATCTCCTCGTCTGAAAAGCCTCTGATACGGAAAATGTTCAATGGAAGATCATCTTCAGGGTCAAAGTCATCCAGATTTGGCCAGAAGTTTCCTCTGGTTTGAATAAAGTGCGCCGCAGAGGTTTCTAAGATTTTTTGATCATATTTTAGGACACTTGCTGCCAACATTGAGCCAGAGAAAATACAGCACCTTTAATGGTTGTTTTTTGAAGGATTTCAGATAATGTGCATTCTGAATCAACTATTTGCTGACCAAAAACTTGCAATAGGAGTGTTTTTTTGTATGTTGCTTTAATGTTCTGGATTACGTTTTGATCCATGGGTTGAATTAAGGCTGTAAAGTTAGGGGGCATGTACAGAACAGCGAAATTTTCGTCAATCGACTGAAGATCTTCTTCTTGTGGATGCGCTGGTGCATTATCAAGAAGCCGAAGTGTCTTTAGCGGTAAGTTCTTTTTCGATAAATATTTCTTTACTTCAGGAATAAAATGCACCTTCAGCCAGTCTAAAAATATTGCTTTTGTAACCCAAGCACTTCTTTGACCTGAGTAATGAACTGACAATTTTTTAATTGACGCAAATGCACGAGGTCTTTGTGCTTTACCAAGAACCAGCAAGGGCAGTTTGTGTTCCGGTTGAGGTCGCACATGGCATAAATGTGATCCTTTCTTACGACATCTTTGAAGCTGATGCACTACGCTCCGATCCAGAAGCCAAAGTTTTATTTGGTAAGAATTTCCAATACAAGCCCGATTCATCCGCATTATAGATTTGATCGGCAGTTAAGTCTTTCTTCCTAATTATGTCTATGAATTTTTCCTGGAATGGTTTCACAGCTTCTTTATTATTCAACAGTTTTTCACCACTAAGTTTGAGTTGGCGTATTCCATGTCTTTTCTTGAATTTGTTTAACCATCCTCTACTAGCAACAAACTCTCCTATTCCAAGTCTTTCATGAAAAAAAATTGCTTTTTCTATCACTATGCCACCTGACAAGGGAATAGCTTTTCTTCGCTGCTCTAAACACCACATAAATAAGGCATCTTTCCAGTCCCACACTCCCCAGAGCAATTCAGAGCACTGGGGGCTGTACGTAAATGTTTTTTACGCATCTTCCCGAAAAAAAAAGTTTAAGAGAGGCTTATGTCCTGCAGTGGATGGGACAAGCTGCTATATAATGATAATGTAAATTATTACGGACACTTAAAAAATACGTGATGCTGACACTTCCCTATGTGCCAATTAAAAAAAATTAAATAGAGCGTCTTTCAGATAGTTACAATATTGTTACAAGATTTGTTACAATAGTACAATTATTTCATTTGTTGCAATGTTACTAAGCCTTTCTGTAATTTTTGTAACATGAATTGTAATTTAGAACATTCTGTAATTTCTGTAACATGAATAATTGTAATATATTTTAGGCCATGGTTATAAGAAAATAAGGAAATCTTTAAGTATGTCTTGCCTGCCACAAGATAAACCAATAACAAAATCTTGTGTTTTAATACTAAAAAAAGAACCGAATATGTCAACAGACAGACTAATTCTTTCTCAACCTAAATATGGGTCAAGTCAAAACTTAAAACGGGGTGAAAAATTTGTTTCTATGGCGGAGACTTCTATCAATTTTCAAAATCAAATTCCAACTAGATTTAGATCCACGAAAACTACAGTTTCGAGCCATAAAGTTAATGGAACTACAAAATCTACTATTGCAAACTCACCTATGTTATTAAGTAGGCTAAGGCGAAGACCAGTAACTTTTAAGTCAACGGAAGAAAAAAAGTTATTGGAGTATGAAGAAATTAGAAAGTAATAAAGTTCATATTTTTCACTTCAAAGCAATAACTGACATTTTTTGATTCTTCATTTTTCAGAAATGTTTTCAAAGCAAAAACAATGGTGAATACAAAAGTTTTGAAAGGAACTAAAACTGCTTCTATTGAAAAGAAACTTACAACAGAAGTTCAGAAAGTCTTTTAAATTAACTGAGGTTCCTAAAAAGGTAGAAATAATTGTAAGTATAACATGATAATGCTAATAGCTATATACATAATTTTTAGATGCAAAAGTCTTCTGAAGCTTTGTACGAGTTTCATGCCAAGCCAATTCCAAAACAGATATATGAACCATATACTAAACCACTAATTAAAACTAAAAAAACGTAGCCCTGGTCTGCAACATTCATGAAGAAATACACACAGAAGAAACCAAAATTGGTATATTAAGCTTTTTTTTTAGTTTTCTATTTTACATTGTGTATTTTTTGTATACAGCAAGTAGGTCAAGATGAAGAAGAGAAAAAGGCATGTAAAGCATTTTGATTTCGACAAAATACAAATCCCCAGCCATTTAGTTTTGAGAAACGCGACCAAAACTGATTGGCAAGAAAGGAAGTGATGATACAAAAGGTTTAATGAATTTAAGATTAGAAATAATTGGCTTATATGTATTACACATTTTCTTTAGCAATTTTGTTATTTAATGTTTATAGGCGATCGAAGAAACCAAAGTCTCTTGAGAGTATCATGTAAAGCCAGTTCCAAAGCACGTATTACGATCTCCCAAAATAGAACCAAGATTAGTGCAATCTCAGCGGGGTTCTAGGAAAAACATGAAACAGTCGGTAATTTAAGAAAATAAATTAGTTTTTAAGTTGTTGGAAGATTAAAAGAACAAACCAGTACAATAAAGGCCGGTCCAGACGATACGTTTTGCAAAACCTTTTTGTTTGCGCAGTCTTAAGACGGAATGAAAACGGTGCAATTTTTAGACGGTGCAGATATATCTGTACATTTCGCACAGTTTTAGTGAAATCGTCATGTAGGAGGAGGTACTAGTCTCGTTATTTTTGAACAAAATGTATCTGAGAACTGAGCTACCGTCTACATACGCCGACTTTATGCTCTCTACCTCAGTTATCGCTGCAAATGTACCGTCTTCGCGCCGTTTTCAAAACTGCGCACTTTTACTATTTACACGCAACGTTTTATCTGCAACTGTGCAAACAAAAAGTTGTGCAAAACGTAGCGTCTGGACTGATACAGTACATACTTGACAAGTATGCAAAATTTTGGAACCTGAACTGTATTTGTGATTTAACAATATTACTTTATGGGAATAATAAATATACACTGCTCAAAACAATTAGCTAATTTGTGCCTCCATAAAATTCAAACGGGAAGTTACGTGAAAATAAAATTAAGAACTGCATCTGAAAGACGCTCTATTTAATTTTTTTAATTGGCACATAGTGAAGTGTCAGCATCACGTATTTTTTAAGTGTCCGTAATAATTTACATCACCATCATATAGCAGCTTGTCTCGCTCACTGCAGGACATAAGCCTCTCTTAACCCTTTTTCTTCGGGAGGATGGGTAAAAAACATTTACGTACAGCCCCCAGTGCTCTAAATTGCTCTGGGGAGTGTGGGACTACTCGCCTTCTTGGCTAGACTACCCACTAAAAACCCACTCCTCAATTCTACTCCTTGCACCCCGGAGACCGTCAAGTACCTATTACTTGGTGTGTAGGATTGTCAGAAAATTGTTCCGTTTATTTATTTCTATTATCCCTTTCGTCTTGAGCTTTGCTTTCCATAATCTCTCTTATGGTATACTCGATATCCTTTCAATTGTCAGGTGTTTGCAGCATTAGGTTGATGATGTTCACCGGCGTTAGAGTTCTTCCGATTTTTGATGTAAGGTTCCTTCTGTTTTTTTTTTCATTTGTGACACTTGAAAATCGTGTGCTCCGCATCATCCTCCTCGTCGCAGAAGCGGCAGTACGGCGAATCGATTATTTTAAATCTGTGTAAATACTTTTGGAAGTCCCCGTGTCCTGATATGGCTTGTGTTGTACAGTGTGTGATTTCTTCGTGCTTCTGCTCTGTCCATGTTTTTATCATCGGTATTTCGTTATCTTCTTCATCGGAGTCATTTTGTTCATCTGGCTGTTTGCGGCTGGCTATCCTATCTTTCCTGCCATTTATTTATTATTTTCTCTCTTTCTTGTCCTCCGTTTTCAGATCCTGCGTCGTATGTGTTGGACCTTTCTTCAATTAGGAGGTCTATAGGTGGTGTTCCCGTTATGACTTGTAGCGCTTTGGTATAAGCTGTCCTATATACCTGTGATATTACCATTAGTAGTTTGCGTTGAACTCTTATGTTATTATGTGTATTTATAGTTTATGAATTTGATCGCCTTTTGCCAGATCGGTGTTCCGTATAGTAGTTTGCAATACACAATTGTCGACAGTACTTTCCTTTTTTCCCCGTTCGGTCATCTTATGTTGGGCAGGATCATGTTTAGTCTTTTGACCGCACCTTCCGTTTTCTTGATGGTTTCTATAATATGTCTTGTCATTCTAAGGTCAGTATCGAAATATACCCCAAGATATTTTTTCGCTGGCATCGTCTCTATGTCATTGTTTCCCACTCTTATCGTCAAGTGCCGCACTTTCCGTCTTCCCACTATCATTACGGCCTCCGTTTTTGCTGGAGCCAGTTTCAGTTTTTTCATATCCATCCATTGTTGTATTTTGCTGATCGCCGTTTCCGTTGTTTGTCTAATTTTTTCGGCCGTCATACCGCTAACGACCAATGCTATATCATCTGCGTACCCTATGAGGGTTACTTCTTTTGGCATTTTTATTTTAAGGACTCCGTCGTAGTAAATGTTCCATAATGTGGGTCCCAGGACAGAGCCTTGGGGGAACTACGCACGTTACTTCCATCTCACCACTTTCCCCTACCAGTACTGTTCTTTCTTCCAGGTAGCCTTGAATCAATCTTATTAAGTATGGTGCTATTTTCCTTCTCTCTAATTCTACTACTATTTCGCTCCACGGCGCAGTTAAAAGCGTTTTTGACGTCCAGAGTCACTAGCAGGCGGCATTTTCGTCTTTTATATGCTCCGGTGTTTACGCTTTCTGCAATGTCCTGCACTTTTTTCATCTTTCTTTTCTGAAACCGTATTGCAGATTTGCCAGTCCACCTGTTTTTTTTTCTAATTCTTCAGTTAGTCTTATGTTTAATAACTGCTCGAGTAGCTTCCCCATTGTGTTAAGAAGACACAACGGCCTATACGTACTAGTTGTATTTTCCATCTTTCTGCCTTTCTCGATTAGTACCAGCCGCGATTTTTTCCACTTCCTTCGTTCCTCGCCTTCAACTAGGTGGTGGTTCATGACGTCTAGGCAGGACTCTTTTTGCGTCTGGGCAAAGATTTTAGCGATTTCCGGTGTTATATTGTCCGGGCCTGGAGCTTAGTTCGTTTTTGTCCTTTGTACTGCTCTTTCCATTTTGCCAGAGTGAAGAGGGGGATCTCCTGTTCTTCTACCCACGGCTTATTCCAGATTACTTTTGGGTTTTTTTGTCATTAGATCTTCGTCAGTCTTTTGTATTCTTTGTAGCACCCTCAGTTTTTTACATGCTATTTTATAGGCATCTCCCAATATATCGCTGTTCAGTTCCTCTATCAGTTCCCTTCATGCTTTCTCTTTCTGTCTTTTTATAGCTTTTTCCAGCTCATTCCTTTTGCTTTCTATTGTTACCACATCGTCCGAGGGATTACAGAAACAAACCCCATTACAAATTATTAGAGAATTCTAAGAGAAAATGAGATTTGGAATCTTTTATAATCCATACCTGGAAGGATCTATTATAAGCGGTCCATGGTCGCTACAGTGGAAATAAAACCCCATTGTGAAAGACTCGTATGATAAAGTGCTAGAACAGCTTCGAGTTTTAAGTCTAAATACGCATTGCATCGCTTTAATCTTACTATTTCGTTCTTCTGATCGATTAACTCGAGAAGTAACGACTTAATATGTGTCCCTTGGTTCACTAACTGTAGTGCTCTCAATGTGCTTTTTTCAAGATCAAAGGCATCTACAAGGCACTGCATCGCATCAATGATGACAGTGGAATTTCGTCCTCAGATAATACTGCTTGCTTACTAGAACGGCGGAGGCACAAGTTGAAACAGACACCATCAAGATCTCTGCAACTCGAGGGTGCCCACAGGGCGGTTTGTTATCACCACTGCTGTTGAGCCTAGTAGTTGACGAACTACTCGCTAGGCTGAACGGCCTAGACATTAAATGTCAAGGTTACGCCGATGACATAGTCATAATAGCCAGAGGGAAGTTTGAGAAGTTTGAGGGAAGTTGACGCTCTGTGAAATCGTACCGAGAAGCCTCAAAGTAACTAATAGATGGTGTCAAACAGTGGGACTAAAAATCAATCCGAGGTAAAACCAGAAAAGTTTGAGGGAACGCTCCACCGAACCAACGCATTCACCGAAGTTTGAGGGAAAGCTCGGTGAAATTGTACCGAGAGGCCTCAAAGTAAATAATAGATGGTGTGAAACATGGAACTGATACTTTATCCGAGCAAAGCCACGGTAATACCCTTTACTAGGAAGAGAAGCTTAAACTGCTTACACCCCATATTGTTAGATGGGAGAGCAGAGAATACAACAAGCAGGAGATAAAGTATCGCTAGATAGTAAACTCCTATGGAACAGGCACGCTGAAGCAACGGTAGGAAAAGCCAAAGGCGCTCTAATGGTATGAAGAAATCTGGCAGGGAAAACGTGGAGTTGTAGGGTGTAACCCAACAATCCTGTGATGGATGTACACCTGCGAGCACTCGCAGGGCAGTTGCGTCGGGAAGTAAAAATGTCAAATATTAACGTCACAGCGACAGTTTCAAAAAATGAATTATAAAAATTGTTTGTAAATTTGCTTTTTCGCGAATGTGAACAAACTGATGTTATAATATTTGACATTTTTGTCACACTGAGTAACATGATATGCGACATGTGTCAAAATATCAAATATTAACGATGCAGCGACAGTTTCAAAATAAATGAATCAAAAAATTTTAGATGTTATTATTTTACTAATGTTATAATATTTGTCATTTCTATAAACTAGATGTCACACAGAGTAAGATGTTATGCGAAATGTGTCAAAATTTCAAATATTAACGTGACAGCGACAGTTTCAAAAAATGAAGTCAAAATTGTATGTAAGTTTTGCGATTGTACAGAAACTGTCAAACTTATGTTAAAATATCTCTCATTTCTATAAACTAGATGTTACACTAAGTAATATGAAATGCGACATGTGTCAAAATGTCACGTATTAATGTCACAGCGACAGTTTGAAAAAATGAATTATAAAAATTGTTTGTAAATTTGCTTTTTCGCGATTGTGAACAAAATGATATTATAATATTTGAAATTTTTGAAACTTAGGTTTCAAACTGAGTAACATGATATGCGAGATGTGTCAAAATGTCAAATATTAACGATGCAGTGACAAAAAATGCAGTTTCAAAAAATGAATAAATTTTTTTTAGATGTTATTATTTTACTGATGTTATAATATTGGTTATTTCTATAAACTAGATGTCGCACTGAGTAACATGATATGCGACATGTGTCAAAATTGCAAATATTAACGTCATAGCGACAGTTTCAAAAAATGAATAGTCAAAATTGTATGTAAATTTGCTTTTTCGCTATTGTACAGAGACTGTCAAACTGATGTTATAATATTTGTCATTTCTATAAACTAGATGTCATACTGAGTAATATGCAAATGGACATGTGTCAAAATCTCACGTATTAATGTCACAGCGACAGTTTCAAAAAATGAATTATAAAGATTGTGAATTTGCTTTTTTGCGAATGTGAACAAACTGATGTTATAATATTTGACATTTCTGTAACTTAGATGTCACACAAAGTAACATGATATGCGACATGTGTCAAAATGTCCAATATTAACATTGCAGTGACAGTTTCAAAAAGTGATTTTTTTTTTATGTTATTATTTTACTGATGTTATAATATTTGTTATTTCTATCAACTATATGTCACACTGAGTAGCATGATATGCGGCATGTGTCAAAATGTCAAATATTAACGTCACAGCGACAGTTTCAAAAAATAAATAGTCAAAATTGTATGTAAATTTGTTTTTTCGCGATTGTACAGAGACTGTCGAACTGATGTTAAAATATTTGTCATTTCTTTAAACTAGATGTCACACTGAGTAATATGACATACGACATGTGTCAAAATGTCACGTATAAATGTCACAACGACAGTTTCAAAAAATGAATTATTAAAATTGTTTCAAAATTTTTTTTTTGCGATTGTGAACGATCTGATGTTATAATATTTGACATTTCTGTAAACTAGATGTCACACTGAATAACATGATATGCGACATATGTTCAAATGTCAAATATTAACGATGCAGCGACAGTTTAAATTAATCACAAATTTTAAGATGATATTATTTTACTGATGTTATAATATTTGTCATTTCCATAAACTAGATGTCGCGCTAAGTAAAATGATATGCGACATGTGTCAAAATGTCCAATATTAACATTGCAGTGACAGTTTCAAAAAGTGAATAAATTTTCTTTTTATGTTATTATTTTACTGATGTTATAATATTTGTTATTTCTATCAACTATATGTCACACTGAGTAGCATGATATGCGACATGTGTCAAAATTTCAAATATTAACGTCATAGCGACAGTTTCAAAAAATGAATAGTCAAAATTGTATGTAAATTTGTTTTTTCGCGATTGTACAGAGACTGTCAAACTGATGTAAAAATAGTTGTCATTTCTATAAAGTAGATGTCACACTGAGTAAAAACACACTGCATGTCTCAAAATGTTAAATATTAACGCCACAGTGACAGTTTCAAAAAATTATATCGCAACAAACAATGTAAATTTGCTTTTTCGCGATTTTAAAGGAACTGTCAAACTTATGTTGTTATATTTGATATTTCTATAAATTAGATGTCACACTGAGTAACGTGATGTGCGACATGTGTCAGAATGTCATATATTAACGTCGCAACCACAGTCTCAAAAAATGAATTTTAAAAATTCTTCGTAAATGGACTTTTTTGCGATTGTGAAGAAATTGTCAAATTGAAGTTGTAAATTTTGACATTTCTGTAAACTAGATGTCACACTGAGTAACATGATATATGACATATGTCAAAATGTCAAATATTAACGGCACTGTGACAGTTTCAAAAAATGAACCCTAAAAATTAAATTTGCTTTTTCGCGATTGTAAAGAAACTGTCAGTAGCGTCGGTCAATTGGGCGAATGCCCGGGGCCCACGAGCTAGGGGAGGCCCACAGGGGCTGTGGCGGGGGCATTTTGGGACGACCCCCCCATTTTGCTGAAATTAAAGGAAGGAAAATAAAGTTCAATTTTGTTTTTCTTTAATATTAATATATTATATTATATTTCTTCTATACATATGTTCCTTTCTTGTATGTATTAAAAATTAAAGAATTTATTTGTTTATTCACTTTTTTATTTATTGGGGGCCCCACCGCAATATATATGCCCGGGGCATCAAAATTCAAACGACAGCTCTGGAAACTATCAAACTGCTGTTACCCCTTGACATACGAATAAAATTCGCGTTGACGTGTCGATATACATGTGATCTTATCACAAATATATGACGTCTTAGAGACGTCATTGTATGTCAAAAGGTTAACCCCTTGACATACGAATAAAATGCGTGTTGACGTGTCCATATACGTGTGATCTTATCACATATACATGACGTCTCAGAGATGTATATCAAAGGGGTTAAAAAAATTGTCATATTTGTAAACTATATGTCAAACTGAGTAATGTACAAGTGTCAAAATGTCAAATAATAATGTTACAGCGACAGTTGCAAAATATGAATAGTTTTTAGAGATTAAAAACCAGTTTTACGAGCGATATTATCAAACGTAAACTGTTATTACATAGACGTATTACATATCATTTTAAAGCTAATTTAATCTAGTTTACGGATTTTATTAACTCATTACAAAATAACTTTTATTGTCGTAAATATCGCCATTTTTGTATGACACTTAATATTTTGAAAAAAAAATAATTTTACTTGTATCTCAGTTAATTCCAACGTGATTTTATTGTGTTATATCTCATTTTGCAGGAAATTTAATCTAGTATAAGCGCATTGTTGTCTTATATAAATATTGTTAATATTTTTGAAGATATAAGGAGTTTACGAAATTGTTTGTATGTATGCCATATTCAATTTTCAAACGTCGATTGTTACCTAAGTGTTAATACGAGATAGATGTTTTGTGTATTATTTTAAAGGTAATTTAGTCTAGTTTCTGGAATTTGTAAGCTCATTCCAAAATTCCTTGTATTTTTGAAAATATCTTCTTTTTTCTGACACGTTTACTATTTCGAAACTTTAGTTTTGCTTAGCTCATATCTCACTTAATTCCAGCACAATTTCATTATGTGATACTTCATTTTGTAGATAATTTAATCTAGTTTAAGCGCATTGTTGTATCATTTAAATATTGTTAATATTTTCGAAGTTATAAGGAATTTTTGAAATTGTTACGCACACGAGACGTGAATTGACGAGAATGAACCTTGTGATACGCGATTTAATTCATGGATGCGCTATAGATGGCTTTGTCGCCTAAACTAACCGATAGATGGCACTTAGCAAACAAAGTTTTAACACTACGTAGACATATTACATATCATTTTAAAGTTAATTCATAAATATTCATAGGCCAATGATAGTTATTTACTTATTAACATACTTTTATTGCTATTATTAACATATGTTACTTACTTATTTACATTACAGGTGCTCAGTGCCATCTATCGTCGATTAGTTTAAACGATAAAGCCATCTTAAGCGCATCCACGAATTAAAACTCTTATCACATGGTTCATTCTCATTCGAGCTAAGCGAGAGTTAAGAGCTAGAATACGTTTAAACTTTGTTTGTGCCTGACGAAAAACGAAAGAGGCCGTCTCCAAAGTAAGTGAATAATTACATTTTAACCTGTGTATTTAGAACAAATATTAATTACATTTAATTCTCATAACTAATTAATTGTTTTTTATCAGTTTTTTTTTAAATTTAAATTAATTGAATAATTTAATTAAGATTGAATCGAATTGAGCATCTCTAAGAATCATTTTTGTACATATTTTAAGCCTTTCTAATAATTTTATTCTCTCCTTTGCTTAAGAATTAAACTAATTTTCGTTTCTCGACTCGCACGTGATT
Source organism: Phosphuga atrata (assembly GCA_944588485.1). Taxonomy (NCBI): domain Eukaryota; kingdom Metazoa; phylum Arthropoda; class Insecta; order Coleoptera; family Silphidae; genus Phosphuga; species Phosphuga atrata. The sequence goes on from OX155905.1 coordinate 10,736,995, forward strand.
CTTTTTTTGTGCGCCTTTCTGTAAAAAAACTTCGATCATAGAACAAAAACTCTTAAATATCTCCTTATATGATAAAATGCGCAGGGTCACAGCCAAAATTGAAGCCAAGTGAGCGTCTGTAAGAATCATTTTTGTAAATATTTTAAATCTTTCTAATAATTTTATTGTATCCTTTCGTTAATAATTAAACTAATTTTCGTTTAACTCTTATAACTCGGAAAATCACAACGAAATTTTCATGAAAATTTATGAGTAAATTCAAAAACGAAGTGGGAAAATTAATTTGGAAAATTTGTGAAATTTTCTGTATTTGTTTTTCAAGAAATTAAGGTCAAAGTTTGGTTGATTTTACAACGTTTGACCTTAATTTCTTGAAAAAAAGGAAATTCCACAAATTTTCCAATTGAATTTTCCAACTTCGCTTTTGAATTTCCTCGTAAATTTCATTGTGATTTTTCGAGTTATAAAAGAATTTCCACGACGACCTCAAAACAAATCTTAAAACTACACGTTAGTCTTACAAATTTTTCTTTCTAACTTTCCAAATTTTCTTCCAAAATTCAAATATTTGATAGAAGTAAATTCAGTATTAAATTTGGAATGAAAATCTGAAAGAAAATTCGCAATTTTCCTCCTAGTTTTTCCACAAACTTTTTTCCAAATTGTAACCTTAATTTCATAAAGAACAAATATAGGAAATTCCACAAATTTTCCAAATTAATTTTCCTACTTCGCTTTTGAATTTTCTCATAAATTTACAAGAAAATTTCTTTGTGATTTTTCGAGTTATAAGAGAATTTCCACGACGACCTCAAAACAAATCTTAAAACTACACGTTAGTCTTACAAATTTTTCTTTCTAACTTTCCAAATTTTCTTCCAAAATTCAAATATTTGATAGAAGTAAATTCAGTATTAAATTTGGAATGAAAATCTGAAAGAAAATTCGCAATTTTCCTCCTAGTTTTTCCACAAACTTTTTTCCAAATTGTAACCTTAATTTCATAAAGAACAAATATAGGAAATTCCACAAATTTTCCAAATTAATTTTCCTACTTCGCTTTTGAATTTTCTCATAAATTTACAAGAAAATTTCTTTGTGATTTTTCGAGTTATAAGAGAATTTCCACGACGACCTCAAAACAAATCTTAAAACTACACGTTAGTCTTACAAATTTTTCTTTCTAACTTTCCAAATTTTCTTCCAAAATTCAAATATTTGATAGAAGTAAATTCAGTATTAAATTTGGAATGAAAATCTGAAAGAAAATTCGCAATTTTCCTCCTAGTTTTTCCACAAACTTTTTTCCAAATTGTAACCTTAATTTCATAAAGAACAAATATAGGAAATTCCACAAATTTTTCAAATTAATTTTCCTACTTCACTTTTGAATTTCTCCATAAATTTTCATGGAATTTTTTTTCTAATTTTCCGAGTTATAAGAGAATTTTCACGACGACCTCAAGAAAAATCTTAAAATTACACGTTAGTCTTACAAATTTTTCTTTCTAACTTTCCAAAATTTTCTCCAAAATTCAAATATTTGTTAGAAGTAAATTCAGTATTAAATTTGGAATAAAAATCTGAAAGAAAATTCGCAATCTCCCGGCTGGTTTTTCCATAAACTCTTGCAAACTTTGACCTTAATTTCTTGAAAAACAAATAAAGTTAATTCCACAAATTTTCCAAATTAATTTTCCTACTTCGGTTTTGAATTTTCCCATAAATTTTCATGAAAATTTCGTTATGATTTTCCGAGTTATAAGAGAATTTCCACGACGACCTCAAGAAAAATCTTAAAATTACACGTTAGTCTTACAAATTTTTCTTTCTAACTTTCCAAAATTTTCTCCAAAATACAAATATTTGTTAGAAGTAAATTCAGTATTAAATTTGGAATGAAAATCTGAAAGAAAATTCGCAATCTCCCGGCTGGTTTTTCCATAAACTCTTGCAAACTTTGACCTTAATTTCTTGAAAAACAAATAAAGTTAATTCCACAAATTTTCCAAATTAATTTTCCTACTTCGGTTTTGAATTTTCCCATAAATTTTCATGAAAATTTCGTTATGATTTTCCGAGTTATAAATCTTAAAATTACACGTTAGTCTTACAAATTTTTCTTTCTAACTTTCCAAATAATTTTCCAAAATTCAAATATTTGTTAGAAGTAAATTAAGTATTAAATTTAGAATGAAAATTTGAAAGAAAATTCGCAATGGCCCGGCTGGTTTTTCCATAAACTATTCCAAACTTTGACCTTAATTTCTTGAAAAATGAATACAGGAAATTCCACAAATTTTCCAAATTAATTTTCCTACTTCGCTTTTGAATTTCCTTATAAATTTACAAGAAATTTTCGATGTGATTTTCCGAGTTATAAGACAATTTCCACGACGACCTCAAGAAAAATCTAAAAATTACACGTTAGTCTTAAAAATTTTTCTTTCTAACTTTCCAGATAATTTTCCAAAATTCAAATATTTGTTAGATGTAAATTCAGTATTAAATTTAGAATGAAAATGTGAAAGAAAATTCGCAATGTCCCGGCTGGTTTTTCCATAAACTCTTGGAAACTTTGACCTTAATTTCTTGAAAAACAAATAAAGGAAATTCCACACATTTTTCAAATAAATTTCCCTACTTCTCTTTTGAATTTCCCCATAAATTTTTATGAAAATTTCTTTGTGATTTTCCGAGTTATAAGAGAATTTCCACGACAAGCTCAAGAAAAATCTTAAAATTACACGTTAGTCGTACAAATTTTTCTTTCTAACTTTCCAAAAAATTTTCCAAAATTCAAATATTTGATAGAAGTAAATTCAGTGTTAAATTTAGAATGAAAATCTGAAAGAAAATTCGCATTTTCACGGCTGGTTTTTCCATAAACTCTTCCAAACTTTAACCTTAATTTGTTAAAAAACAAATACAGGAAATTTCACAAATTTTCCAAATTAATTTTTCTACTTCACTTTTGAATTTCTCCATAAATTTTCATGAAATTTTTTTTCTAATTTTCCGAGTTATAAGAGATTTTTCACGACGACCTCAAGAAAACCCGTATTAAAATTACCCGTTAGTCTTACAAATTTTTCTTTCTAACTTTTCAATTTTTTTTCCAAAATTCAAGTATTTGATAGAAGTAAATTCAGTATTAAATTTCGAATGAAAATCTGAAAGAAAATTCGGAATCTCCCTGCTTGTTTTTCCATAAACTCTTGCAAACTTTGACCTTAATTTCTTGAAAAACAAATAAAGTTAATTCGACAAATTTTCCAAATTAATTTTCCTACTTCGGTTTTGAATATCCCCATAAATTTTCATGAAAATTTCGTTATGATTTTCCGAGTTATAAGAGAATTTCCACGACGACCTCAAGAAAAATCTTAAAATTTCACGTTAGCCTTACAAATTTTTCTTTCTAACTTTCCCAATAATTTTACAAATTTCAAATATTTGCTAGAGGTAAATTAAGTATTAAATTTAGAATGAAAATGTGAAAGAAAATTCACAATCTCCCGGCTGGCTTTTCCATAAACTCTTGCAAATTTTGACCTTAATTTCTTGAAAAACAAATAAAGGAAATTCCACAAATTTTTCAAATAAATTTTCCTACTTCTCTTTTGAATTTCCCCTTAGAGTTTTATGAAAATTTCTTTGTGATTTTCGGAGTTATAAGAGAATTTCTACCACAAGCTCAAGAAAAATCTTAAAATTACACGTTAGTCGTACAAATTTTTCTTTCTAACTTTCCAAAAATTTTCTCAAGATTCAAATAGTTGATAGAAGTAAATTCAGTATTAAATTTGGAATGAAAGTCTGAAAGAAAATTCGCAATTTTCCTCCTAGTTTTTCCACAAACTTTTTTCCAAATTGTAACCTTAATTTCTTAAAGAACAAATATAGAAAATTCCACAAATTTTCCAAATTAATTTTCCTACTTCGCTTTTGAATTTCCTCATAAATTTACAAGAAAATTTCTTTGTGATTTTCCGAGTTATAAGAGAATTTCCACGACGACCTGAAGAAAAATTTTAAAATAACACGTTAGTCTTACAAATTTTTCTTTCTAACTTTCCAAATAATTTTCCAAAATTCAAATATTTGTTAGAGGTAAATTAAGTATTAAATTTGGAATGAAAGTCTGAAAGAAAATTTGCACTTTCACGGCTGGTTTTTCCATAAACTCTTCCAAATTTTAACCTTAATTTGTTAAAAAACAAATACCGGAAATTCCACAAATTTTCCAAATTAACTTTCCTACTTCACTTTTGAATTTCTCCATAAATTTTCATGAAATTTTTTTTCTAATTTTCCGAGTTATAAGAGAATTTTCACGACGGCCTCAAGAAAAATCTTAAAATTACCCGTTAGTCTTACAAATTTTTCTTTCTAACTTTCCAAAATTTTCTCCAAAATTCAAATATTTGATAGAAGTAAATTCAGTGTTAAATTTGGAATGAAAATCTGAAAGAAAATTCGCAATCTCCCGGCTGGTTTTTCCATTAACTCTTGCAAACTTTGACCTTAATTTCTTGAAAAACAAATAAAGGAAATTCCACACATTTTTCAAATAAATTTTCCTACTTCTCTTTTGAATTTCCCCATAAATTTTGATGAAAATTTCTATGTGACTTTCCGAGTTATAAGAGAATTTCCACGACAAGCTCAAGAAAAATCTTAAAATTACACGTTAGTCTTACAAACTTTTCTTTCTAACTTTCCAGATAATTTTCCAAAATTCAAATATTTGTTAGAAGTAAATTCAGTATTAAATTTGGAATGCAAATCTGAAAGAAAATTCGCAATCTCCCTGCTAGTTTTTCCATAAACTCTTGCAAACTTTGACCTTTATTTCTTGAAAAACAAATAAAGGAAATACCACAGATTATCCAAATGCATTTTCCTACTTTGCTTTTGAACTTCACCATAAATTTTGATAAAAATTTATTTGTGATTTTCCGAGTTATAAGAGAATTTCCACGACAAGCTCAAGAAAAATCTTAAAATTACACGTTAGTCGTACAAATTTTTCTTTCTAACTTTCCAAAAATTTTCTCAAGATTCAAATAGTTGATAGAAGTAAATTCAGTATTAAATTTGGAATGAAAATCTGAAAGAAAATTCGCAATCTCCCTGCTAGTTTTTCCATAAACTATTGCAAATTTTGACCTTTATTTCTTGAAAAACAAATATAGGAAATTCCACAGATTTTCCAAACGAATTTTTCTACTTTGCTTTTGAATTTCCCCATAAAATTTCATGAAAATGTCATTGTGATTTTAGGAGTTATAAGAGAATTTCCACGACTACCTCAAGAAAAATCTTAAAATTTCACGTTAGTCTTACAAATTTTTCTTTCTAACTTTCCAAAAAATTTTCCAAAATTCAAATATTTGTTAGAAGTAAATTCAGTATTAAATTTGGAATGAAAGTATTAAATTTAGAATGAAAATGTGAAAGAAAATTCACAATCTCCCGGCTGGCTTTTCCATAAACTCTTGCAAATTTTGACCTTAATTTCTTGAAAAACAAATAAAGGAAATTCCACAAATTTTTCAAATAAATTTTCCTACTTCTCTTTTGAATTTCCCCTTAGAGTTTTATGAAAATTTCTTTGTGATTTTCGGAGTTATAAGAGAATTTCTACCACAAGCTCAAGAAAAATCTTAAAATTACACGTTAGTCGTACAAATTTTTCTTTCTAACTTTCCAAAAATTTTCTCAAGATTCAAATAGTTGATAGAAGTAAATTCAGTATTAAATTTGGAATGAAAGTCTGAAAGAAAATTCGCAATTTTCCTCCTAGTTTTTCCACAAACTTTTTTCCAAATTGTAACCTTAATTTCTTAAAGAACAAATATAGAAAATTCCACAAATTTTCCAAATTAATTTTCCTACTTCGCTTTTGAATTTCCTCATAAATTTACAAGAAAATTTCTTTGTGATTTTCCGAGTTATAAGAGAATTTCCACGACGACCTGAAGAAAAATTTTAAAATAACACGTTAGTCTTACAAATTTTTCTTTCTAACTTTCCAAATAATTTTCCAAAATTCAAATATTTGTTAGAGGTAAATTAAGTATTAAATTTGGAATGAAAGTCTGAAAGAAAATTTGCACTTTCACGGCTGGTTTTTCCATAAACTCTTCCAAATTTTAACCTTAATTTGTTAAAAAACAAATACAGGAAATTCCACAAATTTTCCAAATTAACTTTCCTACTTCACTTTTGAATTTCTCCATAAATTTTCATGAAATTTTTTTTCTAATTTTCCGAGTTATAAGAGAATTTTCACGACGGCCTCAAGAAAAATCTTAAAATTACCCGTTAGTCTTACAAATTTTTCTTTCTAACTTTCCAAAATTTTCTCCAAAATTCAAATATTTGATAGAAGTAAATTCAGTATTAAATTTGGAATGAAAATCTGAAAGAAAATTCGCAATCTCCCGGCTGGTTTTTCCATTAACTCTTGCAAACTTTGACCTTAATTTCTTGAAAAACAAATAAAGGAAATTCCACACATTTTTCAAATAAATTTTCCTACTTCTCTTTTGAATTTCCCCATAAATTTTGATGAAAATTTCTATGTGACTTTCCGAGTTATAAGAGAATTTCCACGACAAGCTCAAGAAAAATCTTAAAATTACACGTTAGTCTTACAAACTTTTCTTTCTAACTTTCCAGATAATTTTCCAAAATTCAAATATTTGTTAGAAGTAAATTCAGTATTAAATTTGGAATGCAAATCTGAAAGAAAATTCGCAATCTCCCTGCTAGTTTTTCCATAAACTCTTGCAAACTTTGACCTTTATTTCTTGAAAAACAAATAAAGGAAATACCACAGATTATCCAAATGCATTTTCCTACTTTGCTTTTGAACTTCACCATAAATTTTGATAAAAATTTATTTGTGATTTTCCGAGTTATAAGAGAATTTCCACGACAAGCTCAAGAAAAATCTTAAAATTACACGTTAGTCGTACAAATTTTTCTTTCTAACTTTCCAAAAATTTTCTCAAGATTCAAATAGTTGATAGAAGTAAATTCAGTATTAAATTTGGAATGAAAATCTGAAAGAAAATTCGCAATCTCCCTGCTAGTTTTTCCATAAACTATTGCAAATTTTGACCTTTATTTCTTGAAAAACAAATATAGGAAATTCCACAGATTTTCCAAACGAATTTTTCTACTTTGCTTTTGAATTTCCCCATAAATTTTCATGAAAATGTCATTGTGATTTTAGGAGTTATAAGAGAATTTCCACGACTACCTCAAGAAAAATCTTAAAATTTCACGTTAGTCTTACAAATTTTTCTTTCTAACTTTCCAAAAAATTTTCCAAAATTCAAATATTTGTTAGAAGTAAATTCAGTATTAAATTTGGAATGAAAATCTGAAAGAAAATTTGCATTCTCCCTTCTAGTTTTTCCACTAACTTTTTTCCAAATTTTAACCTTAATTTCTTAAAGAACAAAAATAGGAAATTCCACAAATTTTCCAAATTAATTTTCCTACTTCGCTTTTGAATTTCCTCATAAATTTACAAGAAAATTTCTTTGTGATTTTCCGAGTTATAAGAGAATTTCCACGACAAGCTCAAGAAAAATCTTAAAATTACACGTTAGTCGTACAAATTTTTCTTTCTAACTTTCCAAAAATTTTCTCAAGATTCAAATAGTTGATAGAAGTAAATTCAGTATTAAATTTGGAATGAAAATCTGAAAGAAAATTCGCAATCTCCCGGCTGGTTTTTCCATAAACTCTTGCAAACTTTGACCTTAATTTCTTGAAAAACAAATAAAGGAAATTCCATACATTTTTCAAATGAATTTTCCTACTTCTCTTTTTATTTTTTTCCCCCATAAATTTTTATGAAAATTTCTTTGTAATTTTCCGAGTTATAACATAATTTCCACGACAAACAAGATTATTCTGGACTAGATAAACAAGACTAGACGGACAAGTCTAGACAAACAAGACTAGACAGACAAGACTAAGACAAAAAAAAACTTCGTCTAGTCTAGGACTAGAATGGACTAGACAAGATTAGTTCAAGTAGATTTAAATATTAAAGGTTTTATTTTTTTTCCAGGGGGCCAGGTTGTTGTGCAACATAAGAACTCTTGTCGTATTTGCCAGAGGAAGGTAATGGAAGGGCTAACCATTGTGTGATCAGCTAATGAAGGGATAAATGGCACAACTTTTGATGATATGGGAATATTTCCTCGTGCTATCTAGGATATATTTAAACTCGTCTCAGATTGCTCATATAGAATATTGAGTTCTTTCTTTGTTCTTTCATTGAGATATATCTCAGATAAGAATAAGAATAATAACGCCCCAACCGAACAAGAAACGAAGAAGTCCAAAAATTTGGAAGACAAAATCCATCTTCAAATTCCTCTGGACCGGCTGATCAGCAGCGACTCCATGATCTCCTTGGACTCCGCCGTCACCGTGGTCCTGGCCAAGACGAAGAGACCCGAAGAAGGTACCACAACCAAACGGGAAGCAAAAAGATGCCAGGTTTTACTTGAGGAGAATTATCGACTTCACAGAATCTCCAAAGAAATTCCGCAAGGAAGACGAAGGCATCCTGTTAATATCTTCGTTGAGTAACAACAACATTGAAGATTTGAAGTTATTTACGAACGTGATTTCGCCCGCGACGAAGATCCAGATTGCTCAGATAGAATATTCTGTGTGAAAGAGAAGTTCAGGGGCTCCGAGGCGAGTCGAAGAAAGTGATGATGGGAGACGTCACCGAGATCGAAGAGCACGAATGGAAGAAGAAGAACGAGATCATCAGCGAAGTCATCTCGGAGATCGAAGCGGAACCGAACGAGGAGCTATAGAAGATCATGAAGATCGAAGAGGATCGAGAAATTTTGACGCAGTTGATGGAGCTCTGAAGAAACTTGAAGTGGATCATTCAGATGCTGTAGAAGATCAAGGTGCAACGCCTGATGGGTTGAAGAAAACTGGGGCAGATTTGAAGAAATCATAAGGAAATGAAGTGAAAATTGCAGAAACTCATTATGTTGCTGATAAAGATAAGGCTATGGATCACCTGGAAATCGTTGAAGATTATGCCGCAGTGTCAACTGATGGATTGAAGAAAATTGGAGCGGAAGAAATCACAAGGAGGGAAAGTGGAAATTCCAGAAAACCATTCTATTGCCGATGACCAGAAGGCTGTCGACCACCTGGAAACCATTGAGGATCATGGCGCAGTGTTAAACGATGGAGCAGATTTGAAGAAATCACCGGAAGGCGAGGTGAAAATTGCGGAAGAACAATCGGATATTGCTGAATTCAAGGCTATCGATCATTCAAAGACAGTCGAAGATCAAGGTGCATCGCTAATTGATGACTTGAAGAAATCTGGAGAAGATATGAAGGAATCGCAAGGAGAAGTGGTGAAAATTGAAGCAAATCATTCAGTAGATGATGAAGATAAGGCTATCAATTAACCGAAAACCTTTGAGAATCAAGTTGCAATTGTGACTGATGGATTGAAGATAAGATGGTTAGTTCAGGAAGAGTAGCTCAAACAAAAGCAACTGGCACAAGGCTCAAAGAAGGAGGAATTAACAACAGGTAACTAAACATTTACCAATCCACTTATATATAAGTTAACACATATTTCTTTTTAATTTAGATCAGTATCTACATTTCGGCTAGTTATTCGGTAACTAGGTGATAGTCAGCCAGGACAAACCACCATTTAGGATCATGGCGTCGTGTTAACTGCTGGATTGAAGAAAACTGGAGCAGATTCGAAGAAATCACAAGTAGATGAAGTGAGAATTGGAGACTCATTCTGTTGCTGATGAAGATAAGGCTATCGACCACCTGGGAACCATTGGGGATCATGGCGCAGCGTTAACTGATGTATTGAAGAAAACTAGGGCAGATTTGGAGCAATCACCGGAAGGCGATGTGAAAATTGCGGAAAAACAATCGGATGTTGATGAAGTCAAGGCTATATATTATTTGAAGACAGTTGAATATCAAGGTGCTTCGCTAATTGATGACTTGAAGAAATCTGGAGAAGATATGAAGGAGTCGCAAGGGGAAGTGGTGAAAATTGAAGAAAATCATTCGGTTTATGATGAAGATAAGGCTATCGACCAACTGGAAACTATTGAGGATCATGGCGCAGTGTTAACTGATGGATTAAAGAAAACTGGAGAAGAAGATTTCAACGAATCACCGGAAGGTGAGGTGAAAATTGCGGAAGAACGATGAAGTCAAGGCTATCGATCATTAGTAGACAGACGAAGATCAAGGCGCATCGCTAATTGATGACTTCTGATGAAATCTGCAGAAGAGTTGAAGCAATCGCAAGGAGGAGCAAACGTTTGTGTGCGCTGGTAGGAAATGCAAGATCCGACGGGCAGACCGGTTTTGCATGACTCCTGGCGCTAATAATGACACGTTAATTGTTACACGTTAGCTAAAATTAGTTAACATTATATATATCATGGTGTTCAATGCATTTTGTCTTTCCTTTAATTGTATTTTTATTGCATTTATTGTGTTATTATGCTAATGTGTCTATTGTATTTAACATATTCAGATATTTATTGTGTTGTTGCATGTAATTATTCTATCCATGTATTTATTTTGACCATCACATCCATAAATGATGGAAAGTGATGAAACGAAACTGATCCTTTCACACCAGAAACATGAACCGACTCCTTTTCAGAGCCACAGTTAACAATTACCTTTGCAATTATAGAGGGCATATCATCCGTCAAAGAAGAACTACTGCAAAACCTTTGTATCCAGCATACAGGAGACACATAGAAGCTATAAAATGCACAGACCAGAATTAAAGGGAATGGTCCTTGCAATAGAAAGACCTCATAATAAGTATGGAAGCGCCATCTTTGTCCATCCAGATGTTCAAGTCCTCTCCACGGCACTCACGGAGGAAAACGACATTGAAATTCTCAGCCAACTGTACGATTTCATCTCAGCATAAACCACCTGGCGCTGATTTTATCATCAATAATCCAATCCAATTTCCAAAATATAAGCAAATTGTGATTGGCGACTTCAACAGCGAAAAGCTGCATTTGGAGATATGATCTTGAAGATAAGAATGGAAGAGCAGTGTAAGAAATAAATACCCTGATCCACAATGCAAAACAGCCTGCATCATTCAACAGTGGGAGATGGAAACGAGGTTACAACCCTGACCTCATTCTCAGCAGTAACAGAATCAGCGAACTATGTTCTCCAATACCTAATACTGTGCCAATGTGCCAAATATTTACTGCGGTTATACCTCAGAAGGTACCATTCCACAGGAGGTACTACAACTTCAAGAAAGCTGAATGGTCAAAATTTGCAGATATGTTGGACATCGAAGTGAACCCACACCTGAATCCTATGATATCTTCAACGTCAACTGTAAAGAAGTGCTCCAGAAGGTCTATACCTCGCGGCTGCCGGATTTTATTTATACCTAATCTCACCTCAGATGAAGCTGCCGTACTCACAGAATACAGGAAGTTATTTGAAGAAAACCCTTTCAGTGAATCAACAGTATAAGCTGGGAACAGACTCATTTTCGTCATTAGACAACCAAAACGGGATAAATGGACTAGAACTATAGAAGAACTGGATCTGAGAAGAGACAGCCATAAGGCATGGAGACGTCTAAGCAATGATCCGACAAAGACCTGTGTACAGTATATCACCGCCAACCAAATAGCACGTCAGGTTTTGCTCATCATCCATTGCATTGATAATTGCATTGATGATCATCCAAGCTTTGGACAAGCCCATCCACAAGCATAAGGTGCCTAGACATTCAAGAGGAAAGTAACGATCTTACAATACCATTCAGAATAGCAGAGCTGGAGAAGGCTAATAAACAAACCACAGAATCGTATGACATCTTCAGCACAACTGTGAAGAAGTGCTCCAGAAGGTTTATACCTCGCGGCTGCCGGATTTCATTTATACCTGGTCTCAGCTATCAGATGAAGCTGCCTTACTCACAGAATTCTTTTTCTTAGAACGTCGTCTCTCTAACGAAGGTTTTCAATCTGTTTAGGAACTATAATGGTGCGCGAAACCGCACCTCTGAAAATCTCTATAGATGTCCGTCCGCCCCATCGACGCAGATCTTTAAGCCATGAGTTCTGCCGTCTGCCCACAGATTGTTTCTTCTCGATCTTTCCTTTGATGAGGAACTCGTACCGCTCCCCTCTTATAACGTCATGATTCTGAATAGTTTCCAGGCGGTCGATAGCCTTATCTTCATCAGGAACAGAATGAGTTTCTCCAATTCTCACTTCATCTACTTTATCTACAAGAAAACTGGAGCAGATTCGAAGAAATCATCGAATCTGCTCCAGTTTTCTTCAATCCATCAGTTAACACTGCGATATGATCTTCAACGGTTTTCAGTTGGTCGATAGCCTTATCTTCATCAGCAACAGAATGAGTTTCTCCAATTCTCACTTTCTTTCCTTGCGATTTCTCATAACGTGTCCGATGTATTGGAGCTTTCGTTCTTTGATGGTTGTCAGCAGTTCTTTATCTTTACCTATTCTCCTTAACACTTCTATGCGGCTATACAAGTACATCAATGCGGCTCTCCATTGATTGGCAGAACGTCCAGCTGTCCGAGCCATAGAGCAGCACTTGGAAGATATAACAGCGCAATTAGTATGCGGAGCTGTAGGTTTAGATCTCTACTGGTGAAGAGGTTCTTCATGGAGACTCACAGAATACAGGAAACCCTTTGAAGAAGCCAAACAAAAGGGGATCAATGGACTAGAACTATAGAAGACCTGGATCTGAGAAGAGACAGCCATAAGGCATGGAGACTTTTAGGACGTCTAAGCAATGATCCGACAAAGACATTACAACATCACCGCCAACCAAATAGCACGTCAGCTTTTGATGAACTGGAAGCCCATCCCCAAGCACAAAGTGCCCAGACATTCAGGAGGAAAGTAACGATCTTACAATACCACTCAGAACAGGCAGATCTGAAGAAGGCCATCAAAACAACCAGCTTGGATGACATTCGGACAGAACAATTTAAGCATTTCGGCTTAAAAACAAAGGAATGGATACTCCACCTCTTCAATAACTGCATGAAGAATTATCAAATCCCAGAAATATGGCGGAAGAGTCGGGTGATGCCTCTGTTGAAACCTGGCAACGAAGGGAACAACCCGAAGAGTTTCAGACCAGTTACACTCCTCTGTCACCTCTACAAACTAATAGAAAGAATGATTCTGAATTGCCTTATACCCGAAATTGATCCTCTGCTCATACCCGAATAAGCCGGATTTCGTCCCGGCAAAAGCTATACTGGACACTTGCTGAAACTTACACAGTTCGTATAAGATGGTCTCGAAGCAGCTAAGGTAACTGGAGTGGCATTTGTTGATTTATCGGCAGCCTACGACACTGTTAACCATCAGCTCCTACTTGCTAAGTTTTACACGTTGACTAAGAGCTCCAGGTTTATTGCCATTCTCTTGCAGAATCGGAGGTATTTTTTGGATTTTCAAGAAGAATGTCCTACCCTTCAATTCAATATAGTCTGAAGTCAAAAATTGTGCGATTACAGTCTGAAGTCATAATGTCTGTGACTACAGTCTGAAGTCATAAAGTCTGTGACGACAGTCTGAAGTCATAAAGTCTGTCACTATAGTCTGAAGTCATAAAGTCTGTGACTACAGTCTGAAGTCATAAAGTCTGTCACTATAGTTTGAAGTCATAAAGTCTGTCACTATAGTCTGAAGTCATAAAGTCTGTCACTATAGTCTAAAGTCATAAGGTCTGTCACTATAGTCTGAAGTAATAAAGTCTATCACTATAGTCTGAAGTCATAAAGTCTGTCACTATAGTCTGAAGTCATAAAGTCTGTCACTATAGTCTGAAGTCATAAAGTCTGTCACTATAGTCTGAAGTCATAAAGTCTGTCACTATAGTCTGAAGTCATAAAGTCTGTCACTATAGTTTGAAGTCATAAAGTCTGTCACTATAGTCTGAAGTCATAAAGTCTGTCACTATAAACTGAAGTCATAAAGTCTGTCACTAGTGTCTGAAATCATAAAGTCTTTCACTATAGTCTGAAGTCATAAAGTCTGTCACTATAGTCTGAAGTCATAAAGTTTGTTACTATAGTCTAAAGTCATAAAGTCTGTCACTATAGTTTGAAGTCATAAAGTCTGTGACTACAGTCTGAAGTCATAAAGTCTTTTACTACTATAGTCTGAAGTCATAAAGTCTGTCACTATAGTCTGAAGTCATAAAGTCTGTCACTATAGTTTGAAGTCATAAAGTCTGTCACTATAGTCTGAAGTCATAAAGTCTGTCACTATAAACTGAAGTCATAAAGTCTGTCACTAGTGTTTGAAATCATAAAGTCTGTCACTATAGTCTGAAGTCATAAAGTCTATCACTATAGTCTGAAGTCATAAAGTCTGTCACTATAGTCTGAAGTCATAAAGTCTGTCACTATAGTTTGAAGTCATAAAGTCTGTGACTACAGTCTGAAGTCATAAAGTCTTTTACTATAGTCTGAAGTCATAAAGTCTGTCACTATAGTCTGAAGTCATAAAGTCTATCACTATAGCCTGAAGTCATAAAGTCTATCACTATAGTCTGAAGTCATAAAGTCTGTCACTATATTCTGAAGTCATAAAGTCTGTCCCTATAGTCTGAAGTCATAAAATGTATCACTATAGTCTGAAGTCATAAAGTTTGTCACTATAGTTTGAAGTCATAAAGTCTGTCACTAGTGTCTGAAATCATAAAGTCTATCACTATAGTCTGAAGTCATAAAGTCTATCACTATAGTCTGAAGTCATAAAGTCTATCACTATAGTTTAAAGTCATAAAGTCTGTCACTATAGTCTGAAATCATAAAGTCTGTCACTATAGTCTGAAGACATAAGGTATATCACTATAGTCTGAAGTCATAAAGTCTGTCACTATAGTCTGAAATCATAAAGTTTGTCACTATAGTTTGAAATCATAAAGTCTGTGACTACAGTCTGAAGTCGTAAAGTCTTTCACTATAGTCTGAAGTCATAAAGTCTGTCACTATAGTCTGAAGTCATAAAGTCTATCACTATAGTCTGAAGTCATAAAGTCTGTCACTATAGTCTGAAGTCATAAAGTCTGTCACTATAGTTTGAAGTCATAAAGTCTGTCACTATAGTCTAAAGTCATAAAGTCTGTCACTATAGTCTGAAGTCATAAAGTCTGTCACTATAGTCTGAAGTCATAAGGTCTGTCACTATAGTCTGAAGTCATAAAGTCTGTCACTATAGTCTGAAGTCATAAAGTCTGTCACTATAGTCTGAAATCATAAAGTCTGTCACTATAGTCTGAAGTCATAAAGTCTGTCACTATAGTCTGATGGATCACGGCTAATGGAGAGGGAGATTTAGTTGGGCCCACTAAATTATTCAGCGTCTATTCACCAGCGGATGCGGCTGTAAGCTGTCAGCCTTAGCGTAAGCGGCGCGCTAATATAAATATAATATATAAAAATCTTACCTAGAACCGGGTTGTGTTCAAGATTTTAAAGTAAAATGCCTAAATATAGGGATTCTTCATCAATCGAAATTTGCAATTCAGTATTCTCTGCAATACGTAATTGTTAAACAATATTTAATACTTAAAAAATTGTCTCTTTGTCAAGACCTTGGACCAGGTCTGATTTGTGCTTTTATGCACAGAACAATTTACAAGCCTGATATATAAAATGTTATGCTTGTATATAAGAGAAACTATCACCAAAAAAATATTAAGAATGGGGCTAGTAAAATGGTATAGAAAAGATAGTTAATATTTGTTCTTAATTTTTACACAGGTTATTAATACACAGGTTAAAATGTAATTATTCACTTACTTTGGAGACGGCTTCCTTCTTTTTTCGTCAGGCACAAACAAAGTTTAAACGTATTCTAGCTCTTAACTCTCGCTTAGCTCGAATGAGAATGAACCTTGTACCTACATGCTAGTAATGTATGAATAGAATGAAGTATGTAATAGAATGAACCTACATGCTAGTAATGTAAGCGTAAAGCATTTTCCGGCATGATTTTATAAATCTTTTCTTTTGATTCTTCTTATGCAACTTACCAGGACGTGGCAACGTATTCTGTTTTCCAAGAGTACTACCTGCAATTGTTGCAGGTTTTGAATACGAATTCAAATTTCTATATAATAAAGCTAATGGACCGTTTGCGGTCATTACTTCGTTTCCTATCGTTTCTGTGTTATCCGACGTGTCTACTTCGGGTAATTCGTTGTGTTTTAGATTCCTCTTGGCAATTATGGCAACTCTGTCTCCGGCTCGTCGGCCCATGTCCTTCCTGTAGGTTTTACGGTTTGGGATATTCAGGCGGTTCCATCTTTACTGAATCTCTTATTGGAATTCCCTTTATATATACTCAATATAAATTAATAGTATGACTAAATAAATTACCTGCTGGTGGTCTAACAGCTTCGAGTTTTAAGTCTAAGTAGGCATTGCGTCGCTTTAATCCTACTATATCGTTCTTCTGATCGAATAACTCGAGAAGTAACTACTTAACCTGTGCTCCTTGGTTCACTAACAGTAGTGTCAATGTGCTCTTTCCAAGTTCAAGTTTTTGAAAAGTTTCTATTTTTTTTAGTCTATTTGTCCCTCATGCAAAATTATGAGAAAACTGCTGATTTCTTTCAGATCATATTCCTTTAATATAGTTTTTGAAAGTGTAAACACCAAGTCATAAAGTCTGTTACTACAGTCTGAATTGTTGCTCTTTCTCTGGGGTTTCGTCTTGGAAATATTAAACTTTGATCACAAATAGAAATTGAGTTTTTTATTTACGTTGGTTTGGAATTTACATTTCTGTGGTTAATAAATGTTGGAACATTAGGAACAGCCGCAAGATTAAATCGTTGTTGAAGACGCTTCGTCTCTCTGTTACATGAGTTACATGAAAAAAATATCTTCTGGCGAATTGGAATATATTTGTACATTTTCTTTGCACATGTAGAAAGAAAAATTCATTCTTATCGATTGAAGGCGGTAATTCATTATATAACCCCGTTAAAGGAAACTCAAAAACATCTTAACTGTTTTCCCTAACGATTTAAATGGGTTTTTTGAACAGAGAGGAGGTAAGTATTTTCAATACAGGTACTTACACTGTGTACAAGCGCAGATGTTTGTATGTGCTTCGGAGAGCCATCTGAGGAGGAGGAAGATAAGGGGGGCACTCGCTTTGTTTCGGTTAGTTCCTAAAAAAAATAAAAAAAGTTTAGATTTTTTTTTATTTAGGCGATGTTTTGTTTCACTACCGGAGAATCTTTATTCCTCTTTCTTTTCCCATGTTCGGGGTGGTCTTCTTCCCGCGGAGGTATTTCCACCGCTAACCGAAACATTTTTTCGATGCCCTTAATCTTTAGTTTCCTCCCTGTTCTTATGAACAGTTCCTCTTTGTCTGTGTCAATGTTTACCTCCCCTTTGTACATATACCTCAGCAAAGCTTCCAACATACAACGATCCACACCTTCCAAATGAATGGTATGGTGTGGACTTTTAGTCAATGTCAGAAGCCTTGTGAAGTACGGACTAAAAGCACATAGCATTATTTGATGCGCTTGGATCAATTTTCTACCGCAGGACAATGTTACGTCACATAACTCCTGACGGTGGAGAAAACCAGCCAACGCTTCTGTCAGCATTCTATGGTGATTTGCCAATTTTTAATTTTTGATACCTGTTGAATAAAATATTTTTAGTGGAATTATAAGATTTTATTTCATAATTTTGAAGCAATGAAGACCAGTCTCCGAAGTCCAATGAACTTTGCTGTATTATATAAAAAATTACTTTGATACATATTTTACTTCATAAGTGGTATATTTAGACCACTAACTAGCAGTTACATAAAACTAACTAACTAACTTTTTATTTTGTTATGTATCTTATTTATTATCTTACCTCACATTTCATCATCAATGAATAATATGAGCCGAATATTGTTGGTTCGGCACATTGGTAAATGGAAAAATTAAAAAAATTAAGGAGATTTGCCTCCATTTGGTACAATTGCGCTGCCGTGTACGCATGCCCGCACAATGTCAGAATTCTTGAAGCCTTAAAATCAGGTTTAGACAGTATATGGTGTCTGGGTTATAAATCTATATTACATAAATACTCTACATATTATTCCATATTTTTTTTCTGAACTGGGAAGATCCTTGATCTTATCAAGATGTCTAGTCGGATAAGAGGATGGTCCAGGCTTAGCGTCCGTTTATGGAGCGCCGCGTCCTTTCTTGGGTCTCTATATGGCCTGGAGGTCTGATTCGGAGCCGCTACAGCTTCCCCCGCAGGGAGATGGGATTCTCTTTCTCGCCGTTATGTTCGTGTATAGACGGCCGACACTGCCCTCGCTGGCGCTATATCCCAGAGTATCTTGGAGCCATAGCACATCGTCCTGCGATATGTTGGACACCACACAGGATATCTTTCAGGAGAGCTTTAACAACCTTCTGGTCAGAGGCGTGGTCAATTATGGCCTGAGTGCTCTGGAAGTTGTCTTGGACTCTCTTGTTGATCTTCAGCCACTCCAGGGTCGCTGCGGTAACCTGCGTCACCTATCTCGGTAGTAACTCTGCAACAAAATGCTTACTTTCTCCATTTCCACCACGGAATATTTATAATACGGGTCTCCTATGGTAAAATCTGGTTGAGATATAGGTTTTCCAGTTCTTTCAACATTTTTCCTTAATATTTTGTGTCCGCACTTAGCAATTTTATTGCTAAAAAAAGGGCGGTCGCGGCTAATTCCGATGGGGAATATGTGTAATAATGGCGTGATAAAGCAAATAATTCTAAGAGATAATTTGTTTAATTTTATGTCTGGAATTAAGAAATGATTTACCTCTTCAAATTCATGGCAAGAGTGGATTCCAAGACTTTTGGGACTCACGTTATATATAAAGATTATTCTGGGGTCCCTGATTTCTTTTGGACCCCTCTGTCTTCTTCCGCTCCCTGGTGCTTTTTTGCGTGAGTTTTAATATCCTTTACGTTTCGGTTACATAGGTAGCAGTATGAGTTTTCGCCAAATGTTGGTGCTTTTGTACTCTTTCCTCCTCGCCCCTTTGTTATGGTGAGGTTTTGAAGTATGATACGACGTTAAATGTTAGTTCTTCTTCTTCTTCTGTCTCTCCTTGCCCCTTCTCTATTATGAGGTTTTGAAGAACAGTAATTTTTTTGGCTGAAATAATAATTTATACTATTACTATTTGTTTCTATTTAATTGAAATTCACAAAGGAGTTGATAAATAGAGCCGCACTTTAGACCTGTTTATTTAAACACACAAATATATAAAATATAAGTTTGTACTCAGTTTAAAGATAGCACGACGGTTTTTTAAATATAGTTTTCAGTCTCTCCCTCTCTCTTCGTGGCGCTACAGTCCCATTTGGTCTACACTTGTGCTCGGTGTTTTGATATTACACTAATGTAGGGAGCTCTTACAGTTTTTAACGTGGCTGGTGAGCCACTATTGGGGGGAGGAGGTTTCCAGGCAGATTTTTACTCTGATGACTTTGCCAGATCCATCTACAGGAAAACGGTGGCTTATTTTTACCACGTTCAGGATTTGAACCCGGGACTTGCGGCTCCGTCTGACACCTTGACTACTAGGCCACCACCGCAATCAATTCAAGATACCTTCAAGGTGCCTTTATGGTACGAAGTTAGTAGCTTTATTTATTGTCAGTGGGATTTTGAATGTATTCATTTTATATATTAAGCTTGTCGAAAGCCTTTGAGACGTCCAGGAGTACCGCTCCCATGACGTCCTCTGTCTATTATCGCTTCAGTTATTCTGGTACGTTGTAGAATGTTGTTGTCTCAATCCGTACTGTTCGTCGAAGATTATTTGGTTCTCGTTAACTATGTCTGTCAGCCGTTAACTATAGTGACTATAGTTTGTTCTAAATTGATAAATGTGATTATGCTTACTTTGGCAGCTGCTTACTCTTTTAAAAAACTATAAAAAGGAAATCATATATACTAGTGACATTATCTAAATTTATTAACGTGGACTGTTATGACACCATACTTTTACTTTCTTTCCTTGTAGATTCTTTGACTTTTTTGTTTGTTTTAGGATTAGTTACTTTCTTTATAGCTCCACTAGTACTACTTAAACTAGTAGCCTGATCTGATTAGGAACTTCATCCTTTTCCCGGCAGCGCCGCTCATCCGCCGCTTCCTTGGGTCTTTTGTTTTTAGACCCTTAAGATTGACAGCGAGTTCCGCGTCGCTGCTCAACAGAATTTCTGTCTCCTTTGTATGTACCCCAGTGTTTTCCATAGGCATTTCTGCACTTTTGGCGAGGTCTTTAGCCTCTGGTTTGGGTGAGCTTGAGGAGTCACCCGATCCTTTATTTTTAATTTCTGTTGTATTCACTTGTAGGTGAGCCCCGCATTACTACAAGAAGGCTGCTTTAAACGGGAGTTCGCCAATTTCATGAGTTCGACCTACTAACGACCACCGCTTTCCCGTGGCCACGCAGCTATCGGCATAGGCTGTTCCACCATTAGCTTGGAGACAAAGATTATTGTGGGTATCATACCACTTGACCCGGGTGGTTAAGCCAAGGTCCCCAGACTCAATGCAGGCAGGACAAAGTCAGCTGACAGCAGAGAGCCCCGTATATCGGAACAGATATCAATATTTTCAAAATTATCCAAAAAATTAAAAATCATAAAAATCGGTCCAGCCGTTCTTGAGTTTTTAAAAGCCAAAATTTAAACTCGACTGTGTTTTCCAGAAAAATGCTAGTAAATTTAAACCATTTTCGGGCAGAATTTTATAAATCTTTTCATTTTATTTTGTTATGCAACTTACCATCAGGAAGGGGCGTCTGGATTTCTGGTACATCTTCTTCTGCAGGAAGGGGCATATCAGACTGGGGCGTACCAGAAGTGCCCGCCAGCTGAATGTCTGGTACAATTTCTGAAGACTCGTCCGCAACTACTCAACCTTTCCGGAACTCTATAATACTAATGAGTCTTTTTAGGACTACCAAAAACAAATCTCTTATGAAATTTGTCAGTTATTCTATAGCTTTCAGTCCACCTTCGTGGCACTCAACAAAAACCATAAAAATAACATTGAATTTTAAGATCATGTCTTTCCGATACCTTGATATAAAATATAAGTTTGTACTCAGTTTAAAGATAGCACGACGGTTTTTTAAATATAGTTTTCAGTCTCTCTCTCTCTTCGTGGCGCTACAGTCGCATTTGGTATCCCCAATATAAGTTTTGTATGATTCGGACATCGTAATCATCAATTCCTTTACTTCTAAGTATCTGGATTAGTCGTTCATGTTTGACTGTATCGAACGCTTTTTCGTAGTCAACTAGGCACATAAATACGTCTTTGTTTATGTCTAAACATCTTTGTAATAGGAGATTTATTCCAAACAGCGCGTCTCAAGTTCCTAGACCGTTAGTAAATCCGAATTGCGTGTTGCCAATTTCTCTTTCTGCTTTTGCACTTATTCGTTTGTGTATAATTTTCAAGCAGATTTTAAGTGTTTATAGACCTGTATTCAGAGCAGTCCTTCGCATTATGTTTTTTCGACATTACTATGAATGTCGATTTCAGCCATTCTCGAGGTTCTTGCCTGTTGTATATATCGTGTTGAATAAAACAATCAGTTGTAAAAGGTCTTCTTCCATTAATTTGATGATTTCGGTGAAAACCTCATCTGGTCCAGCTGCTTTGCCGTTTTTCGCGTTCTTAATTGCGCATTTAACCTCTTCTCTAGTTATTTTGAATGCGGGTGTTTCGATATTTATATCCTGAGCCTCCGCTCGGTTGGCTCTGAAAAGTTCTTTTAAATACTCTTCCCATCTCTTTATTTTCAGTTTGGATTCCAGGATGATGTTACCGTTTTTGTCTTTCAATAGGCCACCTTGCCTCTTTTTCCCAAGTCCTGTAAGCTCTTTGACTTTCTTGTGCAAGTTGAATGTATCGCAGTTTGCCTGAAGTGCTTCTATTTCATTTCATCTATCCGTCGTGTATTTCTCCTTTGCTTCTCTGATCCTTCTTCTAATCAGTGCATGTATTTCTTTGTATTTTGTAATATCGTTGTTTTTATGTTTGCGGCGTGTGTCCATTAGTCCGAGTATTTTTGGTGTCATCCATTCTTGCTTTTTCTTTAACTAGTGTTAATCTAACTAGTGTATTATTAAATACACAGGAGCAAATTATTTTTCGAAATTTCAACATAATTTTCAAAGCTGCAACTTGGTTAATAATCTGGATAGAATATTCTTTTTTTTTTTAAGTTTGGTTCGAAGTGAATACCGGGTTTGCCGACCCTATTGGTAGCCTATTGTATTCTATCACATTCACTTAGGCCCAGAAACCTGTTGTTATTGTAAATTGCGCTAATTGCCATTTTTCACATTGCCATTTGTCTTCTGAAACAAATGCGGCCGGCGCTGGGGATAGAACTCGGACCTCTATACTTGTCAGCGCTCTAACATGAGACCACGAGCGTCACCACTACACCACTCGCGCCGGCGTAGAATATTCTAGCTTTCGTTATTATCTAGATAGGCTATTTCTCCGTATAGTTAACAAGTTTCGTTAATCTAGCTAGGCTATTAGCTATGGCACAGGATCAATGGAATTTTAAAAGACCATGCACATCTGGTACATACACACAGATATTTGGTTAATATTGTTTTACCACGATAACTTAGCAAACTAGCATCTCCCATAGAAAGACGCTTGAATATGCTTTGTTGACTTTCGTTCGCGGAATATTTGTTTTTTCGATTCTTCTTCTTCTTTGGGTGTCTTATTCCTTCGGGATGTTGGCGATCAACATAGCAATTTCCGTTCTATCTACAGCCTATTTGAAAAGTTGTATGGAAGTGAGCGAGAACCACTGCCTCAGGTTTCCTAGTCACGAGTTTCTTCTTCTACCTGGTCCTCTGAGTCCATCTGCTCTTCCTTGCAGAACCAGCTGTAGTAAGCGGTATTTCTGGTTTCTCATTATATGGCCAAGATAGCCAGTATTGATTGTGCTCAGAACTTGGCACTTTGTGCCTATTCTATACATTACCACCTTATTCGTAATGTGATCCCGCCAGCATATGCGAAGCAGCTTTCTATATACCCAGAGCTCGAACGCCTCTATCTTGCTTTCTGTTAGCGTCCATGCTTCTGCGCCGTACAACAGAACAGAGAAAACGTAACACCTGACTATTCGGATCTTTAGTTGTAATATCAGGTCGTTGCTGCATAGCATTGTTTTGAGTTTATTAAATGCCGCATATCTTCTTAATAATTTTGGTGTTTGGGGTTCCGTAAGAGTTTTTGTGTCCGCTTTTAGCAATTTTATTGCTAAAAAAAGGGCGGTCGCGGCTAATTCCGATGCGGAATATGTGGAATAATAGCGTGATAAAGCAAATAATTCTAAGAGATAATTGGTAGATATTTTTTTCTTCCGCTGAAAATAAAAAGTTTGAGTGACTCACATACAGAAATTATATTAATCGCTGTTGCGCTGAGTTAGGCCAATGGCGACACACGCTACTGCTACGAGCTTGGCACGCCAATTGGTGTGATTGTGTAAGGGGTTTAATAATATCCTCCCTGTAATCTGGTGAGTGTGAGAGTTCTAAAAAAGAATTAACATGAGTGTATTAGTCACGGATGACTTTCATTAAACCAGATTTAGAATGCACTGAGTTTTATACGCTCGACACAACTCTTTACCACACGCTTGTACCATCTGTTGATGAGTGCGTCGTCGATTCTTTCGCGCTTAATTCTGCATTGCGAGTTCTGCCAACGTCTAGAGAATTATTTCTCAAACATTCTCCCGCCATCAGCAGTAGTTGATGATTAAGTGTTTAAAGTTCGTGGTTTCATGTGGCACAGGAGCTAGTTTGCTGATTGGTCGAGTGAGTGTAGTTGTAGCCTTCTTCAAAGTTACTACTCGGGTGAGTGCGTCCTTTCCTGGATGTAGAGCAATGATCCTAGCTAGTGGCCATTTGCTAGGTGGAAGTCGCTCATCTGTGATGAGGACGAGTGATCCTTTCTTGATAATGTTGCTAGGGTGGTGCCATTTCGAAATTGATTGTTGTCGTTGTAGATATTGACTAGACCATAGAGTCCAAAAATACTGCAACTTCTGCTGGATAAGTCGCCACTTTGACAGATGAATTAGTTTCTGTTCGTTCAGAGATGGTTCGGACAGAGTGGAGAGTACGTTGCCTGTGAGGCAATGGCCCGGCGTGAGAGCTGACACGTCATCGGGATCGTAACTGAGTGGTTCCAGTGGCCTTGAGTTTAGTGTCGCTTCGATCTGAGCGAGCATTGTAGATAACTCCTCATAAGTGAGCACTATGTCTCCCACCGTGCGTCGGAGGTGGAATTTTATTGATTTCACCGCCGCTTCCCACTTACCGCCCATGTGCGGTGCTGCAGGTGGAATGAACTGCCACTGGGTGTTGTCTTTTGACAGAGTTGAGGCAATTGAGTGATGTTCCTCTGAACTTTGAGTAAACATTCAACGTAGCATGACGTCTGCTCCTACGAAATTCGTTCCGCAGTCTGAATGGAGCGTGCTTGGTATTCCTCGTCTTGTGGTAAATCTTCTGTATATATATATATAATATATTATAATATATATATATATATATATATATATATATATATATATAATATATATATTCTGTATATATATATAATACTGTAAATATATATATTTACATATATATAGTAACCTGCGTCTAAATAAGTTCTAAATAAGAAATGTCGATGAAAAGAGATGTCGTTCTTTCCATAATGCATTTCCCCTTAACATGTAGTGGCCATTGTTTTCCACAATATACTTCACGATTTTCAAGTCTTCTTCCGACGTGTACTCAGACATATCTGAAACTTCAAATTTAAATCATTTACAAAAATCTTAGTCGGCTATGACAATTTTAACAGAAGTAGGTTATGACTAATTTGACTAAATTTCGATTAAATTCACAGATTTTAACCCAAAAATTTGCAACGAAACCGAAACTTTTACTCACTTGCTTGTTGTTGCTCATGCTTCTAACCTCTTTATGATCACGCTGGTGAAATAACGATGCAAATTGTTTATTCTAGCTATCGATATTATCTAGATAGGGTATTTCTCCGTATAGTTAACAAGTTTCGTTAATCTAGCTGGGCTATTAGTTATTTCACAGGATCAATGGAGTTTTAAAAGACCAGATGTGCATTATAGGTACATACTTACACACAGATATTTGGTTAATATTGTTTTACCACGATAACTTAGCAAAATAGCATCTCCCATAGAAAGACGCCTTGAATATGCTTTGCTGACTTTCGTTCGCTGAATATTTGTATTTTCGCTTCTTCTTCTTCTTAAAACAAGTTATATAGTTATGTTAATAACATAATAACATAAAGTTATGTTATATAAAAAATTGTCTATATTAATATATAAAAGAATATATTAAAAAATATATTTATATTATACCTACATACCTTTTGCGGGACCGGCAATTCTCTGGTCTTGTTGCCTTTTTACTCTTTTTACTCTTTGTTGAGACCTTGTACCAGTTCTGATTTGTGCTTTTATGCACAGAACAATTTACAAGCATAATTAATAAATTATTATGCTTGTATATAAAATAAACTATCACCAAAAAAATATTAAGAAAGGGGTTAGTAAAATGGTATAGAAAAGATAAGACATGCTAATAATGTAAACCTATAGCGTTTTCCGGCATAATGTTATAAATCTTTTCTTTTGATTTTGATATCCAACTTACCATCGATTGGAGGTGTTCCACTTAATGTTCTGTTTTCACAAAAACCAATTCCAGGCTAAAATAAAAACAAATTACTTTTAGACCTAAAATAATTCCTATTTCACATCTTAAGATTATTGTTTATATTTGGAGTTACATGAAAATATGAAAAGCATTTGACCTAATTGCAACTAAACAGTTCTGCAAGAAAACAATCACTTTTTTTGTTTCTACCGTTGTATATTTATGGTAAGGTTCTCCAATCTGTTTATATGTTTCAGATATTTTTGCCAGTTCTTCCAGCATTTTTTACTATACAGGTACTTACACTGTGTACTTGTGCAGATGTTTCAATGTACTTCGGGGAGCCATCTGAGGAGGAGGAAGATAAGGGCACTCTCTTTGTTTCGGTTAGTTCCTAAAAAAATAAAAAAAGTTTAGATTTTTTTTTATTTAGGCGATGTTTTGTTTCACTACCGGAGAATCTTTATTTCTCTTTCTTTTTTCATATTCGGGGTGGTGTTCTTCCGGCGGAGGTATGTTCACGGCTAACCGAAACATGTTTTCGATGCCCTTTATCTGAAATTTCTTCGCTGCCTTTACAAATTCTTCCTCTTTATCCTCGTCGATGATAATTTTCCCTTCATACATTAATTTCAGCAGAGCTTCCAGCATACAAGCATCCACATCCTCATCAAAACAAATGATAGGATGTGGATTTATTTGAGGTATCAGAAGCTCAGTGAAATAGCCACTGCACGCACACAGTACAATTTGATGAGCTTTCATCGGTTTTCCACCGCTGTACAACGTTACGTCGCATAACTCCTGACGGTGGAAAAACCCAGCCAACGCAGCATAATTGAGTGGTTATAAATTTTCTTTTGCATTTCACCTGTTGAATAAAATATTTTTAGTGGAATGATAAGATTTCGTTTCATTATTTTGAAGCAATGAAGACCAGTCTCTGAAGTCCAATGAGATTTGCTGTATTACATAAAAAATTACTTTGATACATATTTCACTTCATAAGTGGTATATTTAGACCACTAACTAGCAGTTAGATAAAACTAACTTTTTATATTGTTATGTATCTTATTTATTATCTTACCTCACATTTCATCATCAATGAATAATATGAGCCGAATAATGTTGGTTCGGCACATTGATAAATGGAAAAATTAAAAAAAATAAGGAGATTTGCCTCCATTTGGTACAATTGGGCTGCCGTGTACGGATGCCCGCACAATGTCAGAATTCTTGAAGCCTTAAAATCAGGTTAAGACAGTATATGGTGTCTGGGTTATAAATCTATATTACATAAATATTCTACATATTATTCCATTTTTTTTTTCTGAACTGGGAAGAGCCTTGATCTTATCAAGATGTCTAGTCGTATAAGAGGATGGTCCAGGCTTAGCGTCCGTTTATTAAGCGCCGCGTCCTTTCTTGGGTCTCTATGTGGCCTGGAGGTCTGATTCGGAGCCGCTACAGCTTCCCCCGCTGGGAGATGGGGTTCTCTTTCTAGCCGTTATGTTCTTGTATAGGCGGCCGACACCGCCCTCGCTGGCGCTATATCCCAGAGTATCTTGGAGCCATAACACATCGTCCTGCGATATGTTGGACACCACACAGGATATCTTTCAGGAGAGCTTTAACAACCTTCTGGTCAGAGGCGTGGTCAATTATGGCCTGAGTGCTCTGGAAGTTGCCTTGGACTCTCTTGGTGATCTTCAGCCACTCCAGGGTCGCTGCGGTAACCTGCGTCACCTACCTCGGTAGTAACTCTGCAACAAAATGCTTACATTCTCCATTTCCACCACGGAATATTTAAAATACGGTTTTCCTATGGTAAAATCTGGTTGAGATATAGGTTTTCCAGTTCTTTCAACATTTTTCCTTAATATTTTGTGTCCGCACTTAGCAATTTTATTGCCAAAAAAAGGGCTGCCGCGGCTAATTCCGATGCGGAATATGTGGTATAATGGCGTGATAAAGCAAATAATTCTAAGAGATAATTTGTTTAATTTTATGTCTGGAATTAAGAAATGATTTACATCTTCAAATTCATGGCAAGAGTGGATTCCAAGACTTTTGGGACTCACGTTATATATAAAGATTATTTTCGTTTTGGGGTCCCTGAATTCTTTTGCACCCCTCTGTATTCGTTCGCTCTCTGGTGCAATTTTGAGTGACTTTTAAGATCCTTAACGTTTCGGTTGCATATGTAGCAGTATGAGTTTTGGCTAAATGTTGGTGCTTTTGTACTTTTTCCTCCTCGCCCCTTCGTTATGGTGAGGTTTTGAAGTATATTAACTTTTTTGGTTGCTGCTAAAATAATAATTTATACTATTACTATTTGTTTCTATTTAATTGAAATTCACAAAGGAGTTGATAAATAGAGCCGCACTTTAGACTTGTTTATTTAAACACACAAATATATAAAATATAAGTTTGTACTCAGTTTAAAGATAGCACGACGGTTTTTTAAATATAGTTTTCAGTCTATCTCTGTCTTCGTGGCGCTACAGTCCCATTTGGTCTACACTTGTGCTCGGTGTTTTGATATTACACTAGTGTAGGGTGCTCTTACAGTTTTTAACGTGGCTGGTGAGCCACTATTGGGGGGAGGAGGTTTCCAGGCAGATTTTTACTCTGATGACTTTGCCAGATCCATCTACAGGAAAACGGTGGCTTATTTTTACCACGTTCAGGATTTGAACCCGGGACTTGCGGCTCCGTCTGACACCTTGACTACTAGGCCACCACCGCAATCAATTCAAGATACCTTCAAGGTGCCTTTATGGTACAAAGTTAGTAGCTTTATTTATTGTCAGTGGGATTTTGAATGTATTCATTTTATATATTAAGCTTGTCGAAAGCCTTTGAGACGTGCAGGAGTACCGCTCCCATGACGTCCTCTGTCTATTATTGCTTCAGTTATTCTGGTACGTTGTAGAATGTTGTTATCTCAATCCGTACTGTCCGTCGAAGATTATTTGGTTCTCGTTAATTATGTCTGTCAGCCGTTAAATGACTATAGTTTGTTCTAAATTGATAAATGTGATTATGCTTACTTTGGTAGCTGCTTACTCTTTTAAAAAACTATAAAAAGAACTGGGGAAATCATATATACTAGTGACATTATCTAAATTTATTAACGTGGACTGTTATGATACCATACTTTCACTTTCTTTCCTTGTAGATTCTTTGACTTTTTTGTTTGTTTTAGGATTAGTTACTTTCTTTATAGCTCCACTAGTACTACTTAAACTACTGGTGTTGGTGAAGATATGAAGTTCCTTCATCTTATCAAGATTTAACTCTATTAAAGAGTGGTGATTAAAGACTATATGGTGTCTTGGTTATAAATCTATGTTACATGAATACTCTACATATTATTTCATATTTTATTTTTTTGTCTAAACTAAGAAAACACACGAAATGGCGCATCTTATTACATATATTTCTCACACGAAAGACAGATACTTGTCAATGAGTGAAATGACTGGGCGAGGACAATATAACTGAATGGCTACCGGCATAACGTTCCTCCGCGTTGCCGCACCGTTGACATGTTTACTCTATAGCGGATGAGTGGATAAACATTGTAATCAACTTAGTCAAGTTTAGACAATCATAAACATAATCACGTTTAGACAGTACATGGTGTTCGGGTTATAAATCTATATTACATGAATACTCTACTATTTTTTTGTCTGAACTGAGAAGATCTTATCAAGTGGTATCATTTAAATAAATAAAAATTTATAAGAAATATTGAATTAGTGGAAAGTAGGAAAAAAATGAGCAAAAAAATGCATAATTAATATTTGCACTAAATATATACTTACATGCAGAAAAAAAACACAGAAAAAATAAAAAAATGTCCAAAACTCAAAAAATCCACTAAAATCAAAATCCAAAAATCAAAATCCAAACACAAAGCAATCCAACAATCCAAAAAAGCACATTCCAAAAACAATCCGTCATTAAGATACTCAAGCTCCTTTACCACGGCAAGGTACCTCGAAAGGAGATACCTCGAAAGGAGACTCTTCATATTATTTCACATTATTTTTTTTGTCTAAACTAAGAAGATCCTTCATCTTATCAAGATGTAACTTTATTAAAGACTGGTGGTTAAAGACTATATGGTGTCCTGGTTATAAATCTATGTTACATGAATACTCTACATGTTATTTCATATTTTATTTTTTTGTTTAAACTGAGAAGATCCTTTATCTTATCAAGATGTATCTCTATAATAAAGACTGGTGATTACAAACTATATGGTGTCCTTGTTATAAATCTATATTACATAAATACTGATATCCCTAATGTCTGACGGCGGGTGATACGCGAGAATCCCAGACATGCGTTCGGAGATTTGTTCGAAAGGATAAAGTAATTGCAGAGTTAAGTTTATTAGTTCAGACAATTATTAACATAATCAGATTTAGACAGTATATGGTGTCCGTTTTATAAATCTATATTACATGAATACTCTACATATTATTCCATATTTTATTTTTTTCCCTGAACTGAGAAGATCCTTCATCTTATCAAGATGTCTAGTCGTATAAGAGGATGGTCCAGGCTTAGCGTCCGTTTATGGAGCGCGGCGTCCTTTCTTGGGTCTCTATGTGGCCTGGGGGTCTGATTCGGAGCCGCTGCAGCTTCCCCCGCTGGGAGATGGGATTTTCTTTCTCGCCATTATGTTCTTGTATAGACGGCCGACACCGCCCTCGCTGGCCCTATGTCCCAGAGTATCTTTGAGCCATAGCACATCGTCCTGCGATATGTGGAATAATGGCGTGATAAAGCAAATAATTCTATGAGATAATTTGTTTAATTTTATGTCTGGAATTAAGAAGTGAACCTACCTCTTCAAATTCATGGCAAGAATGGATTCCAATACTTTTGGGATTCACGTTATATATAAACATAATTTTCAATTTGGGGACCCAGAAAACTTTTGGGCCCCTCTGTGTTCGTCGGATTTAAATAATTTAATTTAATAATTTTAATTCTAAAGATTTATGTTTTTTTTGAATAGAGTGGAAGTAGGTATTTTCAATACAGGTACTTACAGTATTTATTAGTGTGTCACTCGAAGATTCTGGTATTACAGTCCAGGCTGGTTCCTAAAAAAAAATTAAAATTTATTTATTTATTATTTAGATTTATTTTACTTTCTGTCTGTTTATTTAAACACACAAATATATAAAATATAAGTTTGTACTCAGTTTAAAGATAGCACGACGATTTTTAAATATAGTTTTCACTATCTCTCTCTTCGTGGCGCTACAGTCCCATTTGGTCTATACTTATGCTCGGTGCCTTGATATTACACAAGTGTAGGGAGCTCTTACAGTTTTTAACGTGGTTGGCGAGCCATTATTGGGGGAGGAGATTTCAAGGCAGATTTTCACTCTGATGACTTTGCCAGAAAACGGTGGCTTTTTTTACCACGTTCAGGATTTGAACCCGGGACTTACGGCTTCGTCTCACACCTTGACTACTAGGCCACCACCGCAATCAATTCAAGATACCTTCAAGGTGCCTTTAAGATACGAAGTTAGTAGCTTTATTATTCGCAGCGGGATTTTCAATGTATTCATTTTATAAATTAAGCCGTTGTGCCAGATCTTGTCGAAAGCCTTTGAGACGTCCAGGAGTACCGTTCCCATGACGTCCTCTAAATGGATCAGGACCTTTGTGTAACCTTTTTCTATTACCTTTACGAGGGCGTCCTCTCCTCTTGGCCGCCGGAAATTCCAGCGGCGACCCTGGGCTGTGTATAATTATTTTTCGCCCTTCATCTATTGGATAATATAGCTAAACTTATTATTCATTAACACTTGTAGCTACCTATTGGATAGCATATTGTTTAACAACTGTGTCAGTTACTTGCATCCTGTTAGTTTATGGAACTTATCTTGATTACTCCATCTCTCCAAATCGAATCATATGCAGCTGTGAGATGATCCTTCATCTTATCAAGATGTATCTCTATTAAAGACTGGTGGTTAAAGACAATATGGTGTCCTGGTTAGGTTAGGTTGGGTTAGAGTAAATCAGAAACAAAAACATAAATTAAATAAATGAAATGTGAAAAATCAGAGAATTAATATGTAGTAAGGTGGACAAGTTGGTGAACAGTGGTGAGGTAGTTTGATAACTATTACGACTGAAGAGAGTATATTAAAACTGACTGTAAACTAGTGACTTCACACCAAGGCTGAAGATGTCTTATGGGTTAGTCGTTCACATTCAGACCAGTCTTGTCTGCAACCACCTGCTTGGACTCTTATCACTAATGACACTGTGCACTCTGGCGGAGGACAAACAAAGAATAACTACAGGTTTCAGTACAAAACAACAAGAATTATTTTGTTCATTCATAAAATAATTAATATTTTCTTACCCGTTTGGTTTTTCTCTTCTTTCACTTGAATCTTAATTGTTGTTGGTTCCTTGCTTCTAGCATTGACTTTTTCTTCTATATTTTTGACTATATATTTTTTGCACTTTGTAGCTTTAATATGTTAATACATATGTACCGCAGACTCATATTCTACAAAACGAGGAACTTTAAAAGGAGGTTTTTATTTGGCTTTTTCTGTTTTCATTAATTCATCCCGTTCCTGCTTCCAAATCTGCAGCAACGCCGAACGGGATTGTTCTTCATATAGATCGTGTCGTGATCTTTGGGTTGAAAACGGACTGATATAAATGACAAGATCGGCAAGTATAAGCTACGTGTTGACTTTCTCCAGTTTTGTCCAGTCTTGTCAAGTCGTGTCCAGTCTTGTCTAGTCTAAACATGCCTGTCCATTCTTGCCAAATCGTGTACAGTCTGATCTAGTCTAAGCATGACTTATCCAGTCTTTTCCACCCTTGTCCGGTCTTGTCAAGTCGTGTACAGTCTAGTCCAGTGTTTTATAGTCTAAGCTTGAGTTGTTCAGCCATGTCCAGTCTTGGAAAGTCGTGTCCAATCTTGTCCTGTTGTGTCCAGTCTTCTCATCTCTTGTCCAGTCTTTTGAAGTCGTGTCCAGTCTAGTCCAGTCTTGTCTAGTCTTCTTTAAACTTGTTCAGTGGTGTACAGTCTTGTACAGTCGAGTCTTGTCTAGTCTTTGCTAGTCTTGTCTATATATATTTACATCTTCGAAGGGTCATAACTGAGTCCGAACCATGTGTCACGTCAGTGTCTTTGCTTGCAGCTGAAACAGTAAATTTATTTAAAAAATAATAATATAATATAAATATATATATATATATATATATATATATATATATATATATATATATATATATATATATATATATATATAAATATATATATATACATATACATATACATACAAGGGTTTATGTGACCAGATTTTTGTATGCCACTTTGGAAACTGGAATAGTTGGTGGGGTTTTTCTGTTCGTGTATCCTTCTTGATGAAACAGTAAATTTATTTCTAAATTAATAATATATATATATATATGGGGTATTCCATGCCAAATCGACCACTTTTGACCCCGACCCTTTTCGATTTGGCCGAAAGTTTTCCATCCTTTTCTACCCTAGAAAAAACGGTTCTCAGAATTTTTTTGAATTTTTTTACCTAACTCCAAAAAAGTTATGAATTTTTCAAAAAAATGGCTTTTTTATTTTCAAATAGCCATAACTTTTTCAAAACTAAACATTTAGGTACCTTTTTTTTTAAAAAATTTTTGTTTTTAGATGTACTTTCCGATAAAAAATATTAAAAATTTTTTGTAAGTCAATACATATGGAATTTTTCAGTTTTTTGACAAAAATCAATGATTTTTCGAAGTTCGACATTTTTTTTTTTTAATTTTTTTTTTCTAAAATAAACTTCAATCAATTCCACAGTTATCCCTGTAGAACCCAGATTGGGCCGATTTCTCTTTCTATTTTTTTTATTCAATTGAAAAAAAATTGTTAAATTTTCAAAAATGGAAAAAAAAAATTTTTTCATAAATTTTATTTATATAATGAGATAAATACAATTCAACGATTTCACGGCATTATATTCACAATTTAGAGGCTTCATCGATGACTGTAATTAGTAAGATCAATAATTGATGCAGCTAAAATTAATTACTTTTCTCTCTGTCGTTTAAATATTTTACAAATTGTGTGTTCATTCGAATTCGAAAAGTTTTTAACTAGTAAACAACCATTTTTGTCCGGAATTATACAATGTAGTTGTTGAGTTCCTGTAATCGGTTTCGTTTTCAAAAATCGATCATTTAAATCATTTACTGCTGTGTCATAATCTTCTTCTGGGGAAAACTTCACTATAATATTCGGCAAGTTATCCGGTGCAGAAGCCCATTCAAAAAGTTCTTCTGGTGTCGTTATTTGTTTGTCTACCGCGAGTTGGAGACTTGCTCTCGCTGCAAGTCGTTTGAGAATACCACCGATTCCATCACACGGACCTTTCCCATGGGCAGTCGCAAAAAAATGCCATTCAGCAGGAATATCAAAATCATCTTCGTGGTAATATAAATTTACAAAGTTTTTAAAGTTTTTAAATTGTTGAGGAGCTCCATCAGAAAAATAATAAATCTTGTTACAACGTTCAGGAAGACTTTTCACGTAATCAGTTATTATTTCGATGAAAACATGAACAGCAACGGCATCATGTTTGTTAGAATCTGAGATAATTACTAAACTTTTGTGTTCAAGTTTGTTATTTACTTTATAATAAATAACGACTGGAAAAACTGTTGCCTGATTATTATTCCAGTGAAAACCAGCTGCCGCATTTTGTACTACGAAGGCATAATTTTCTGCAAAATCACAAATAATAACGTATTCGTTTGGTTTCAATGTTTCTTTCAATGTCTTCAAGAATTGGGCTTGCTCCTTAGCAATGAACGAATGAGGTAGAAGAATTTCTAACTCACTACAAAAATTTTCCACAAATTCTTCTGTAGGCTTAATAATAGTTTCTAAACTACTTCTCGGTTTTGATATCCAATATTTATATGTAATATTCTCGATTTCCCGGTCCTCAAAACATTTTAGTAAAATTTTACTCAACTCATCGACCCCAGGACAGTTTTTACATCCACCTAAATAACACTGAAAAGATGGATTTTCACATATAATCATGCTCAAGTAATCGTTGTAGTGTTTAATGGGCTTTTCTGTGTTCCTTGTCAAAGAATAAATATTTGCACCTAAAATAACAGTAATTTAGTAAACTTAAAATTCACGCATTTATAATTATTAATTAATTTGATAATTACCAAGCATTATTAACTTCACGTTTTGATGAATCGTACACACGCAGATGGTGTGTGTTCCACTTGCCCCTGCTAACACACAATGTTTTGGTCGCAAAGAAGCGAATTTTGAAAATCCAATTCTCTCAGCAGGATTTATTTCACAGAAACATTGGTATAATTCTTTTAAGTTAGACAGGATAAGTCTTTTTTGGACGTGTATCCGATAACCATCATCACTTCGAATTGATACAAAGTCTTTCATACCGGGCATTTGAGCACTATACTCATCATCGTTGTAAAAATTTTCTACTTTAAATTTTACCTGATCAGTAATTGTCCTCCCTATACAAAAATGTTGAGTAAT
Organism: Phosphuga atrata; assembly: GCA_944588485.1. Taxonomy (NCBI): domain Eukaryota; kingdom Metazoa; phylum Arthropoda; class Insecta; order Coleoptera; family Silphidae; genus Phosphuga; species Phosphuga atrata. The sequence goes on from OX155905.1 coordinate 10,772,466, forward strand.
TTAGTTTTCAAGTGTATTTAAAACATCGATTTTACGCTACCCATACCTAATTTCGATTCAGGTGTAGAAAGTAAACCCGTTTCTTTAACCAAATTTTTTGCTACTCTTGACAAATGTCTTGATGTATTCATAGTTTCACAAATACGTCTCTCACTCCATTTTACAGGTAATAATGTTAAAATTTGTATTTTCAAAGACTTATCAGTTTCTTTATCGTTGAATTTATCATACAACATTTTAATTAGAGAGCGAAAATTTTCACCATCGTCATCAATCGATTCTTCATCTGAAGAAGAAAGCAAAACTTTTTTCAAGCTGTCGGATACCCGATTTATTTTATTGTTCAAAAATTGATTATCATTCAATTTCTTCGATGGAATCGGTGATTGATTTAACAATTCTAATGCATGGTTTATTACGGGTAATTGAGTTGCAGCGCTAACTTGGGATCCTGAGCTTGATTGTGATGCTTTGGGTTCGCTATCAAATGACATGGAACCTTAAAAAATAAAACTTACGGAATGATAAGGATAATGGGAGATCCGTGGCAGTTGTATTACTATCATTATCAGCCTGATCATTGTTGTCATTATTGTCACTATAGTTGTCTTCACGGTCACTTACATCAGCACTAGGATCATTACGAGCATTTGTTTGTTGCTTCACTAACTCTGAAGCTTTTTTTCGACATGAACTGCATAATAAATAATTATCATCTAATCCTAACGTTACTTTCATAATATCAGTCGCCGGACGTAAACCATTTTTTTTAAAATGACATTCCAACTCAAAAGGATTACAACACCGATCAAATACCTTTTTTGACGCCATAAAGACAAATTAAAAAAGCGCTTATAAACTAGAGAAATTATTTATTTATACAACAAATGTAATGACAATCTTTTATAAAACACTAGATTGCACAAAAGATTTATAGGTTATGTTTTATATCTCAAAATGAAAAAGCCGCACTTTTAATCAAAACATACTAGCTTATAGCATCTAGTTTACTGGCTATAGGTAAGTCGATAATTGTTATCCCTAGTTTATCGATCTAATTGATATATTAAAATTTGAATCTTACTAATTACAGTCATCGATGAAGCCTCTAAATTGTGAATATAATGCCGTGAAATCGTTGAATTGTATTTATCTCATTATATAAATAAAATTTATGAAAAAAAAATTTTTTTCCATTTTTGAAAATTTAACAATTTTTTTTCAATTGAATAAAAAAAATAGAAAGAGAAATCGGCCCAATCTGGGTTCTACAGGAATAACTGTGGAATTGATTGAAGTTTATTTTAGAAAAAAAAAATTTAAAAAAAAAAATGTCGAACTTCGAAAAATCATTGATTTTTGTCAAAAAACTGAAAAATTCCATATGTATTGACTTACAAAAAATTTTTAATATTTTTTATCGGAAAGTACATCTAAAAACAAAAATTTTAAAAAAAAAAAGTACCTAAATGTTTAGTTTTGAAAAAGTTATGGCTATTTGAAAATAAAAAAGCCATTTTTTTGAAAAATTCATAACTTTTTTGGAGTTAGGTAAAAAAATTCAAAAAAATTCTGAGAACCGTTTTTTATAGGGTAGAAAAGGATGGAAAACTTTCGGCCAAATCGAAAAGGGTCGGGGTCAAAAGTGGTCGATTTGGCATGGAATACCCCATATATAACATACGTTGTGCGGGACCATCTTGTATATCACTGTTACCATGTTGTATATCGCAAGTTAGTTTCCTGTATGAAGTCTTTGAAGCTGAAACAGTAAATTTATTTAAAAATTAGTAATATAATAAAAATAAATAAATATATATATGTATATATATATATATATATATATATATATATATATATATTCTTCTGTGTGTATTTGTTCATGAAAGTTGGAGACCAGAGCTGAGTTTTTTTAGTTTTTTCACAACTGTATTTGTGATTTAACAATATTACTTTATGGGAATAATAAATATACACTGCTCAAAACAATTAGCTAATTTGTGCCTCCATAAAATTCAAACGAGAAATTACGTGAAAATAAAATTAAGAACTGAATCTGAAAGACGCTCTATTTAATTTTTTTAATTGGCACATAGGGAAGTGTCAGCATCACGTATTTTTTTTTTTAAGTGTCCGTAATAATTTCCATCATCAGCATATAGCAGCTTGACTACCCACTAAAAATCCACTCCTCAATTCTACTCCTTGCACCCCGGAGACCATCAAGTATTACTTGGGGTGTAGGATTGTCAGAAAATTGTTCCGTTTATTTATTTCTATTATCCCTTTCGTCTTGGGCTTTCCTTTCCATAATCTCTCTTATGTTATCCTCGATATCCTTTCAATTGTCAGGTGTTTGCAGTATTAGGTTGATGATGTTCACCGGCGTTAGAGTTCTTCCGATTTTTGACGTAAGGTTCCTTCTGTTTTTTTTTCCATTTGTAGCACTTGAAAATCGTGTGCTCCGCATCATCCTCCTCGTCGCAGAAGCGGCAGTACGGCGCTATAGTCTGAAGTCTACTACTACTATAGTCTGAAGTCATAAAGTCTGTCACTATAGTCTGAAGTCATAAAGTCTGTCAATAGTGTCTGAAATCATAAAGTCTATCACTATAGTCTAAAGTCATAAAGTCTATCACTATAGTCTGAATTCATAAAGTCTGTCACTATAGTCTGAAGTCATAAAGTCTATCACTATAGTCTGAAGTCATAAAGTCTGTCAATATAGTCTGAAGTCATAAAGTCTGTCACTAGTGTCTGAAATCATAAAGTCTATCGCTATAGTCTGAAGTCATAAAGTCTGTCACTATAGTCTGAAGTCATAAAGTATGTCACTATAGTCTGAAGTCATAAAGTCTGTCACTATAGTCTGAAGTCATAAAGTCTGTCACTATAGTCTGAAGTCATAAAGTCTGTCACTATAGTCTTTAGTCATAAAGTCTGTCACTATAGTCTGAAGTCATAAAGTCTGTCACTATAGTCTGAAGTCATAAAGTCTGTCACTAGTGTCTGAAGTCATAAAGTCTATAACTATAGTCTGAAGTCATAAAGTCTATCACTATAGTCTGAAGTCATAAAGTCTATCACTATAGTCTGAAGTAATAAAGTCTGTCACTATAGTCTGAAGTCATAAAGTCTGTCACTATAGTCTGAAGTCATAAGGTCTATCACTATGGTCTGAAGTCATAAAGTCTGTCACTATAGTCTGAAATCATAAAGTCTGTCACTATAGTCTGAAGTCATAAAGTCTGTTACTATAGTCTGAAGTCATTAAGTGTGTCACTATAGTCTGAAGTCATAAGGTCTGTAACTACAGTCTGAATTGTTGTCCTTTCTCTTGGATATATTAAACTTTGATCACAAATAGAACATGTGTATGTTACATGAGTTACATGGGAACAATATCCTTTGCGGAGTGGAAAATTTGTCCATTTTCCAATGAACAGTTGAAAGAAGCCTTCTAAAATTAAAACTTTTTGTTTTATCGCCAAATTTTCTTTTCATGTGTAAGAATAAAAAATGTTTCTTTCATCAAAACTAAAGAAGATCTTAAAGATATGTATAAGGATTCCAACTGAAGATTGATTATCAATTTACGTTTCTGTAAATAATTTGTGGTGCAAATGGGGTGTGGTAGTGTCTTCTGCGTATGCAGTTACAGTTGGGCTATCACACTCAATTCCTACTGCCACGTCCTTGTCGGGCACCACGGGCAACGTGAACAACCTTTAGTGAGATACGGTAACCAACCCGTGTGGAGCTCAGGATCACGGCTAATGGAGAGGGAGATTTAGTTGGGCCCACTAGGACCCACTAAATTATTCAGCGTCTATTCACCAGCGGATGCGGCTGTAAGCTGTCAGCCTTAGCGTAAGCGGCGCGCTAATATAAATATAATATATAAAAATCTTCCCTAGAACTGGGCTGTGTTCAAGATTTCAAAGTAAAATGCCTAAATATAGGGATTCTTCATCACTCGAAATTATCAATTCAGTATTCTCTGCAATACGTAATTGTTAAACAATATTTAATACTTAAAAAATTGTCTCTTTGTCAAGACCTTGGACCAGGTCTGATTTGTGCTTTTATGCACAGAACAATTTACAAGAATGATATATAAAATGTTATGCTTGTATATAAGAGAAACTATCAGCAAAAAAATATTAAGAATGGGGTTAGTAAAATGGTATTGAAAAGATAGTTACTATTTGTTCTTAATTTTTACACAGGTTATTAATACACAGGTTAAAATGTAATTATTCACTTACTTTGGAGACGGCTTCCTTCTTTTGTCGTCAGGCACAAACAAAGTTTAAACGTATTCTAGCTCTTAGCTCTCGCTTAGCTCGAATGAGAATGAACCTTGTACCTACATGCTAGTAATGTATGAATAGAATGAAGTATGTAATAGAATGAACCTACATGCTAGTAATGTAAGCCTAACGCATTTTCCGGCATGATTTTATAAATCTTTTCTTTTGATTCTTCTTATGCAACTTACCAGGACGTGGCAACGTATTCTGTTTTCCACGAGTACTACATACAATTGTTGCAGGTTTAGAATACAAAATATATACGGTGTAGTGTTAAAGTTTGGAATTACACCAATAATTTCTTTATTTACTGCTTTTGGGATAATCGCTCGAATGCGTCAATTGACTGTTTGACTGTCATATTGACCTTCACAAGTTTTCCACGAGTAATACCTGCAATTGTTGCAGGTTTTGAATACGAATTCAAATTTCTATATAATAATGCTAATGGACCGTTTGCGGTCATTACTTCGATTCCTATCGTTTCTGTGTTATCCGACGTGTCTACTTCGGGCAATTCGTTGTGTTTTAGATTCCTCTTGGCTATTATGGCAACTCTGTCTCCGGCTCGTCGGCCCATGTCCTTCCTGTAAGTTTTACGGTTTGGGATATTCAGTCGGTTCCATCTTTACTGAATCTCTTATTGGAATTCCCTTTATATATACACAATATAAATTAATAGTATGACTAAATAAATTACCTGCTGGTGGTCCAACAGCTTCGAGTTTTAAGTCTAAGTAGGCATTGCGTCGCTTTAATCCTACTATATCGTTCTTCTGATCGAATAACTCGAGAAGTAACTACTTAACCTGTGCTCCTTGGTTCACTAACAGTAGTGTCAATGTGCTCTTTTCAAGTTCAAGTTTTTGAAAAGTTTCTATTTTTTTTAGTCTATTTGTCCCTCATGCAAAATTATGAGAAAACTGCTGATTTCTTTCAGATCATATTCCTTTAATATAGTATTTGAAAGTGTAAACACCAAGTCGTAAAGTCTGTGACTACAGTCTGAATTGTTGCTCTTTCTCTGGGGTTTCGTCTTGGATATATTAAACTTTGATCACAAATAGAAATTGAGTTTTTTATTTACGTTGGTTTGGAATTTACATTTCTGTGGTTAATAAATGTTGGAACATTAGGAACAGCCGCAAGATTAAATCGTTGTTGAAGACGCTTCGTCTTTCTGTTACATGAGTTACATGAAAAAAATATCTTCTGGCGAATTGGAATATATTTGTACATTTCCTTTGCACATGTAGAAAGAAAAATTCATTGTTATCGATTGAGGCGGTAATTCATTATATAACCCCTTTAAAGGAAACTCAAAAACATCTTAACTGTTTTCCCTAACGATTTAAATGGGTTTTTTGAACCGAGAGGAGGTAAGTATTTTCAATACAGGTACTTACACTGTGTACAAGCGCAGATGTTTGTATGTGCTTCGGGGAGCCATCTGAGGAGGAGGAAGATAAGGGGGGCACTCGCTTTGTTTCGGTTAGTTCCTAAAAAATATAAAAAAAGTTTAGATTTTTTTTTATTTAGGCGATGTTTTGTTTCACTACCGGAGAATCTTTATTCCTCTTTCTTTTCCCATGTTCGGGGTGGTCTTCTTCCCGCGGAGGTATTTCCACCGCTAACCGAAACATTTTTTCGATGCCCTTAATCTTTAGTTTCCTCCCTGTTCTTATGAACAGTTCCTCTTTGTCTGTGTCAATGTTTACCTCCCCTTTGTACATATACCTCAGCAAAGCTTCCAACATACAACGATCCACACCTTCCAAATGAATGGTATGGTGTGGACTTTTAGTCAATGTCAGAATCCTTGTGAAGTACGGACTAAAAGCACATAGCATTATTTGATGCGCTTGGATCAATTCTCCACCGCAGGACAATGTTACGTCACATAACTCCTGACGGTGGAGAAAACCAGCCAACGCTTCTGTCAGCATTCTATGGTGATTTGCTGATTGCTGATTCATGATACCTGTTGAATAAAATATTTTTAGTGGAATTATAAGATTTTATTTCATAATTTTGAAGCAATGAAGACCAGTCTCCGAAGTCCAATGAACTTTGCTTTATTACATAAAAAATTACTTTGATACATATTTTACTTCATAAGTGGTATATTTAGACCACTAACTAGCAGTTACATAAAACTAACTAAATAACTTTTTATTTTGTTATGTATCTTATTTATTATCTTACCTCACATTTCATCATCAATGAATAATATGAGCCGAATACTGTTGGTTCGGCACATTGGTAAATGGAAAAATTAAAAAAATTAAGGAGATTTGCCTCCATTTGGTACAATTGCGCTGCCGTGTACGCATGCCCGCACAATGTCAGAATTCTTGAAGCCTTAAAATCAGGTTTAGACAGTATATGGTGTCTGGGTTATAAATCTATATTACATTAATACTCTACATATTATTCCATATTTTTTTTCTGAACTGGGAAGAGCCTTGATCTTATCAAGATGTCTAGTCGTATAAGAGGATGGTCCAGGCTTAGCGTCCGTTTATTAAGCGCCGCGTCCTTTCTTGGGTCTCTATGTGGCCTGGAGGTCTGATTCGGAGTCGCTACAGCTTCCCCCGCTGGGAGATGGGGTTCTCTTTCTCGCCGTTATGTTCTTGTATAGACGGCCGACACTGCCCTCGCTGGCGCTATATCCCAGAGTATCTTGGAGCCATAGCACATCGTCCTGCGATATGTTGGACACCACACAGGGTATCTTTCAGAAGAGCTTTAACAACCTTCTGGTCAGAGGCGTGGTCAATTATGGCCTGAGTGCTCTGGAAGTTGTCTTGGACTCTCTTATTGATCTTCAGCCACTCCAGGGTCGCTGCGGTAACCTGCGTCACCTATCTCGGTAGTAACTCTGCAACAAAATGCTTACTTTCTCCATTTCCACCACGGAATATTTATAATACGGGTCTCCTATGGTAAAATCTGGTTGAGATATAGGTTTTCCAGTTCTTTCAACATTTTTCCTTAATATTTTGTGTCCGCACTTAGCAATTTTATTGCCAAAAAAGGGCTGCCGCGGCTAATTCCGATGGGGAATATGTGAAATAATGGCGTGATAAAGCAAATAATTCTAAGAGATAATTTGTTTAATTTTATGTCTGGAATTAAGAAATGATTTACCTCTTCAAATTCATGGCAAGAGTGAATTCCAAGACTTTTGGGACTCTTCTTCTTTAAGTTCCATGTCCTTTTCGAACGTTGGTAACCATCTGGGCTATGATGACTTTATTCACTGCGGCACGGAAAAGTTCTGTTGTCGTCATGCCGAACCAGGTTCTTAGGTTTTTCAACCAAGATATTCGTCTGGCGCCGATTGACCTCTTTCCTGCCACCTTTCCCTGGATAATCTTCTGCAGCAAATGAAATCTATCTTCGTTTCTCATGATGTGGCCAAGATATTCTAGCTTTCTGCACTTGACTGTGTTTAGAACCTCTCTCTCCTTGTTCATTCTATGGAGGATCTCATCATTGGTTATTCGATCCCTCCAGGAGACTCTCAGCATTCTGCGATATATCCACATTTCAAATGCCTCTAACTTTTTGCTGGTGGCTTCTGTCAGTGTCCACGATTCCATTCCGTAAAAAAGAACCGAAAACACATAGCATCTCATCATTCTCAGCTTTGTAGTCATTGTGGCATTGTGGCTGGTTAGTACAGATCGCATTTTGGTAAAAACAGATCTTGCCTTTTCAATGCGAATTTTTATCTCCTGAGAGTGATCCCACCGATCACTCATTTTTTGATTCATGATTAACATTTGTGCCAAGATATGTATACCTCTCCACCCGTTCGATTGGCTCTTGATTGACAGTAAGTTCACAGTTTTCAATATAGGACTTGCTGATGACCATAAGTTTTGTCTTCTTGATGTTAATATCCGAGCCATATTCTGTGCTCTTTTCTACAAGTCTGTTTATTAGATGTTGTAGTCCTTCTATACTATCTGCAAACATCACTGTGTCATCTGCATATCGTATGTTGTTGATTTTTTCGCCATTGAGAGAGATGCTAGCTTCACACTCTTCCAGAGCTTCTTTAAATATGTATTCAGAATAGATGTTAAAAATAAGAGGGGACAATATACATCCTTGTCTCACTCCTCTCATTATGTCTATTTGTTCGGTCTTTTCTGTCTCTACTCTCACTACGGCTTTTTGGTTCCAGTAGAGGTTCGTAATAATTCGTAGATCCTTGCCGTCCATCCCAGTTTCCTTTAAGATGTTAATCATTTTTTGGTGTTTGACCCTGTCGAAAGCCTTCTGGTAGTCAACAAAACAGGCAAAAATGTCGCAGTTCATATCTCTGCACCGTTGAAATAGTACTTGCGTGCAATATAATGCTTCTCGTGTGCCCATCGCATTTCTGAAACCAAACTGAGTTGGTGATACTTGTTCTTCGCAAACTCTGTAAATTCTTCTGTGAATTATTTTTAAAAATAATTTGAGAAGGTGACTCATGAGACTTATAGTTCTGAACTCTTCACACTTCTTTGCTTTTGGTTTTTTGGGTAATGTTATAAATTCTGACTTTAGCCATTCTTGTGGTATATTTCCAGTGTTATAAATTTGGTTGAATATTTTTGTCAGATTTTTTACCCTGTCGTCATCCAGTAGTTTAAAGAATTCCGATTGGATTTCATCTGGTCCAGGTGCTTTACCGTCTTTCATTGTTTTTATTGCCTGCTTTACTTCATCCATCAGGATCTCCGGTCCATCCGAGTTGTTTATGGATGGAGGTTCCGCTCTAGTATCATGAAACAGTTGTTCAATATATCTTCTCCATGCTTCCTTTATGTCACCTGTGTCAATGATCAGTTTTCCTTCGCCATCCACCAATTTATTTATCGTTCTCGGTTTTGTTCTGCTTGTCATGTCTCTAATTTTTCTGTGCACGTTAAAGCTATCGTACTTGTCTTGTAGTTCTTCAATCTCTGTGCATTGACCTATATGTTCGTTCTCCTTGGCTTCTCTGATTTTATCTCTGATACTCCTCTTTATTTCTGCATATTCTCTCGTATTGTTGCTGTTTTTTAACGATCTTCTCTTTTCCATAAGATACAGAATTTCATCCGTCATCCATGATTTTCTTTTAACCTTATCAGCCTTCAAAAGTTCTTCTTTAACATCCTTAACAGTGTGGACCAATAACTCAATTTCCTTTTCAAAATCCCCATCTTCTTGTTCTACTCTGTATTTGCTGTTAATCAGTTCTCGAGCTCTAGCCTCTATTGCTGGTATTTTAAGCTTACGTAGATCGTATTTGTTTATATTGTTTTTTCTTTTTATGGCTTTCATTGTTACTTTGAATACACCAACCACAGGGTTATGATCTGATTGGATATCGGCTCCTGGATATGTTTTTACGGAAGTGCAACTATTTCTATGTCTTCTATTAATTAGAATGTAGTCAATTTGGTTTCGGATTATTTTATTGGGAGTATCTCCAGGTGCTTTCCATGTATATAGTCTTCTTGCTGGAAGCTTGTACCAAGTGTTTGCTATCACAAATTCGTTCTCTTCTGCAAATATGCTCAACAGATCTCCTCTTTCGTTTCTTTCTCCCAGACCATATGGACCTATATACTCGTTTGTTCGTCCTCTACCAATTTTAGCATTAAAGTCTCCCATTATTATTGTCAGGTCTTGCTTTGGTAGTACTTTAAGTATTTCAGTTATTTTTGCATAGAGTTCTTCTACATCTTTATCACTTGTATCAGATGTTGGTGCATATACTTGTATTATATTGATTTTGGCAGGTCTGGCATCCATCTGAAGCAGCATTAATCTTTCCGAGATTGGCACGAAATTTGTCACGCATTTTGCTATTGATCCGTTAACAATGATCCCGACACCATGTTTTTTCTCTTCGGTTGTTGTTCCAGAGTAGTAGATACGATGATCTCCAATATCACTATAATTGAATCCATTCCATCGCATCTCAATTATTCCCATTATTTTTATGTTCATTCTTTCCATCTCCTGGATAGCGTTGTAGATTTTTCCGGGGTGTGCCATCGTTCTTACATTCCATGTGCCTAATCTCATGTGTACGTCTGATCGTAGTTCTTTTCTCGTCGCCTCATTCTTCAAAACTGTCCCCCCCGGAGATCCGATCGGGGGACTCACGTTATATATAAAGATTATTCTGGGGTCCCTGATTTCTTTTGGACCCCTCTGTCTTCTTCCGCTCCCTGGTGCTTTTTTGCGTGAGTTTTAATATCCTTTACGTTTCGGTTACATATGCAGCAGTATGAGTTTTCGCCAAATGTTGGTGCTTTTGTACTCTTTCCTCCTCGCCCCTTCGTTATGGTGAGGTTTTGAAGTATATTCACTTTTTTGGCTGAAATAATAATTTATACTATTACTATTTGTTTCTATTTAATTGAAATTCACAAATGAGTTGATAAATAGAGCCGCACTTTAGACCTGTTTATTTAAATACACAAATATATAAAATATAAGTTTGTACTCAGTTTAAAGATAGCACGACGGTTTTTTAAATATAGTTTTCAGTCTCTCCCTCTCTCTTCGTGGCGCTACAGTCCCATTTGGTCTACACTTGTGCTCGGTGTTTTGATATTACACTAGTGTAGGGAGCTCTTACAGTTTTTAACGTGGCTGGTGAGCCAATATTGGGGGGAGGAGGTTTCCAGGCAGATTTTTACTCTGATGACTTTGCCAGATCCATCTACAGGAAAACGGTGGCTTATTTTTACCACGTTCAGGATTTGAACCCGGGACTTGCGGCTCCGTCTGACACCTTGACTACTAGGCCACCACCGCAATCAATTCAAGATACCTTCAAGGTGCCTTTATGGTACAAAGTTAGTAGCTTTATTTATTGTCAGTGGGATTTTGAATGTATTCATTTTATATATTAAGCTTGTGGAAAGCCTTTGAGACGTCCAGGAGTACCGCTCCCATGTCGTCCTCTGTTCAATGCGTCTATTATCGCTTCAGTTATTCTGGTACGTTGTAGAATGTTGTTGTCTCAATCCGTACTGTTCGTCGAAGATTATTTGGTTCTCGTTAACTATGTCTGTCAGCCGTTAAATGACTATAGTTTGTTCTAAATTGATAAATGTGATTATGCTTACTTTACTGCTTACTGCTTACTCTTTTAAAAAACTATAAAAAGAACTGGGGAAATCATATATACTAGTGACATTATCTAAATTTATTAACGTGGACTTTTATGATACCATACTTTCACTTTCTTTCCTTGTAGATTCTTTGACTTTTTTGTTTGTTTTAGGATTAGTTACTTTCTTTATAGCTCCACTAGTACTACTTAAACTAGTGGTGTTGGTGAAGATATGAAGTTCCTTCATCTTATCAAGATTTAACTCTATTAAAGAGTGGTGATTAAAGACTATATGGTGTCTTGGTTATAAATCTATGTTACATGAATATTCTACATATTATTTCATATTTTATTTTTTTGTCTAAACTAAGAAAACACACGAAATGGCGCATCTTATTACATATATTTCTCACACGAAAGACAGATACTTGTCAATGAGTGAAATGACTGGGCGAGGACAGTATTTATTAGTGTGTCACTCGAAGTTTCTGGTATTAGAGTCCAGGCTGGTTCCTAAAAAAAAAAAATTAAAATTTATTTATTTGTTATTTAGATTTATTTTACTTTATATCTGTTAATTTAAACACACAAATATATAAAATATAAGTTTGTACTCAGTTTAAAGATAGCACGACGATTTTTAAATATAGTTTTCACTATTTCTCTCTTCGTGGCGCTACAGTTCCATTTGGTCTATACTTATGCTCGGTGCCTTGATATTACACAAGTGTAGGGAGCTCTTACAGTTTTTAACGTGCTTGGCGAGCCATTTTTGGGGGAGGAGATTTCAAGGCAGATTTTCACTCTGATGACTTTGCCAGAAAACGGTGGCTTATTTTTACCACGTTCAGGATTTGAACCCGGGACTTACGGCTCCGTCTCACACCTTGACTACTAGGCCACCACCGCAATCAATTCAAGATACCTTCAAGGTGCCTTTAAGATACGAAGTTAGTAGCTTTATTATTCGCAGCGGGATTTTCAATGTATTCATTTTATAAATTAAGCCGTTGTGCCAGATCTTGTCGAAAGCCTTTGAGACGTCCAGGAGTACCGTTCCCATGACGTCCTCTAAATGGATCAGGACCTTTGTGTAACCTTTTTCTATTACCTTTACGAGGGCGTCCTCTCCTCTTGGCCGCCGGAAATTCCAGCGGCGACCCTGGGCTGTGTATAATTATTTTTCGCCCTTTATCTATTGGATAATATAGCTAAACTTATTATTCATTAACACTTGTAGCTACCTATTGGATAGCATATTGTTTAACAACTGTGTCAGTGACTTGCATCCTATTAGTTTATGGAACTTATCTTGATTACTCCATCTCTCCAAATCGAATCATATGCAGCTGTGAGATGATCCTTCATCTTATCAAGATGTATCTCTATTAAAGACTGGTGGTTAAAGACAATATGGTGTCCTGGTTAGGTTAGGTTGGGTTAGAGTAAATCAAAAACAAAAACATAAATTAAATAAATGAAATGTGAAAAATCAGAGAATTAATATGTAGTAAGGTGGACAAGTTGGTGAACAGTGGTGAGGTAGTTTGATAACTATTACGACTGAAGAGAGTATATTAAAACTGACTGTAAACTAGTGACTTCACACCAAGGCTGAAGATGTCTTATGGGTTAGTCGTTCACATTCAGACCAGTCTTGTCTGCAACCACCTGCTTGGACTCTTATCACTAATGACACTGTGCACTCTGGCGGAGGACAAACAAAGAATAACTACAGGTTTCAGTACAAAACAACAAGAATTATTTTGTTCATTCATAAAATAATTAATATTTTCTTACCCGTTTGATTTTTCTCTGCTTTCACTTGAATCTTAATTGTTGTTGGTTCCTTGCTTTTAGCATTGACTTTTTCTTCTATATTTTTGACTATATATTTTTTGCACTTTGTAGCTTTAATATGTTAATACATATGTACCGCAGACTCATATTTTACGAAACGAGGAACTTTAAAAGGGGGTTTTTATTTGGCTTTTTCTTTTTTCATTAATTCATCCCGTTCCTGCTTCCAAATCTGCAGCAACGCCGAACGGGATTGTTCTTCATATAGATCGTGTCGTGATCTTTGGGTTGAGAACGGACTGATATAAATGACAAGATCGGCAAGTATAAGCTACGTGTTGACTTTCTCCAGTTTTGTCCAGTCTTGTCAAGTCGTGTCCAGTCTTGTCTAGTCTAAACATGCCTGTCTATTCTTGCCAAATCGTGTACAGTCTGATCTAGTCTAAGCATGACTTATCCAGTCTTTGCCACCCTTGTCCGGTCTTGTCAAGTCGTGTACAGTCTAGTCCAGTCTTTTATAGTCTAAGCTTGAGTTGATCAGCCATGTCCAGTCTTGGAAAGTCGTGTCCAATCTTGTCCTGTTGTGTCCAGTCTTCTCATCTCTTGTCTAGTCTTTTGAAGTCGTGTCCAGTCTAGTCCAGTCTTGTCTAGTCTTCTTTAAACTTGTTCAGTGGTGTACAGTCTTGTACAGTCGAGTCTTGTCTAGTCTTTGCTAGTCTTGTCTATATTTATTTACATCTTCGAAGGGTCATAACTGAGTCCGAACCATGTGTCACGTCAGTGTCTTTGCTTGCAGGTGAAACAGTAAATTTATTTAAAAATTAATAATATAATATAAATATATATATATATATATATATATATATATATATATATATATATATATATAAATATATATATATATATACATATACATACAAGGGTTTATGTGACCAGATTTTTGTATGCCACTTTGGAAACTGGAATAGTTGGTGGGGTTTTTCTGTTCGTGTATCCTTCTTGATGAAACAGTAAATTTATTTCTAAATTAATAATATATATATAACATACGTTGTGCGGGACCATCTTGTATATCACTGTTACCATGTTGTATATCGCAAGTTAGTTTCCTGTATGAAGTCTTTGAAGCTGAAACAGTAAATTTATTTAAAAATTAGTAATATAATAAAAATAAATAAATATATATATGTATATATATATATATATACATATATATATATATATATATCTATCTATATATATATATATATATATATATATATATATATATATATATATATATATATATATATATATATATCTATATATATATATATATATATTCTTCTGTGTGTATTTGTTCATGAAAGTTGGAGACCAGAGCTGAGTTTTTTTAGTTTTTTCACAACTGTATTTGTGATTTAACAATATTACTTTATGGGAATAATAAATATACACTGCTCAAAACAATTAGCTAATTTGTGCCTCCATAAAATTCAAACGAGAAATTACGTGAAAATAAAATTAAGAACTGAATCTGAAAGACGCTCTATTTAATTTTTTTTAATTGGCACATAGGGAATTGTCAGCATCACGTATTTTTTTTTTTAAGTGTCCGTAATAATTTCCATCATCAGCATATAGCAGCTTGATTACCCACTAAAAATCCACTCCTCAATTCTACTCCTTGCACCCCGGAGACCGTGAAGGATTACTTGGGGTGTAGGATTGTCAGAAAATTGTTGCGTTTATTTATTTCTATTATCCCTTTCGTCTTGGGCTTTCCTTTCCATAATCTCTCTTATGTTATCCTCGATATCCTTTCAATTGTCAGGTGTTTGCAGCATTAGGTTGATGATGTTCACCGGCGTTAGAGTTCTTCCGATTTTTGACGTAAGGTTCCTTCTGTTTTTTTTTCCATTTGTGGCACTTGAAAATCGTGTGCTCCGCATCATCCTCCTCGTCGCAGAAGCGGCAGTACGGCGAATCGATTATTTTAAATCTGTATAAATACTTTTGGAAGTTTCCGTGTCCTGATATGGCTTGTGTTGTACAGTGTTTGATTTCTCCGTGCTTCTGTTCTGTCCATGTTTTTATCATCGGTATTTCGTTATCTTCTTCATCGGAGTCGTTTTGTTCATCTGGCTGTTTGCGGCTGGCTATCCCATCTTTCCTGCCATTTATTTATTATTTTCTCTCTTTCTTGTCATCTGTTTTCAGATCCTGCGTCGGATGTGTTGGACCTTTCTTCAATTAGGAGGTCTATAGGTGGTGTTCGCGTTATGACTTGTAGCGCTTCGGTAGAAGCTGTCCTATATGCTTGTGATATTTTCATTAGTAGTTTGCGTTGAACTCTTATGTTATTATGAATTTATAGTTTATGAATTTGAATAACATCGCCTGAAAGGGCCGTAGATGGAATCAACGTTTTCAGTTAGCGACTTTATAAACGAAACTGGTGTAAATCCATTACTTCATTTGATAGCGTGATGATTTTGCATCAATCATTTCGCTTGCTGTTTTGGACATAACTGCTGAAGTATTCTTCCTTGAGTATTTCCTGCATTTGTTGTCAATTGTCAACCCATTGTCGCAAGCAGTTGAGCTACTAGTCTGTCGTTCCGCTCCCCACGAGCTCCGTCGCTGCTAGTTACTGGCAGGCTGCTGCTCTCTGCCAGGGCAACACCTATTTGATGGCGGTGGTTGGACTATGTAACGTCACATAATATTTCTATTATATATCTCTTTTAGGCGTCTCTGTAAATTTCCTGTTGATTTTTGGCGAACCCAATCCTCAGTTCCACCTCAGGGAGTTGTAAGTATTGAACTCTTTCACTCACAACATCCTCACTATATTTCTGCGGCTTCGTGGTTAATGTGGCAAATTTGGCTTCCTGACTCAAGACTCAGTAGGCATTAAATACTCCGTTATGCAACCCACGAATTGTTGGTGAGTCTCATTTAAAATCTGTAGGGTTTTTTCAACCTTGTCGAGTTGAGCGTGTGATCTTGGATGGAATTCCTCCAATTTCTTTAGGACCATTTCTAACTTTTCATCTTCTTTATTCCCGCCTTGTTTTAAATAAAAAAAAAATAGATTTTTATGAAACAAAAAGGTTTCTCGCCCCCGTAGTAATCTCAACATTTCCAGGAGAAAGCAACCCTAAAATATGAAATTTAAAAATATGTAAATATTCTTTCATAAGTTTTACCGTCTTCCATGCAACTCGTTGGTTTATTACAAGACTCCAGCGGATTAACTATTTAGTTTCAGATTTGAAGCGAACACCAATTTCGGGTATTCGTCTGCCCTCTAAGTATGCCAACTCCGTTTGCACTGTTACTACCTGTCTTAAAGTTTTGTATAAATCTACAAATGGATTTATACCACGTAAACCGATATCGGGTTGATTTAGCACATCTGGATAACATGTATTATCTTGTGCTATGCTTACGGCTGCTTCGGCGAAAGTCAAAAAGTCTACCATTTGGATGTACGTTCGCTATAGAATGTGGAATCAGTCCAGATACAATATATACTGGTGCATTTTGTCCCAAATCTAGGCGGACATTTGCCCGTATACTTGCGAATGCCAGTTAATTATTGTACCTCATTACAGACTTGACGAATTTAGCCAATCGCACGTGGTTATTTTTATAAAGATCCCTCAGCAGTTCCGGATGGGGTGGCAATGCTGGTAGTGTTATTTTGCCGTTTAAACAACAGTTCAATACTCAACTTTTCAAAAGGGCCCAAGTTGTGCGACTGCAGCCCTATGATTCTTTGAGCTGGAAGTTCTTGAGGTCGGTCAAAATTGGGAGGTTCTTCGACAATTGCATCTACGTTCTCTGGTAATATGGCAGGAATAAATAGTGCGTGCTCCGAAAATGATAAATCCTCGTTAATAATGTTTTGTGTGTTAAAAACAGGATCTTGAACAGTTGAAGTAACACTCGTTGGAGTTAATTGTTGTGGTGGCAAATAGAGCCAAGTGGCAATGTCAGTTACGATGTCAAGGTATTTGAAGGAGTTTTTTGGTTTAATGTCCACAACCAAGACTTTCAAACACATAGGGGCTAATTTTCTGTATACCGTTATCAGGACTACTTCGGATTTTTCCGGCGCTAGGTGGAGTGACTTTGATGACATCCACTTGGTGATTTGTTCAATTGCAAAATTTGTGCCTCTATCTGTTTTACCCACTATCGTGAGTGCCAGATCGTCTGCAAAATCTATGATGTTAACTCCTTCAGGTAACGTTCACAGGGTCGGTTCCATTACGGAGCCCTGAGGAACACCACTGTTGATGCCCCTGGTTTGGAATTGTCTTCAGCACGGAGGATGATGTTGCGGTGGCATAACCATTCTTAGTAGATATGGCGGTATATCTCTCTCTCTGTTAATTCATCCATAATACGCTGCCAAGCTGCCGAATTAAAGGCATTTCTTATGTCTAATGTTATAAGCGCACATATTTTTCTTGTTCGTTTTGTAACTTCTTTTACCTTTTCTGCTATATTTATGAAATACTCCGCATCTATTGTAGAGCTACCTTCTCCTAATCCGAATTGTCTTTCAGATAGGTTTCTAGTTCTTTCTTTAATCGGGTTAAAATTAGATGTTGCAGCATTTTGCCAGCGACATCGAGGATGCAGAGGGATATCAAGGTCAGCGGGATCAAGGATACTCATTACGTATCTCCTTTAGGAGATCCGGACATAAACTTCTTTCCTCTTTGATGAGAACTGCCTCTGTATTATATTTCTTTCGATTTCCCTCTGATTTTGTTTGCGATCGTTTTTTCACAATTTCTGTCCACGTCATGGACACGTTTTTCTCCGGTATTGATTCTGTGTTGTCTGCTAAGTGACCCTGTCGCCTGTATATTCTGACCTCTACATCAGTATTAGCGAATGTAAATTCGATTGCCTTTTTCAGGTTAGCCAGTTCTTATATATCGCACTTTTCTTTTTTCCGCTCTTTTTAATCATAGCCTATAAAGTTTGTAGGCAGCTGAAAGTTGTTTCTGGGTCTACGGATTCTGTAATGTTTTTCCCATGTGACCATTTGGTAAATATATCTGTTGTTTTCCGTTTTAGATATGCCACATTTCCCGTTGCAAGCTCTTGCTTTGACATTATTATTTGTCCCGCATACGCTTCTACTAGCGTTTTGGGTACTCCTGTATCTGATGTCAGGTCTTCTGCGATGCACCAGGCCACGTCCCATTCTGTTACGAGTAACACATTTCCATGCCCTTCTTTTCTTTGGCTTTACGAAAAGCTTTTGGTGGCCAGACCTTTCTCTCGGCCTCCTTAAAATGTCCATAGGTGCTGCCTCTGCTTATTTCCTGGTATAGCGTTTCTAGCAATTCTTTGTCTTCATTACGATTTAATTTAGTCGTCTGCGTGCTAACCTCGTGGATGGCAGACTTTTCCCTTGGGTTTGTCTTCTTGTCAGAATGTTGGGTCAGCTGTTCACTTATCTATATTCTCTCCAGAGTTCCGGATACTGTCCACATTTCGACTGTTGCTTTTTGCCGTCTGATGAAAGAGAATAGCCAGCACTTGTTAAAACCGTTGCTGGACATAGTAAATTGTTCTTTCGAATGTGAAGAGAATGAGAAGAGAATGTCGAAGTGAAGAGTTGAATGTGAAACCACCATCCTGCCCATATATAAGCAAGGAGCTAAAACATCAACTCGACAACTATCGATCCATTGCGTTAATTTCTGTCCTTTCTAAAATACTAAAACATTGCTTCTTACGCCGATTAGTACCATTCATTGTGAGCCCAAAATAATTCCAAACAAACAACATGGTTTTCAATGTGGCAAATTAACCACCACAGCTATTCTTGGTCTCTATAATAAAATTATCGCATAAGTTGATAAGTGAAAGTTTTCGCGGTCTACGCAAAGCTTTAGATTGTGTCGATCATACCCACCTAGTCGATAAACTATATAGATTTGGAATTAGAGGAAAAGCGGGTGTGTGGCTACAATCCTACTTAAAAAGTCGAACACAACACGTACAAATACGGCTTAAATTCTGCTAATATCGAATCCTCAAAAATGGCATCGTCTACGGTTGTCCCTCAAGGAAGCGGTCTGGGGCCGACTCTATTTATTCTATATTTGGCTAATTTAGTCATGTACGCGAATAATACCTACTGCACTTTATATACTGATGATGCCAGTTTCCTAATATTTCAAAACACCGTAGAAGATTCGCAGTTAGAAGCAAATAGTCTCTAATAAAGTGGTTTTCAGCAAACAAACTGTACTAAATTATGTCTGTACTTAATATAAAAAATGTGAATTTCTCAAAACTAATGAAATACTAAATGCTAACCTAGCACAACCATGGAGCATAATTGTTGAACACTTATTACCACCATGAACAAGGCATGCATGAACAGAAATAAAATCTCATGTATCTAACATAAATGCCTTAAAAATAAAATACAACCAAACATAAAATAATTATTTACCAATATACCAATATTTTATGTACTGAATGTGACCAACCAACTAATTTCAAATTAAAGAAAACACAAATCATGCAGAATCGATGTCCGCCTTGTCTAATGGAAGCACGCACACGCGGTTTACACCTCTCTGTGATTCCACTTTTGGTTTTGTTTTTTTCCGAGGGTGGACCAGGACATATCTACCCAACTTCCAAAGAAGCGAGGGTAGATTTTCTTCCACAAGAACTACCACACTTCCTTCCTGTATTTCTACGGCTGAGCGTCAGTACCACCTACTACGTCCCTGCACCTCCACCAAATATTCCTCGAACCACCGCATCGCCTTAATTGGTACCCAAGGTGCCTCTAAGCTACGAAGCTAGTAGCTTTATTATTCCCAACGGGATTTTATATGTATTCATTTTATATATTAAGCCTTCCTGCCACATCTTGTCGAAAGCATTTTGCAACTTGCAACTAAATAATCAGGGTTGTACTGTATACGGTTAATCATTTTTGTATGCATGGTACCTGTTGAATAAAATATTTTTAGTGGAATGATAAGATTTCATTTCATAATTTTGAAGCAATGAAGATCAGTCTGTGAAGTCCAATGAACTTAGCTGTATTAATATGGTTAATATTATATGGTTAATATTGTTTTACTACGATAACTTAGCAAAATAGCATCTCCCATAGAAAGACGCCTTGAATATACTTTGTTGACTTTCGTTCGCGGAATATTTGTTTTTCCGTTTCTTCTTCTTCTTAAAACAAGTTATATAGTTATGTTAATAACATAATAACATAAAGTTATGTTATATAGAAAATTGTCTATATTAATATATTAAAGAATATATTAAAAAATATATTTATATTATACATACCTTTTGCGGGACCGGCAATTCTCTGGTCTTGTTGCCTTTTTACTCTTTTTACTCTTTGTTGAGAACTTTTATCAGTTCTGATTTGTGCTTTTATGCACAGAACAATTTACAAACATAATATATAAAATATTGCTTGTATATAAAATAAACTATCACCAAAAAAATATTAAGGAAGGGGTTAGTAAAATGGTATGGAAAAGATAAGGCATGCTAGTAATGTAAACCTATACCATTTTCGGTCATGATTTTATAAATCTTTTCTATTGATTTTCTTATGCAACCTACCATCTATTATTTCATCCAAACCTGGCAGGGGACTTCCTGCCGGGCAATAATCACTAAATAGTGACGTAGTGGCATCCTAAGATAAAAACAAATTACATTTAGACCTAAAATAACACCCTCCAATTGCACATCTTAAGTTTATTGTTTATATTTTGAGTTACATGAAAATATGAAATGCATTTGACTTAATTAATATTTTAGTTATTCATATATATTTTGAATAATTATTTTTCGTTAATGTTTTGTTTCTTGAGTAAAATAACTAATTAAAATTTTATTGTGAAATAAACAAGTTTTGGTTTCATGATGATGCATCAGAAAGGCTTACGTAAAAAGAATTTTTGGCTACTATCTCGATTGTAAACGGATATTAAAATGACAGGATTTATGACTTGATTTCCTTTTCGCGGTAAATTATTATTATACACTATTCTGCCTAGTGGCAGGTCATTGTCTTTGTACGGAGAATTTCTGCCTCCAATGTTCCCTGTCCTCAGCTTCTTCCTTTAGCCTGCTGTATCTCCTCCTTTCTTTCATGTCATCCAGATGTAGTATTCTTCTTCTTCCTCGACCTGCAGTTCCTTTAATCTTCCCTTCAATGACGTCATATATGAGCCCCTCGTGTCTAATTTGTGTCTGATCCAGTTGGCCTTCCTCTTGAGAATTGTATTTAGATTTTCCGGCATAATTTTATAAATCTTTTCTTTTGATTCTTCTTATGCAACTTACCATCGATTGGATATTTTTCCATCATTTGTGAAGGAAAACAACTTCCATGCTAAAATAAAAACAAATTACTTTTAGACCTAAAATAATTCCTATTTCACATCTTAAGATTATTGTTTATATTTGGAGTTACATGAAAATATGAAAAGCATTTGACCTAATTGCAACTAAACAGTTCTGCAAGAAAACAATCACTTTTTTTGTTTCTACCGTTGCATATTTATGGTAAGGTTCTCCAATCTGTTTATCTGTTTCAGATAATTTTTTGAAAATCCTGCAATTGTTGCAGGTTTAGAATACGAATTCAAATTTCTATATAATTTTTATATAATTAATCAGGCAAGGTCATAACTGCCGAAGTTGGTTCTGGGTCCAAAATTACTCCTTGACTACTTCCTGCAATTATTAGCGGTCCATGGTGAACTTTCGTTTACCACAAATATATATTTGTGGCGACATAATTTCAGCGACCACAAATATATATTTGTGGTCGCTCAGAGACTCCTTATCAAGGACTTGCCAGTTTGTGGTTCTCTGCGCCAGGTCGCTTGTAGTGAATGTGAGGTCTATGATAGAGTGCGACTCTCTGCGTTGAAAGGTGGATTCGGTGCCGATATTTTGAATATAGAGGTCCATGGCCGATACTCAGTCCATGACAATATCTCCACGTGCGTCCATTTTTGGGGAACCCCAATACGGTGATTTAGCGTTAAAGTCTCCAGCTAAGAGTATTTGTTTTGTGTGATTTCTCATTGCATCACTTAACTCTCCCAGTGCTTTTTCGAGGTGATCCAGTCACCTTATTAAAAAGGTGAAAGTAGCAGCTGTAGAAAGCATACATTCCGCATTCTTTATCCACCCATGGCCGTTTCCACTTCCACTGTCCAGTATTATTATGGTTTTGTTTTTTACCCTTATTGCCTGAGTCCCTGTTGTTATCTGAGAACCATTTTCCATTATTTATAATTTTTTTATTGGGTTCGCTTATTATAATCTATGTTAAGGTCCGACACTGTGGCGTTAAGAGGATCATGCGCGGCACGGCAACGCAATGCATTTAGTTGTATGATATTCAACATTTTGATCTATTTACATTACGCCTTGCCTCCGACGGCGTCTTCTGGAAATTTGGACACATTCCAGAGTTTGCCCTATGTCTTTTAGATTGGCATAATGTATAAAATAAAATGAATACAAACGAAGCTAATGGACCGTTTGCGGTCATTACTTCGATTCCTATCGTTTCTGTGTTATCCGACGTGTCTACTAGTTACGGGTAATTCGTTGTGTTTTGATTCATCTTGGCTATTCTGGCAACTCTGCCGCCGGCTCGTCGGCTCATGTCCTTCCTGTAGGTTTTACAGTTTGGGATATTCAGGCGGTTCCAAATTAACTGAATCTCTTATTGGAATGCCCTTTATATATACACAATATAAATTAATAGTATGACTAAATAAATTACCTGCTGGTGGTCCAACAGCTCGAGTTTTCTAGTTTTCAGTCTAAGTAGGCATTGCGTCGCTTTAATCTTACTATATCGTTCTTCTGATCGAATAACTCGAAAAGTAACGACTTAATCTGTGCCCTTTGGTTCACTAACAGTAGTGCCAATGTGCTATTTTCAATTTCAAGTTTTTGAAAAGTCTATTTTGTTATTTAGTCTATTTATCCCTCATGCAAAGTTATGAGAAAACTGCTGATTTCTTTCAGATCATATTCCTTTAATATAGTTTTTGAAAATGTAAACACCAAGTCATAAAGTCTGTGACTACAGTCTGAATTGTTGCTCTTTCTCTGGAGTTTCGTCTTGGATATATTAAACTTTAATCACAAATAGAAATTGCGTTTTTTATGGAATTTACATTTCCGTGGTTAATAAATGTTTGAACACTAGGAACAGCCGCAAGATAAAATCGTTGTTGAAGACGCTTCGTCTTTCTGTTACATAAGGTACATGGAAAAAATATCTTAATATATTTGTACATTTCCTTTGCACTTTTAAAAAGAAAAAATCACTCTTATCGATTGATGGCAGTAATTGATTATATGACCTCGTTAATAACGTCTGAAAAGGTCAGTAGATGGAATCAACGACGTTTTCAGTTAACGACTTTATAATCGAATCAAACTGATGAAGTGGTGTAAATCCATAACTCTATTTGACAGCGTGATGGTTTAGCATCATCATCAATCAATCATTTCGCTCAAACTTTTCGCTTGCTCTTTTATATTTTCAATTGTTGCTGGTTTAGAATAGGAATTCAAATTTCTATATAATATCTATATAATTAATCAGGCAAGGACATAACTGCCGAAGTGGGTTCTGGGTCCAAAATTATTCCTTGAGTACTTCCTGCAATTATTAGCGGTCCATGGTGAACTTTTGTTTACCTACATTTGATCCGGGGGAAATTTTCCTTATAAATCTGGTACTTTAATATAATTCCATTTTACTATTATCTCAGGGATTCTAAATATTGCGTATTTATAAAATGTATATTATAATATCAATACTTTTCATATTAATACTTACTTTTAAATATTGGCAAAGTCTCCTAATTTGTAAGCTTGTGCTACCAATGTGTCCATGCTGGGAATAGAGAACCATGCTGGGCTGATTCGCCAGCGACAACCGACCATCCTCGACCAATTATCAACCCATCGTCGCAAGCAGTTGAGCTACTAGTCGGTTGTTCCGCTCGCCACGAGCTCCGTCCCTGCTAGTTACTGGCAGGCTGCTGCCCTCTGCCAGGGCAACACCTATATATATATATATATATATATATATATATATATATATATATATATATATACATACGTTTTGCGGGGCCAGCTTTTTGTATACTACTTAGAAAGCTCGAATAGTTTCCTGCATTCTTCTAGTTTTGCAGCCTTGCAGCTGAAACAGTAAATTTATTTCAAAATTAATAATACAGTAGGGCTTCGATAAACCGAACTCCCAAAATTTATACCCTGTTCGGATTAATGAGACGTTCGGATATAGTATGTAGATATTTTCAAGGGTGTGTTTTGAAATGAAACAAAGATTTTTATAATTGAAAGTAAATACAAATTTTAATCATTAAGTATGTATAACACTTTTTAAAAAAAATCTAGCATAGTACTTTGACGAGTGGTGTTTAATTACAAAGTAAATGCTTTATCCCTCAACTTACGCAATAACATTTTTTCTGAAATTGAAATATCTACTTGATCCGCCCATTCCAAACATTCGTTTAATGCAGACACAACTCGAGATTATGGAATCCTTTGAATTGCTTTCGATTCCTCTAATACTTCTTCGCTTTCGCTATCAGTCTCATTTAGTATTTGTCTTACTATGTCTTCATTAGTTAAGGGCTCCTGACAATCAATGTTGTCAATACTTGATAATAAATTGTTAATCTCCTTTTCTGAAAAGCCTCTGATACGGAAAATGTTCAATGGAAGATCATCTTCAGGGTCAAAGTCATCCAGATCTTGACCAGAAGTTTCCTCTGGTTTGAATAATGAGGGCCACATAGGCTTCTAAGATTTTTGATCATATTTGAGAGCACTTGCTGCCAACATTGAGCCAGAGAAAATACAGCATCTTTAATGGTGGTTTTTTTAAGGATTTCAGATAATGTGCATTCTGAATCAACTATTTGCTGACCAAAAACTTGCAATAGGAGTGTTTTTTTTAAGTTGCTTTAATGCTTTGGATTACGTTTTGATCCATGGGTTAGATTAAGGCTGTACAGTTAGGGGGCATGTACTGTCAATCGACTGCACATCTTCTTCTTGTGGATGCGCTGGTGCATTATCAAGAAGCAGAAGTGTCTTTAGCGGAAGGTTCTTTTTCGATAAATATTTCTTTACTTCAGGAATAAAATGCACCTTCAGCCAGTCTAAAAATATTGCTTTTGTAACCCAAGCACTTCTTTGACTTGAGTAATGAACTGACAATTTTTTAATTGACGCAAATGCACGAGGTCTTTGTGCTTTACCAACAACCAGCAAGGGCAGTTTGTGTTCCGGTTGAGTTCGCACATGGCATAAATGTGATCCTTTCTTACGACATCTTTGAACCTGATGCACTACGCTCCGATCCAGAAGCCAAAGTTTTATTTGGTAAGAATTTCCAATACAAGCCCGATTCATCCGCGTTATAGATTTGATCGGCAGTTAAGTCTTTCTTCCTAATTATGTCTATGAATTTTTCCTGGAATGGTTTCACAGCTTCTTTATTATTCAACAGTTTTTCACCACTAAGTTTGAGTTGGCGTATTCCATGTCTTTTCTTGAATTTGTCTAACCATCCTCTACTAGCAACAAACTCTCCTATTCCAAGTCTTTCATGAAAAAATTTAGCTTTTTCTATCACTATGCCACCTGACAAGGGAATAGCTTTTCTTCGCTGCTCTAAAAACCACATTAATAAGGCATCTTTCCAGTCCCACACTCCCCAGAGCAATTTAGAGCACTGAGGGCTGTACGTAACTGTTTTTTACTCATCCTTCCGGTTAAGGTTAAGAGACGCTTATGTCCTGCAGTGGACGGGATGATGTAAATTATTACGGACACTTAAAAAATAAGTGATGCTGACACTTTCCTATGTGCCAATTAAAAAAATTAAATAGAGCGTCTTTCAGATTCAGTTCTTAATTTTATTTTCACGTAATTTGCAGTTTGAATTTTATGGAGGCACAAATTAGCTAATTGTTTGGAGCAGTATATATTATTCCCATAAAGTAATATTGTTAAATCACAAATACAGTTCAGGTCCCAAAATTTTGCCTACTTGTCAAGTATGTACTGTATCTGTGCACAATTTTCGTTGTCACCTTATCTTAAGGCCAGTCCAGACGCTACGTTTTGCACAACTTTTTGTTTGCACAGTTGCAGATAAAACGTTGCGTGTAGATAGGAAAAGTGCGCAGTTTTGAAAACGGCGCGAAGACGGTACAGTTGCAGCGATAACTGAGGTAGAGAGCATAAAGTCGGCGCATGTAGGTAGCTCAGTTTTCAGATACATTTTGTTCAAAAATAACGAGACTAGTACCTCCTCCTCCATGACGATTTTACTAAAACTGTGCGAAATATACAGATATATCTGCACCGTCTAAAAATTGCACCGTTTTCATTCCGTCCTAAGACTGCGCAAACAAAAGGTTTTGCAAAACGTATCGTCTGGACCGGCCTTTATTGTACTGGTTTGTTCTTTTAATCTTCCAACAACTTAAAAACTAATTTATTTTCTTAAATTACCGACTGTTTCATGTTTTCCCTAGAACCCCGCTGAGATTGCACCAATCTTGGTTCTATTTTGGGAGATCGTAATACGTGCTTTGGAACTGACTTTACATGATATTTTTAAGAGACTTTGGTTTCCTCGATCGCCTATAAACATAAAATAACAAAATTGCTAAAGAAAATGTGTAATACATACAAGCCAATTATTTCTAATCTTAAATTCATTACACCTTTTGTATCATCACTTCCTTTCTTGCCAATAAGTTTTGGTCGCGTTTCTCAAAACTAAATGGCTGGGGATTTATATTTTGTCGAAATCCAAATGCTTTGCATGCCTTTTTCTCTTCTTCATCTTGACCTACTTGCTGTATACAAAAAATACACAATGTAAAATAGAAAACTAAAAAATAGCTTAATATACCAATTTTGGTTTCTTCTGTGTGTATTTCTTCATGAATGTTCGAGACCAGGGTTACATTTTTTTAGTTTTAATTAGTGGTTTAGTATATGGTTCATATATCTGTTTTGGAATTGGCTTGGCATGAATTCTCAGCCAACTGTACAATATCATCTCTGTATAAACCACCTGACGCTGATTTCATCATCAATAACCCATCCAATTTCCAAAATAAAAGCACACATATTGTGATTGGCGACTTCAACAGCCAAAGCTGCATATGTGGATATTATCATGAAGATAAGAATGGAAGAGCAGTGCAAGAAATAAATATCCTGATCCACGATGCAAAACAGCCTGCATCATTCAACAGTGGGAGATGGAAACGAGGTTACAACCCTGACCTCATTTTCAGCAGTAACAGAATCAGCAAACTATGTTCTCCAATACCTAATACTGTACCAATGTACCAAATATTTGCAGCGGTTATACCTCAGAAGGTACCATTCCACAGGAGGTACAACTTCAAGAAAGCTGACTGGTCAAAATTTGCAGATATGTTGGACATCGAAGTGAACCCACAATTGAATCCTATGATATCTTCAACGTCAACTGTAAAGAAGTGCTCCAGAAGGCCTATACCTCGCGGCTGCTGGATTTCATTTATACCTGATCTCACCTCAGATGAAACTGCCGTAATCACAGAATACAGGAAGGTATTTGAAGAAAACCCTTTCAGTGAATCAATAGTAGAAGCTGGGAACAGACTCATCTCCCTCATTAGACAACCAAAACGGGATCAATGGGCTAGAACTATAGAAGACTTGGATCTGAGAAGAGACAGCCATAAGGCATGGAGACGTCTAAGAAATGATCCGACAAAAACCTGTGTACAGTATATCACCGCCAACCAAATAGCACGTCAGCTTTTGATGATCATCTATTGCATTGATGATTATCCAAGCTTTGGACAAGCCCATCCACAAGCATAAAGTGCTTAGACATTCAAGAGGAAAGTAACGATCTTACAATACCACTCAAAATAGCAGAACTGGAGAAGGCTATAAAACAAACCACAGAATCCTATGACATCTTCAGCACAACTGTGAAAAAATGCTCCAGAAGGTCTATACCTCGCGGCTGCTGGACTTCATTTATACCTGGTCTCAGCTATCAAATGAAGCTGCCTTACTCACAAAATTCTTCTTCTTAGGACGTCGTCTCCCTAACGAAGGTTGGCAATCTGTTTAGCAACTATAATGGTGCGTGAAACCGCACCTCTGAAAATCTCTATAGATGTCCGTCCGCCCCATCGACGCAGATCTTTAAGCTATGAGTTCTGCCGTCTGCCCACAGATTGTTTCCTTCGATGAGGAACTCGTACCGCTCCCCTCTCATAACGTCATGATTCTCAATAGTTTCGAGGCGGTCGATAGCCATATCTTTATCAGGAACAGAATGAGTTTCTCCAATTCTCACTTTCTCTCCTTGCGATTTCTCATAACATGTCCGATGTATTAGAGCTTTCGTTCTTTGATGGTTGTCAGCAGTTCTTTATCTTTACCTATTCTCCTTAACACTTCTATGCGGCTATACAAGTACATCAATGCGGCTCTTCATTGATTGGCAGAACGTCCAGCTCTCGGCGCCATAGAGTAGCACTGGAAAGATATATCTGCGCAATATGCGGAGCTGTAGGTTTAGATCTCTTCTGGTGAAGAAGTTCTTTATAGAGACTCAGAGAATACAAGAAACCCTTTCAAGAAGACAAACAAAACGGGAACAATGGACTAGAACTATAGACGACCTGGATCTGAGAAGAGGCAGCCATAAGGCATAGAGACTTTTAAAACGTCTAAGCAATTATCCGACAAAGACCTCTGTACGTTACAACATCACCGCCAACCAAATAGCACGTCAGCTATTGATGAACGGGAAGCCCATCCACACGCATAAAGTGCCCAGACATTCAAGAGGAAAGTAACGATCTTACAATACCACTCAGAATGACAGAATCAAAACCAGCTTGGATGACATTCTGACAAAACAAATTAAGTATTTCGGCTTAAAAACAAAGGAATGGATACTCACCTCTTCAATAACTGCATGAAGAATTATCAAATCCCAGAGATATGGAGGAAGAGTCGTGTGATGGCTCTGTTGAAACCTGGCAAAGAAGGGAACAACCCGAAGAGTTCCAGACCAGTTACACTCCTGTGTCACCTCTACAAACTAATAGAATGAATGATTCTGAATCGCTTTATACCCGAAATTGATCCTCTGCTCATACTGGAATAAGCCGGATTTCCACCAATTTACGAATTACCGAACTGGTACCAGAAACCTACCAGTTCGGGCAGATACCTGAATTATTTTTCCTGCGCTCCTTTTCAGCACAAGCTGAATGTAGTTTTGGGTCTTAAGACGAGGATATTCAAGATTGTACATCCAGATCTTCGTAATGATAGTTTAGAAAGATTGTTTAATATCCTAAAGAAGAACAACTCTCCCACAACAGTACTTAGGAAGTTCCCACAACAGTACTTAGGAAGTGGTTGTTCTTCAATCCTACAAGACAACCTGTCGCTGAGGTGGTCGCAGAGGACAACACGAAAATATTCAAGAGCTTACACTTTGTAGAATCACTGTCCCCCAGAATAAAATCAATTTTCAAGAACAAGAGCCCAGCTATTATAGCGGATAAATAATATAACACCATCAGCAGATCTTTCAGTCGCCTTAAAGATTCAACCCCCACGTTAATGCAATCAAATGTAATCTATCGCATTCCGTGTGCCGAGTGTGAGCTTGTGTACGTTGGTCAGACCGGCCAAAGATTGTCATCCAGACTGGCCAATCACAGAAGTGATTGCAGACTAAAACCCCACTCTTGCGCCTTAGCAACACATTGCAATGACAAGGACCATAGGGTCAATTACGATGACCTGAAAGTTCTTGCAAGGGAGCCAAGCTTATCTAAGAGATTTTTCTTGGAAATGTGTTTCATTTATAACGCCGGTGCAGCCATGAACTCAAGGAAGGACATGGACGGGTTGAGCAATATATATGTTTGGCTCATGACTTGGGCGACGTCTAGACACAGTTAACTTGATGGGTGGTTTCTGTTTTGCTATTTATTTTCTATTTGTGCTGCGGTTTCGTGGTCTCTAGTGGTTCTACTGTTATACAATTTCCTTAAAAGGGGGGTCGTTGAGCTCCTGTTTTTCTAAGAAGATCTAGGGATCGTCCAGATTGCCTGGGTATCTGGGAAACTGCGACGTAGTGGCGGTTTCAAACAAAAAAAAAATTTCGAACTGTATGTCTTCAAACATTAGTTAAATATTCTTTTTCCTGTGTGCTTGTGACTCCTGTGTCCTTCTAATGTCACGATCTTTCCCAATGCGCACCTTCGCAGCTCAATTGTAAAAAAAAAAAAAAAAAAAAAAAAAAATTTGGTTTTTTTTCAACTTTAATTTATTTTAAGAGAACGAAAAGGTTTTGTTGGTTTCCTCGTGCTGTGCCGATCGGGTTGGTGTCCGACATTTTGTAAACTAAATATTAAATTTCAAAAACCGAAATTAAAATTCACCATGGCTCGTTTTACAGCAACGATTATGTAACCCACATTGTTGGTCAAGTTATATGATGTTACACGTCTTAATTAATTGTTCATTACCTTCTTCTGTTACTTTGTTTTTTGTAATTTTCTGTAATATTTTTGTAGGTCTTGAAAAAGATTTAATCAATAAATCGAAACGTCGACTTAAGAAGAATTTGAGTTTTTTCTGTTAATCGTAACATTTAACTCAAATTTAAAAGAGTAAATTTAAAATTTACTCTTTAACTAATAACGATTGTTATTACCCCCACTCTTTATATATATATATATATATATATATATATATATATATATATATATATATATATTTACATCTGCGAAGTGTCATTGTCGAAGTGTCATCATCCGCACGTGTCTCCACTTTTCTGTCTTTGCTTGCAGCTTAAACAGTAAATTTATAAACAATATATAATTATTAAAATAAGAAAAAACTGATAGAATTCATAAAAAACAAAATAAACTTAATTTTGGTATAAGTGTATATATATATATATATATATATATATATATATATATATATATATATATATATATATATATATAATTTCCTGCATTCCTCTGGTCATGTAGCCTTGCAGCTGAAATATTAAATTTATTTCAAAATTTCTTTCTTTCTTCTTCTTTCTTTGTATAGGCACGCGTGCCTGTTTCTTTAAGGTCCTCCTTAGTCTCTAATCTCCTTTGATATGGATGTCCAGGAGTCTGCCCATTTCTTTGGTGGCCTTCCAGCTAGTCTTGAATTGTTGAGTGTTTGCGTTATGGCCCAGTTAACGATCCGTTGTGGGATCATGCGTTTCACATGGCCCCGCCAGTGCTTACGACGGTGTCTTGTCCAGCGTACGACATCCTGTATTTGTAGATCCTCTCTGATTGTGGAGCTCCTGATTTAGTCTCTTAGCGTGACCCCCTTTATCGCTCGTAAGGTGCGCATCTCTGTCGTTCTTAAGGCTTGTTTGGTAACTGCTGTATCGGCTCGGTCTTATTGCGGTTTTGAATATCCGAATTTTACCTTCCTTAGATATATGCTTATTTCTCCACATTATATTGTTTATTGCACCGGATATTTTCGGGTCAATTTTCGGATATTTTTCGGTAAAAGTATTAATTGGCTAACAGATTTAGATTTATTGATTGCCTACAACCACATTAGGATCATATTT
This sequence comes from Phosphuga atrata, assembly GCA_944588485.1. Lineage (NCBI taxonomy): Eukaryota > Metazoa > Arthropoda > Insecta > Coleoptera > Silphidae > Phosphuga > Phosphuga atrata. The sequence continues at coordinate 10,804,453 of OX155905.1, forward strand.
TTATATATGAACGCTCTAGAATTACTTTAACCACCTTGTAATCAATAATGTAAGATATGCTAGGTCTTGTCCAATTTTAACCCAAGTTGTGTAAATATTTCTGTAGAGGTTTATTTATATTAAGGTTTTAATGAAATGTTTCAAGCAAATATTTCTAGGTGTTCAACGAATTTTAGTTAAAGCAATGTAAACGGAAGAGATTACCTTGTATTATCCACTACTGACAGTTTTAAAAAAATCATTTTCAACGATTATTCTAAAGTTATTAGGACGAGCAGATGTTAAATTAGTTTTATTGTTTTTTTAATTTATCAGGTCCTGCTACAGGGTGCGTTCGCAAAGTTTCAAGACTGCTCCCAGAACAGAAAATGTGTTGAACATTTTTGTACAGCAAAAAGTCTTCGAAACCAACACACCGCTGCTAGCATTTTTTCCATTGTTCATAGTCTCCCTGGAACTCATCGCGTGGAAGGCTATCAAGGGACCTTGTCGAAGTTGCCTGGAATCGTTTTCTTTTCAGGTCTCTTTTGATTCGGAGAACAAAAAATAGTCGTTGGGAGCTAGGTCAGTCCTGATGCACTGTTGCCAACGTTGAACTTGGCCATAACTTCACCGGCGTGTGAGAGGGATCATTGTCGTGGTGAAGAAACCAATCGTCTTTGATCTTCGGGCGGACGCGCGGCGGGCTCGATCCTTCAAACGGCGGTGCACTTTAGCGTAAACTCGATCTGTCGTACTATAAGCTTCTTCTTATTTTAGGCAGTGTTATCCTGACGTTTCTCCTGTGACATAGAAGTTCTAACTGTCTTTCCACCTTTTGGGAGGTCGGCCCGTTCTTCTGCCTGTTGGTTTGCCGTATCGTTCGTTTTGCCGTATCATGTTCGTTTCACATTCTTCTTCTTTTCCGAGCCCAGCGTACAACGTCTTCCATCCCGCATTCCCTTCTGATTTCGGTGTTTCGTTTTCGATCCTGAAGTGTATGTCTACTGATGGTTCTTACCGTTCTAACAGCCCAAAGAAAAAACTAACATCCCAAACAACTCCAAAGTCCTACAATTTCCAAGTCCATATCCAAAACCAAACTGTTACTTGCTTAGGTCTTCTTCGCATTTCTTACATATCCTATTATGTAGGATTTTTAGGAAAAAGAAGTATAATTTCAGGCTTTCCAGTAGATTCATGAATGGCTTCCGCGTGGTGCATTGAATACAAAAGGATGACGGCTTTAGCTTTCTTTGGGACATTAGCGTATTTTGGCAAAACCATAAAGTGTTTATCGTATTTCTCTTTGTTTTGATGGTAGAATCTCTTTTGTATCTCGCGTCTATCGATGGTATTTATAGACCCTTTTTTCTTTAAATTATCGACAAGTTCCACTGACCTAAGCCAGTTATCGCATGTACTATTTCTGTTACTTCCGTAAAACGGCGTTGCAAGACAAATAACAGATTGCGTTGGTACTAGGAGTTTTATTTCTTCATCTGTCAATCCCTCACCTTCCGATCCACGTCCTGTATGTATGAAACAGTTCTACCTGCTCTTGTTGGAGGTTGGCGCGCCCATTAGTTCCGTAGTAAAAACGTAATCATCAATGGTCTTCAATCCGAAGATTGGTTTGCAGCAATTCTCCACTCTGAAGACAGAGCAATTCTGCTCTGTCTTCAGCGTTCCGCTTCATTATTTGCGTTCAGCAAGCAATGAGGTCGCAATGGCCAATATGTTGTGTATCATGGCCAATAAGTTGCAGTTGTCTCCTTACAATGCAATCTTTTTTCCTCGGCTCTCCTTAACACTTTTTGAGCCAATTTTTAGCATCCTCCAATAACACCACATTTCTAGGGCTTCCAGACGTCTTCTCTCTTGGGTCCCTATGGTCCAGGTCCCAGAACATAGGAACTGATCTAGGTCAGCGCATTTATGAATGGCGGATGACTGTTGGCGATTCCAGTACATAGGATCTTTCCCTACTCTCATCACCAGAAAATGGTATTGACTTGCAAACGTTCAAGCATTTCTTCGCAAACAGCCTCGCGCCGTTCCTTCTGTTCATCCGTCAGAACTTTGGGAACAAATTTGGCACACAGTTTTCTCATCTTCAACTCTTCTGTCGGTAGCTTGGACACCGTAGTCTAACTCAATCCCAGTTCATCGGCAAGTAATCTGACACTAACGCAGCATACATTAATTATCGCAAGATGCGGTTGAACTCTTAGCTTAACCGATGCCGCCACCGGGCGCCGTGGCGCAGCTCTCGATCCAAAATAGGAAAATGTGGCAAGGATCGTTGATTTAACCCAGGTTAGCGTAGGTTGTACACAGTGAAACTGCAGATAAAATAAGACTTCATACGCGCGGTAGCGCAAACTCTCGATACAAAATAGGATAATGTGCCAAGGACCGTTGGTTTAACCCAGGTTAGATTAGGTTACCCATAAATCAAGACTACATAAGCGCGACAGCGCGAATTCTCGATCCAAAATAAGAAAATGTAGCTTCCGCACCTTGCGATAATTTATGTATGCTCACTAAAACGACGGTCAGTGTTTAAAAGTTAACACACTATCAGTAACTTGGACACCGTAGTCTAACTCAATCCCAGTTCGTCGGCAAGTAATCTGACACTAACGCAGCATACATTAATAATCGTACTCGAACTCTTAGCTTAACCGATGCTGCCACCAGGCACCACGGCGCCGCTCTCGATCCAAAATAGGATAATGTTGCAAGGACCGTCGATTTAACCCAGGTTAGATTAGGTTGCACACCGTGAAACTGCAGATAAATCAAGACTTCATACGCGCGGCAGCGCGAACTCTCGATACAAAATAGGATAATGTGGCAAGGACCGTTGGTTTATCCCAGGTTGGATTAGGTTACCCGTAGATCAAGACCACATTGACACGGCAGCGCGAACTCTCGATCCAAAATAGGAGAATGTGGCTTCCGCACCTTGCGATAATTAATGTATGCTCACTAAGACGACGGTCAGTCTTTAAAAGTTCACGCACTTTCATTAAATCTTCCGGAGTTCGGCTTGTTGGAGGTCTCCCAGCGTATTTAAAATCCTCGCGACCATCTTTGAACCTCTTGTACCACATGAAAATCATTCCACGTGACATGGTTTCTTCTTGAATCATACCAAAGGTCTCTGCAGCTGTTTTGTTCAATAACGCAGCATTTGCAAGAGGGATCACTGAGACGCATTCATGCCACTAGGGATCTACTCACTCCAGCGTCTCGGTGGCAACGGCCGCTGGAGCAGTCAAGGGACCGAGCTGCGCATGCTTCCCTAGTCAGGAAAAAATCAACGTTTTGATCCTTTGTGAACGCATCCTGTATATAGGAGCGTAAATTGATTTCTGAAATTTCGTTTATTTAGAGAACTATGTATATAGTGTATATAAAATTAAGATTATATAGAACGAGTCGAAAGGAAGCAAATTGTGTAATTAATTTTTTGTTTTGCTATAAATGTTAACTTTGTTATTTTATTTTTATTGAATTTGACGATTAAAGGCCGATTCTCATATACGCGACACTCAGCTACGCGACGTCAAGCGACATCGCCTGTCAAATAATGATTACATTGTTTTAAATGGGCACGTTCTCACTATGGCTAGGCAATTTGCCTATTTAAAACAATGTAATCATTATTTGACAGGCGATGTCGCGTGACGTCGCGTAGCTGAGTGTCGCGCATATGGGAATCGACCATAATGCTTCACATATTATTTTGCGGAGATAAAGTGTACGTCGATTATTAAACGAGAGATGTTTTATTTTTCTGAGTAAATATTTTTGAAACAAATTGTACGAAGAGGACATCGTCTTCCATGCAGTTGTGAAAATGAGTAAGCTGTTGTTACAGACCCTGGGCAGACAAGATGGCGTTAAGCAAGAGTGGCTAGTCGAGGACATCATCGGCAACTGGTGGAGACCGAATTTCGAGCCACCTCAATACCCATATATACCGCCTCATATTACCAAACCGAAGGAACACAAGAGATTGTTCTTAGTACAACTTCAGGAAAAAGGTTGCACTCATTATAATTTCATAAGTATCACAATGAAGAATGTAATTTATTTTTATATGTATTTTCATATACACTTTTTTTTTTAATTATTCGATAAAATGTAGTTCGATACCGAGATTAACAAGTATGTTTTTTTTAATTGTTCAAAATATTTGTTAGTTTCATGATACTACTTTTTATAGAAATAGCTTTAATGTCTTTTGTTTTAAGAATTTGCATCACCAAAATTGTAATTCAATTCAAATTTATGAATAGACCTTTTCATAGTTGCGCATGCGTCAATTTCCGCAATGTTTTCGGGCACTTTTTTGACGCATAACCAGTGAAAATAACAAAATGAGCCCGAAACTTTTATATTCCCGCCTTTTAATCCTGGTGGACGCGCATGCGCTTATCTAACCGTAAAAAGGTCTATTATTTAAATATTATGTTTACAATTAATCTAAATGAACTAATTCTTATATCTACAAGGAAACTAGCGTATCATTAGCCATTTTTTCCTTTAAACTGTTATATATTAAATAATAATTTTATTGTGCTTCTTGACTTTTTTTCACAAAAAAATTAAAAAAAATATTTTTTCACAAACGAGCACATATTGTGGAAATGTTCTATTTCGATGTGAATCCTTAAAACATTTGTCTTTAAACTATTTTACTACTATTAGGAAGGAAAATAGAAATGTGATATTCTATATACTAGGTGGCGCAAAAGTTATCATCCGATTTAATTGACCTTTAAATAACTTAGTTATTTAGTTTTTATCTAGTTTTAAGTAAATTACAACAGGGTTTAATATCAATTTTTGGTAAATCTATCTTGTGTAGTTTCAAATTTGAATTTCATGTAAATTTGGGATATTTTTAGTGCATTTCCCGCAATAGTGGGAAGAATCTGTGTAGATACATTTTCGATTTTGTGCGGAATATTGAGCTTTAGCAAGATTTTTTATAAACCACTTATTCATAATTACTAGTCGAGTCTTGTCTGTTTAGTCTTGTCTGTCAAGTCTTGTCTCTCCAGTCTTGCCTATCTAGACAAATCAAAATTTTTCATGTAACAAATGAAATGGATGGTGGTATTATAGCATTGACTTGACCATCACTTGATCGTCAAGTATTGCAAATAATTTTTGTTGACATGATCAGATCAAGTGCAAAACCTCGTTGCCTCCTCAGTGTCCAAGAAAAATGTCGTCCTGTAGATTTAATTTTCTGGGGCTGACCACACGTACACAGCACATCGTCGTTCTCAGACATTCTCCACATCAACAGATTTGTTTTGCACCTTGCCACTCCTGTACTGAGCCGATTTAGGGATTTCCATACCGCGAAAGGGAGGCCATTTCTTCTCTTGGGGGTTCCCGAGTAGTTAGCTGTTGGGTCCACCTAGTGATACGGTTATTTTCTATGAACCCTTCGAGTGTGTGTGATCTTGCCATGAAGCTCTTCCTTGAACTTAGGCGTCGACCGGCAGGCTCGTGTTGGTGCAGAGGATGGCGAGCATCCGTTTCCCTTTTCGTCCTTTCAGCATCCGTGGCGACGGCTCTTCGCACACATGGGGGTGCCACGCCAATAAGTGGGTACAAACTATTAACTGGAGTTGGCTTTAGGCAGCCAGTCACGATTCTTGCTGTCTCGTTGATAGCGACGTCCACATGTTTCGCGTAAGCTGAAGCTGCGCAAACCGGTGCGACGTATTCCGCAGTGGACACACAGAGCGCCAAAGCTTCTGAGCTGGTTGAGCTCCCCATGCTGTGCCTGTGAGTTTTCGCAATATGTTATTACGCACACTAACTTAGCCTTTAGTATTGATGCAGTGTTGTCTGAAGGACAGAGTACGGTCCAGGGTCACGCCCAGGTATCTCGGCGTCGGGCAGTGCTCCAGTCGTTCGCATCGCCAATGTATCTCGAGCTCCCGTCGTGCTTCTTTGTTTTTCAGGTGGAAGGCGCACACCAGAGTCTTGCTGGGATTCGGCTTTAGGTGGTTTTTATGGTAATAGATTGCCAGTTCCTCAAGGGCGACCTCCAACTTCTCCTCCACCTCGGGCTGCCCTGAATTGCCTTATATTGTCAGTAATCGGCTGGTCGTTCGTGTACACGTTGTACACGATTGGGGACAGGACACTGCCTTGCGGCAGTCCATTCTTCTGGACCCTCCATCTGCTATTCTCGTTTTGGAGTGAAACATAAAATCTCCTGTTCTGGAGGAATAGACCGATGACTATAGTGAGCCTATAGTCTTTTGTTGTCTCATTAAGCTTTCTTAATAGTCTCCTGTGGTTGACAGTGTCATAAGCGGCTGTCAAATCGATGAACGTCACTCCAGTAATCTTCCTTCTCTCACTATACCTGACTCATATAGGTATATACCTGACTCACTATACTTTCTCTCGCTATACCTGAGATCCCGGGTTCAATCCCCGGACAAACCGTGAATTTTTTCACGGAACTATGCTGTGGCTACCTCGTGGAAAGCAATGGCAAACTATCACGAGTAAAGAAAAGCTCGTTCGGAACCGGCGATAAACTGCTAAGTCCCGCATATTAGTGGATGAAGATACACACGTTGCACCACAAATATCTTCGCTCATTTTGCTCCGATTCGACCTCCGACTCTTCTCCTTCGACGTCTATCTCCTGCTTTACATCACTTTGACTAACATTATCGATTTCACTATTAGACTCGCCAGAAGAAACCTGGGCTTCGTCTAAAAGACTGAATTTTCATTCTCTTCGTACGATATACTACATGTACGTAGTCATATATGTAGTCATTCACTTAATACACTTATTCATTTAATTATTATACTTATCATTTACTTATTATACTTATCCATTTATTATTCTTATTATTATATTTACTTATGCTTATTGATTTACTTACTATACTTATCCATTTAGTTGTCATTTACGTATTTGTTGATACATAATAAATTGCGGGAGTCTGTGCTATGACCGTGTCTAAACGGCAGTGATATAAAGCATTGTGTGAACAAATTGAAGGCAGTTGCGATCAGATGTTGACTTTTGCGCCGCTGATTAGTTAGTCGAAACTTGAAATGGTGATGTGGGTTTTGTTAATATTTTAACGTAAATTTCTATTTTCTAAAGCGTTAGTGTCTATGCAATGTCCATCAAATGTTAATTGAACATATAGATGTGTAACTTGTTTCGCTGTAATAGTATATTAAAGGATGAGTTCAGTAAGCGCGATTTTTTAGCACGCGTCCAAGTTTGGAAAACGACGAGCGTAGCGAGGAGTTTTCTAATGGAAGTGTTGAAAAGCGCCTTACCAACGAGTTTTTTTATAGTTTTTTTTCAATTTTGCGGCGTTTTATGCCATTTCTAAATAAAAAAATCGCCGATATACAAAATTGTAACCGCACTGTTATGAGTCGATTACAGACGCAAAATAGAAAAACATTTTGCAATAACCGAAGGGAACTTTATTTTTATATGAGCTGTGTGAATTGGTGACTTTGTTAAAGACTAACTTTGGTTTTTGTGCGTTTTCATTGTAGGTCTGCGTGCAAAAACCCAAATTTGATTTATGAACGGAAACTTGTTTTTTTTTTTAAACTAGTGCCTATTTTTTTTCTCTCATACTATTTATTTATTTTTATATTTTTCTCAAAACGTAAAAAAAGCTTGTTATTTTTATTATTTTAAAAAGAAGATTGTACAATATTGTATTGTGGTTTGTACAAGAAGAGAATTAAAAGAATCCTTTTTATATTTACCGATATTTTTCTGTGTGTTCTCAGTTGATTTCTATGTGACTTGGTGTGATTACAGCCGCTTGTTTGTTTTAATTTTTTACAGCTCTTTTCGCAGTTCCAAAAAATTACAAATTAGTTGCAGCGCCACTGTTTGAATTATACGATAATTCGCAAGGATATGGACCGATTATTTCGTCGTTGCCCCAAGCACTCTGCACGTAATAAACTAATTGAAGAAACAAAGTTGCTTGCAATTGAATAATTTTAATAATTGTAACGTTATTTTTAAGGTTCCAATTCATTTACATGTAAAGATAAGGTTGAAGAGAACGATGCAATTATTTGTTCCTTAATTGGTAAGAAAGGAATTTTTTTGAAATACGTTTTCTATATAAGTGTCAATTATAAAATATATAATTTGAATAAAGACTATTTTTTTTTATAAACAATTTCGTTTTAGGAATTTGTGTATTCAAAGAATAAACGAGATCTTCGAGGATAGACAATTTTTCTATATTAGAAATTTATTTTTGTGTATTAGCGATAAGTTTACAAAAATAGGTCTTATTTTACTTATACCCTTCTTTTTAAGCCGGAAGAGCATACGGTGTTTATTAACCTTGCGGTCTCATCAAGTTTTTATATAAAGCGAAAATTTATTTTTTCGGTTATATATGTATATATTTATGACAAAATATACAATCTTGTATTATTTAATATAACATTTATAAGAAACGTTGCGATATCCCTTATTTCACCTTTTATGCAAAAAAAACTAACTCATTTGGTTCAACTATAACAAATGTCTTGAGTCTCTTCTATAACTGTGCCAAAACCCCACTGATGTAAACCATTACATCGAGCAATTAAAGACTAATCACATCGGGTTATGACTTTTGCGCCAGTTACTAGATAGTAAAGACTTGTATATTTCAAGGTTTTCGGTGATATTTATGACAAAATATTATTTAACTCTATCGCTACCAACGGGACATATATGTCCCAAGCACCAAACAATATATTTAATTCACTGTAAATGTTCATAAAAACACTTTTAAACAGGGAAAGAAGTGAAAGTATAAGAAATACATGTGGATTAGAAGACATTAATGGCTGGGTATCAAACAGAAAAAAAGAGTGCAATGAACACATAAATAGTATGGACGACAGACATGGAGAATAGTAATAATTACTCGTGATAAATCACCACGGAGGCACAGGAGCGTAGGGCGAGCGATTACATCGATACTCGAAAGAGATGGAGCGACAACCTGAATGCAGAGCAATAGGCACGTTGACGAAGAATAAACAGGCGATTCGCCTAAATCAAGAAAGGAAGAAGAAGTAAATCTTCATAAAGCATTGTCCCATTGGTATTTTCATAAAATAGTCAAAACTTTGTCCTTACACCCTTCCAATTCTCTTTATGTTTAGTCATTCCGCAGTTTTTCTTTCTCTGCTTCTGTCTCTTGGATATTGTAGATATGGTGGTGACGACTTGTACTGCGACCTTTATATATCTATTGTACCCCACCCTCCTCCTCCAAGCGTTGGTGTACTTACCCATTTAGAGAGCCTCCTCTAATCCTGATTCCGTTAGGAATTTCAGGATCTGGGTGGGATTCAAGGCCTGCAGCTCCTCTGTGTTCAAGCAGTGAGCCCCAAGGTACATCTGTCTCTTGCGGAGTAATGCTCCGTAATCTTTGAGCAGATGCCATAGAATTTGTTCTTGGATATAGAAAGAGCCTTCAACAGCACCTCGCACGAAGCTGTCAAATCGGCTCTTGAAAGGAGGAATATCGACAGCATTACCTCAAAGTGGATGGGAGAAATGCTGAGAACTAGAACGGCGGTGACGACACCAACAAGATCGTGGGAAGCGACACCAACAAGAACGTGGGACGCGACACCAACAAGATCTCTGCAACTGGAGGGTGCCCACAGGGAGGTATGTTATCACCACTGATGTTGAGCCTGGTACTTGACGAACTACTGGCTACGCTGAACGGTCTAAATATTAAATATCAAAGTTACGCAGATGACATAGTCACAATAGCCAGAGGGAAGTTTGAGGGAACTCTTTGTGAAATCGTACCGAGAGGCATTACTTCGAAGTGTATGGGAGAAATGTTGATAACTAGAACGGCGGAGACACAAGTGGGAAGCGACACCATCAAGATCTCCGCAACTCGAAGGTGCCCACAGGGAGGTGTGTTATCACCACTGCTGTTAAGTCTGGTAGTTGACGAACTGCTGGCTACGAATGTCTAGGCCGCTGAACTGCCTAGATGTCTTAATGTCAAAGTTTCGCCGATAGCATAGTCATAATACCCCGAGGAAAGTTTGAGAGAACGCTCTGTGAAATCGTAACGAGAGGCCTCAGAGTAAATAATAGATGGTGTCAAACATTGGAACTGAAACTTAATCCGAGCAAAGCCACGGTAATACCTTTTACTAGGAAGAGAAGCTTAACTGCTTACAGCCCATACTGTTCGATGGGAGGGCAGTAGAATACAAGCAGGAGATAGAGTATCTGCGTATCCGCTAGATAGTAAACTCCTATGGAACAGGCACGCTGAAGCAGCGGTAGGAAAAGCCAAAGGCGCTCTAATGGTATGAAGAAATCTGGCAGGGAAAACGTGGAGTTGTAAGTTGTAACCCAACAATCCTGTGATGGATGTACACCTGCGATCACTTGCAGGGCAGTTGCGTCGGGAAGTAAAAATGTCAAATATTAACGTCACAGCGACAGTTTCAAAAAATGAATAGATAAAATTGTATGTAAATTTGCTTTTTCGCGATTGTACAGAAACTATCAAACTGATGTTAAAATATTTGTCATTTCTATAAACTATATGTCACACTAATGCCCGGCATTCACGTTACGGTCTACCGTACAGGTTACATGCGCAGGTTTGCCTGCGCAGGTCAACCGTACACAAGAAACTGCACAGGTCTATTCCCACACACGCCCCGGTCTACCTGCACAGGTAGACCTGTCATGTGGACCGTTGTGTGTATGGCGGGCATAAGGGCCTCTTTCACCATCTCTAAGTAAAGCGTTGATTAGTTACTTCCCAGTTAACGTTAATCTGCAAGTAAAAGTTACGAGTATCTTTTAAAGCTTCGAGTAACAACTTACGGGTTAAGTGGATGACGAACAAATTTACGTCACAGTCGTTCAATATACGGCTTGCTATTGGTGGACTGACACCACAAAAATCAGCCGCACTTCTTAAGTAGGATCCAGTAGCAAGATATCTTAGCGTTAGTAGCAGACTTGTTTCTGTTGCAACTGCTTGATTTCTGAAATAGTAGAAGGGATTAAACGTATGGTTACCTATTGCTAAGAAGTTCAGTAGATTTTATAGGTTATTGGCAAAATCACTTGAATAATGAAAAAAATTCCACTTACCTTTGTGAATTAGAGATTATTTTATGTTTTATTAAGTCAAGCACTTGATTTACTGCCTATTTCGATAGACGAAATCTGGCAAAAAATCAGTTTCATCTAGGTCCGTAAAATAATCAATACGCAACTTAAATACACGAATCCTAGGTACTCGTTGCGTCCTAGAATGATAGATCGTCCTAGATTCATCCAATTGATCAATTAAATCCATTTTTATTAATAAATTTTAAAATAATCGTTGGCGTTATGATAAATACCTACACAAAATGATAATTTTTAACTGTAAAGTAAACCCACTAATGGGCAGATGTCGTGGCAAGTAAGTTACGGATCGGTTAATTTTATGATTAGTGCTACTCGAACGTCGTGAAACTCGCACATGGAGTTACGGGTGACTTTAACTGGCGGAAAGCCTACTCGTCACTTTACTTGAGGATGGTGAAAGAGGCCCTAAGTAACATGATATGCGACTTGTGTCAAAATGTCATGTATTAACGTCACAGCGACAGTTTCAAAAAATGAATTGTAGAAATTGTATGTATATTTGCTTTTTCGCGAATATGGACAAACTGAAGTTATAATATTTGATATTTCTGTAAACTAGATGTCACACTGAGTAACATGATACGCGACTTGTGTCCAAGTGTCAAATATTAACGATGCAGGGACAGTTTCAAAAAATGAATCCAAAATTTCTAGAAGTTTTTTACTGATGTTATAATATTTTTCATTTTTAAAAACTAGATGTCACACTGAGTAATATGATATGCGAAATGTGTCAAACTGTCAAATATTAACGTGATAGCGACAGTTTAAAAAAATGAATCGTAAAAATTGTAAATTTGCATTTTTGCATGATTGTGCACAAATTGTCAAAGTGATGTTATAACATTTGACATTTCTGTAAAATATATGGCACACTGAGTAATATGATATGCTGCGTGTGTCAAGATGTCCAATATTAACACCACAGCGACAGTTTTAAAAAAATAAATCGTAAATTTGTGTTTTCGCGATTGTACAGAAACTGTAAAATTTATGTTATTATATTTCATATTTCTATAAACTAGATGTCACACGGAGTAACGTGATAACGTGACATGTGTCAGAATGTCATATATTAACGCCACAACCACAGTTTCAAAAATGAATTGCAAAAATTCTTCGTAAATTTACTTTTTCGCGATTGTGAAGAAACTGTCACACTGATGTCATTTTTGTACATTTCTGTAAATTAGATGTCACACTGAGTAACATGATATGTGACATGTGTCAAAATGTCAAATATTAACGTTACAGTGACAGTTGCAATGAACCCTAAAAAATCTTTTTAAATTTGCTTTTTCCGCGATTGTAAAGAAACTGACATACGACGTTTCCATATACATGTGATCTTATCAGATATACATAACGTCTTCGAGACGTCATTGTATGTCAAGGGGTTAACCCCTTGACATATGAATAAAATTTGCGTTGACGTGTCGACATACATGTGATCTTATCACAGATTTGTGACGTCTTAGAGACGTCATTGTATGTTAAAGGTTTTTTTTATAAAACCCCTTTACATACGAGGAAAATGCGCGTTGACGTGTCCATATACGTGTGATCTTATCACATATACATGACGTCTCAGATACGTCGTTGTATGCCAAGGGGTTAAAATATTTGTCATATTTGTAAACTAGATGTCAAACTGAGTAATGCTACAAGTGTCAAAATGTCAAATATTAACGTCAGTTGCAAAATATGAATAGTTTTTAGAGATTAAGAACCAGTTTTACGAGCGATATTATCAAACGTCAACTGTTATTACATAGACGTATTACATATCATTTTAAAGCTAATTTAATCTAGTTTACGGATTTTATTAACTCATTACAAAATAACTTTTATTGTCGTAAATATCGCCATTTTTTGTAAGACGCTTAATATTTTTATTTAGTATAAGCACATTTTTGTCTCATATAAATCTTGTTAATATTTTCGAAGATATAAGGAGTTTACGATATTGTTTGTATGTATGTCATATTCAATTTTCAAAGGTCGATTGTTACCTAAGTGTTAATACGAGATAGATGTTTTGTGTATCATTTTAAAGGTAATTTAGTCTAGTTTATGGATTTTGTAAACTCATTCAAAAATTCCTTGTATTTTTGAAAATATTGCCTTTTTTTCTAAGACGCTTACTATTTTGAAACAATAATTTTGCTTAGCTCATATCTCGGTTAAGTCCAACGCAATTTCATTATGTAATACATCATTTAGTGGATAATATAATCTAGTTTAAGAACATTATTAACTCATTTAAATGTAGGTAATATTTGCGGAGATATATGAAATTTACAAAATTGTTTGCATTTACATCACAATCAATTTTGAAACGTCGATTGTTAAGTAAGTTTTAATAAGACATACACGTGTTGTATATCATTTTAAAGGTAATTTAATCTAGTTTATGTATTTTGTAAACTCATTCCAAAATTCCTTGTATTTTCGAAAATATCGCCGTTTTTCTGACACGTTTACTATTTTGAAACTTTAGTTTTGCTTAGGTCATATCTCACTTAATTCCAGCGCAATTTCATTATGTGATACTTCATTTTGTAGATAATTTAATCTAGTTTAAGCGCATTGTTGTCCCATTTAAATATTGTTAATATTTTCGAAGTTATAAGGAATTTTTTAAATTGTTACGCACACGTCGTAGTAAATTTTCAAACGACGAGAATGAACCTTTTGATACGCGTTTTAATTCATGGATGCGCTATAGATGGCTTTGTCACCTAAACTAACCGATAGATGGCACTAAGCAAACAAAGTTTTAACACTACGTAGACATATTACATATCATTTTAAAGCTAATTCATAAGTATTCATAGGCCAATGATAGTTGTTCACTAATTAACATACTTTTATTGCTATTATTAACATATGTTACTTACTTATTTACATTACAGGTACTCAGTGCCATCTATCGTCGATTAGTTTAAGCGATAAAGCAATCTTAAGCGCATGCACGAATTAAAACTCTTATCACAAGGTTCATTCTCATTCGAGCTATGCGAGAGTTAAGAGCTAAGAGAATACGTTTAAATTTTGTTTGTGCCTGACGAAAAAAGAAGGAAGCCGTCTCCAAAGTAAGTGAATAATTACATTTTAAACTGTGTATTAATAACCTGTGTAAAAATTAAGAACAAATATTAATTACATTTAATTCTCATAACTAATTAATTGTTTTTTATCAATTTTTGTTTTAAATTTAAATTAATTAAATAATTTAATTAGAATTGAATCGAATTGAGCATCTCCAAGAATCATTTTTGTACATATTTTAAGCTTTTCTAATAATTTTATTGTATCCTTTGCTTAAGAATTAAACTAATTTTCGTTTGTCGACTCGCACGTGTTACTTTTTTTGTTGCGCCTTTCTGTAAAAAAACTTCGATCATAGAACAAAAACTCTTAAATATCTCCTTATAAGATAAACTGCGCAGGGTCACAGCCAAAATTGAAGCCAAGTGAGCGTCTGTAAGAATCATTTTTGTAAATATTTTAAGTCTTTCTAATAATTTTATTGTATCCTTTCGTTAATAATTAAACTAATTTTCGTTTAACTCTTATAACTCGGAAAATCACAACGAAATTTTAATGAAAATTTATAGGGAAATTCAAAAACGAAGTAGGAAAAATCATTTGGAAAATTTGTGTAATTTCCTTTATTTGTTTTTCAAGAAATTAAGGTCAAAGTTCGGAAGAGTTTAGGGAAAAACCAGTCGGGAAATTATGATTTTTCTTTCGCATTTTCATTGCAAATTTTATACTGAACTTACTGCTATCAAATATTTGAATTTGGGAAATTCTTTAGGAAAGTTAGAAAGAAAGATTTGTAAGACCAACGTGTAATTTTAAGATTTTTCTTGAGGTCGTCGTGGAAATTCTTTTATAACTCGGAAAATCACAACGAAATTTTAATGAAAATTTATGGGTAAATTCAAAAACGAAATAGGAAAATTAATTTGGAAAATTTGTGAAATTTTCTGTATTTATTTTTCAAGAAATTAAGGTCAAAATTTGGTTGATTTTACAACGTTTGACCTTAATTTCTTGAAAAAAAGGAAATTACACAAATTTTTCAATTGAATTTTCCAACTTCGCTTTTGAATTTCCTCATAAATTTTCATGAAAATTTCATTGTGATTTTTCGAGTTATATGAGAATTTCCACGACGACCTCAAGACAAGTCTTACAATTACACGTTACACGTCTTACAAATTTTTCTTTCTAACTTTCCAAATAATTTAAAAAAATTCAAATATTTGTTAGAAGTAAATTCAGTATTAAATTTAGAATGAAAATCTGAAAGAAAATTCGCAATGTCCCGGCTGGTTTTTCCATAAACTTTTGCAAACTTTGACCTTAATTTGTTGAAAAACAAATCAAGGAAATTCCACCAATTTTTAAAATAAATTTTCCTACTTCAATTTGGAAACCGCCCATAAATTTTTATGCAAATTTCGTTATGACTTTCCGAGTTATAAGTGAATTTCCACGACGATCTCAAGAAAAATCTTAAAATTACTCGTTAGTCTTACAAATTTTTCTTTCTAGCTTTCCAATTTTTTTTCCAAAATTCAAATATTTGATAGAAGTAAATTGAGTATTACATTTGGAATGAAAATCTGAAAGAAAATTCGCAATTACCCGCCTGGTTTTTCGATAAACTCTTCCAAATTTTGATCTTAGTTTCTTGGAAAACAAATAAAGGAAATTCGACAAATTTCCAAATTAATTTTACTACTTTGCTTTTGAATTTCGCCATAAATTTTCAAGAAAATTTCGTTGTGATTTTTCGAGTTATAAGAGAATTTCCACGACGACCTCAAGAAAAATCTTAAAATTACACGTTAGTCTTTCAAATTTTTCTTTCTAACTTTCCAAAAATTTTTCCAAAATTCAAATATTTGTTAAAAGTGAATTTAGTATTAAATTTGGAATGAAAATCTGAAAGAAAATTCGCAATTTCCTAACTGGTTTTTCCATAAACTCTTCTAAATTTTAACCTTAATTTGTTAAAAAACAAATACAGGAAATTCCACAAATTTTCCAAATTAATTTTACTACTTCGCTTTTGAATTTCCCCATAAATTTTTATAAAAATTTCTTTGTAATTTTCCGAGTTATAAGAGAATTTCCACGACAAGCTCCAGAAAAATATTAAAATTTCACGTTAGTCTTACAAATTTTTCTTTCTAACTTTCCAAAAAAATTTCCAAAATTAAAATATTTAATAGAAGTAAATTAAGTATTAAATTTGGAATGAAAACCTGCCAGAAAATTCGCAATTTCCCTGCTGTTTTTTCCATAAACTCTTCCAAATTTTGACCTTTATTTCTTGAAAAACAAATCAACGAAATTCCACAAATTTATCAAATTAGTTTTCCTACTTCGCTTTTGAATTTCACCATAAATTTTCATGAAAATTTCGTTATGATTTTCCGAGTTATAGGAGAATGTCCACGACGACCTCAAGAAAAATCTAAAAATTACATGTTAGTCTTACAAATTTTGCTTTCGAATTTACCGAAAAAAATTCCAAAATTCAAATATTAGATAATAGTATACTCAGTATTAAATTTGGAATGAAAATATGACAGAAAATTCGTAATTTTCCGGCTGGTTTTTCCATAAACTCTTCCAAACTTTCACCTTAATTTGTTGAAAAACTAATAAAGGAAATTCCCCAAATTTTCCAAATTAATTTTCTTACTTCGCTTTTGAATTTCCCAATAAATTTTCATGAAAATTTTGGTGTGAGTTTCCGAGTTATAAGAGAATTTCCACGACGACCTCAAGAAAAATCTTAAAATTACACGTTACACGTCTTACAAATTTTTCTTTCTAACTTTCCAAAAGATTTTCCAAAATTCAAATATTTGATAGGCGTAAATTCAGTATTAAATTTCGAATGAAAATCTGAAAGAAAATTTGCAATTTCCCGGTTGGTTTTTCCATTAACTTTTCCAAATTTTGACCTTAATTTCTGGAAAAACAAATAAAGGAAATTCTACAAATTTTTCAAATAAATTTGCCTACTTCTCTTTTGAATTTCCCCATAAATTTTCCTGCAAATTTCGTTGTGATTTTCCGAGTTATAAGAGAATTTTCACGACGACCTCAAGAAAAATCTTAAAATTACACGTTAGTCTTACAAATTTTTCTTTCTAACTTTCCAAATAATTTTACAAAATTCAAATATTTGTTAGAAGTAAATTCAGTATTAAATTTGGTATGCAAATCTGAAAAAAAAATCAAAATTTGCCGACTGGTTTTTCCGTAAACTCTTCCAAACTTTGACCTTAATTTCTTGAAAAACAAATAAAGGAAATTCCACAAATTTCACAAATTAATTTTCCTACTTCCCTTTTGAATTTCTCCTTAAATTTTCATGAAAATTTCGTTATGATTTTCCGAGTTATAAGAGAATTTCCACGACGACCTCAAGAAAAATCATAAAATTACACGTTAGTCTTACAAATTTTTCTTTCTAGCTTTCCAAAGTTTTTTCCAAAATTCAAATATTTGATAGAAGTAAATTTAATATTACATTTTGAATCTGAAAGAAAATTTGCAATTTCCCGCCTGGTTTTTCCATAAACTCTTCCAAACTTTGATCTTAGTTTCTTGGAAAACAAATAAAGGAAATTCGACAAATTTCCAAATTAATTTTACTACTTTGGTTTTGAATTTCCGCATAAATTTTCAAGAAAATTTCGTTGTGATTTTTCGAGTTATAAGAGAATTTCTACGACGACCTCAAGAAAAATCTTAAAATTACACGTTAGTCTTTCAAATTTTTCTTTCTAACTTTCCAAAACTTTTTCCAAAATTCAAATATTTGTTAAAAGTAAATTCAGTATTAAATTTGGAATAAAAATCTGAAAGAAAATTCGCAATTTCCTGACTGGTTTTTCCATAAACTCTTCTAAATTTTAACCTTAATTTGTTAAAAAACAAATACAGGAAATTCCACAAATTTTCCAAATTAATGTTACTACTTCGCTTTTGAATTTCCCCATAAATTTTTATGAAAATTTCTTTGTAATTTTCCGAGTTATAAGAGAATTTCCACGACAAGCTCCAGAAAAATATTAAAATTTCACGTTAGTCTTACAAATTTTTCTTTCTAACTTTCCAAAAAAATTTCCAAAATTAAAATATTTAATAGAGGTAAATTGAGTATTAAATTTGGAATGAAAATCTGCCAGAAAATTCGCAATTTCCCGGCTGTTTTTTCCATAAACTCTTCCAAATTTTGACCTTTATTTCTTGAAAAACAAATCAAGGAAATTCCACAAATTTATCAAATTAATTTTCCTACTTCGCTTTTGAATTTCACCATAAATTTTCATGAAAATTTCGTTATGATTTTCCGAGTTATAGGAGAATTTCCACGACGACCTCAAGAAAAATCTAAAAATTACATGTTAGTCTTACAAATTTTGCTTTCGAATTTTCCGAAAAAATTTCCAAAATTCAAATATTTGATAATAGTATACTCAGTATTAAATTTGGAATGAAAATCTGACAGAAAATTCGTAATTTTCCGTCTGGTTTTTCCATAAACTCTTCCAAACTTTCACCTTAATTTGTTGAAAAACTAATAAAGGAAATTCCCCAAATTTTCCAAATTAATTTTCCTACTTCGCTTTTGAATTTCCCAGTAAATTTTCATGAAAATTTCGGTGTGAGTTTCCGAGTTATAAGAGAATTTCCACGACGACCTCAAGAAAAATCTTAAAATTACACGTTACACGTGTTACAAATTTTTCTTTCTAACTTTCCAAAAAATTTTCCAAAATTCAAATATTTGATAGGCGTAAATTCAGTATAATATTTCGAATGAAAATCTGAAAGAAAATTCGCAATTTCCCGGTTGGTTTTTCCATTAACTTTTCCAAATTTTGACCTTAATTTCTGGAAAAACAAATAAAGGAAATTCTACAAATTTTTCTAATAAATTTGCCTACTTCTCTTTTGAATTTCCCCATAAATTTTCATGCAAATTTCGTTGTGATTTTCCGAGTTATAAGAGAATTTTCACGACGACCTCAAGAAAAATCTTAAAATTACTCGTTAGTCTTACAAATTTTTCTTTCTAACTTTCCAAATGATTTTACAAAATTCAAATATTTGTTAGAAGTAAATTCAGTATTAAATTTGGTATGCAAATCTGAAAAAAAAATCGCAATTTCCCGACTGGTTTTTCCGTAAACTCTTCCAAACTTTGACCTTAATTTCTTGCAAAACAAATAAAGGAAATTCCACAAATTTTACAAATTAATTTTTCTACTTCCCTTTTGAATTTCCTCTTTAATTTTCATGAAAATTTCGTTATGATTTTCCGAGTTATAAGAGAATTTCCACCGCGACCTCGAGAGAAATCTTAAAATTACACGTTAGTCTTACAAATTTTTCTTTCTAACTTTCCAAATTTTTTTACAAAATTCAAATATTTGGAATGAAAATCTGAAAGAAAAATTGCAATTACCCTGCTGGTTTTTCCATAAACTCTTCCAAATTTTCACCTTAATTTCTTGAAAAACAAATAAAGGAAATTCTACAAATTTTTCAAATAAATTTTCTTACTTCTCTTTTGAATTCCCCAATAAATTTTCATGAAATTTTGTTTATGATTTTCCGAGTTATAACAGAATTTCCACGACAGACAAGATTATTCTGGACTAGATAGACAAGACTAGACGGACAAGACTAGACAAACAAGACTAGACAGACAAGACTAAGACAAAAAAAACTTCGTCTAGTCTAGGACTAGAATGGACTAGACAAGATTAGTTCAAGTAGATTTAAATATTAAAGGTTTTTTTTTTTTTTCAGAGGGCCAGGTTGTTGTGCAACAAAAGAACTCTTGTCGTATTTGCCAGAGGTAGATAATGGAAGGGCTAACCATTGTGTGATCAGGAAGAAGACATGAAGAAAGTGTCACAACCAAACGGGAAGCAAAAAGATGCCAGGTTTTACTTGAGAAGAATTATCGACTTCACAGAATCTCCAAAGAAATTCCGCAAGGAAGACGAAGGCAACCTGTTGATATCTTTGTTGAGTAACAACAATATTGAAGATTTGAAGTTATTTACAAACGTGATTTCACCCGCGACGAAGATCCAGATTGCTCACATAGAATATTCTAGTTTGAAAGAAAAGTTCAGGGGCTCCGAGGCGAGAAGAAGAAAGTGATGATGGGAGACGTCACCGAGATCGAAGAACACGAAGGGAAGAAGAAGAACGAGATCATCAGCGAAGTCATCTCGAAGATCGAAGCGGAACAGAACGAGGAGCTACAGTAGATCATGAAGATCGAATAGGATCGAGAGATTTTGAAGAAAGAGTTTGGAAAAAGAAGAAATTTTGACGGCAGTTGATGGAGCTCTGAAGAAACTTGAAGTGGATCATTCATATGCTCTAGAACATCAAGGTGCAACGCCTGGTGGGTTGAAGAAAACTGGGGCAGATTTGAAGAAATCACAAGGAGAGAAAGTAAAAATTCCAGAAAACCATTTTATTGCCGATGACCATAAGGCTGTCGACCACTTGGAAACCATTGAGGATCATGGCGCTGTGTTAAACGATGGAGCAGATTTGAAGAAATCACCGGAAGGCGAGGTGAAAATTGCGGAAGAACAATCAGATGTTGATGAAATCAAGGTTATAGATCATTCGAAGACAGTCGAAGATCAAGGTGCATCGTTAATTGATGGCTTGAAGAAATCTGGAGAAGATTTGAAGGAATCGCAAGGAGAGCAAACGTTTGTGTGCGCTGGTAGGAAATTCAAGATCCGACGGGCAGACCGGTTTTGCACACTCCTGGCGCTAAATTGGTTAGCTAAAATTAGTTAACATTACGTATATCATGCTGTTCAATGCATTTTGTCTTTTCTTTAATTGTATTTTTATTGCATTTATTGTGTTATTATGCTAATGTATCTATTGTATTTAACGTATTCAGATATTTATTGTGTTCATGTAATTATTCTATCCATGTATTTATTTTGACCATCACATCCATAAATAATGGAAAGTGATGAAACGAAACTGATTCTTTCACACGAGAAACATCAACCGACTCCTTTTCAGAGCCACAGTTAACAATCATCTCTGCAATTATAGAGGGCATATCATCCGTCAAAGAAGAACTACTGCAAAACCTTTGTATCCAGCATACAGGAGACACATAGAAGCTATAAAATGCACAGACCAAAATTAAAGGGAATGGTCCTTGCAATAGAAAGACCTCATGATAAGTATGGTAGCGCCACCTTTGTCCATCCAGATGTTCAAGTCATCTCCACGCCACTCACGGAGGAAAACGACATTGAAATTTTCAGCCAACTGTACGATTGCATCTCTGTATAAACCACCTGGCGCTGATTTCATCATCAATAACCCATCCAATTTCCAAAATAAAACAAATTGTGATTGACGACTTCAACAGCAAAAAGCTGCATATGGGAATATGATCTTGAAGATAAGAATGGAAGAGCAGTGCAAGGAATAAATCACCTTACCCTGATCCACGATGCAAGACAGTCTGCATCATTCAATAGTAGGAGATGGAAACGAGGTTACAACCCTGACCTCATTCTCAGCAGTAACAGAATCAGCGAACTATGTTCTCCAATACCTAATACTGTGCCAATGTGCCAAATATTTACTGCGGTTATACCTCAGAAGGTACCATTCCACAGGAGGTACTACAACTTAAAGAAAGCTGACTGGTCAAAATTTGCAGATATGTTGGACATCGAAGTGAACCCACACCTGAATCCTATGATATCTTCAACGTCAACTGTAAAGAAGTGCTCCAGAAGGTCTATACCTCGCGGCTGCTGGATTTCATTTATACCTGATCTCACCTCAGATGAAACTGCCGTAATCACAGCATACAGGAAGTTATTTAAAGAAAACCCTTTCAGTGAATCAATAGTAGAAGCTGGGAACAGACTCATCTCCCTCATTAGACAACCAAAATGGGATCAATGGGCTAGAACTATAGAAGACTTGGATCTGAGAAGAGACAGCCATAAGGCATGGAGAGGCCTAAGTAATGATCCGACAAAGACCTGTGCACAGTATATCAACGCCAAACAAATAGCACGTCAGCTTTTTATGATCATCCATTGCATTAATAATTGCATTGATGCTCATCCAAGCATTAGACAAGCCCATCCACAAGCACAAAGTGCCTAGACATTCAAGAGGAAAGTAACGATCTTACAATACCACTCAGAATGGCAGAACTGGAGAAGGCCATCAAACAAACCACAGAATCCTATGACATCTTCACCACAACTGTAAAGAAGTGCTCCAGAAGGTCTATACCTCGCGGCTGACGGACTTCATTTATACCTGGTGTTACATCAGATGAAACTGCCTTACATAATTCTTCTTCTTAGGACGTCGTCTCGCTAATGAAGGTTGGTTATCCAACTGGCATGAAACCGCATCAAATCTCTATAGATATCCGTTTGAACCATCGACGCAGATCTTTAAGCCTTGAGTTCAACCGTTTGCCCACAGATCGTTTCCTCTCGATCTTTCCTTCGATGAGGAACTCGTACCGCTCCCCTCTCATAACGTCATGATTCTCAATAGTTTCCAGACGGTCGATAGCCTTATCTTCATCGGGAACAGAATGAGTTTCCCCAATTCTCACTTCATCTACTTGTGATTTCATCGAATCTGCTCCAGTTTTCTTCAATCCATCAGTTAACACTGCGCCATGATCTTCAACGGTTTCCAGGTGGTCGATAACCTTATCTTCATTAGCAACAGAATGAGTTTCTCCAATTCTCACTTTCTCTCCTTGTGATTTCTCATAAAGTGTCCGATGTATTGGAGCTTTCGTTCTTTGATGGTTGTCAGCAGTTCTTTATCTTTACCTATTCTCCTTAGCACTTCTATGCGGCTATACAAGTACATCAATGCGGCTCTCCATTGATTGGCAGAACGTCCAGCTCTCGGCGCCATAGAGTAGCACTGGGAAGATATAACAGCGCAATATGCGGAGCTGTAGGTTTAGATCTCTACTGGTGAAGAAGTTCTTTATGGAGACTCACAGAATACAAGAAACCCTTTCAAGAAGACAAACAAAACGGGAACAATGGACTAGAACTATAGGCGACCTGGATCTGAGAAGAGGCAGCCATAAGGCATGGAGATTTTTAAGACGTCTAAGCAATGATCCGACAAAGACCTCTGTACGTTACAACATCACCGCCAACCAAATAGCACGTCAGCTTTTGATGAACGGGAAACCCATCCACACGCATAAAGTGCCCAGACAATCAAGAGGAAAGTAACGATCTTACAATACCACTCAGAATGACAGAATTGGAGAAGGCTATCAAAACAACCAGCTTGGATGACATTCGAACAAACAAATTAAGATTTTCGGCCTAAAAACAGAGAAATGGATACTCCACCTCTTCAATAACTGCATGAGGAATTATCAAATCCCAGAGATATGGCGGAAGAGTCGTGTGATGGCTCTGTTGAAACCTGGCAAAGAAGGGAACAACCCGAAGAGCTTCAGACCAGTTACACACCTCTACAAACTAATATAATGGATGATACTGATTCGCCTTATACCCGAAATTGATCCTCTGCTGATACCCGAATAAGCCGGATTTCGTCCCGGCAAAAGCTTTACTGGACACTTGCTAAAACTTACATAGTTCGTATAAGATGGTCTCGAAGCAGCTAAGGTTACTGGAGTGGCATTTGTTGATTTATCGGCAGCCTACGACACTGTTAACCATCAGCTCCTACTAGCTAAGGTTTACACGTTGACTAAGAGCTCCAGGTTCATTGCCATTCTCTTGCAGAATCGGAGGTATTTTTTGGATTTTCAAGAAGAATGTCCTACCCTTCAATACAATATAGTCTGAAGTCAAAAATTCTGCGACTACAGTCTGAAGTCATAATGTCTGTGACGACAGTCTGAAGTCATAAAGTCTGTCACTATAGTCTGAAGTCATAAAGTCTGTCACTATAGTCTGAAGTCATAAAGTCTGTCACTATATTCTGAAGTCATAAAGTCTGTCACTATAGTCTGAAGTCATAAAGTTTGTCACTATAGTCTGAAGTCATAAAGTCTGTCTCTATAGTCTGAAGTCATAAAGTCTGTCACTATAGTCTGAAGTCATAAAGTCTGTCACTATAGTCTGAAGTCATAAAGTCTGTCTGTATAGTCTGAAGTCATAAAGTCTGTCACTATAGTCTGAAGTCATAAAGTCTGTCAATATAGTCTGAAGTCATAAAGTCTGTCACTATAGTCTGAAGTCATAAAGTCTGTCACTATAGTCTGAAGTCATAAAGTCTGTCACTATAGTCTGAAGTCATAAAGTCTGTCACTATAGTCTGAAGTCATAAAGTCTGTCTCTATAGTCTGAAGTCATAAAGTCTGTCACTATAGTCTGAAGTCATAAAGTCTGTCACTATAGTCTGAAGTCATAAAGTCTGTCACTATAGTCTTAAGTCATAAAGTCTGTCACTATAGTCTGAAGTCATAAAGTCTGTCTCTATAGTGTGAAGTCATAAAGTCTGTCACTATAGTCTGAAGTCATAAAGTTTGTCACTATAGTCTGAAGTCATAAAATCTGGCACTATAGTCTGAAGTCATAAAGTCTGTCGCTATAGTCTGAAGTCATAAAGTCTGTCGCTATAGTCTGAAGTCATAAAGTCTGTCTCTATAGTCTGAAGTCATAAAGTCTGTCGCTAAAGTCATGCGTTACATGGGAAAAATATCCTTTGCGGAGTGGAAAATTTGTCCATTTTCCAATGAACAGTTGAAAGAAGCCTTCAAAAATTGAAACTTTTTGTTTTATCGCCTAATTTTCTTTTCATGTGTAGGAACAAAAAATTTTCTTTCATCAAAACTAAAGAAGATCTTAAAGAAATGTATAAGGATTAAACTAAAGATTGATTATCAATTTACGTTTCTGTAAATAATTTGTGGTGCAAATGGGGTGTGGTAGTGTCTTCTGCATAAGCAGTTACAGTCGGGCTATCAAACTCAATTCCTACTGCTACGTCCTCGTCGGGCACCACGGACAACGTGAGCAACATTGAGTGAGATACGGTAACCAATCCGTATGGAGCTCAGGATCACGGCTAACGGAGAGGGAGATTTAGTTGGGTCCACTAGGACCCACTAAATTATTCAGCGTCTATTCCCCAGTGGATGCGGATAAATAGAGATAAATATAGAGACCTTGGACTAGGTCTGATTTGTGCTTTTATACACAGAAAAATTTACAATCATGATATATAAAATGTAATGCTTGTATATAAAAGAAACTATCACCAAAAAAATATTAACAAAGGGGGGTTAGTAAAATGGTATAGAACAGATGAGTATAGAAGAGTTTCGTCTTGGATATTTTAAACTTTGATCACAAATAGAAATTGAGTTTTTTATTTACGGTTTGGAATTTACATTTCTGTGGTTAATAAATGTTGGAACATTAGGAACAGCCGCAAGATTAAATCGTTGTTGAAGACGCTTCGTCTTTCTGTTACATGAGTTACATGGAAAAAATATCTTCTAGCGAATTGGAATATAATAGAATTAATTAATAATTTAATTGAAAAATTCATTCTTATCGATTGAAGGCAGTTATTATATAACCCCGATAATATCGCCTGAAAGGTCCGTAGATGGAATCAACGTTTTCAGTTAATGATTTTATAATCGAATCAAACTGATGAACTGGTGTAAATCCATAACTCCATTTGATAACGTGATGATTTTGCATCAATTATTTCGCTTGCTCTCTTATATTTTCAATTGTTGCTGGTTTAGAATACGAATTCAAATTTCTATATAATTTCTATATAATTAATCAGGCAAGGACATAAATGCTGAAGTTGTTTCTGGGTCCAAAATTATTTTATTACTTTTTCTTGGCCGCCTTGGCTTTCGGCGGGGGCTCAATTCCTGCGGACTCACTACCTCACCGGCTGGTGTGGCATATACTTTGTACATATACTTCAACAAAGCTTCCAACATACAACGATCCACACCTTCCAAATGAATGGTATGGTGTGGACTTTTAGTCAATGTCAGAAGCTCTGTAAAGTACGGACTAAATGCACATAGCATTATTTGATGCGCTTGGATCAATTTTCCACCGCAGGACAATGTTACGTCACATAACTCCTGACGGTGGAGCAAACCAGCCAACGCTTCTGTCAGCATTCTATGGTGATTTACCAATTTTTGATTCATGATACCTGTTGAATAAAATATTTATCCCTAATGTCTGACGGCGGGTGATACGAGAGAATCCCAGACATGCGTTCGGAGATTTGTTCGAAAGGATAAAGTAATTGCAGAGTTAAGTTTATTAGTTCAGACAATTATTAACATAATCAGGTTTAGAGAGTATATGGTGTCCGGGTTATAAATCTATATTACATTAATACTCTACATATTATTCCATATTTTTTTTTCTGAACTGGGAAGATCCTTCATTTTATCAAGATGTCTAGTCGGATAAGAGGATGGTCCTGGCTTAGCGTCCGTTTATGGAGCGCCGCGTCCTTTCTTGGGTCTCTATGTGGCCTGGGGGTCCGATTCGGAGCCACTGCAGCTTCCCCCGCTGGGAGATGGGGTTCTCTTTCTCGCCGTTATGTTCTTGTATAGACGGCCGACACCGCCCTCGCTGGCTCTATGTCACAGAGTATCTTTGAGCCATATCACATCGTCCTGCGATATGTGGAATAATGGTGTGATAAAGCAAATAATTCTAAGAGATAATTTTTATAATTTTATGTCTGGAATTAAGAAATGACCTACCTCTTGTTCATGGCAAGAGTGGATTCCAAGACTTTTGGGACTCATGTTATATATAAAGATTATTCTGGGGTCCCTGATTTCTTTTGGACCCCTCTGCATTCTTCCGCTCCCTGGTGCTTTTTGCGTGAGTTTTAATATCCTTGACGTTTCGGTTGCATATCAAGCTGTATGATTTTTCGCTAAATGTTGGTGCTTTTGTTGTCTCTCCTCCTCGCCCATTCGCTATAGTAAGGTTTTGAAGGATATTCACTTTTTTGGCTGAAATAATAATTTATACTATTACTATTTGTTTCTATTTAATTGAAATTAACAAAGGAGTTGATAAATAGAGCCGCACTTTAGACCTGTTTATTTAAACACACAAATATATAAAATATAAGTTTGTACTCAGTTTAAAGATAGCACGACGGTTTTTTAAATATAGTTTTCAGTTTCTCTCTCTCTTCGTCCCGCAACAGTTCCATTTGGTCTACACTTGTGCTTGATATTACACTAGTGAAGATTATTTTGATATTACACTAGTGAAGGGAGCTCTTACAGTTTTTAACGTGGCTGGTGAGCCACTATTGGGGGGAGGAGGTTTCCAGGCAGATTTTTACTCTGATGACTTTGCCAGATCCATCTACAGGAAAACGGTGGCTTATTTTTACCACGTTCAGGATTTGAACCTGGGACTTGCGGCTCCGTCTGACACCTTGACTACTAGGCCACCACCGCAATCAATTCAAGATACCTTCAAGGTGCCTTTATGGTACGAAGTTAGTAGCTTTATTTATTGTCAGTGGAATTTTGAATGAATTCATTTTATATATTAAGCTTGTCGAAAGCCTTTGAGACGTCCAGGAGTACCGCTCCCATGACGTCCTCTGTTCAATGCGTCTATTATCGCTTCAGTTATTCTGGTACGTTGTAGAATGTTGTTGTCTCAATCCATACTGTTCGTCGAAGATTATTTGGTTCTCGTTAACTGTGTCTGTCAGCCGTTAAATGACTATAGTTTGTTCTAAATTGATAAATGTGATTATGCTTACTTTGGCAGCTGCTTACTCTTTTAAAAAACACTATAAAAAGAACTGCGGAAATCATATATACTAGTGACATTATCTAAATTTATTAACGTGGACTGTTATGATACCATACTTTCACTTTCTTTCCTTGTAGATTCTTTGACTTTTTGTTTTGTTTTAGGATTAGTTACTTTCTTTATAGCTCCACTAGTACTACTTAAACTAGTGGTGTTGGTGAAGATATGAATTTCCTTCATCTTATCAAGATTTAACTCTATTAAAGAGTGGTGATTAAAGACTATATGGTGCCTTGGTTATAAATCTATATTACATGAATACATAGTATTTCATATTTTATTTTTTTGTCTAAACTAAGTAAATACACGAAATGGCGCATCTTATTACATATATTTCTTACACGAAAGACAGATACTTGTCTCTGATTGAAATGACGGGGCGAGGACAATATAACTGTTTGCCTACCGGCATAACGTTCCTCCGCGTTGCCGCACCGTTGACACGTTTACTATATAGCGGATGAGTGGATAAACATTGTAATCAACTTAGTCAAGTTTAGACAATTATAAACATAATCACGTTTAGACAGTATATGGTGTCTGGGTTATAAATCTATATTACATAAATTCTCTACATATTATTCTATATATTTTTTTGCTGAACTGGGAAGATCCTTGATCTTATCAAGATGTCTAGTCGTATAAGAGGATGGCCCAGGCTTAGCGTCCGTTTATTGAGCGCCGCGTCCTTTCTTGGGTCTCTATGTGGCCTGGAGGTCTGATTCGGAGCCGCTACAGTTTCCCCCGCTGGGAGATGGGGTTCTCTTTCTCGACGTTATGTTCTTGTATAGACGGCCGACACCGCCCTCGCTGGCGCTATATCCCAGAGTATCTTGGAGCCATAGCACATCGTCCTGCGATATGTTGGACACCACACAGGATATCTTTCAGGAGAGCTTTAACAACCTTCTGGTCAGAGGCGTGGTCAATTATGGCCTGAGTGCTCTGGAAGTTGCCTTGGACTCTCTTGGTGATCTTCAGCCACTCCAGGGTCGCTGCGGTAACCTGCGTCACCTACCTCGGTAGTAACTCTGCAACAAAATGCTTACTTTCTCCATTTCCACCACGGAATATTTATAATACGGGTCTCCTATGGTAAAATCTGGTTGAGATATAGGTTTTCCAGTTCTTTCAACATTTTTCCTTAATATTTTGTGTCCGCACTTTTTATATTTCTGTCCGCACAATTTTATTGCCAAAAAAGGGCTGCCGCGGCTAATTCCGATGGGGAATATGCGTAATAATGGCGTGATAAAGCAAATAATTCCAAGATATAATTTGTTTAATTTTATGTCTGGAATTAAGAAATGTTGCCAAATTCATGGCAAGAGTGGATTCCAAGACTTTTGGGACTCACGTTATATATAAAGATTATTCTGGGGTCCTTGATTTCTTTTGGACCCCTCTGTCTTCTTCCGCTCCCTGGTGCTTTTTTGCGTGAGTTTTAATATCCTTGACGTTTCGGTTGCATATCATGCAGTATGATTTTTCGCTAAATGTTGGTGCTTTTGTTGTCTCTCCTCCTCGCCCATTCGCTATAGTGAGGTTTTGAAGAATATTCACTTTTTTTGGCTGAAATAATAATTTATACTATTACTATTTGTTTCTATTTAATTGAAATTAACAAAGGAGTTGATAAATAGAGCCGCACTTTAGACCTGTTTATTTAAACACACAAATATATAAAATATAAGTTTGTACTCAGTTTAAAGATAGCACGACGGTTTTTTAAATATAGTTTTCAGTTTCTCTCTCTCTTCGTCCCGCAACAGTTCCATTTGGTCTACACTTGTGCTTGATATTACACCAGTTAAGATTATTTTGATATTACACTAGTGAAGGCAGCTCTTACAGTTTTTAACGTGTGGCTGGTGAGCCACTATTGGGAGGAGGAGGTTTCCAGGCAGATTTTTACTCTGATGACTTTGCCAGATTCATCTACAGGAAAACAGTGGCTTATTTTTACCACGTTCAGGATTTGAACCCGGGACTTACGGCTCCGTCTGACACCTTGACTACTAGGCCACCACCGCAAACAATTCAAGATACCTTCAAGGTGCCTTTAAGGTACGAAGTGAGTAGCTTTATTATTCCCAGCGGGATTTTGAATGTATACATTTTATATATTAAGCCGTTGTGCCACATCTTGTCGAAAGCCTTTGAGACGTCCAGGAGTACCGCTCCCACGACGTCCTCTGTTCAATGCGTCAATTATCGCTTTAGTTATTCTGGTACGTTGTAGGATGCTGTTGTCTGAATATGTACTGTTCGTCGGGGATTATTTGGTTCTCGTTAACTATGTCTGTCAGCCGTTAAATAACTATAGTTTGTTCTAAATTCATAACTGTGATTATGCTTACTTTGGCAGCTGCTTACTCTTTTAAAAAACTTTAAAAAGAACTGCGGTAATCACTAATCATCAGGTATTCACTTGAAAATTCACTCGAAACGAATAAGAATCAATATGTGAAACGCGCTTTTATACGATACAATTTGTGTTTAATTCATAGATAACACTATATATGGCTTGGTCGTTTGAATGAACCAATAGTTGTCACTTAGCACAATTATTGTTATTTAATTCAGTAATACCCCGAACTTAGGCGAGAGGTCCGACTGAGCGCTAACCGGGTTACTCGAATTCGCCTTAGTCGGGTTATAATTTCGCAAATAAATACCTATAAATTATTTTTAATTGGGGCTGGAAGCGAAAGAAAATAATAATTTAGACAAAAAATGTTTAATAAAATCTTAGATTATAGAAGTTCGCGTAAGTCGGGGTAGCGTAGGTCGATGGACATATCATATATTTTTGGGAGTTGATTTCTTGGGACGCCCTCTTTTGGTAGGTGGTCTTTGGCAGGGAGTCAACACGCCCTCCGGCGTCGGCGTCGCTGGCCATGTTTGTGCGTCACCTATTGTCACCACAATATTCTAGTTTTCGCTATTATCCAGATAGGCTATTTTTCTGTAGATTTCACAAGTTTAGCTAATGTAGCTAATCAATTAGCTAAACCACAGGAGAAAATCTATTATCTAAATTTGCTGAAATTTCAACAAAATTTTCAAAGCTGCAACTTGCCTAAATAATCTAGATATAATATTCTAGCTTTCGATATTATCTAGATAGGCTATTTCTCCGTATAGTTAACAAGTTTCGTTAATCTAGCTGGGCTATTAGCTATGGCACAGGATCAATGGAGTTTTAAAAGACCAAATGTGCATTATAGGTACATACTTATACACAGATATTTGGTTAATATTGTTTTACCACGATAACTTAGCAAAATAGCATCTCCCATAGAAAGACGCCTTGAATATGCTTTGTTGACTTTCGTTCGCGGAATATTTGTTTTTTCGATTCTTCTTCTTCTTTGGGTGTCTTATCCCTTCGGGATGTTGGCGATCAACATAGCAATTTCTGTTCTATTTACAGCCTATTTGAAAAGTTGTATGGAAGTGAGCGAGAACCACTGCCTCAGGTTTCCTAGTCACGAGTTTCTTCTTCTACCTGGTCCTCTGTGTCCATCTACTCTTCCTTGCAGAACCAGCTGTAGTAAGCGGTATTTCTGGTTTCTCATTATATGGCCAAGATAGCCAGTATTGATTGTGCTCAGAACTTGGCACTGCGTGCCTATTCTTTGCATTACCACAAACTTCGTAATGTGATCCCGCCAGCATATGCGAAGCAGCTTTCTATATACCCAGAGCTAGAACGCCTCTATCTTGCTTTCTGTTGCTTCCGTTAGCGTCCATGCTTCTGCGCCGTACAACAGAACAGAGAAAACGTAACACCTGGCCATTCGGATCTTTAGTTGTAATGTCAGGTCGCTGCTGCATAGCATTGTTTTGAGTTTATTAAATGCCGCATATCTTCTTAATAATTTTGGCTATTTGGTTCCGTAAGAGTATTTTGTGTCCGCTTTTAGCAATTTTATTAAATACAAATATTACAATACAAATACAAACATTCTCCCGCCATCAGCAGTAGTTGATGATTAAGTATAATTAAGTATGATGATTAAGTTCGTGGGTTCATGCGGCAGAGGAGCTAGTTTGCTGATTGGTCGAGTGAGTATAGTTGTAACTATCTTCAAAGTTACTACTCGGTGAGTGCGTGAGTGAGTGCGTCCTTTTCTAGATGTAGAGCAATGACCCTAGCTAGTGGCCATTTGCTAGGTGGAAGTCGCTCATCTGTGAAAAGCACGAGTGATCCTTTATTGATTATGTTGGTAGGGTGGTGCCATTTCGAAATTGATTGTTGTCGTTGTAGATATTGACTAGATATTGACTAGACCATAGAGTCGAAAAATACTGCAACTGCTGCTGGACAAGTCGCCATCTTGACAAATGACTAAGCTTCTATTCGTTCAGAGATGGTTCGGGCAGAGTGGAGAGTGGGCTGCCTGTGAGGGAATGACCCGGCGTGAGTGCTGAGACTTCATCGGAATCGTCACTGAGTGGTTCCAGTGGCCTTGAGTTTAGTATCGCTCTTATCTGAACGAGCATTGTAGATGACTCCTTATAAGTGAGCACTATGTCTCCCACCGTGCGTCGGAGGTGGAATTTTAATAATTTCACCGTCGCTTCCCACTTACCGCCCATGTGCGGTGCTGCAGGTGGAATGAACTGCCACTGGGTGTTGTCTTTTGACAGAGTTGAGGCAATTGAGTGATGTTCCTTTGAACTCTGAGTAAACATTCGACGTAACATGACGTCTGCTGCTACGAAATTCGTTCCGCAGTCTGAATGGAGCGTGTTTGGTATTCCTCGTCTTGAGGTAAATCTTCTATATATATATAATATATATATATATATATATATATATATATATATATATATATATATATATATATATATATATATATGTATATATAATATATTCTGTATATATATATATATATATATATATGCATATATATATATATATATATATATATATATATATACTAGAGAAAACTACCAGACAAAAGATCCTAAGCTCTAGCATTGACAAGGAATCAATGAAATATCTTATACCAAGGGAGAAATCTTCACGGTGTCCCAAGATATATGGTTTACCAAAGATCCACAAAGATGGAGCCCCACTACGACCAATAGTAAGCTCCATTGGTTCACCGGTCCAACTTCTTGCGAAACATTTAGCAAAATGTTTACAACCATACGCAGAAGATTGTGATTCCTATGTCCGCAATGCTGAACACTTCATAGACATACTGAAAAATCACCAACTCCAGCCCGGCCACCTCCTTGTGAGCTTTGACATTGTATCTTTATTCACAAAAGTACCGGTCCCTGAGGCCTTAAACATCATAAGATCAAAATTAAAACCAGAAAAGTATGTATCAGATCTGGCAGAACATTGTTTAAAGAATACATACTTTAGGTACGATGGTCAAATATACAAACAAGTCCTAGGAGCACCAATGGGTTCACCTCTATCCCCAGTAATAGCCAACATATTTCTTACAGATTTTGAGGAAAAGGCAATCTCATCAGCCACACTCAAACCTACACTCTGGTTAAGATATGTTGACGACACATTTGTAATCTGGCCCCACGGCAGACCAGAGCTGGACAAATTCCTTACCCATCTTAACTCCCAACACGACCAAATTAAATTCACAATGGAGATAGAAAAGCATCAACAACTGCCTTTCTTGGATGTTTTGGTACAGAAGAAACCTGACGGCACATTGAGCCACACTGTGTACCGGAAACCAACCCACACAGACAGATATCTGAACGCTTCTTCGCACCATCATCCCAAACAACTAGCATCTGTAGTCAACACTCTTACCACCCGATCCAAAAGACTAGCCGACCAGCTTAACTTACCGAAAGAATTGAGGAACTTACGAGAAGCTCTTTCTTCAAATGGATATCCAAACAGCTTAATATCCAGAGCTTTCCGTCGTACAGAGAACAGTAGCCAAAGAACTGAAGAACGCCAGAAACCCGTTAGCACAGCATACCTACCATATGTTCATGGATCAACTGACAAAATCGCCAGAATACTTAAAAGACACAGCATCGACACCATTTTCAAACCTAACCAGAAAATATCCTTCATGCTACGCAGCGTTAAAGACACCATCCCGTTAGAATCCCATGGAATTTACGAAATACCTTGCGGAACATGTGAACAAACCTACATTGGACGTACCAATAGAAAAATATCTGCTAGGATTCAAGAACATGTAGTTTCAACCAGACACAGAGACAAAGTTTCATCGGCACTTGTCCAACACACAACCACCGGTCACTGGATGGACTTTAGAAATTCAAGGACTGTTGCACAGATTAGCCACGAAATGTCACGAGTATACAGAGAAGCCATAGAGATAGAAAAACGAGACTACTGCATGAACACGAGAGACGATTCCTTGAGACTGCCCCCAGCATGGCGACCGATCATATCCACCCTCAAAATGCAATCCCAGACACCCCAGACTCATGTACGACCAACAAAACAAACAAACAACCGAACCGAAGCATCGCACACAACGCGCATGACCCGAAGCCAGACAGCTATAAGTAGTCGCATCGCACGAACGAGCTCTCAGTATGCGTCGAACGGTTGACCCGTACGGACGCATATATCTCTTGAGAATGGCGAATGTTAGTTCGCCGAAACGTCGAGAATCCGGTTCTTTTCAGAGACAACCCTCAGCATCAACGCGGAATCCCCGAGAAAACAATACAACATATATATATATATATATATATATATATATATATATATATATATATATATATATATATATATATAATACTGTAAATATATATATTTACATATATATAGTAACCTGCGTCTAAATTTCTAAAAAAGAAATGGAGATGTCGTTCTTTCCATAATGTATTTCCCCTTAACATGTAGTGGCCATTGTTTTCTAAAATGTAATTACCTATCTGGGTGTCTTCTTTCGGCATGTACTCAGACATATCTGAAACTTCAAATTTAAATCATTTACAAAAGCCTTAGTCGGCTAAGACAATTTTAACAGAAGTAAGTTATGACTAATTTGACTAAATTTCGATTAAATTCAATGATTTTACCCCAAAAATTTGCAACGAAACCGAAACTTTTACTCACCGGTATGCTTCTAACCTCTTTATGATCACGCTGGTGAAATAACGATGCAAATTGTATATTCTAGCTTTCGATATTCTCTAGATAGACTATTTCTCCGTATAGTTAACAAGTTTCGTTAATCTAGCTGGGCTATTAGCTATGGCACAGGGTCAATGGCGTTTTAAAAGACCAGATGTGCATTATAGGTACATACACACAGATATTTATATAATATTGTTTTACCACGATAACTTAGCAAAATAGCATCTCCTATAGAAAGACGCCTTGAATATGCTTTGTTGACTTTCGTTCGCTGAATATTTCTTTTTTCCATTCTTCTTCTTCTTAAAACAAGTTATATAGTTATGTTAATAACATAATAACATAAAGTTATGTTATATAAAAAATTGTCTATATTAATATATAAAAGAATATATTAAAAAATATATTTATATTATACATACCTTTTGCGGGACCGGAAATTCTCTGGTCTTGTTGCTTTTTACTCTTTTTACTCTTTGTTGAGACCTTGTACCAGTTCTGATTTGTGCTTTTATGCACAGAACAATTTACAAGCATAATATATAAAATATTATGCTTGTATATAAAATAAACTATCACCAAAAAAATATTAAGAAAGGGGTTAGTAAAATGGTATAGAAAAGATAAGACATGCTAGTAATGTAAACCTAAAGCATTTTCCGGCATAATTTTATAAATCTTTTCTTTTGAAGTTGATATCCAACTTACCATCGATTGGAGGTTTGTTGGTAGAATCTGTAGGAAAACCACTTCCATGCTAAAATAAAAACAAATTACTTTTAGACCTAAAATAATTCCTATTTCACATCTTAAGATTATTGTTTATATTTGGAGTTACATGAAAATATAAAAAGCATTTAACCTAATTGCAACTAAACAGTTCTGCAAGAAAACAATCACTTTTTTTGTTTCAACCGTTGCATATTTATGGTAAGGTTCTCCAATCTGTTTATCTGTTTCAGAAATTTTTTCCAGTTTTTCCAGCATTTTTTGAAAAACCTGCAATTGTTGCAGGTTTAGAATACGAATTCAAATTTCTATATAATTTCTATATAATTTTTATATAATTAATCGGGCAAGGTCATAACTGCAGAAGTTGGTTCTGGATCCAAAATTACTCCTTGACTACTTCCTACAAGTATTTGCGGTCCATGGTGAACTTTTGTTTACCTATATTTAACCCGCGGGAAATTCTTCATATTTTGTGTCCGCATTTAGCAATTTTCTTGCCAAAAAAAGAGCTGCCGTGGCTAATTCCGATGCGGAATATGTGGAATAATGGCGTGATAAAGGAAATAATTCTAAGAGATAATTGGTAGATATTTTTATCTTCGGTTGAAAATAAAAATTTAGAATTAGAGTCAAATATAATGGTTAAAGAATGAAAGTAGAAGAACGTGTATACAGTATTAGACAATTTCCGTCTAATACTGTCGTTCCGCTCCCCACGAGCTCCGTCCCTGCTAGTTACTGGCACGCTGCTGCCCTCTGGCGGAGCAACTAAACCTATTTCATGGCGGTATTTGGACAATGTAACGTCACATAATGGAAGTAGGTATTTTCAATACAGGTACTTACAGTATTAATTAATGTACTCGGCGATTGTATGGATAGAATCCAGGCTGGTTTCTAAAAAAAAAATAAAAAAAGTTTAGAATATATTGATTTTTTATTTAGGGGATGTTTTGTTTCACTACCGGAGAATCTTTATTCCTCTTTCTTTTTTCATATTCGGGGTGGTGTTCTTCCGGCGGAGGTATGTCCACGGCTAACCGAAACATGTTTTCGATGCCCTTTATCTGAAATTTCTTCTCTGCTTTACAAATTCTTCCTCTTTATCCTCGTCGATAATAATTTCCCCTTCATACATTAATTTCAGCAGAGCTTCCAACATACAAGCATCCACATCCTCATCAAAACAAATGACAGGGTGTGGATTTATTTGAGGTATCAGAAGCTCTGTGAAATAGCCACTGCACGCACACAGTACAATTTGATGTGCTCGCATCCGCTTTCCACCGCAGTACAACGTTACGTCGCATAACTCCTGACGGTGGAAAAACCCAGCCAACGCTTCTATCAGCATAATTGGGTGTTGAAAAATTTTCTTTTGCATTTTACCTGTTGAATAAAATATTTTTAGTGGAATGATAAAATTTCGTTTCATAATTTTGAAGCAATGAAGACCAGTCTCTTGAAGTCCAATGAACTTTGCAGTATTACATAAAAAAATACTTTGATACATATTTCACTTCATAAGTGGTATATTTAGACCACTAACTAGCAGTTACATAAAACTAACTAACTAACTTTTTATTTTGTTATGTATCTTATTTATTATCTTACCTCACATTTCATCATCAATGAATAATATGAGCCGAATACTGTTGGTTCGGCACATTGGTAAATGGAAAAATTAAAAAAAATAAGGAGATTTGCCTCCATTTGGTACAATTGGGCTGCCGTGTACGCATGCCCGCACAATGTAAGAATTCTTGAAGCCTTAAAATAAGGTTTAGACAGTATATGGTGTCTGGGTTATAAATCTATATTACATAAATACTCTACATATTATTCCATATTTTTTTTTCTGAACTGGGAAGATCCTTGATCTTATCAAGATCCGTTTATTGAGCGCCGCGTTATGTTCTTGTATAGACGGCCGACACCGCCCTCGCTGGCCCTATATCCAAGAGTATCTTTGAGCTATAGCACATCGTCCTGCGATATGTTGGACACCCCACAGAATATCTTTCAGGAGAGCTTTAAGAACCTTCTGGTCAGAGGCGTGGTCAATTATGGCCTGAATGCTCTGGAAGTTGCCTTGGACTCTCTTGGAGATCTTCAGCCACTCCAGGGTAGCAGCGGTAACCTGCGTCACTTACCTCAGCAATAACACTACAACAAAATGCTTACTTTCTCCATTTCCACCACGAAATATTTATAATACGGTTCTCCTATGGTAATGTATGGTTTTGATATTTTTTCCAGTCCTTTCAACATTTTTTCATATATATCACAAATTTCTTCTGGGTGGTGATTCGCCAAAATCCCACACAAGGGCTGCCGCGGCTAATTCCGATGCGGAATATGTGGAATAATGGCGTGATAAAGCAAATAATTCTAAGAGATAATTTGTTTAATTTTATGTCTGGAATTAAGAAATGAATTTGAAGACTAGACCTCTTCAAATTCATGGCAAGAGTGGATTCCAATACTTTTGGTACTCACTTTATATATAAACACAATTTTTGAATTTGTTGACCCTGAAAACTTTTGGGCCCCTCTGTGTTCGTCGGATTTAAATAATTTAATTTAATAATTTTAATTCTAAAGATTTAAATGGTTTTTTTGAATAGAGTGGAAGTAGGTTTTTTCAATACAGGTACTTACAGTATTTATAAGTGTATCTTTCGAAGTTCCTGGAAGAGGAGTCCAGGCTGGTTCCTAAAAAAAAATAAAAAAAGTTTAGAATTTATTTATTTTTTATTTAGGTTTATTTTACTTTATATCTGTTTATTTAAACACACAAATATATAAAATATAACTTTGTACTCAGTTTAAAGATAGCACGACGATTTTTAAATATAGTTTTCACTCTCTCTCTCTTCGTGGCGCTACAGTCCCATTTGGTCTACACTTATGCTCGGTGCTTTGATATTACACAAGTGTAGGGAGCTTTTACAGTTTTTAACGTGGTTGGCGAGCCATTATTGGGGGAGGAGATTTCAAGGCAGATTTTTACTCTTACTATTTTGCCAGAAAAGGGTGGCTTATTTTTACCACGTTCAGGATTTGAACCCGGGGCTTACAGCTCCGTCTGACACCTTGACTACTAGGCCACCACCGCAATCAATTCAAGATACCTTCAAGGTGCCTTTAAGATACGAAGTTAGTAGCTTTATTATTCGCAGCGGGATTTTCAATGTATTCATTTTATATATTAAGCCGTTGTGTCAGATCTTGTCGAATGCCTTTGAGACGTCCAGGAGTACCGCTCCTATGACATCCTCTAAATGGATCAGGACCTTTGTGTAGCCTTTTTCTATTACCTTTACGAGGGCGTCCTCTCCCCTTGGTCGCCGGAAATTCCAGCGGCTACCCTGGGCTGTGTTTAATTATTTTTCGCCCTTCATCTATTGGATAATATAGCTAAACTTATTATTCATTAACACTTGTAGCTACCTATTGGATAGCATATTGTTTAACAACTGTGTCAGTGACTTGCATCCTGTTAGTTTATGGAACTTATCTTCATTACTCCATCTCTCCAAATCGAATCATATGCAGCTGTGAGATGATTCTTCATCTTATCAAGATGTATCTCTATTAAAGACTGGTTGTTAAAGACAATATGGTGTCCTGGTTAGGTTTGGTTGGGTTAGAGTAAATCAGAAACAAAAACATAAATTAAATAAATGAAATGTGAAAATCAGAGAATTAATATGTATTAAGGTGGACAAGTTGGTGAACAGTGGTGAGGTAGTTTGATAACTATTACGACTGAAGAGAGTATATTAAAACTGACTGTAAACTAGTGACTTCACACCAAGGCTGAAGATGTCTTATGGGTTAGTCGTTCACATTCAGACCAGTCTTGTCTGCAACCACCTGCTTGGACTCTTATCACTAATGACACTGTGCACTTTGGCGGAGGACAAACAAAGAATAACTACAGGTTTCAGTAGAAAACAACAAGAATTATTTTGTTCATTCATAAAATAATTAATATTTTCTTACCCGTTTGGTTTTTCGCTTCTTTCACTTGAATCTTAATTGTTGTTGGTTCCTTGCTTATAGCATTGACTTTTTCTTCTATATTTTTGACTATATATTTTTTTCACTTTTAACTTTATTATGTGAATATATATGTACCGCAGACTCATATTCTACGAAACGAGGAACTTTAAAAGGGGGTTTTTATTTGGCTTTTTCTTTTTTCATTAATTCATCCCGTTCCTGCTTCCAAATCTGCAGCAACGCCGAACGGGGTTGTTCTTCATATAGATCGTGTCGTGATCTTTGAGTTGAGAACGGACTGATATAAATGACAAGATCGGCAAGTATAAGCCACGTGCTGACTTTCTCCAGTTTTGTCCAGTCTTGTCAAGTCGTGTCCAGTCTTGTCTAGTCTAAACATGCCTGTCCATTCTTGCCAAATCGTGTACAGTCTGATATACTAATACGGGTTATAAATCTATATTACATAAATAATCTACATATTATTCCATATTTTTTTTTCTGAACTGGGAAGATCCTTGATCTTATCAAGATGTCTAGTCGGATAAGAGGATGGTCCAGGCTTAGCGTCCGTTTATGGAGCGCCGCGTACTTTCTTGGGTCTCTATGTGGCCTGGAGGTCTGATTCGGAGCCGCTGCAGCTTCCCCCGCTGGGAGATGGGGTTCTCTTCCTCGCCGTTATGTTCTTGTATAGACGGCCGACACCGCCCTCGCTGGCCCTATGTCCCAGAGTATCTTTGAGCCATAGCTCATCGTCCTGCGATATGTTGGACACCCCACAGGATATCTTTCAGGAGAGCTTTAACAACCTTCTGGTCAGAGGCGTGGTCAATTATGGCCTGAGTGCTCTGGAAGTTGCCTTGGACTCTCTTGGTGATCTTCAGCCAATCCAACAATCAAAAAAAGCACAATCCAAAAACAATGCAATCCAACAATCCAAACCAACAATCCAAAAATCACAATCCAAAAACACTCCAATCCAACAATCCAATCCAACAATCCAAAAAAGCACAATCCAAAAAACGCAGGTATTCACTCGGAAATAACACTGGGAATGAATAACAATTAAATGGCTCGCGCTTTTATATGATACAATTTGTGTTTAATTCATGCATGACACTATAGATGGCTTGGTCGTTTGAATTAATTGAACCGATAGTTGGCACTTAGCAGCTGAAATCTTAACTAAATAACTATTGTGTGGGTGATAAGCGTTCGGTAACTATAACTCACGTTTATGTTTTAAACTCGAACTATGAAACTTACAAGTTGAATACGTGGTGTCGATCTTGTGTCTCGGTATGTACTGTCCGTTGTTCGGGGGTGACCGTATTTAAATCGCCTTCCACTTATGAGGGATTGTTCGTGGGGGTCTTGTTTCTAGGATCTGGTCATAAAATATCCATTAGCACAACGTCCGAGGGATTACAGAAACAAACCCCATTACAAATTCTTAGAGAATTCTAAGAGAAAATGAGATTTGGAATCTTTTATAATTCATAGCTGAAGGGATCTATTATAAGCGGCCCATGGTCGCTACAGTGGAAATAAACCCCCATTGTGAAAGACTCTTGATAAATGTTTAAATTAAAATTGTCTAGAATGTAGAATGGTTTCTTCATTTGTTGTATCATCTTAACTGAACCTCTTATTGAAAGGCCCTTTATATATACACAATATAAATTAATAGTATGACTAAATAAAGTGTTCCAACAGCTTCGAGTTTTAAGTCCAAATAGGCATTACATCGCTCTAATCTTACTATTTTGTTCTTCTGATCGATTAATTCGAGAAATAACGACTTAATCTGTGCCCCCTGGTTCACTAACTGTAGTGCCAATGTGCTCTTTTTAAGTTCAAATGCACAAGGCATTGCATCGCATCAATGATGACAGTGGAATTTCGTCCTCAGAGAATACTGTTCGCTCATCTTGTTCTTCAGGCTCTAAGTCACTGAAGGAATCTGTATCATGTGTCAATGTTGCTCCGGAATAAACCCGTCATCGATATATAACTGATAGAGTTCTCACAATTTGTCCAGGAAAACACGGCTGACTCAAAATCACTGTTACCCGACACAAACAATCTTCTAATTTTAGAAAAATGTGGGATATCATCGACGTTGCTTGAACGTTTTCTTTCTGATGAAGTACTGAGTTCCATTTTAGCCTATTCATTCCAACTGCTGAAAAGAAAAGACATATTATGAAGCTAAGTAACTCTCGAAGAGTTACATAAATATTGATGTGCGGTCAGGGTGGACCCAAATTTGAAATTTGAATTTGAAAGTTCCCCAGTATATACAATGTTAAAAAAGAACTGTGACATCCACTTCCTTGCATTCTTTCCACTAAGTGTGAGAAATTCAGGATGTATTTCATCCATACCTGGGGCTGTTTCATTTTTCATTTCTTTAGGACCACCAAAAGTTCGTCTTCAGTGAACGGAGCAAAAGATGTTGAAGTGCAATTCCTTTTTATAAAGTACAGTTCTTGTCTGATTAATCTCTCATGGTGTACATCAGGTTTCACTTTCGACAGGCCTGCAATACGACTAGTAACTTGGTTCGGTGTAACTGTTGGTTCGGGCTGAGGACTATGAGGCAGTCTACCCAGCTTCTTCAATAGGTTCCACGCTTTTCTACTGGAATGCTTGAAATCCATGGTCTGCATAGTTTCATTCCATCTACTCCGTCTGGCTTCATCTAAATTATGAAGAAGGTCATCAGCAATATCATTTCCTCTATTCTTCTGATATTCAGTATAGAGCTTTTCACAAGCACCATTTCAACCTGGAATATATTCTTTCCTCATTCCTCTAGGAATGTGTTTCTTGGCTGTTGTAAGTATGGCTTTCATAAACCTACAGTAATTATTAGCACATGGTCGGATCCATCTTACGATACTGTCAAGATCACTTGAATATTTTCCCCAGTCAGCTTTATTAAAATTCCAGCGTGGAAGTGCTGAAGATCTAATGATTAGTATCTGAATACCTATTTCAAGAAAAACAGGTCTATGTAGGCCAGAAACCTGTTGTTATTGTAAATTGCGCTAATTGCCATTT
Source organism: Phosphuga atrata (assembly GCA_944588485.1). NCBI lineage: Eukaryota > Metazoa > Arthropoda > Insecta > Coleoptera > Silphidae > Phosphuga > Phosphuga atrata. The sequence continues at coordinate 10,847,507 of OX155905.1, forward strand.
TTTACATTTGTCTTCTGGAACAAATGCGGCCGGCGCTGGGGATAGAATTCGGACCTCTATACTTGTCAGTTAGCGCTCTAACATGAGGCCACGAGCGTCACCACTACACCAATCGCGCCGGCGTAGAATATTCTAGTTTTCGTTATTATCCAGATAAATTAATAAAATAATAAAAATAAATATATATATATATATATACATACTTTCTGCGGGAGCGGAATCTTCTTTTTCCGAAGAAGAAGAGGAAGCTTCTTCTGGTTCCTGGAAACCCTGCATAGCCGGGTCCGAGTCTTCGTCCCACAGCCTATGTATGCTACTGCTTGCAGCTGAAAGAGTAAATTTCTGCGGGAGCGGAATCTTCTTTTTCCGAAGAAGAAGAAGAAGCTTCTTCTGGTTCCTGGAAACCCTGCATAGCCGGGTCCGAGTCTTCGTCCCACAGCCTATCTATGCTACTGCTTGCAGCTGAAAGAGTAAATTTCTGCGGGAGCGGAATCTTCTTTTTCCGAAGAAGAAGAAGAAGCTTCTTTTGGTTCCTGGAAACCCTGCATAGCCGGGTCCGAGTCTTCGTCCCACAGCCTATGTATGCTACTGCTTGCAGCTGAAAGAGTAAATTTCTGCGGGAGCGGAATCTTCTTTTTCCGAAGAAGAAGAAGAAGCTTCTTCTGGTTCCTGGAAACCCTGCATAGCCGGGTCCGAGTCTTCGTCCCACAGCCTATCTATGCTACTGCTTGCAGCTGAAAGAGTAAATTTCTGCGGGAGCGGAATCTTCTTTTTCCGAAGAAGAAGAAGAAGCTTCTTTTGGTTCCTGGAAACCCTGCATAGCCGGGTCCGAGTCTTCGTCCCACAGCCTATGTATGCTACTGCTTGCAGCTAAAAGAGTAAATTTCTGCGGGAGCGGAATCTTCTTTTTCCGAAGAAGAAGAAGAAGCTTCTTCTGGTTCCTGGAAACCCTGCATAGCCGGGTCCGAGTCTTCGTCCCACAGCCTATCTATGCTACTGCTTGCAGCTGAAAGAGTAAATTTCTGCGGGAGCGAAATCTTCTTTTTCCGAAGAAGAAGAAGAAGCTTCTTCTGGTTCCTGGAAACCCTGCATAGCCGGGTCCGAGTCTTCGTCCCACAGCCTATCTATGCTACTGCTTGCAGCTGAAAGAGTAAATTTCTGCGGGAGCGGAATCTTCTTTTTCCGAAGAAGAAGAAGAAGCTTCTTTTGGTTCCTGGAAACCCTGCATAGCCGGGTCCGAGTCTTCGTCCCACAGCCTATGTATGCTACTGCTTGCAGCTGAAAGAGTGAATTTCTGCGGGAGCGGAATCTTCTTTTTCCGAAGAAGAAGAAGAAGCTTCTTCTGGTTCCTGGAAACCCTGCATAGCCGGGTCCGAGTCTTCGTCCCACAGCCTATCTATGCTACTGCTTGCAGCTGAAAGAGTAAATTTCTGCGGGAGCGGAATCTTCTTTTTCCGAAGAAGAAGAAGAAGCTTCTTTTGGTTCCTGGAAACCCTGCATAGCCGGGTCCGAGTCTTCGTCCCACAGCCTATGTATGCTACTGCTTGCAGCTGAAAGAGTAAATTTCTGCGGGAGCGGAATCTTCTTTTTCCGAAGAAGAAGAAGAAGCTTCTTCTGGTTCCTGGAAACCCTGCATAGCCGGGTCCGAGTATTCGTCCCACAGCCTATCTATGCTACTGCTTGCAGCTGAAAGAGTAAATTTCTGCGGGAGCGGAATCTTCTTTTTCCGAAGAAGAAGCTTATTCTGGTTCCTGGAAACTTTCCATAGCCGGGTCCGAGTCTTCGTCCCACAGCCTATCTATGCTACTGCTTGCAGCTGAAAGAGTAAATTTCTGCGGGAGCGGAATCTTCTTTTTTCGAAGAAGAAGAAGAAGCTTCTTCTGGTTCCTGGAAACTCTGCATAGCCGGGTCCGAGTCTTCGTCCCACAGCTTATCTATGCTACTGCTTGCAACTGAAAGAGTAAATTTCTGCGGGAGCGGAATCTTCCTTTTCCGAAGAAGAAGAAGAAGCTTCTTCTGGTTCCTGTAAACCCTGCATAGCCGGGTCCGAGTCTTCGTCCCACAGCCTATGTATGCTACTGCTTGCAGCTGAAAGAGTAAATTTCTGCGGGAGCGGAATCTTCTTTTTCCGAAGAAGAAGAAGAAGCTTCTTCTGGTTCCTGGAAACCCTGCATAGCCGGGTCCGAGTCTTCGTCCCACAGCCTATGTATGCTACTGCTTGCAGCTGAAAGAGTAAATTTCTGCGGGAGCGGAATCTTCTTTTTCCGAAGAAGAAGAAGAAGCTTCTTCAGGTTCCTGGAAACCCTGCATAGCCGGGTCCAAGTCTTCGTCCCACAGCCTATCTATGCTACTGCTTGCAACTGAAAGAGTATATTTATTTAAAAATTAATAAAATGATAAAAATAAATATATATTTATATATATATATATATATATATATATATATATATATATATATATATATATATATATATATATATATATATATAATACATACTTTCTGCGGGAGCGGAATCTTCTTTTTCCGAAGAAGAAGAAGAAGCTTCTTCTGGTTCCTGTAAACCCTGCATAGCCGTGTCCGAGTCTTCGTCCCACAGCCTATCAATGCTACTGCTTGCAGCTGAAAGAGTAAATTTATTTAAAAATTAATAATAAAATAAAAATAAACATATTAATTTTTAAGAATAATACATATATATATATATATATATATATATATATATATATATATATATATATATATATATATATATATATATATATATATATATATATATATATATATATATATATATATATATATATATATATATTATACATACTTTCTGCGGGAGCGGAATCTTCTTGGTCTTGTAGCCTTGCAGCTGAAATATTAAATTTATTTCAAAATTTCTTTCTTCCTTCTTCTTTCTTAGACTTTTGTATAGGCACGCGTGCCTGTTTCTTTAAGGTCCTCCTTAGTCTCTAATCGTCTTTGTTATGGGTGTCCAGGAGTCTCCCCATTTCTTTGATGGCCTTCCAGCTGGTCTTGAATTGTTGGGTGTTTGCGTCATGGCCCAGTTAACGATCCGTTGTGGGATCATGCGTTTCACATGGTCCCGCCAGTGCCTACGACGGTCTCTTGTCCAGCGTACGACATCCTGTATTTGTAGATCCTCTCTGATTGTGGAGCTCCTGATTTGGTCTCTTAGCATGACCCCTTTTATCGCTCGTAGGGTGCGCATCTCTGTCGTTCTTAAGGCTTGTTTGGTAACTGCTGTGTCGGCTCGGTCTTATTGCGGTTTTGTATATCCGGATTTTACCTTCCTTAGATATATGCTTATTTCTCCACATTATATTGTTTATTGCATCGGATATTTTTCGGGTCTTGTTGGTGGCAGCTCGGGTTTCAATCTTAAGGTTTCTGTCGCTTGATATTTCTATGCCGAGGTATGTGAAGCTCATCACTTGTTCTATTACCTTACCGTCGAGTTCTAGTTTGTATCTTGTTGGGAATCGGCTGGCTACCATGCACTTGGTTTTTTGGTGGGAAAAGTCGAGGTTGTATTTCTTTGCTGTTTTCGAGAATGGCTTTAGTATGTCTGCCAATAGCGTTGCATCATCTGCATAGCACAGGATGTTGATTTTCCAACTGCCTTAGCAGTGGCACTACGAGCAGGAATCAGCTTCACCCCCTTTCTACCTAGAGATACACACCGACTCGGTGGCGCACTTCTATGACAAATTAAATAATATAGATATATAAACAAATATATAATAAATCTTAATCTAGTTTAGAAATATTTATATATTACAACTATCAGATAGGATAGGATAGGATACCTTCAATATAGGTTTTAAAAATGTAAGTCATAAAGTCTGTGACTACAGTCTGAATTGTTGTTCCTTCTCTGGGGTTTCGTCTTGGATTTATTAAACTTCGATCACAAATAGAAATTGAGTTTTTTTATGGAATTTACATTTCCGTGGTTAATAAATTTTGGAACATTAGGAACAGCCGCAAGATAAAATCGTTGTTGAATACGTTTCGTCTTTCTGTTACATGAGTTACATGAAAACAATATCTTCTGGCGAATTGGAATATATTTGTACATTTCCTTTGCACATTTAGAAGGAAAAATCACTCTTATCGATTGATGGCAGTAATTGATTATATAACCTCATTAATAACGCCTGAAAAGTTCCGTAAATGGAATCAACGTTTTCAGTTAACGTCTTTATAATCGAATCAAACTGATGAACTGGTGTAAATCCATAACTCCATTTGATAGGGTGATGATTTTGCATCAACCAATTTGCTTGCTGTTTTAAATTTTGTGGTAACGACGCAAATTAAAAATAAAATGAAAAACTTGCGTTCCATTTTGTGCGGCTAATTCTTTCGGCGTAAGAACTTTATCAACCTTATCACCTGTATTGGTCCTTGTACATTTGGGACATTCTTCGCACCTGCTTATCGGTCGTGTATACAACTTGTTGCTTTTGTTTGATCTTTATATGTCGGTGAGTCTAAACCATAAAAATGCTTTTACATATTATTGTAGTTCCTGTTCCAGCAAAGGTCTTTCCACCTGCTTTTATTCGGCAGAGTATTACTGATAAACATGTGACAATGTTATTCACTTTCGAATAATTGACCTCGAACTCCTCGTTAGGCTTGTGTCCAGTTAAAGAGATTTCGAAGCCAAAGAATCTGTCGTTAATCAATAAGTCATTTCGTTGCGGTGCTGGTATTTTGTTCTCATGGACATGTGTCGAAGGTGTTGAGGCTGTGGCTTTTTGTCCGATTTTGAACTTCTGACTGGTTTGTAGTTCTCGGGTCTTCCCTTTTACCTTGGCGCAATTGCTTTAGTTTGGTATACATTTTTGTATCGGCCATCTTGATCTGATTTTGTTTTTTTGGTTGATATAAATATTTATTACTTCATTCAAAATTCTCCTCTTTTCGAGTGAGAAATATATCCTGTCTTTCGTCTTTAGGCATCGGTGCTTCTCGATATACATGCAGCGACCTTGTAGAATGAGCCATTCATTCGTTTTGCATTTTCTATGATTTGTTGCGGAGCCTACATTATCGCTTGTTCAACAAGATAAACATATTCGATTCTCGTTTTTGATCTGACTGTGTGAATAACGTATGCAAGATTTCTTCAGCTGTCAAGTTTGTCTCCAAAAAATACTCGAGGTTCTTTTGTGACATCTTGATTTCTTAAGCTTTGTGTTTAAGCTTTTAAGAGTTTCGATTTCCTTTGTGGCTTTATCCAGATCATTCGTCAATGCCTCCACTTCCTGAGCTAGGACGGCTATTCGAGCCATATTTTCTCCGTTTATCACCTAAATGGTCGAATAATAATACCGAGATTAGTAATAACTTTTTATTGTCATAATGACGCCTTTTCAAGCCTTTTTCCGTAGATGGAATCAACATTTTCAGTTAGCGACTTTGTAAACGAAACTGGTGTAAATCCATTACTTCATTTGATAGCGTGATGATTTTGCATCAATCATTTCGATTGCTGTTTTGGACATAACTGCTGAAGTATTCTTTCTTGAGTACTTCCTGCATTTGCCGTCAATTGTCAACCCATTGTCACAAGCAGTTGAGCTACTAGTCCGTCGTTCCGCTCCCCACGAGCTCCGTCCCTGCTAGTTACTGGCAGGCTGCGGCTCTCTGCCAGGGCAACACCTATTTGATGGCGGTGTTTCGACAATGTAACGTCACATAATATTTCTATTATATATCTCTTTTAGGCGTCTCTGTAAAGTTCCTGTTGATTTTTGGCGAACCCAATCCTGAGTTCCACCTCAGGGAGTTGTAAGTATTGAATTCTTTCACTCACAACATCCTCACTATATTTCTGCGGCTTCGTGGTTAATGTGGCAAATTTGGCTTCTTGACTCAAGGCTCATTAGTCATTAAATACCCCGTTATGCAACCCACGAATTGTTGGTGAGTCTCATTTAAAATCTGTAGGTTTTTTTCGACCTTGTCGAGTTGAGCGTCTGATCTTTGATGGAATTCCTGCAATTTCTTTAGGACCATTTCTAACTTTTCATCTTCTTTATTCCTGCCTTGTTTTAAATAAAAAAAATAAATTTTTATGAAACAAAAAGGTTTTTCGCCCCCGTAGTAATCTCAACATTTTCAGGAGAAAGCAACCCTAAAATATGAAATTTAAAAATATGTAAATATTCTTTCATAAGTTTTACCGTCTTCCATGCAACTCGTTGGTTTGTTACAAGACTCCAGCGGATTAACTATTTAGTTTCTGATTTGAAGCGACAACCAATTTCGGGTATACGTCTGTCCTCTAAGTATGCCAACTCCGTTTGCACTGTTACTACCTGTCTTAAAGTTTTGTATAAATCTACAAATGGATTTATACCACGTAAACAGATACCGAGTTGATTTAGCACATCTGGATAAAATGTATTATCTTGTGCTATGATTACGGCTGCTTCGGCGAAAGTCGAAAAGTCTACCATTTGGATGTACGTTCGCTATAGAATGTGGAATCAGTCCAGATACAATATATACTGGTGCATTTTGTCCCAAATCTAGGCGGACATTTGCGATATACTTGCAATACATATACTTGCGAATGCCAGTTGATTATTGTACCTCATTACAGACTTGACGAATTTAGCCAATCGCACGTGGTTATTTTTATAAAGATCCCTCAGCAGTTCCGGATGGGGTGGCAATGCGGGTAGTGTTATTTTGCCGCTTAAACAACAGTTCAATACTAAACTTTTCAAAAGGGCCCAAGTTGTGCGATTGTAGCCCTATGATTCTTTGAGCTGGAAATTCTTGAAGTCGGTCAAAATTGGGAGGTTCTTCGACAATTGCATCTACGTTGACGTCGACTATATTTTGTTGAGATAAAAGAGGACATCTTTCTCTGGTAATATGGCAGGAATAAATGGTGCATGCTCCGAAAATGATAAATCCTCGTTAACAATGTTTTGTGTGTTAAGAACAGGATCTTGAACAGTTGAAGTAACACTCGTTGGAGTTAATTGTTGTGGTGGCAAATAGAGCCAAGTGGCAGTCTGTTACGATGTCAAGGTATTTTAAGGAGTTTTTTTGGTTTAATGTCCACAACCAAGACTTTCAAAGACATAGGGGCTAATTTTCTGTATACTGTTATCAGGACTACTTCGGATTTTTCCGGCGCTAGGTGGAGAGACTTTGATGACATCCACTTGGTGATTTGTTCAATCGACAAATTTGTGCCTCTTTCTGTTTTACCCACTATCGTGAGTGCCAGATCGTCTGCAAAACCTATGATGTTAACTCCTTCAGGTAACTTTCACAGGGTCGGTTCCATTACGGAGCCCTGAGGAGCACCACTGTTGATGCCCCTGGTTTGGACTTTTGGTCTTCAGCACGGAGGATGATGTTGCGGTCGCATAACCATTCTTAGTAGATATGACGGTATATCTCTCTCTCTGTTAATTCATCCATAATATGCTGCCAAGCTGCCGAATTAAAGGCATTTCTTTTGTGTAATGTTACAAGCGCACGTATTTTTCTTGTTCGTTTTGTAACTTCTTTTGCATTTTCTGCTATATTTATGAAATTCTCCGCATCTATTGTAGAGCTACCTTCTATTGTAGAGCTATCGTCCGAGGGATTACAGAAACAAACCCTATTACAAATTCTTAGAGAATTCTAAGAGAAAATGAGATTTGGAATCTTTTATAATCCATACCTGGAAGGATCTATTATAAGCGGCCCATGGTCGCTACAGTGGAAATAAAGCCCCATTGTGAAAGACACTAAGAAAATGTTTAAATTAAAAATGTCTGGAATGTAGAATGGTTTCTTCATTTGTTGTATCATCTTAACTGAAACTCTTATTGGAAGGCCCTTTATATATACACAATATAAATTAATAGTATGACTAAATAAAGTGTTAGAACAGCTTCGAGTTTTAAGTCTAAATACGCATTGCATCGCTTTAATCTTACAATTTCGTTCTTCTGATCGATTAACTCGAGAAGTAACGACTTAATATGTGTCTCTTGGTTCACTAACTGTAATGCTCTCAATGTGCTCTTTTCAAGTTCAAAGGCATCTATAAGGCACTGCATCGCATCAATGATGACAGTGGAATTTCGTCCTCAGAGGATACTGCTTGCTCACTAGAACGGCGGAGGCACAAGTTGAAAGAGACACCATCAAGATCTCTGTAACTCGAGGGTGCCCACAGGGCGGTGTGTTATCACCACTGCTGTTGACCCTAGTAGTTGACGAACTACTCGCTAGGCTGAGCGGCCTAGACATTAAATGTCAAGGTTACGCCGATGACATAGTCATAATAGCCAGAGGGAAGTTTGAGAAGGAACTGAAACTTTATCCGAGCAAAGCCACGGTAATACTCTTTACTAGGAAGAGAAGCTTAAACTGCTTACACCCCATATTGTTAGATGGGAGAGCAGAGAATACAACAAGCAGGAGATAAAGTATCGCTAGATAGTAAACTCCTATGGAACAGGCACGCTGAAGCAACGGTAGGAAAAGCCAAAAGCGGTTTAATGGTATGCAGAAATCTGACAGGGAAAACGTGGAGTTGTAATTCCACAATCCTGCGATGGATTGTGATCCTACGATCACTTGCGGGGCAGTTGCGTGGGGAAGTAAAAATGTCAAATATCGACGTCACAGCGACAGTTTCAAAAAATGAATTATAAAAATTGTTTGTAAATTTGCTATTTCGCGATTGTGAACAAACTGATATTATAATATTTGACATTTTTGTAACTTAGATCTCACACTGAGTAACATGATATGCGGACATGTGTTAAAATGTCAAATATTAACAATTTTACTGATGTTATAATATTTGGGGGGGGGGGAGGGGGGGCATTTTGGGACGACCTTTTGCTGAAATTAAAGCTAGGAAAATAAAGTTCAATTTTGTTTTTCTTTTATATTAATATATTATATTATATTTCTTCTATACATATGTTCCTTTCTTGTATGTATTAAAAATTAAAGAATTTATTTGTTTATTCACTTTTTTATTTATTGGGGGCCCCATCGCAATATATATGCCCGGGGCATCAAAAACCAAACGACGGTTCTGGAAACTATCAAACTGATGTTAACCCCTTGACATACGAATAAAATTCGCGTTGACGTGTCGATATACATGTGATCTTATCACAAATATATGACGTCTTAGAGACGTCATTGTATGTCAAAGGGTTAACCCCTTGACATACGAATAAAATGCGCGTTGACTTGTCCATATACGTGTGATCTTATCACATATACATGACGTCTCAGAGATGTATAACAAAGGGGTTAAAATAATTGTCATATTTGTAAACTATATGTCAAACTGAGTAATGTGACAAGTGTCAAAATGTCAAGTATTAATGTCACAGCGACAGTTGCAAAATATGAATAGTTTTTAGAGATTAAGAACCAGTTTTACGAGCGATATTATCGAACATCAACTGTTATTACATAGACGTATTACATATCATTTTAAAGCTAATTTAATCTAGTTTTTATTAACTCATTACAAAATAACTTTTATTGTCGTATATATCGCCATTTTTGTAACACGCTTAATATTTTGCAAAAAAAATTAGTTTTACTTGTATCTCAGTTAATTCCAACATGATTTTATTGTGTAACATTTCATTGTAGGAAATTTAATCTAGTATAAGCACATTTTTGTCTCATATAAATATTGTTAATATTTTCGAAGATATAAGGAGTTTACGAAATTGTATGTATGCCATATTCAATTTTCAAACGTCGATTGTTACCTAAGTGTTAATACGAAATAGATGTTTTGTGTATCATTTTAAAGGTAATTTGGTCTAGTTTATGGATTTTGTAAACTCATTCCAAAGTTCCTTGTCTTTTTGAAAATATCGCCTTTTTTCTAAGACGCTTACGAATTTGAAACATTAATTTTGCTTAGCTCATATCTCGCTTAATTTCAACGCAATTTCATTATCTAATATATCATTTTGTAGATAATTTAATCTAGTTTAAGCACATTATCAACTCATTTAAATGTAGGTAATACTTGCGGAGATATATCAAATTTACGAAATTGTTTGCATTTGCATCCCAATCAATTTTGCAACGTCGATTGTTAAGTGAGTATTAATACGTCATAGACGTGTTGTATATCATTTTAAAGGTAATTTAATCTAGTTTATAGATTTTGTAAACTCATTGCAAAATTCCTTGTATTTTCGAAAATATCGAAAAAATATCTTTTTTCTGACACGTTTACTATTTTGAAACATTAATATTGCTTAGCTCATATCTCACTTAATTAAAGCACAATTTCATTATGTGATACTTCATTTTGTAGATAATTTATATAGATATAATGTAGGAATTTTTGAAATTGTTACGCACACGGCGTAGTAAATTTTCAAACGACGAGAATGAACCTTGTGATACGCGGTTTTAATTCATGGATGCGCTATAGATGGCTTTGTCACCTAAACTAACCGATAGATGGCACTTAGCAAACAAAGTTTTAACACTACGTAGACATATTACATATCATTTTAAAGCTAATTCATAAGTATTCATAGGCCAATGATAGTTATTTACTTATTAACATACTTTTATTGCTATTATTAACATATGTTACTTACTTATTTACATTACAGGTGCTCAGTGCCATCTATCGTCGATTAGTTTAAGCGATAAAGCCATCTCATGCGCATCTACGAATTAAAACTCTTATCACAAGGTTCATTCTTATTCGAGCTAAGTGAGAGTTAAGAGCTAGAATACGTTTAAACTTTGTTTGTGCCTGACGAAAAACGAAGGAAGCCGTCTCCAAAGTAAGTGAATAATTACATTTTAACCTGTGTATTAATAACCTGTGTAAAAATTAAGATCAAATATTAATTACATTTAATTCTCATAACTAATTACTTGTTTTTTATGTGTTTTTTTTTTAAATTTAAATTAATTAAATAATTTAATTAAGATTGAATCGAATTGAGCATTTCTAAGAATCATTTTTGTACATATTTTAAGCCTTTCTAATTTAAAACTTTCTAATTTTATTGTATCCTTTGCTTAAAAATTAAACTAATTTTCGTTCCTCGACTCGCACGTGTTCCTTTTTATGTGCGCCTTTCTGTAAAAAAACTTCGATCATAGAACAAAAAATCTTGAATATCTCCTTATAAGATAAAATGCGCAGGGTCACAGGCAAAATTGAAGCCATGTGAGCGTCTGTAAGAATAATTTTTGTAAATATTTAAAGTTTTTCTAATAATTTTATTGTATCCTTCCGTTAATAATTAAACTAATTTTCGTTTAACTCTTATAACTCGGAAAATCACAACGAAATTTTAATGATAATTTATGGGGAAATTCAAAAACGAAGTAGGAAAATTCATTTGGAAAATTTGTGTGATTTCCTTTATTTGTTTTTCTAGAAATTAAGGTTAAAGTTTGGTTGATTTTACAACGTTTGACCTTAATTTCTTGAAAAAAAGGAAATGCCACAAATTTTCCAACTTCGCTTTTGAATTTCCTCATAAATTTACATGAAAATTTCGTTATGATTTTTCGAGTTATGAGAGAATTTCCACGACGACCTCAAGACAAGTTTTAACACGTCTTACAAATTTTTCTTTATAACTTTCCAAATAATTTTCCAAAATTCAAATATTTGTTAGAAGTAAATTCAGTATTAAATTTAGAATGAAAATCTGAAAGAAAATTCGCAATGTACCGGCTGGTTTTTTCATAAACTCTAACTCCATAAACTCCAAAGTTTAACGTTAATTTCTTAAAAAACAAATAAAGGAAATTCCACAAATTTTCCAAATTAATTATCCTAATTCGCATTTGAATTTCCCCATAAATTTACAAGAAAATTTTGTTGTGACTTTCCGAGTTATAAGAGAATTTCCACGACGACCTCAAGAAAAATCTTAAAATTACACGTTAGTCTTACAAATTTTTCTTTCTAACTTTCCAATTTTTTTTCCAAAATTCAAGTATTTAATAGAAAATTCGCAATATCCCGGCTGGTTTTTCCATAAACTCTTCCAAATTTTGAACTTAATTTCTTGAAAAATGAATATAGAAAATTCCACAAATTTTGGAAATTAATTTTCCGACTTTTCTTTTGAATTCGCTCATAAATTTGCAAGAAAATTTGTTTATGATTTTCCGAGTTATAAGAGAATTTTCACGACGACCTCAAGAAAAATCTTAAAATTACACGTTAGTCTTACAAATTTTTCTTTCTAACTTTCCCAAAATTTTTCCAAAATTCATGTGTAAAATCAGTATTAAATTTGGAATGCAAATCTGATAGAAAATTTGCAATTTTCCAATTGGTTTTTCCATAAACTCTTCCAAACTTTGATATTAACTTCTTGGAAAACAAATAAAGGAAATTCCACAAATTTCCCAAATTAATTTTACTACTTCGCTTTTGAATTTCTCCATAAATTTTCATGAAAATTTCGTTGTAATTTTCCGAGTTATAAGAGAATTTCCACGACGACCTCAAGAAAAATCTTAAAATTACACGTTAGTCTCACAAATTTTTCTTTCTAACTTTCCAAAAATTTTTCCAAAATTCAAATATTTGATAGTAGTAAATTCAATATTAAATTTGGAATGAAAATCTGAAAGAAAATTCGCAATTTCCCAGTTGGTTTTTCCATAAACTTTTCCAAACTTTGACCTTAATTTCTTGGAAAACAAATAAAGGAAATTCTACAAATTTTTCAAATTAATTTTCCTACTTCTCTTGAATTTCCCCATAAATTTTCATGAATTTTTTTTTATGATTTTCCGAGTTATAACAATTTCCACGACAGACAAGATTATTCTGGACTAGATAGACAAGACTAGACGGACAAGACTAGACAAACAAGACTAGATAGACAAGACTAAGACAAAAAAAAAACTTCGTCTAGTCTAGGACTAGAATGGACTAGACAAGATTAGTTCAAGTAGATTTAAATATTTAAGGTTTTATTTTTTTTCAGAGGGCCAGGTTGTTGTGCAACATAAGAACTCTTGTCGTATTTGCCAGAGGTAGATAATGGAAGGGCTAACCATTGTGTGATCAGCTAATGAAGGGATCAATGGTAAAACTTTTGATGATATGGAAATATTTCCTCGTGCTATCTAGGATATATTTAAACTCGTCTCAGATTGCTTAGATAGAATATTCAGTTCTTTCTTTGTTCTTTCATTGAGATATATCTCAGATAAGAATAAGAATAATAACGCCCCAACCGAAGAAGAAACGAAGAAGTCAGAAAATTTGGAAGACAAACTCCATCTTCAAATTCTTCTGGACCAGCTGTTCAGCAGCGACTGCATGACCTCCTTGGACTCCGCCGTCACCGTGGTCCTGGCCAAGACGAAGAAGACCCGAAGAATGTGCCGCAACCGAGCGGGAAGCAAAAAGATGCCAGGTCTGACTTGAGGAAAATTATCGGCTTCACAGAATCTCTTAAGAAATTCCGCAAGGAAGACGAAGGCAACCTGTTGATATCTTCGTTGAGTAACAAAAACATTGAAGATTTGAAGTTCTTCACGAACATGATTTCGCCCGCGACGAAGATCCAGATTGCTCAGATAGAATATTCTGTGTGTAAGAGAAGTTCAGGGGCTCCGAGGCGAGACGAGCCCCTGAAAGTGATGATGGGAGACGTCACCGAGATCGAAGAGCACGAATGGATGAAGAAGAACGAGATCATCTGCGAAGTCATCTCGAAGATCGAAGCGGAACCGAACGAGGAGCTACAGAAGATCAAGAAGATCGAAGAGGATCGAGAGATTTTGAAAAAAGAGTTTGTAAAAAGAAGAAATTTTGACGGCAGTTGATGGAGCTCTGAAGAAACTTGAAGTGGATCATTCAGATGCTGTAGAAGATTAAGGTGCAACGCTTGGTGGGTTGACGAAAACTTGGGCAGATTTGAAGAAATCACAAGGGAATGAAGTGAAAATTGTAGAAACTCATTCTGTTGCTGATGAAGATAAGGCTATCGACCACCTGGAAACCGCTAAAGATTATGCCGCAGCGTTAACTGATGGATTGAAGAAAACTGGAGCAGATTTGAAGAAATCACAAGGAGAGAAAGTAAAAATTCCAGAAAACTATTCTATTGCCGATGACCATAAGGCTGTCGACCACCTGGAAACCATTGAGGATCATGGCGCAGTGGATCATGGATTGAAGAAAAGATGGTTAGTTCAGGAAGAATAGCTCAAACAAAAGCAACTGGCACAACGCTCAAAGAAGGAGGAATTAACAACAGGTAGCTAAACATTTACCAATCCACTTATATATAAATTAACACATATTTCTCTTTAATTTAGATCAGGGGTCTCCAAACTTTCCAGCCTTAGGGCCATACTGATTACTCCAGTAAGAAGGCATATTATCATTGTTGCCGGTGGTAAAAAGTGAAATAGTCCACTGATGACAAAAAAGTCCGAAAAAGTACGCAACGTTTAAAAAAGGCTGCAAATCGAACTAAAGTCCGCAAAACGGCAACACTGCATATTATTAATTTTCCTGTCATCTGTAATTTCTAGATTAGTCGTAGAGTACGAGCATGAGGAGTAACGTGACACGACATCTGGTGGACACAAGCGGAAATAGGTAGTACCTTCTATCGCTAACAGATGGCGCTAATAGCACGTTCAGAATAATCTCGTTGGTTCGAGAAAGTCGTGGTGTCTTCCACTCACTTCTAGATGGCAGTAATTGGAATATATAAGAAGGCTAGTGGCGCAACCACAAGTCAGTTCCTATGACACTGTTGTGACATAAAATAGTGCGTACCTCCTTAAAACGTATTTGTGCGTGTTTAAGTTTAAGACATCTTTGTAACAGTATTTTGAATTGAATTGTTGCTTTTGTGTGTGATTTAGTAGTATGGAAAAGAAGCGAAAAATTGATAGTGAATGCAGAAAATTCAAAGATCAGTGGAACATTCAGTATTTCGTAATTGAGTCCAGTAACAAGGCGCTATGTTTGATTTGCAATGAAAGCATAGCCGTTCTCAAGGAATATAACATTAAACGTCATTATGAAACAAAACATTTTCAAAATTATAAGATTACTAAAAATAATAATTATACTATGTGAATTATTATAAACAATTAAGAGCAAAGATTTATTATTACTATGTTCAAATTCACCAAAGACTTACAACTGTGTAACCACAGTTGCAAGTACGGCTGGTTTTCTGCATTTTACTGCCACGAAAAACCAAATGTGGTTAACTAAGAAAATTAATATTTGATAAATAGCAACAATTAAACTCAACCATAGACCGGTTTCTACCTTACGGCTTCATCAGTATGGATTTTTCAAATAAACTTAAAAATTGAATCAAAAAACTTAATAACAAATTAAGACTTACTTGTGCAGCTGTTCCCAACGACAAAGAAGGAAACATTGCAAATCATTGCATTTATATTGAAAAGAACTTAGGCAACCCACAAGCTGTCGCTGTACGGCGAATAATATAAGATTACTAAAAATAATAATTATACTATGTGAATTATTATAAACAATTAAGAGCAAAGATTTATTATTACTATGTTCAAATTCACCAAAGACTTACAACTGTGTAACCACAGTTGCAAGTACGGCTGGTTTTCTGCATTTTACTGCCACGAAAAACCAAATGTGGTTAACTAAGAAAATTAATATTTGATAAATAGCAACAATTAAACTCAACCATAGACCGGTTTCTACCTTACGGCTTCATCAGTATGGATTTTTCAAATAAACTTAAAAATTGAATCAAAAAACTTAATAACAAATTAAGACTTACTTGTGCAGCTGTTCCCAACGACAAAGAAGGAAACATTGCAAATCATTGCATTTATATTGAAAAGAACTTAGGCAACCCACAAGCTGTCGCTGTACGGCGAATAATATAAGATTACTAAAAATAATAATTATACTATGTGAATTATTATAAACAATTAAGAGCAAAGATTTATTATTACTATGTTCAAATTCACCAAAGACTTACAACTGTGTAACCACAGTTGCAAGTACGGCTGGTTTTCTGCATTTTACTGCCACGAAAAACCAAATGTGGTTAACTAAGAAAATTAATATTTGATAAATAGCAACAATTAAACTCAACCATAGACCGGTTTCTACCTTACGGCTTCATCAGTATGGATTTTTCAAATAAACTTAAAAATTGAATCAAAAAACTTAATAACAAATTAAGACTTACTTGTGCAGCTGTTCCCAACGACAAAGAAGGAAACATTGCAAATCATTGCATTTATATTGAAAAGAACTTAGGCAACCCACAAGCTGTCGCTGTACGGCGAATAATATAAGATTACTAAAAATAATAATTATACTATGTGAATTATTATAAACAATTAAGAGCAAAGATTTATTATTACTATGTTCAAATTCACCAAAGACTTACAACTGTGTAACCACAGTTGCAAGTACGGCTGGTTTTCTGCATTTTACTGCCACGAAAAACCAAATGTGGTTAACTAAGAAAATTAATATTTGATAAATAGCAACAATTAAACTCAACCATAGACCGGTTTCTACCTTACGGCTTCATCAGTATGGATTTTTCAAATAAACTTAAAAATTGAATCAAAAAACTTAATAACAAATTAAGACTTACTTGTGCAGCTGTTCCCAACGACAAAGAAGGAAACATTGCAAATCATTGCATTTATATTGAAAAGAACTTAGGCAACCCACAAGCTGTCGCTGTACGGCGAATAATATAAGATTACTAAAAATAATAATTATACTATGTGAATTATTATAAACAATTAAGAGCAAAGATTTATTATTACTATGTTCAAATTCACCAAAGACTTACAACTGTGTAACCACAGTTGCAAGTACGGCTGGTTTTCTGCATTTTACTGCCACGAAAAACCAAATGTGGTTAACTAAGAAAATTAATATTTGATAAATAGCAACAATTAAACTCAACCATAGACCGGTTTCTACCTTACGGCTTCATCAGTATGGATTTTTCAAATAAACTTAAAAATTGAATCAAAAAACTTAATAACAAATTAAGACTTACTTGTGCAGCTGTTCCCAACGACAAAGAAGGAAACATTGCAAATCATTGCATTTATATTGAAAAGAACTTAGGCAACCCACAAGCTGTCGCTGTACGGCGAATAATATAAGATTACTAAAAATAATAATTATACTATGTGAATTATTATAAACAATTAAGAGCAAAGATTTATTATTACTATGTTCAAATTCACCAAAGACTTACAACTGTGTAACCACAGTTGCAAGTACGGCTGGTTTTCTGCATTTTACTGCCACGAAAAACCAAATGTGGTTAACTAAGAAAATTAATATTTGATAAATAGCAACAATTAAACTCAACCATAGACCGGTTTCTACCTTACGGCTTCATCAGTATGGATTTTTCAAATAAACTTAAAAATTGAATCAAAAAACTTAATAACAAATTAAGACTTACTTGTGCAGCTGTTCCCAACGACAAAGAAGGAAACATTGCAAATCATTGCATTTATATTGAAAAGAACTTAGGCAACCCACAAGCTGTCGCTGTACGGCGAATAATATAAGATTACTAAAAATAATAATTATACTATGTGAATTATTATAAACAATTAAGAGCAAAGATTTATTATTACTATGTTCAAATTCACCAAAGACTTACAACTGTGTAACCACAGTTGCAAGTACGGCTGGTTTTCTGCATTTTACTGCCACGAAAAACCAAATGTGGTTAACTAAGAAAATTAATATTTGATAAATAGCAACAATTAAACTCAACCATAGACCGGTTTCTACCTTACGGCTTCATCAGTATGGATTTTTCAAATAAACTTAAAAATTGAATCAAAAAACTTAATAACAAATTAAGACTTACTTGTGCAGCTGTTCCCAACGACAAAGAAGGAAACATTGCAAATCATTGCATTTATATTGAAAAGAACTTAGGCAACCCACAAGCTGTCGCTGTACGGCGAATAATATAAGATTACTAAAAATAATAATTATACTATGTGAATTATTATAAACAATTAAGAGCAAAGATTTATTATTACTATGTTCAAATTCACCAAAGACTTACAACTGTGTAACCACAGTTGCAAGTACGGCTGGTTTTCTGCATTTTACTGCCACGAAAAACCAAATGTGGTTAACTAAGAAAATTAATATTTGATAAATAGCAACAATTAAACTCAACCATAGACCGGTTTCTACCTTACGGCTTCATCAGTATGGATTTTTCAAATAAACTTAAAAATTGAATCAAAAAACTTAATAACAAATTAAGACTTACTTGTGCAGCTGTTCCCAACGACAAAGAAGGAAACATTGCAAATCATTGCATTTATATTGAAAAGAACTTAGGCAACCCACAAGCTGTCGCTGTACGGCGAATAATATAAGATTACTAAAAATAATAATTATACTATGTGAATTATTATAAACAATTAAGAGCAAAGATTTATTATTACTATGTTCAAATTCACCAAAGACTTACAACTGTGTAACCACAGTTGCAAGTACGGCTGGTTTTCTGCATTTTACTGCCACGAAAAACCAAATGTGGTTAACTAAGAAAATTAATATTTGATAAATAGCAACAATTAAACTCAACCATAGACCGGTTTCTACCTTACGGCTTCATCAGTATGGATTTTTCAAATAAACTTAAAAATTGAATCAAAAAACTTAATAACAAATTAAGACTTACTTGTGCAGCTGTTCCCAACGACAAAGAAGGAAACATTGCAAATCATTGCATTTATATTGAAAAGAACTTAGGCAACCCACAAGCTGTCGCTGTACGGCGAATAATATAAGATTACTAAAAATAATAATTATACTATGTGAATTATTATAAACAATTAAGAGCAAAGATTTATTATTACTATGTTCAAATTCACCAAAGACTTACAACTGTGTAACCACAGTTGCAAGTACGGCTGGTTTTCTGCATTTTACTGCCACGAAAAACCAAATGTGGTTAACTAAGAAAATTAATATTTGATAAATAGCAACAATTAAACTCAACCATAGACCGGTTTCTACCTTACGGCTTCATCAGTATGGATTTTTCAAATAAACTTAAAAATTGAATCAAAAAACTTAATAACAAATTAAGACTTACTTGTGCAGCTGTTCCCAACGACAAAGAAGGAAACATTGCAAATCATTGCATTTATATTGAAAAGAACTTAGGCAACCCACAAGCTGTCGCTGTACGGCGAATAATATAAGATTACTAAAAATAATAATTATACTATGTGAATTATTATAAACAATTAAGAGCAAAGATTTATTATTACTATGTTCAAATTCACCAAAGACTTACAACTGTGTAACCACAGTTGCAAGTACGGCTGGTTTTCTGCATTTTACTGCCACGAAAAACCAAATGTGGTTAACTAAGAAAATTAATATTTGATAAATAGCAACAATTAAACTCAACCATAGACCGGTTTCTACCTTACGGCTTCATCAGTATGGATTTTTCAAATAAACTTAAAAATTGAATCAAAAAACTTAATAACAAATTAAGACTTACTTGTGCAGCTGTTCCCAACGACAAAGAAGGAAACATTGCAAATCATTGCATTTATATTGAAAAGAACTTAGGCAACCCACAAGCTGTCGCTGTACGGCGAATAATATAAGATTACTAAAAATAATAATTATACTATGTGAATTATTATAAACAATTAAGAGCAAAGATTTATTATTACTATGTTCAAATTCACCAAAGACTTACAACTGTGTAACCACAGTTGCAAGTACGGCTGGTTTTCTGCATTTTACTGCCACGAAAAACCAAATGTGGTTAACTAAGAAAATTAATATTTGATAAATAGCAACAATTAAACTCAACCATAGACCGGTTTCTACCTTACGGCTTCATCAGTATGGATTTTTCAAATAAACTTAAAAATTGAATCAAAAAACTTAATAACAAATTAAGACTTACTTGTGCAGCTGTTCCCAACGACAAAGAAGGAAACATTGCAAATCATTGCATTTATATTGAAAAGAACTTAGGCAACCCACAAGCTGTCGCTGTACGGCGAATAATATAAGATTACTAAAAATAATAATTATACTATGTGAATTATTATAAACAATTAAGAGCAAAGATTTATTATTACTATGTTCAAATTCACCAAAGATTATTTTTAAAATTTATAAAATATTAATTTTCTTAGTTAACCACATTTGGTTTTTCGTGGCAGTAAAATGCAGAAAACCAGCCGTACTTGCAACTGTGGTTACACAGTTGTAAGTCTTTGGTGAATTTGAACATAGTAATAATAAATCTTTGCTCTTAATTGTTTATAATAATTCACATAGTATAATTATTATTTTTAGTAATCTTATATTATTCGCCGTACAGCGACAGCTTGTGGGTTGCCTAAGTTCTTTTCAATATAAATGCAATGATTTGCAATGTTTCCTTCTTTGTCGTTGGGAACAGCTGCACAAGTAAGTCTTAATTTGTTATTAAGTTTTTTGATTCAATTTTTAAGTTTATTTGAAAAATCCATACTGATGAAGCCGTAAGGTAGAAACCGGTCTATGGTTGAGTTTAATTGTTGCTATTTATCAAATATTAATTTTCTTAGTTAACCACATTTGGTTTTTCGTGGCAGTAAAATGCAGAAAACCAGCCGTACTTGCAACTGTGGTTACACAGTTGTAAGTCTTTGGTGAATTTGAACATAGTAATAATAAATCTTTGCTCTTAATTTTCAAAATTACTCAAAATATACAGGAAGTTTGCGGACAGAAAAATTCGAAGCTATCAAGCGCGGATTGAAATCGCAGCACTCTTCATTTACAAAACTCAAAACTGAACAAGAGGCTGCAACTCGTGCCAGCTTTCGTGTGGCTCTTGAAATTGCAAAACGTGGAAAACCATTCACCGATGGAGAAATGATCAAAGAATGCATAATTGCAGTAGCCGAAGAAATGTGCCCTGAAAGGGTAAATTTATTAAAAACTGTCAGTATGTCAGCAAACACTGTGGCTCGAAGGGTAGAAAACATCGCTGAAAATATCGTCTCAACTGTTCGACAAAAATGGACATGTTGAGTGGTTTTCCTTGGCCTTGGATGAGTCAACGGATGTGTCAGATACTGCTCAGGTGTTGATTTATATTTAAGCAGTAGATAAAAGCTATGAAGTGCATGAAGAACTTAAGAAGTTAAGAAGTAAGAAGTAAGTAAGAACTGAAGAACACAACTACTGGTACAGATATTTTTAATGGAGTTGAAATGGCCATTAAAAAAAGAATGAAATGTATTACAACTGATGGAGACAAAAACATGAGTGGGAAAGATAAAGGAGTGGTCGCTCTTGTGTCAAAGGCTGTAGAAAATGACGGTGGTTCAAAACCATTAGTCTTACATTGTATCATTCATCAACAGTCTTTGTGCGGAAAATGTTTGGATATGTCTGAAGTTCTGAAACCAGTCATATCAACTGTTAATTTTATCAGATCTTTTGGGCTGAATCACCGACTATTCCGACAATTTATTGAAGAGATTGGAGAAAATGACTTACCTTATCATACTGCCGTACGTTGGCTTAGTTGTGGGAAAGTCCTTCAGCGCTTTTTTGAACTTCGAGCAGTGATCGAAATTTTTTTGAATGAAAAGCATCCATCGCCCTCTTACTGAATTACAAAACAACGCATGGCTGTGGAAGTTAGCATTCTATGTTGATTTGACAAAACATGTGAACGAACTGAATTTGAGATTGCAAGGAGAAAACCAGCATCTTCCTGATTTATTCATTAATATCAAATCATTCCGGAAGAAATTGATACTGTTTCAATCACAACTACGAAGTAAATGTTTTTCACATGTGAAATATTCAGCCACACCACTGAGACTGAGTTTCCTATCGATTTTGCAATCAAAACTTTGAGTGCTTTGAAAATAAATTTTGATACTCGTTTCTCGGACTTTGATACCATTGCGAATCAAATTAAGATTTTTCCGAATCCTTTTGTTACTGACATTGAAACCCTAGCTCCGGAACTTCAAATGGAAATGATTGATCTACAGTGCAGTGATATAATTAAGAACAAATATCAAAACTCATCTTTGTTGGAATTTTATAAGAGGGTTGGAATCTTCCACTGACACAATTTGATAATTTGCATAAATTTGCTAGTGGGCTGTTTTCTGTTTTTGGTACTACTTATTTGTGTGAGAAGACCTTCTCCAAAATGAAGTACACAAAAAATGTTTACAGATCTTAATTAACTGATGAGCATCTTAAATCTCTTTTAATAATTGGTACAAGTAAAATTAGTTCACAACTACAAACTATTGTCAGTGGAAAATCTCAATTACATAAATCTCATTAGTATTTCATATGTCATTATGCTTGTTATAAGTTATGGTATATAGTTGGATTCATTTCAATAATTTGTTAGTTATTATATACTGAAGTTAAATTTTCTGTATATTATACATGTCTTTACTCATTACAATTATGTGTTTCTTTATCCAACTTATCACAAAAACAATAACAATAAGCCTACAACAATGTTATGAGTAGTTAGCCCATGACCATATCAATGTAGATGTCATATTAATAATTATTCAACATAAAATTAGAATACTTCAGTAAACTAAATTTAATTTGCTATTAAAAATATGTTCTCTAAAAGGAGTTTTCAAGTATGCTAGCTCTCCGCGGGCCGGACAAAATCTGTCCGCGGGCCGGATGTGGCCATCGGGCCGTAGTTTGGAGACCCCTGATTTAGATCATTATCTACATTGCGGCTAGTTATTCGGCAACTAGCTGATAGTCAGCTAGGACAAACCACCATTTAGGATCATGGCGCCGTGTTAACTGCTGGATTGAAGAAAACTGGAGCAGATTCGAAGAAATCGCAAATAGATGAAGTAAAAATTGGAGAAACTCATTCTGTTGCTGATGAAGATAAGGCTGTTGACCACCTGGAAACTATTGAGGATCATGACGCAGTGTTAACTGATGGATTAAAGAAAACTGGAGAAGAAGATTTCAAGGAATCACCGGAAGGCGAGGTGAAAATTGGGGAAGAACGATGAAGTCAAGGCTATCGATAATTAGAAAACAGACGAAGATCAAGGTGCATCGCTAATTGATGACTTGAAGAAATCTGGAGAAGATTTGAAGGAATCGCAAGGAGAGCAACCGTTTGTGTGCGCTGGTAGGAAATGCAAGATCCGACGGGCAGACCGGTTTTACATGACTCCTGGCGCTAATAACGACACGTTAATTGGTTAGCTAAAATTAGTTAACATTATATATATCATGGTGTTCAATGCATTTTGTCTTTTCTTTAATTGTATTTTTATTGCATTTATTGTGTTATTATGCTAATGTATCTATTGTATTTAACGTATTCAGATATTTATTGTGTTCATGTATATATTCTATCCATGTATTTATTTTGGCCATTACATCCATAAATGATGGAAAGTGATGAAACGAAACTGATCCTTTCACACCAGAAACATCAACCGACTCCTTTTCAGAGCCACAGTTAACAATTATCTCTGCAATTATAGAGGGCATATCATCCGCCAAAGAAGAACTACTGCAAAACCTTTGTATCCAGCATACAGGAGACACATAGAAGCTATGAAATGCACAGACCAGAATTAAAGGGAATGGTCCTTGCAATAGCAAGACCTCATGATAAGTATGGAAGCGCCATCTTTGTTCATCCATATGTTCAAGTCTTCTCCACTGCACTCACGGAGGAAAACGACATTGAAATTCTCAGCCAACTGTACGATTGCATCTCTGTATAAACCACCTGGCGCTGATTTCATCATCAATAACCCATCCAATTTCCAAAATAAAAGCAAATTGTGATTGACGACCTCAACAGCGAAAAGCTGCATAAGAGGATATGATCTTGAAGATAAGAATGGAAGAGCAGTGCATGGAATAAATCACCTTACCCTGATCCACGATGCAAGACAGTCTGCATCATTCAATAGTAGGAGATGCAAACGATGTTACAACCCTGACCTCATTCTCAGCAGTAACAGAATCAGCGAACTATGTTCTCCAATATCTAACACTGTGCCAATGTGCCAAATATTTGCTGCGGTTATACCTCAGAAGGTGCTATTCCACAGGAGGTATAACTTCAAGAAAGCTGAATGGTCGATATTTGCAGATATGTTGGACACCGAAGTGAACCCACACCTGAATCCTATGATATCTTTAACGTCAACTGTAAAGAAGTGCTCCAGAAGGTCTATACCTCGCGGCTGCCGGATTTCATTTATACCTGTTGTCACATCAGATGAAGCTGCCGTACTCACAAAATATAGGAAGTTATTTGAAGAAAACCCTTTAAGTGAATCAACAGTAGAAGCTGGGAACAGACTCATCTCCCTCATTAGACAACCAAAACGGGATCAATGGACTAGAACTATAGAAGACCTGGATCTGAGAAGAGACAGCCATAAGGCATGGAGACGTCTAAGCAATGATCCGACAAAGACCTCTGTACATTATAACACCGCCAACCAAATAGCATGTCAGCTTTTGATGGTCATCCATTGCATTGATGATCATCCAAGCATTGGACAAGCCCATCCACAAGCACAAAGTGCCTAGACATTCAAGAGGAAAGTAACGATCTTACAATACCACTCAGAATGGAAGAACTGGAGAAGGCCATCAAACAAACCACAGAATCCTATGACATCTTTACCACAACTGTAAAGAAGTGCTCCAGAAGGTCTATACCTCGCGGCTGACGGACTTCATTTATACCTGGTGTCACATCAGATGAAGCTGCCTTAAAGAATTCTTCTTCTTAGGACGTCGTCTCGCTAACGAAGGTTGGCGATCCAAGTGGCATGAAACCGCACCAAATCTCTATAGATGTCCGTCTGAACCATCGACGCAGATCCTTTAGCCATGAGTTTTGCCGTTTGCCCACAGATCGTTTCCTCTCGATCTTTCCTTCGATGAGGAACTCGTACCGCTCCTCTCTCATAACGTCATGGTTCTGCATAGTTTCCAGTCCGTCGATAGCCTTATCTTCATCAGGAACAGAATGAGTTTCCCCAATTCTTACTTCATCTACTTGTGATTTCATCGAATCTGCTCCAGTTTTCTTCAATCCATCAGTTAATACTGCGCCATGATCTTCAACGATTTCCAGGTGGTCGATAGCCTTATCTTCATCAGCAACAGAATGAGTTTCTCCAATTCTCAATTTCTCTCCTTGTGATTTCTGATAACGTGTCCGATGTATTGGAGCTTTCGTTCTTTGATAATTGTCAGCAGTTCTTTATCTTAAACTCCTATTTACCTATTCTCCTTAACACTTCTACCTATTCTCCTTAACACTTCTATGCGGCTATACAAGTACATCAATGCGGCTCTCCATTGATTGGCAGAACGTCCAGTTCTCGGTGCCATAGAGTAGCATTGGGAAGATATAACAGCGCAATATGCGGAGCTGTAGGTTTAGATCTCTACTGGTGAAGAAGTTCTTTATGGAGACTCACAGAATACAGGAAACCCTTTCAAAAAGACAAACAAAACGGGAACAATGGACTAGAACTATAGACGACCTGGATCTGAGAAGAGGCAGCCATAAGGCATGGAGATTTTTAAGACGTCTAAGCAATGATCCGACAAAAACCTCTGTACGTTACAACATCACCGCCAACCAAATAGCACGTCAGCTTTTGATGAACGGCAAGCCCATCCACACGCATAAAGTGCCCAGACATTCAAAAGGAAAGTAATGATCTTACAATACCACTCAGAATGACAGAGTTGGAGAAGGCTATCAAAACAACCAGCTTGGATGACATTCGGACAGAACAAATTAAGCATTTCGGCTTAAAAACAATGGAATGGATACTCCACCTCTTCAATAGCTGCATGAAGAATTATCAAATCCCAGAGATATGGCGAAAGAGTCGTTTGATGGCTCTGTTGAAACCTGGCAAAGCAGCAACCCGAAGAACTTCAGACCAGTTACACTCCTGTGTCACCTCTACAAACTACTAGAGAGAATGATTCTGAATCGCTTTATACCCGAAATTGATCCTCTGCTGATACCCGAATAAGCCGGATTTCGTCCCGGCAAAAGCTATACTGGACACTTGCTGAAACTTACACAGTTCGTATAAGATGGTCTCGAAGCAGCTAAGGTAACTGGAGTGGCATTTGTTGATTTATCGGCAGCCTACGACACTGTTAACCATCAGCTCCTACTAGCTAAGGTTTACACGTTGACTAAGAACTCCAGGTTTATTGCCATTCTCCTGTAAATCGGAGGTATTTTTTGGATTTTCAAGAAGAATGTCCTACCCTTCAATTCAATATAGTCTGAAGTCAAAAATTCTGCGACTACAGTCTGAAGTCATAATGTCTGTGACGACAGTCTGAAATCATAAAGTCTGTCACTATAGTCTGAAATCATAAAGTCTGTCACTATAGACTGATGTCATAAAGTCTGTGACTAAAGTCTGAAGTCATAAAGTCTGTCACTATAGTCTGAAGTCATAAAGTCTGTCACTATAGTCTGAAGTCATAAAGTCTGTCACTATAGTCTGAAGTCATAAAGTCTGTCGCTATAGTCTGAAGTCATAAAGTCTGTCTCTATAGTCTGAAGTCATAAAGTGTGTCACTATAGTCTGAAGTCATAAAGTCTGTCACCATAGCCTGAAGTCATAAAGTCTGTCTCTATAGTCTGAAGTCATAAAGTGTGTCACTATAGTCTGAAGTCATCAAGTCTCTCACTATAGTCTGAAGTCGTAAAGTCTGTCACTATAGTCTGAAGTCATAAAGTCTGTCACTATAGTCTGAAGTCATAAAGTCTGTCTCTATGGTCTGAAGTCATAAAGTCTGTCGCTATAGTCTGAAGTCATAAAGTCTGTCGCTATAGTCCAAAGCCATAAAGTCTGTCGCTATAGTCTGAAGTCGTAAAGTCTGCGATTGTTGTCCTTTCTCTTGGATATATTAAACTTTGATCACAAATAGAACATGTGAATGTTACATGCGTTACATGGGAACAATATCCTTTGCGGAGTGGAAAATTTGTCCATTTTCCAATGAACAGTTGAAAGAAACCTTCAAAAATTGAAACTTTTTGTTTTATCGCCAAATTTTCTTTTCATGTGTAAGAACAAAAAATTTTTCTTTCGTCAAAACTAAAGAAGATCTTTAAGAAATGTATAAGGATCAAACTAATGATTGATTATCAATTTACGTTTCTGTAAATAATTTGTGGTGCAAATGGGGTGTGGTAGTGTCTTCTACATATGCAGTTACAGTCGGGCTATCACACTCAATTCCTACTGCTACGTCCTCGTCGGGAACCACGGACAACGTGAGCAACCTTGAGTGAGATACGGTAACCAACCCGTGTGGAGCTCAGGATCACGGCTAACGGAGAGGGAGATTTAGTTGGGTCCACTAGGACCCACTAAATTATTCAGCGTCTATTCACCAGTGGATGCGGCAGTAAGCTGTCTGTCTTAGCGCAAGCGGCGCGCTAATATAAATATAATATATAAAAATCTTCCCTAGAACTGGGTTGTGTTCAATACTTCAAAGTAAAATGCCTAAATATAGGGACTCTTCATCAATCGAAATTTTCAATTCAGTATTCTCTGCAATACATAATTGTTAAACAATATTTAATATTTAAAAAATTGTCTCTTTGTCGAGACCTTGAACTAGGTCTGATTTGTGCTTTTATACACAGAAAAATTTACAAGCATGATATATAAAATGTAATGCTTGTATATAAAAGAAACTATCACCAAAAAAATATTAACAAAGGGGGGTTAGTAAAATGGTATAGAAAAGATGCTAGTAATGTAAACCTAAAGCATTTTCCGGCATAATTTTATAAAATTTTCTTTTGATTCTTCTTATGCAACTTACCAGGTCGTGGCAACGTATTTTGTTTCGTCAATTTTCCACGAGTACAACCTGCAATTGTTGCAAGTTTAGAATACAAAATATATACGGTGTGGTATTAAAGTTTGGAATCACACCAATAATTTCTTTATCTACTGCTTTTGGGACAATCGCTCTATTTTTTATATTTAGTATATTTATCCGTCATGCAAAGTTATGACAAAACTGCTGATTTCTTTCAGATCATATTCCTTTAATATAGTTTTTTAAAATGTAAACACCAAGTCATAAAGTCTGTGACTACAGTCTGAATTGTTGCTCTTTCTCTGGAGTTTCGTCTTGGATATTTTAAACTTTGATCACAAATAGAAATTGAGTTCTTTATTTACGGTTTGGAATTTACATTTCTGTGGTTAATAAATGTTGGAACATTAGGAACAGCCGCAAGATTAAATCGTCGTTGAAGACGCTTCGTCTTTCTGTTACATGAGTTACATAGAAAAAATATCTTCTAGCGAATTGGAATATATTTGTACATTTCCTTTGCAGATTTAGAAAGAAAAATTCATTCTTATCGATTGAAGGAAAAACCCAGCCAACGTGACAAAACGTGACAAAAAATGTCAGAATTCTTGAAGCCTTAAAATCAGGTTTAGACAGTATATAGTGTCTGGGTTATAAATCTATATTACATGAATACTCTACATTTTATTCCATATTTTATTTTTTGTCTGATCTGAGAAGATCCTTCATCTTATCAAGATGTATCTCTATTAAAGACTGGTGGTTAAAGACTATATGGTGTCCTGGTTATAAATCTATATTACATAAATAATCTACATATTATTCCATATTTTTTTTTTCTGAACTGGGAAGATCCTTGATCTTATCAAGATGTCTAGTCGGATAAGAGGATGGTCCAGACTTAGCGTCCGTTTATGGAGCGCCGCGTACTTTCTTGGGTCTCTATGTGGCCTGGAGGTCTGATTCGGAGCCGCTGCAGATTCCCCCGCTGGGAGATGGGGTTCTCTTTCTCGCCGTTATGTTCTTGTATAGACGGCCGACACCGCCCTCGCTGGCCCTATGTCCCAGAGTATCTTTGAGCCATAGCTCATCGTCCTGCGATATGTCGGACACCCCACAGGATATCTTTCAGGAGAGCTATAACAACCTTCTGGTCAGAGGCGTGGTCATTTATGGCCTGAGTGCTCTGGAAGTTGCCTTGGACTCTCTTGGTGATCTTCAGCCAATTCAACAATCCAAAAAAGCACAATCCAAAAACGCAGGTATTCACTCGGAAATAACACTATAGATGGCTTGGTCGTTTGAATTAATTGAACCGATAGTTGGCACTTAGCACCTGAAATCTTAACTAAATAACTATTGTGTGGGTGATAAGCGTTCAGTAAATATAACTCACGTTTATGTTTTAAACTCGAACTATGAAACTTACAAGTTGGATACGTGGTGTCGATCTTGTGTCTCGGTATGTACTGTCCGTTGTTCGGGGGTGACCGTATTTAAATCGCCTTCCACTTATGAGGGATTGTTCGTGGGGTCTTGTTTCTAGGATCTGGTCATAAAATATCCATTACCACAACGTCCGAGGGATTACAGAAACAAACCCCATTACAAATTCTGAGAGAATTCTAAGAGAAAATGAGATTTGGAATCTTTTATAATTCATAGCTGAAGGGATCTATTATAAGCGGCCCATGGTCGCTACAGTGAAAATAAACCCCCATTGGGAAAGACTCTTAAAAAATGTTTAAATTAAAATTGTCTAGAATGTAGAATGCTTTCTTCATTTGTTGTATCATCTTAACTGAACCTCTTATTGAAAGGCCCTTTATATATACACAATATAAATTAATAGTATGACTAAATAAAGTGTTCCAACAGCTTCGAGTTTTAAGTCTAAATAGGCATTACATCGCTCTAATCTTACCATTTTGTTCTTCTGATCGATTAATTCGAGAAATAACGACTTAATCTGTGCCCCTTGGTTCACTAACTGTAGTGCCAATGTGCTCTTTTCAAGTTCAAATGCATTTACAAGGCATTGCTTCGCATCAATGATGACAGTGGAATTTCGTCCTCAGAGAATACTGTTCGCTCATCTTGTTCTTCAGGCTCTAAGTCACTGAAGGAATCTGTATCATATGTCCATGTTGCTCCGGAATAAACCCGTCATCGATATATAACTGCTAGAGTCCTCACAATTTGTCCAGGAAAACACGGCTGACTCAAAATCACTGTTACCCGACACAATCTTCTAATTTTAGAAAAATGTGGGATATCATCGACGTTGCTTGAACGTTTTCTTTCTGATGAAGTGCTGAGTTCCATTTTAGCCTATTCATTCCAACTGCTGACATATTATGAAGCTAAGTAACTTTCGAAGAGTTACATAAATATTGATGTGCGGTCAGGGAGGACCCAAATTTGAAATTTCTGGGGAAGTTCCCCAGTATATACAATGTTAAAAAAGAACTGTGACGTCCACTTCCTTGCATTCTTTCCACTAAGTGTGAGAATTTCAGGATGTATTTCATCCATACCTGGGGCTGTTTCATTTTTCATTTCTTTATTACCACCAAAAGTTCGTCTTCAGTGAACGGAGCAAAAGATGTTGAAGTGCAATTTCTTTTTATAAAGTTCAGTTCTTGTCTGATCAACCTCTCATGGTGTACATCAGTTTCACTTTCGACAGGCCTGCAATACGACTAGCAACTTGGTTCGGTGTAACTGTTGGTTCGGGCTGAGGACTATGTGGCAGTCTACCCAGCTTCTTCAATAGGTTCCACGCTTTTCTACTGGAATGCTTGAAATCCATGGTCTGCATAGTTTCATTCCATCTACTCCGTCTGGCTTCATCTAAATTATGAAGAAGGTCATCAGCAATATCATTTCCTCCATTCTTCTGATATTCAGTGTAGAGCTTTTCACAAGCCTCATTCCAACCTGGAATATATTCTTTCCTCATTCCTCTAGGAATGTGTTTCTTGGCTGTTGTAAGTATGGCTTTCATAAACCTACAGTAATTATTAGCACAAGGTCGGATCCATCTTACGATACTCTCAAGATCACTTGAATATTTTCCCTAGTCAGCTTTATTAAAATTCCAGCGTGGAAGTGCTGAAGATCTAATGATTAGTATCTGAATACCTATTTCAAGAAAAACAGGTCTATGTTGGCTGTTTGAGAAGTTATGGAGCACCGTACGGAATACTGGCAAACTATGTCCCAGAAGATCATTAGAAACAAAGCGCAAATCAGGATTGGTTTCAGTGTTCCAACTCCCTGATTTAAAAGTACATTTATCTTTAGGATCATAAATTAGCTGCATGTTGTTTAGATCAGCCCACTCTGTGAGTCTTTCACCACTTTGTTCATTATAACGATATCTCCATAGAATATGATGGCTATTAAAGTCACCCACACATACCACAGGATGAGGATAGTTTGGAAGAACTGAGTTAGGCCACAGGACTCTTGGTGGTTTATAGATGTTCACAATTTCTGTTGATCTCTATTATGATGGTAAAAACATCATTATTTCTTGAGATTAGATGAGCATTGGTAACAGTGTTACGAACATACGTTGAACATTTCACAAAAAGAAGGAATATTTGACACACATTAACGAAAACTAGAATATTCTAGATAGAATAATCTATCTAGAATACTATTTCTCTGTATATCTATGAAATTTCATAGATTTAGTTAGTCTATTAACTGGAACACAGCTGAAAGTCCAAGTGATTACTTGGCTGAAATTTGAACAGTTTGCAAAACTGCAACTTGGCAAACAATCTAGATAGAAAATTATAGTTTTCGTTATTATCTAGATAGACTATTTCTCCGTTTGCTCAAGAAGTTTCGTTAATCTAACTTCTTCTAAGGGTGCCTTCTCCTAACAGAGGTTGGTTATCATAATGGCAATTCTTATTTTAGACACTGCCGCTCTAAACAGGTCTATAGAGGAGCAATCAATCCACTCCCTCAAATTCTTGAGCCAGGAGATCCGTCGTCTTCCCGGACTCCTCTTTCCAGGTATTTTTCCCTGCATAATAAGTTGTAGTAATTCATAACAATCTCCTCGCATGACGTGGCCCTGATATTCTAGTTTTCTGGTTTTTATTGTTTTAATGAGTTCTCGTTCTTTATTCATCTGGGTTAATACTGCTTCATTTGTATTCCTCTCGGTCCATGCTATTCTGAACATACGTCGGTACACCCATAGTTCGAACGCTTGGATTTTATTCGTATCTTGTTTTTTGAGCGTCCATGCCTCCATTCCGTATAGAAGGGTTGTGAAGACATAACATCTTACGAGTCTGATTCTGATTTCTATGTTTAGGTCCCTGTTGATTACAAGATTTTTCATTTTCATGAACGCTGTTCTCGCCATCTCTATTCGGCACCTTATCTCTTGTGTTTGATTGTTATTTTCAATTATTATGGTTCCCAGGTATTTATAAGAGATGACTTTTTCTATATTGATGTTGTTTATTGTTAAATTCGCTATAATTGGTCTTTTGGAAACAATCATGAATTTCGTTTTTTTGATGTTTATTTTTAAGTCGTAGTTTTGGCTGACGGTGTTTAAACGTTCTATGATTCGTTGTCTTTCTACGAATCATTATGGTGTCGTCGGCATATCGAATATTGTTTATAGGATTGCCGTTGATTGTATTGCCAGCTGTTTCATCCTCTAATGTTTCTTCGAAGATAGCTTCGGAATATAAGTTAAATAACAGGGGAGATAGCACGCAACCCTGTCCCACTCCTTTTTGTATTTCGATATCTTCTGTTGTTTCATTTTCCATAATAATTACCGCGTTTTGGTTCCAATGTAAGTTTTGTATGATTCGGACATCGTAATCATCAATTCCTTTACTTCTAAGTATCTGAATTAGTCGTTCATGTTTGACTGTATCGAACGCTTTTTCGTAGTCAACTAGGCACATAAATACGTCTTTGTTTATGTTTAAACATCTTTGTAATAGGAGATTTATTCCAAACAGCGCGTCTCTAGTTCCTAGACCGTTAGTAAATCCGAATTGCGTGTTGCCAATTTCTCTTTCTGCTTTTGCACTTTTGCACTCGTTTGTGTATAATTTTCAAAAAGATTTTAAGTGTATGGCTTATGAGGCTTATAGACCTGTATTCAGAGCATTCCTTCGCATTTTCGCATGTTTTTTCGGCATTACTATGAATGTCGATTTCTGCTCGAGGATTTTGCCTGTTGTATATATCGTATTGAATAAATCAATCAGTTGTTGTAAATTTTCTTCTTCGATTAATTTGATGATTTCGGTGAAAACCTCATCTGGTCCAGCTGCTTTGCCGTTTTTCGCGTTCTTAATTGCGCATTTAACCTCTTCTCTAGTTATTTTTAATGCGGGTGTTTCGATATTTATATCCTGAGCCTCCGCTCGGTTGGCTCTGAAAAGATCTTTTAAATACTCTTCCCATCTCTTTATTTTCAGTTTGGATTCCAGGTGATGTTACCGTTTTTGTCTTTCAATAGGCCACCTTGCCTCTTTTTCCCAAGTCCTGTAAGCTCTTTGACTTTCTTGTGCAAGTTGAATGTATCGCAGTTTGCCTGAAGTGCTTCTACTTCATTGCACCTACCCGTCATGTATTTCTCCTTTGCTTCTCTGATCCTTCTTCTAATCAGTGCATGTATTTCTTTGTATTTTTAAATATCGTTGATTTTATGTTTGCGGCGTGTGTCCATTAGTCCGAGTATTTCTGGTGTCATTCATTCTTGCTTTTTCTTTAACTAGTATTAATCTAACTAGTGTATTATTAAATACACAGGAGCAAATTATTTTTCAAAATTTCAACATAATTTTCAAAGCTGCAACTTGGTTAATAATCTAGATAGAATATTCTTTCGTTTTTTTTTTAAAATTTGGTTCGATGTGAATACCGGCTTTGCCGACCCTTTGAACACTGCGGCCTATTGGTAGCCTATTGTATTCTATCACATTCACTTAGGCCCAGAAACCTGTTGTTATTGTAAATTGCGCTAATTGCCATTTTTCACATTTGTCTTCTGGAACAAATGCGGCCGGCGCTGGGGATAGAACTCGGACCTCTATACTTGTCAGTTAGCGCTCTAACATGAGGCCACGAGCGTCACCACTACACCACTCGCGCCGGCGTAGAATATTCTAGTTTTCGTTATTATCCAGATAGGCTATTTTTCCGTACATTTAATAAGTTTCGTTAATGTAGCTAATATATTGGCAAAACCACAGGAGAAAATCTATTATCGAAATTTGCTGAAATTTCAACAAAATTTGCAAAGCTGCAACATGCCTAAATAATCTAGATATAATATTCTAGCTTTCGATATTTTCTAGATAGGCTATTTCTCCGTATACTTAACAAGTTTCGTTAATCTAGCTGGGCTATTAGCTATGGTACATGATCAATGGAGTTTTAAAAGACCAGATGTGCATTATATGTACATACTTACACACAGATATTTGGTTAATATTGTTTTACCACGATAACTTAGCAAAATAGCATCTCCCATAGAAAGACGCCTTAAATATGCTTTGTTGACTTTCCTTCGCTGAATATTTGTTTTTTCGCTTCTTCTTCTTAAAACAAGTTATATAGTTAAGTTAATAACATAATAACATAAAGTTATGTTATATAAAATATTGTCTATATTAATATATAAAAGAATATATTAAAAAATATATTTATATTATACCTACATACCTTTTGCGGGACCGGCTATTCTCTGGTCTTGTTGCCTTTTTACTCTTTCTACTCATTGTTGAGACCTTGTACCAGTTCTGATTTGTGCTTTTATGCACAGAACAATTTACAAGCATATATATATATATAAAATATTATGCTTGTATATAAAATAAATTATCACCAAAAAAATATTAAGAAAGGGGTTAGTAAAATGGTATAGAAAAGATAAGACATGCTAGTAATGTAAACCTAAAGCATTTTTCGGCATAATTTTATAAATCTTTTCTTTTGATTTTGATATTCAACTTACCATCGATTGGAGATTTGTTGGTAGAATCTGAAGGAAAACCACTTCCATGCTAAAATAAAAAGAAATTACTAAAAATAATTCCTATTTCACATCTTAAGATTATTGTTTATATTTGAAGTTACATGAAAATATGAAAAGCATTTGACCTAATTGCAACTAAACAGTTCTGCAAGAAAACACTCACTTTTTTTGTTTCTACCGTTGCATATTTATGGTAAGGTTCTCCAATCTGTTTATATGATAAAGCAAATAATTCTAAGAGATAATTTGTTTAATTTTATGTATGGAATTAAGAAATGACCTACCTCTTCAAATTCATGGCAAGAGTGGATTCCAAGACTTTTGGGACTCACGTTATATATAAAGATTATTTTCATTTTGGGGTCCCTGAATTCTTTTGGACCCCTCTGTATTCGTTCGCTCTCTGGTGCAATTTTGAGAGACTTTTAAGATCCTTAACGTTTCGGTTGCATATGTAGCAGAATAAGTTTTGGCTAAATGTTGGTGCTTTTGTACTTTTTCCTCCTCGCCCCTTCCTTATTGTGATGTTTTGCAGTATATTAACTTTTTTGGTTGCTGCTGAAATAATAATTTATACTATTACTATTTGTTTCTATTTAATTGAAATTCACAAAAGAGTTGATAAATAAATGGAGCCGCACTTTAGACTTGTTTATTTAAACACACAAATATATAAAATATAAGTTTGTACTCAGTTTAAAGATAGCACGACGGTTTTTTAAATATAGTTTTCAGTCTATCTCTGTCTTCGTGGCGCTACAGTCCCATTTGGTCTACACCTGTGCTCGGTGTTTTGATATTACACTAGTGTAGGGAGCTCTTACAGTTTTTAACGTGGCTGGTGAGCCACTATTGGGATGAGGAGGTTTCCAGGCAGATTTTTACTCTGATGACTTTGCCAGATCCATCTACAGGAAAACGGTGGCTTATTTTTACCATGTTCAGGATTTGAACCCGAGACTTGCGGCTCCGTCTGACACCTTGACTACTAGGCCACCACCGCAATCAATTCAAGATACCTTCAAGGTGCCTTTATGGTACGAAGTTAGTAGCTTTATTTATTGTCAGTGGGATTTTGAATGTATTCATTTTATATATTAAGCTTGTCGAAAGCCTTTGAGACGTCCAGGAGTACCGCTCCCATGATGTCCTCTGTTCAATGCGTCTATTATCGCTTCATTTTTATTCTGGTACGTTGTAGAATGTTGTTGTCTCAATCCGTACTGTTCGTCGAAGATTATTTGGTTTTCGTTAACTATGTCTGTCAGCCGTTAAATGACTATAGTTTGTTCTAAATTGATAAATGTGATTATGCTTACTTTGGCAGCTGCTTACTTTTTTAAAAAACTATAAAAAGAACTGCGGAAATCATATATACTAGTGACATTATCTAAATTTATTAACGTGGACTGTTATGATACCAAACTTTCACTTTCTTTCCTTGTAGATTCTTTGACTTTTTTGTTTGTTTTAGGATTTGTTACTTTCTTTATAGCTCCACTAGTACTACTTAAACTAGTGGTGTTGGTGAAGATATGAAGTTCCTTCATCTTATCAAGATTTAACTCTATTAAAGACTGGTGATTAAAGACTATATGGTGTCTTGGTTATAAATCTATGTTACATGAATAATCTACATATTATTTCATATTTTAATTTTTTGTCTAAACTAAGAAAACATACGAAATGGCGCATCTTATTACATATATTTCTCACACGAAAAACAGATACTTGTCTCTGAGTGAAATGACTGGGCGAGGACAATATGACTGTATGGCTACCGGCATAACGTTCTCCGCGTTGCCGCACCGTTGACACGTTTACTCTGTAGCGGATGAGTGGATAAACATTGTAATCAACTTAGTCAAGTTTAGACAATTATAAACATAATCACGTTTAGACAGTACACGGTGTCCGGGTTATAAATCTATGTTACATGAATACTCTACTATTTTTTTGTCTGAACTGAGATCTTATCAAGATGTATGTATCATTTAAATAAAAAAAAATTTATAAGAAATATTGAATTAGTGGAAAGTAGGAAAAAAATGAGCAAAAAAATTCATAATTAATATTTGCACTAAATATATACTTACATGCAGAAAAAAAAACACAGAAACAGTAGAAAAAGGTAAAAAATGTCAAAAAAGCAAACTGTCCAAGACTCCAAAAATCCAAAAATCACAATCCAAAAACAATCCAATCCAACAATCCAATCCAACAATCCCAAAAAGCACAATCCAAAAACAATCCTATCCAACAATCCAATCCAACAATCCAAAAATCACAATCCAATCCAATGTTCCAACAATGTTCAATGTCCAACAGGCCAGTGTGGAACATCATCTGTCATGATTTTTGTCTTGGTCATATTCATGTGCAGACCAGTTGATTTGGAGATGTTGTTTAGCTGATTCAGCATTGTTTCAATATCAGACTCTTCAGTGGCCACTAAAACAATATCATCCGCAAAGCGCAAGTCCAAACAAATCCGCCCAGTGTAAGTTTTTAAAGACATTCTCTAGATCTAGTGTAAATAATTTGGGGGACAAAGTATCTCCCTGGCGCACTCCACGTCTGATGCGCTTGCTCTCTTATATTTTCAATTGTTGCAGGCTTACAGTACGAATTCAAATTTCTATATAATTTCTATATACTACTACTACTACTACTTATGTATATTTATTACCTCTACAGGTTTATAAATGGATTCCAAAGTTTTATACATAAAACAATACATATATATAAATAAAAAAGAAACAAAAAGAAACGTATGCTAATAAAACTAAATAAACCATCCAAAATTTATTATCTTTCTCTTCATTTCCACATCTGAATCTTGCTATTGTCACTCTCTCTTTTCTACTTTCTCTTCCTAGGTACTTTGGCAGTTCTTCCGTTATTATTTTTTCATATTTCCCATTGTACCTAGACTCCCTAATTCTTGCTCTCCTTTCTTGCCTTTGCACATCTCTATCTCTCTGGACCAATTCCTCTGTCATTACTCTACCTCTCTCTCGCATTCTTTCTATCTCCGCTCCTGCATACCCGTTTCTTTCTAGATATGCTTCCCTCTCTTTCCACACCCCCTTTCCTATTACTTTTCTTTTTTCTTTGAGGCACTCTTGCAGAATTCTGCACTCTCCTCTCTCTATCACCCTCTCCTCAAAACTTATTGCTCTCTTTCCTGCTTCTATTCTTATTCCATCTCTCTTTGTTTCCTCCATCACTATATACCCCGTGGTCTCTCTACCTAGTCCTAGCACCCATTTCAAATATTTTTCTTGCACCCTTTCCAGTCCTTCTTGCTCTCTCCACCCCCATATTTCCGCTCCATACATCATCACACTTTTCACCAGGCTATCAAACATCATCACCCTCCTTCTATAGTCGTGTCCAAGTTTTCTCTCTCCTATTCCCCATACCACTCCTAGTATTTTATTGGCTTTCTTTACTAACTCTCTCACGTGTGCTGTTTCAGTATTTCTCTCATTAAACACGTACCCTAGGTATTTAAATTCTTTTACTTCTTCAATTTTCTCCTTCTCCCATCTCCACTCAATTACTCTTCTCCTGCCACCCCCTTTTCTAAACACCATCATCTTGGACTTCTCCACATTCACTGTCAGCTTTTTCCTCCTCATATATTTCTCCATGTTTCTTATCATTTCTTTCATCCCTTTCTCGTCTCTCGCTAGCACCACCAAATCATCCGCGTAGGCTAGGGACCACACTTTTTCTTTGCCCACCACGACCCCACCCGTCTGCGCCTTGCTGAACATCTCCTCTATGTCTCCAATAAATGCTGCAAACAGGCTGGGGCTTAGTGGGCAGCCTTGTCTCACTCCCTTATGCGTATTAAAACCTTCGCTCACCCTTTCCCCAACTCTCACTCTACTTATTGTTTCTTCATAAATCTCTTCTAATTTTGCTATCAGATGTTCCTTTATCCTCTTCTTTCTCAGGCATTCCCACAGTGCCTCTCTTGCTACATTATCAAAGGCCGCCTTCAGGTCCACAAATAATGCATACATCCTGCCGCCCTTCTTTTTTATCTCATTCCCTACTATGTGATTCAAGATGTATACATTATCCATGGTCCCTCTCCCTTTCCTAAATCCCGCCTGTCCGTCTGGTATCACACCTCGCTCCTTCAATTCCTTCGTCAATCTCTCTTCTACAATCATTGCATATATCTTATATGCTGTATTGAGCATGGTGATCCCCCTGTAATTGCTTGCTGTTTCCCTTTCTCCTTTCTTATATATGGGGCATATTATCCCCTCTTTCCACTCCTGTGGGAAGCCCTCTCCCTTCCACACTCCATTCATTATCTCCAACAGCCTGTCAGCTTCCCTTTCAGTTCCATATATCCACGATTCATTCTGTATACCGTCCCTCCCCGGTGCCTTTTTCTTTTTCAGTTTACTCAGTTGTTGTTCTAATTCTTCTCTTGTTATCTCTTCTATTTCTCCCACCCTGTGTTGACTCTTTTTCTTTTCCTGTCTGATTTCGTCACCACCCAGCAGCTGACTGAAGTACTTTCTCCATTCCTCCATAGTAATTCTATTACTCACTCTTTCTACTTTTTTCTTTCTTTCCCTATTTATGTATTTCCATACCTCTTCTTCCGTCTTTATGCCTTTCATCTTTAGTTCTTCTTCCATCCATTTCTTTTGCTTCTTCTCCTTGCATACTAATTTGTACCTCTTGCGTGCTCTCTTGTAATCCTCATTACTTGCTTTTCCTCTTTTCCAATTTCTTAATTTCTTTCTTACTGATTGCTTCCCTTCCCTGCATTCTTTATCCCACCACTCGTTTTTCCAAGCCCCCACCTTCACTCTTGTCTCTATCACTTTTTTTTCTGTTGCATTTTTTACGTGATCACCCAGTTCTTTCACTTTTTCGTTTATCCCTTCCTCTTCGTATCTAGCCTCCCTAAGTCTTGTTCTATAATTTTCTATTGCTTCTTCCGTCCAGATATTCTTCACAATTTTTCTTCTAACATCCTTCTCACTTCTTCTATTTTTCTCTCTTCCTTTTGTCTTCACTTCCAATGGCATATGATCCGACTCGACTCTTTCTCCCACCTTGAATTGTTCTATTTCATCCCATGCTTCTTCATTCACCATAACATAGTCAATAACTGTCTCCCCTCTTGGTCCGATATATGTGTACTCTCCTTTCTCATCTCCTATACTGTTTCCATTAAGTATATCCCACCCTCTTTCTTCTACTAGACTTATCAGTAGTCTCCCTTCGGCGTTTTCTGTTGTGTCTTTTGTTGGTCTTCTTTCTATTGTTGTTTGTTCTTCTTCTAGCCGTATTCCTTTTTCTCCAATTCTTGCGTTAAAGTCCCCCCCAATCACCAGAGTTCCCTCGTCTTGCTGTTTTACTCGCTCTTCTATCATTCTCTTCGTTTCTTTCATACTTCTGCTATATATTGTTATAATTCTCCATTTTTTCTGTCTAATTTTCACCGTTCTTTCCATAATGCCTCTTTCTTCTTTTGCTTCGGTTCTGTTTTCTTCTTCCAAACCCTTTTTCACTCCCATTATTATCCCCCCTTTAGCTCTCCCTTTCCTGCTTACCCTCTCTGCAAATTGACACTTCCACTTAAACTCTTTCGGCATTATTTTTTCCAATTTTTCCCACCCCTTCTCTTCCACCCACGTTTCTACCAGTCCCACTACATCAAATTTTCCCAAATATTCCCAAAACTCATTGTCTTTGTTTTTTATCCCCGCTGTGTTCCAGTATACTATTCTTAACTGCTCCGTTTCTTCCTTATTCCTCTCCATGTTCGTTTTCCGTTTTCTGTCCTGTCGTCTTTTCCTTGTGCTCTTATTCAAAAATTTGTTGTGTTTAACTCCCCCTTTTCATCATCCCACTTAAAGCCTTTTCCGTCTATCCATATCTTTTTATAACCGACTTTCGCCCACCGTCCTTTTTGTCGCTCTTCTTTGGCTATCGCTCTTAATTCCTTCTGTATTTCTCTTTCCTTCTTTGTCAGATCGTCTTCTATGTATACTCTCTTTTCCCTTTTTTCTCTTAGTTTCCTCTTATTTTCCATAACTTTCCACTTTTCACCCCAGGTCCCAAGTTCCGCCACTAACATTTTCCCTCCACTTACTTTATACATCTCTTTCACCGTCACTTCTACCTCTAATTCTGCCTTTATCCATTCTTCCAGATTCTTCTCGTTCTCACATTCCCCTTCGTCCAGTCCCGTCACAACAATCTTCTTTTTTCTCATTATTTTTTCCTTCTCTTCCATTTTCTCCTCCAGTCTTTTAATTTTTTCATTTAGTTCTGTCTTTTCTCTTTCCCATTTTTCTTCCTTTTCACGCATCATATTTTTCAAGTATTCCATTTCCCGGCTCATCTTCCGATTCTCTTCCTTTATCTCCCCTATATCTTCCATAATTTTTTTCAGCATCTTCATTTCCTCACCCATTTCCTTTTTAGCCGGTGATCTTTCCAGTTTTTTACTTTTTTGAAAGGGGTTCAACCTTTCTTCTGACTCTCTTCCCTTTTCTCTTTTCCTTTTATAATCCTCGTCTCGGTCGCTTTCACTCTCACTTTTTTTCATTTTTTCTTTTTCTTTCTTTTTTTCTTCCTTATCGCGCACCGTTTTTACGCGTCACAAATAAAAAGTAAAAAAACTCAATCCGTAAAACTCGCTTCACAAAACACGTCCGCTCCGCTCAACCGCTCGAATTGGAATCTATAATTTCTATATAATTAATCAGGCAAGCACATAAATGCTGAAGTTGTTTCTGGGACCAAAATTATTTTATTACCTTTTATCAATTCCAGCGGAATCACTGCCTTTCACTGCCTGAATGGTATGGTGTGGACTTAGTCAATCTCAGAAGCTCTGTAAAGTACGGACTAAAAGCACATAGCATTATTTGATTCGTTTGGATCAATTTTCCACCGCAGGACAATGTTACGTCACATAACTCCTGACGGTGGAGAAAACCAGCCAACGCTTCTGTCAGCATTCTATGGTGATCCAATCTTTGATCCAATCTTTGATTCATGATAGATGTTGAATAAAATATTTTTAGTGGAATGATAAGATTTCATTTCATAATTTTGAAGCAATGAAGACCAGTTTCTGAAGTTCAATCAACCTTTAATTACATAAAAAATTACTTTGATACATATTTTACTTCATAGTGGTATATTTAGACCACTAACTAGCGGTTAGATATGATATCAAAATTATCGTATAAATTCCTCTTTGTGCATACTTACTTCAACGCTTCTTGTTCTTATTTTACACGTTTATGAATATAATTATGAATTATTGTCTTGACCAATTTGTGGATAGTGTTCCGTGCTTCCTGCGATTTAAGTAGGTGAGCCATCATATTTTGTGTATCGAGTTTGTCGTTCACAAACATTTCCCTCTCGTTTTCCCATCTCGAACACTCGAATGTGGTATTGATGACACTATCGGCCAAACCACAGTATACACAATCTGAGTCGGATGCTCTCCAATGTTGTGTAGGTAATCTCGGAAACATTCGTGAGGACCTGGGTGAGATAATATGACACTTCCTCGTATCGTCCAGTAATCCATGTTTAATATTTGTAAAATGGTTCGCCTATTTTACCCTCGTGATCCCATATTTTTTTTAGTTCCATGTGAATTTGTTCGCTGATATCTCTAATTTCGACCTCTTCGTTCTCACAAGTCAGTGCTAACCATCCTGGACGCTGATGCGCCTGCAGGAAAGCGGGCTTAAAAGCCCTCCTCTCCTCATTTACAATAGCATCCAGAATGGGTTTCTGGACCGCTTTAATTTAGTCCTCCGTCATAAGGCTTTCAGGGTAGCCTTTGCAGGTAATTCCTACCTTTATGCAGTTGACCAGTTGGCTGTAGGTAGCCGTACCGATGCTTACTATAGGCACCTTGCGCCTTTCAGTTGTCTTCTCTGTCTCCGCTTGCTGAGCCATAGGCACTGCCCGCCTTTTGGCCAGCTTGTTTTGGCACTTTTCAGGAGTGCTCATATGGCATATATGGCATATATATATATATATATATATATATATATATATATATATATATATATATTTCTCACAATTTAAAATTACACAAATATCACAAAACAAAACAAATTTTAAAAACAAACAGTCGACACAACAAAACAACAGAGACTATGGTTGGAATACTATCATCGACATTGCTTGAACGTTTTCTTCGTGATGAAGTACTGGGTTCCATTTTAGGCTATTCAATCCATCTGCTGAAAATAAAAGACATAATATGAAGCTAAGTAACTTTCGAAGAGTTACATAAATATTGATGTGCGGTCAGGGAGGCCTTAAATTTGAAATGAATTTACTCGCAAAACTTAAGGCCCAAAGGGACTAAACTCGAAGCTACTAGAAACACCGTATGGGTCGTGAGGAAGGGGGAAGTGAGTAATTCGAAATTATTACTTTCACGGGGCCTGAACGGATCCCACGTCAGCAGTTAAATGTTAAAGAAAACAATGAGCATGTTTTTCATACGCGACTTGCTTTTAATTTATAATAACTTATCAGTCTATCGTTGCAATCTTATTTTTAAATATTTTGTCCAAGTCTCAGCTTTTTATTTGATGGCGAATACAGTGAATAAAAAGCTAATGGACCGTCTGCGGTCATTACTTCGATTCTTATCGTAGTGTTTTCTGCGTATGCAATTACAGTCGGGCTATCACACTCAATTCCTACTCCTACGTCCTCGTCGGGCAACGTGAGCAACCTTGAGTGAGATACGGTAACCCACCCGTGTGGAGCTCAGAATCACGGCTGACGGAGAGGGAGTTTTAGTTGGGCCCACTAGGACCCACTAAATTATTCAGCGTCTATTCACCAGCGGATGCGGCTGTAAGCTGTTTGCCTTAAAGCAAGCGGCGCGCTAATATATATACAGAGTTTTCTCCTCCCTAGAGCTGGGTTGTGTTCAATATTTCAAAGTAAAATGCCTAAATATAGGGATTCTTCATCAATCGAAATTTTCAATTCAGTATTCTCTGCAATACATAATTGTTAAACAATATTTAATATATAAATAATTGTCTCTTTGTTGAGACCTTGTACCAGATCTAATTTGTGCTTTTATGTACAGAACAATTTACAAGCATAATATATAAAATATTATGCTTGTATATAAAATAAACTATCACCAAAAAATATTAAGAAAGGGGTTAGTAAAATGGTATAGAAAAGATAAGGCATGCTAGTAATGTAAACCTAAAGCATTTTCCGGCATAATTTTATAAATCTTTTCTTTTGAT
Organism: Phosphuga atrata; assembly: GCA_944588485.1. Lineage (NCBI taxonomy): Eukaryota > Metazoa > Arthropoda > Insecta > Coleoptera > Silphidae > Phosphuga > Phosphuga atrata. The sequence goes on from OX155905.1 coordinate 10,891,786, forward strand.
TTTGATAACCAACTTACCATCGATTGGAGGTTTGTTGGAACACTCGGTGGAAAACCACTTCCATGCTAAAATAAAAACAAATTACTTTTAATCCTAAATAATTCCTATTTCACATCTTAAGATTATCGTTTATATTTGGAGTTACATGAAAATATGAAAAGCATTTGACCTATTTGCAACTAAACAGTTCTGCAAGAAAACAATCACTTTTTTTGTTTCTACCGTTGCATATTTATGGTAAGGTTCTCCAATCTGTTTATCTGTTTCAGATATTTATGCCAGTTTTTCCAGCATTTTTTGATTTTTTGAAAAACCTGCAATTGTTGCAAAACTTGTTACGAATTCAAATTTCTATATAATTTCTATATAATTAATCAGGCAAGGACAAAACTGCCGACGTTGGTTCTGGGTCCAAAATTACTCCTTGAGTAGTTCCTGCAAGTATTAGCGGTCCATGGTGAACTTTTGTTTACCTATATTTGACCCGCGGGAATTTTTCCTTATAAATTCTTCATATTTTGTGTACGCATTTAGCAATTTTATTGCCAAAAAAAAGCTGCCGCGGCTAATCGCGATGCGGAATATGTGTAATAATGGCGTGATAAAGGAAATAATTCTAAGAGATAATTGGTAGATATTTTTATCTTCGGTTGAAAATAAAAAGTTAAAATTAGAGTCAAATATAAAGGTTAAAGAATGAAAGTAGAAGAACGTTTATACAGTATTAGGCAATTTCCGTCTAATAATGTCGTTCCGCTTCCCACGAGCTCCGTCCCGGCTAGTTTCTGGCACGCTGCTGCCCTCTGCCGGAGCAACCAAACCTATTTCATGGCGGTATTTGGACAATGTAACGTCACATAATAGAAGCAGGTATTTTCAATACAGGTACTTACAGTATTATAATCCAGGCTGGTTTCTAAAAAAAAATAAAAAATTATCTATGCTACTGCTTGCAGCTGAAAGAGTAAATTTATTTAAAAATTAATAAAATAATAAAAATAAATAAATAAATATATATATATATATATATATTTATATATATATATATATATATATATATATATATATATATATATATATATATATATATATATATATATATATTATATTATACATACTTTCTGCGGGAGCGGGAGCGAATCTATGCTACTGTTTGCAGCTGAAAGAGTAAATTTATTTAAAAATTAATAAAATAATAAAAATAAATAAATAAATATATATATATATATATATATATATATTATATTATACATACTTTCTGCGGGAGCGGAATCTTCTATTTCCGAAAAAGAAGAAGAAGCTTCTTCTGGTTCCTGGAAACCCTGCATAGCCGGGTCCGAGTCTTCGTCCCACAGCCTATCTATGCTACTGCTTGCAGCTGAAAGAGTAAATTTCTGCGGGAGCGGAATCTTCTTTTTCCGAAGAAGAAGAAGAAGAAGCTTCTTCTGGTTCCTGGAAACCCTGCATAGCCGGGTCCGAGTCTTCGTCCCACAGCCTATCTATGCTACTGCTTGCAGCTGAAAGAGTAAATTTATTTAAAAATTAATAAAATAATAAAAATAAATATATATATATATATATATATATATATATATATATATACAGGGTGCTTCAAAAAAATGTATACACACTTTGAACTTCCATAGAAAATTTATTTACCGTTCTACAAAGTTAAATTTCAGGAAAATAGAAAGCTGAAAGTCCAATGTAAATGAAACATAAATAACAAATGTTAATACTGTTCAAATTGGTGACCTGCAGCATCAATACAATTCTGAGTACGAGTCACCACTGATTCTGTACATCGTATCAAAACGTCCAATGAGATTTCTCTACACACTGCTTGAATCTCATTCCAAAGAATGTCAAGGTTACGTGGTTTACGTTTGTACACCTCATCTTTTACTGTGCCCCACAAGAAGAAATCCAGTGGTGTAAGGTCTGGAGAGCGTGCTGGAAACTCGATTGGCCCCCTGCGTCCTATCCACTGTCCCGACAAATTTTGATCCAGGTAAGCTCGTACGTCCCTGTGATAGTGCGGCGGAGCACCATCTTGTTGAAAATAAAAATCATCATTACCGTATAATGCACGAATGGCAGGAAATATGGAATCAGCAAGCATTGTTAGGTAATTAATACCAGTTACAGTGCCTTCAAATCGAAAAGGTCCAATGAGTCCCCTTGAAGACAAACCGCACCACACATTTACACCAGGCAAATTTACAGCTTTTTCAATTGTAATGTGAGGATTTGCTTCACCCCAGTAAACACAATTGTGCCTATTGACAGTTCCATTAAGTTTGAATTGTGCTTCATCCGACCAAATGATGCTACCCATAAATCCCGGTTCACGTATCACCATCTCCTGAATCCATTCACAAAATTGCAACCTTCGATCTGGATCGTCGTCATTTAGCTGTTGCACCAGCCTTGGAATGTAAACACGATACTTGCCTCTCTTCAGAATGCGTAGCACGCTGCTAGCACTTACATCACTTTCACGTGCCCCTTGCCTTGAAGATTTGTTAGGAGAGCGTTGAAACAGTTCCAAGACTGCCGTTGATGACTCATCACTTGTAGCTGTTCGAGGCCGACCTGAATGACCTTTATGCACATCACACACTGTTCCATGAACTTCGAATTTGTCTCGTATGCGTGTAATTGTTAATCTTGAAGGTGGTTCTGTATCATACTCCCTTCTCCACTGTCTTTGAACTTCATTTACATTCTCAAACTTCCAGTACCACTTAATAACCTGCTTACGTTCTTCAAAACTCAAACGTACGTCCCCCATGTTGATATTACAAATTCCAACTGATAATATAACATAGAGGGACGATTATGCTGGCACCTGGCGAAGAAATATAACATTAGCCTTGTAGAGCGGGAAAACTACAATAGTTTAAAGTGTGTATACATTTTTTTGAAGCACCCTGTATATATATATATATATTTATATATATATATATATATATATATATATATATATATATATATATATATATATATATATTAACTTTTAATTTAAACAAACCCAATAAACACAACGCTCACAACAATTATTACAACGCAATTCAGATAAAATAACACAACGCTATTAATTGACAACTACTAGGCTACTAATAACGCTCAAGGCGCCAGATACACACGCCGATCAGGGTATTACTGTCCAAGTGTGTCTCGACGTGCGGGGATCTCACACATCGTCACCTTCCCCTTCCCTTTCCATCCTAGAAGGAACATTTTCGATGCTTGATTCCCTGACCGCTAGGCCCCGAAGTTGTGACCAAATTTGATTCGCCGCTAGCACGGCCAGACTGACAGCTGTTTCGTTCTCGAAATAGTCTATCGAAATTTCCCATTTCTTTGGTAGTATCTAAAATATATTTCAGGATAAATTATATCAAACGTCAATAAAAGAACAACTGTCAATGTTATGAATAACAACTGACAATGTTCCAATCCTTCCAGACCGCAGTCAAGGATTATTTCTTGTAAGCAAATCGCTCACTCTTTACATGATTAAAGTAATTAAATATTGTTTCTTTTATGCCGACTCAGAGGTTGTGGGACATGGCTCCCAGAGCTCAGAGGTCTTGGAACATGGCCGCACATAAACTTCAATAACATCATGTAGTATGTTCTGAAAAACAGACTCAGGGACTACCTCAACTACTTGTTATTATATCACAACTTCAAATCGTATAACAGACGATTAAGGCATCTAAAGTTTATATTTACGAAAGTTCCATCCGTAGCAACTCAGAGGTTTTGCGACGTGGCTCCAAGAGCTCAGAGGTCTTGGAACATGGATGTACGAGAACTTCAATAACTTCATACATATTCTAAATTTAAACCATGCCATGAAAAATTAACAAGAGTTCACTCAGATTTGAACTGTCTACACAGCGCTATATTATTCACGCTAACACGGTTCATCCAATACATTCTCTTACTAGTCAGAGAAAAGAAAGGAAAAAAAAAAAATCTCTTACCGTCAAAGTAATCCTCGCAGTCTCCAGACCATTCACCTGACCAATGTTTAATCCTGTCCTTGGGTACCACCAAAGGACCCCTTTTAAAGTTCTTACCTTGAACAGTAAATCGATCGCCAGGAAGCAAACTAATAATTTTGTATGGTCCTCGAAACTGAGGTTCTAGTTTTTGAGCTCGAGCGTTAGTTTTTGGTATAAACATGAAATCGCCAACCTTGTACGTTTTATTATTTCTGCGTACTTTATCAAACCTTTCTTTCGAAGCTTCTGCATGGATTTTCATTTTTTGGTATGCAAGGGAACGATCTTTTGCAATATCAATAATATTTTCATTGTTAGGCATTAAATTAATAATATTTTGAATAGCGGCGCTATTGGCGTCGACACCGATCAACAATCTAAGCGGAGTAAAACCTGTGGATTTTTGCAGAGTGGTATTTAAAGTAAGTTGAATTTTAGAGAGCGTTCTCGTCCATTCTGACACTTTACTTATTTCAACACTTAAAAGACTAATTACAGTAGCCACGTATCTTTCCACTTGTCCGTTTGCTCTAGCAGCACCAGTTGCAATCATATGATGGTCAATGTTTAAAGATTTCATTAAATTGGTTACTTGCTTGTCCGTAAAGTTTGTTGCTCGATCCGATATAACTCGAGCTGGTACACCAAACAGAGTTAAATGTGAAGCCAATATATTATATGTTTCTGTCCCTGTTAAAGTTTTGAGTGGAACTAATAGGATGTATTTTGTAAAGGCATCTATCATTAATAGAATGTGCTTATAACCATCTTTGCTTGTTTTAAATGACCCTAGACAATCAATATGAATTGTTTGGAATGGGATTGGTTTTTTATCAATGGGATGCAATAAGCCTTGTTTTGGTCCGGATAATTTTTTTGTAACTACACATGATAAGCAATGTGCAATATATTTTTTTGTAAAGGTGTACATACGAGGAAACCAGAATTTTTCTTGTATTTTATTTAATGTTTTGTCAATGCCAACGTGACATTGTTCATCGTATAAACGCAATAATCCAAATCGACACGTTTTTGGTACGTAGTAACGATACACGGTTGTTTTGTTGTTTTGAATAATTTTGCGAGAAAGAAGTGAATTTTTCATTTAAAAATCTGAAGTAATTGAGTCGCCTGTTTTTAGTCGTTCAATAATTAATTGAGATTCCGGGTCATTTTGTTGTTCCACTTCTAACCAACTTTCTTGGCTTACTAAATTCACATTGTAGGATTTTATTGGAGGATTTCTACTTAAGTAATCCACATGTGCAACATATTTACCCTTACGATATTCTATATCAAATTGAAAATCTTGTAAATAAATCCACCATCGTGCGACTCGTGGTAGCAAGTCTTTTTTGCTCGCTGTCGCTTTGATAGCATTACAATCGGTTACTAGTTTAAATTTGATACCCAATAAATAAACACGGAAGTGCTTAAGAGCGTAAATAATTGCTAAAGTTTCCAACTCGTAAGAGTGGTATTTTGATTCTTCCGCGGAGGCTTTCTTACTGAAATATGCTACCACGCGCAAACCTGAATCATGTTTTTGGAAAAGAATTGCGCCAAAACCAATCGAACTTGCATCAGTACGCAGTTCTGTAGACAATTTTGGTTCGAATATAGCCAATAAAGGGCGCTAGCTTAAATGTTCAATAACATAATTTCGAGCAATATTTTGTTCTTCTGACCAAATGAACGGTTCATTATTCTTGGTTAATTTTGTAATGCTAGCAGTTCGATAAACCCAAAAATTGTCGTACTTGACGTACATTGGTTGGAACGGGAGAGTTTACCAAAGCAGAAATTTTAAACTGTCCAGGTTTAACGCCTTCACAGGAAATTGTACGCCCAAGATACTCAATGCTTCTTTGAAAAAAGTGACACTTTTTAATATTCAATGAAAATCCCGTATTATTTAAAGCGGTCAAGACAAGTTCTAAATTTTCTAGACCCTCTTCAACACTGGATGATGGTATGAGAACATCATCTAAATAAACTAAAGCTTTTGTGTCCTTTAATTTTCCAAGTGCATTATTTATGGCTCGTTGGAAGACAGCTGGTGCATTGGCCAGATTTGCAGGTATTCGTAATGACCATCAGGTGTAACGAATGCGGTTTTTGCAACTGATGAAAATTTTCTGCAATCGGAATTTGATGAAATCCCAACGCCATATCTAAAGTAGTAAAGAATGTACTTTTGCCCAGACGATCTAATTGATCTCAATTAAAGGTAATGGATAACGATCTTTAACAGTGATTTTGTTTAGAGCCCGAAAATCAACGCTTAATCTATCACTACCGTCTTTCTTCTTCACTAAGATGACTGGGCTTGCAAATGGGGAAACACTTTCGCGAATAATTTTATTACTAATTAGGTCATCAATAATTAATCGAACTTTTTGTCTTTCTGCAAGAGATAAACGGTATGGGTGGTAATTAATTACATTGTCGCTATTCAAAGAAATGTTCAACTCAGCCGAATTAATACGTCGCACCGCGTTACCACAAGTAATCATTTCTTTGAAATTATTTAATAAACAGTTCAAGTTCTCACGGTAATTGCCCGTAACATTTTCGAGTGCCGGCGATAATTCATCAATTGTCAGAGTGTTTATTTTAAATTTCTTTGATTTATGTTCGATTTTGTTTGTGCGTGTTAATCGGGCGCCAGAACCGTCCGTGATTATGTTGATGTCATCATGAAGTAATGCATTGCGACCGATAATAGCTTCGTATTCCATATCTGGGTCACGTACCAAGAAAAACAATAATTCGATGGACACATTTTCAGATTCAACAATTACTGTCGTTCTCCCGTACGTATTTAGAAAACCACCACCCAGACCCCTTAATTTCATTATATGGGGTTCAAAAGGACATCCGATGGACAAAGCAATCTTTTCACGCATTAAAGAACAATCTGCACCAGTGCCAATTAAGCAATAAAGTGGTTTACCTCTGATAACCACTAATGATAAATTTTGAGAAGCGTTATTAGTGTTACAAAAATTAATTTTTCCATTATTTCCGCGTTCTGCACGTTGCCTTGTCCAACAAGAGTCTTCCCTGTGACCATTCTTTTTACAGAATTCACAAAAAATAATTTTTCCATTATTTCCGCGTTCTGCACGTTGCTTTGTCCAACAAGAGTCTTCCCTGTGACCATTTTTATTACAGAATTCACAAGGTTTACTATTACGCAAAGTGTCTCGATTATTATAATTTAAAACATTGTGAACTTTATTATTGTCAAAAACATTTGTAGGTCTCATGAATTTTCGTTTTTTACAAGCCGAATGAATATGCCCCGTTTCTTTACAAATAAAACAGCGCTTAGAAATGTTAACAAAAGAACTTGTACTTTGTACAGGCGCTGCCGTTTCCAAGCGCCGCTTTCGCGAAGTTTTTGTATAACCTGATAATAAAACTATTATTTCGTTTGTTTTTTTTACTCCACTATTTAAAGCCCCCATTTTAACAGGTGTCTCGCCAATCAATTCAATTAGTTCCGTTTCCGTAAATTTAATTTTAGTACGTTGCAAAAACAATATTTTTTCCCTTGCATACTCACAATATGTATCGAAACTCTCACTAGTTAATTGAACAGCTTTCTTCAATTTTTCGGCCAGGTTTCTTTTTGCTGGATAGATATCGATCAGGTCGGCCTTAAAATTCTCCCAATCACGATATTCAGGTTCCCAATTTTCAAACCAGGTGAGAGCAGTTCCCCTCAGTTGTTTTCCAGCACGTGCCACCATTTGACGAGCACTCCATTTAAATTCAAGGCCCATTTGCTCAATTTCGTTGCACCAACTTTCCGTACCAGAATCTGATTTATCAGGGTTGAAAACTGGTAATGCGATGTCACTAGAATTACGATTTGCACTCGATATTGTTCCTTGCAACATTTTAAATGTTTCAAACATAACTGTGGAAAATTCTTCCATTGTGATGCACTGGTATTGTCCCGCTTCTGATATTAACTTTAATTTAAACAAACCCAAAAAACACAACGCTCACAACAATTATTACAATCCAATTCAGATAAAATAACACAACGCCATAAATTGACAACTACTAGGCTACTAATAACGCTCAAGGCGCCAGATACACACGCCAAACAGGGTATTACTGTCCAAGTGTGTCTCGACGTGCGAAGATCTCACACATCGTCACCTACCCCTTCCCTTTCCATCCTAGAAGGAACTTTTTCGATGCTTGATTCCCTCCCTTGACCGCTAGGCGCCGAAGTTGTCTTCAAATTTGATTCGCCGCTAACACATATATATATATATATATATATATATATATATATATATATATATATATATATATATATATATATTTATATATATATATATATATATATATATATATATATATATATATATATATATATATATATATATATATATATATATATTATACATACTTTCTGCGGGAGCGAAATCTTCTTTTTCCGAAGAAGAAGAAGAACCTTCTTCTGGTTCCTGGAAACCCTGCATAGCCGGGTCCGAGTCTTCGTCCCACAGCCTATCTATGTTACTGCTTGCAGCTGAAAGAGAAAATTTCTGCGGGAGCGAAATCTTTTTTTCTGAAGAAGAAGAAAAAGCTTCTTCTGGTTCCTAGAAACCCTGCATAGCCGGGCCCGAGCCTTCGTCCCACAGCCTATCTATGCTACTGCATGCAGCTGAAAGAGTAAATTTATTTAAAAATTAATAAAATAATAAAAATAAATATATATATATATATATATATATATATATATATATATATATATATATATATATATATATATATATATATATTATACATACTTTCTGCTAGAGCGGAATCTTCTTTTTCCGAAGAAGAAGAAGAACCTTCTTCTGGTTCCTGGAAACCCTGCATAGCCGGGTCCGAGTCTTCGTCCCACAGCCTATCTATGCTACTGCTTGCAGCTGAAAGAGTAAATTTCTGCGGAAGCGGAATCTTCTTTTTCCGAAGAAGAAGAAAAAGCTTCTTCTGGTTCCTGGAAACCCTGCATAGCCGGGTCCGAGTCTTCGTCCCACAGCCTATCTATGCTACTGCTTGCAGCTAAAAGAGTAAATTTCTGCGGGAGCGGAATCTTCTTTTTCCGAAGAAGAAGAAGAAGCTTCTTCTGGTTGCTGGAAACCATGCATAGCCGGGTCCGAGTTTCTGCAAGAGAAATTTCTGCAAGAGCGGAATCTTCTTTTTCTGAAGAAGAAGAAAAAGCTTCTTCTGGTTCCTGGAAACCCTGCATAGCCGGGTCCGAGTCTTCGTCCCACAGCCTATCTATGCTACTGCTTGCAGCTGAAAGAGTAAATTTTTGCGGGAGCGGAATCTTCTTTTTCCGAAGAAGAAGAAGAAGCTTCATCTAGTTCCTGGAAACCCTGCATAGCCGGGTCTGACTCCTCGTCCCACAGCCTATCTATGCTACTGCTCGCAGCTGAAAGAGTAAATTTCCGCGGGAGCGGAATCTACTTTTTTCGAAGAAGAAGAAGAAGCTTCCTCTGGTTCCTGGAAACCCTGCATAGCCGGGTCCGAGTCCTCGTCCCACAGCCTATCTATGCTACTGCTTGCAGCTGAAAGAGTAAATTTCTGCGGGAGCGGAATCTTCTTTTTCCGAAGAAGAAGAAGGAGCTTATTCTGGTTCCTGGAAACCATGCATAGCCGGGTCCGAGTCTTCGTCCCACAGCCTATTTATGCTACTGCTTGCAGCTGAAAGAGTAAATTTCTGCGGGAGCGGAATCTTCTTTTTCCGAAGAAGAAGAAGAAGCTTCTTCTGGTTCCTGAAAACCCTGCATAGCCGGGTCCGAGTCTTTGTCCCACAGCCTATCTATGCTACTGCTTGCAGCTGAAAGAGTAAATTTCTGCGGGAGCGGAATCTTCTTTTTTCGAAGAAGAAGAAGAAGAAGCTTCTTCTGGTTCCTGGAAACCCTGCATAGCCGGGTCCGAGTCTTCGTCCCACAGCCTATCTATGCTACTGCTTGAAGCTGAAAGAGTAAATTTCTGCGGGAGCGGAATCTTATTTTTCCGAAGAAGAAGAAGAAGCTTCTTCTGGTTCCTGGAAACCCTGCATAGCCGGGTCCGATTCTTCGTCCCACAGCCTATCTATGCTACTGCTTGAAGCTGAAAGAGTAAATTTCTGCGGGAGCGGAAACTACTTTTTCCGAAGGAGAAGAATAAGCTTCTTCTGGTTCCTGGAAACCCTGCATAGCCGGGTCCGAGTCTTCGTCCCACAGCCTATCTATGCTACTGCTTGCAGCAGAAAGAGTAAATTTCTGCGGGAGCGGAATCTTCTTTTTCCGAAGAAAAAGAAGAAGCTTCTTCTGGTTCCTGGAAACCCTGCATAGCCGGGTCCGAGTCTTCGTCCCACAGCCTATCTATGCTACTGCTTGCAGCTGAAAGAGTAAATTTCTGCGGGAGCGGAATCTTCTTTTTCCGAAGAAGAAGAAGGAGCTTATTCTGGTTCCTGGAAACCTTGCATAGCCGGGTCCGAGTCTTCGTCCCACAGCCTATTTATGCTACTGCTTGCAGCTGAAAGAGTAAATTTCTGCGGGAGCGGAATCTTCTTTTTCCGAAGAAGAAGAAGAAGCTTCTTCTGGTTCCTGGAAACCCTGCATAGCCGGGTCCGAGTCTTCGTCCCACAGCCTATCTATGCTACTGCTTGCAGCTGAAAGAGTAAATTTCTGCGGGAGCGGAATCTTCTTTCTCCGAAGAAGAAGAAGAAGCTTCTTCTGGTTCCTGGAAACCCTGCATAGCCGGGTCCGAGTCTTCGTCCCACAGCCTATCTATGCTACTGCTTGCAGCTGAAAGAGTAATGTTCTGCGGGAGCGAAATCTTCTTTTTCCGAAGAAGAAGAAGAAGCTTCTTCTAGTTCCTGGAAACGCTGCATAGCCGGGTCCGAGTCTTCGTCCCACAGCCTATCTATGCTACTGCTTGCAGCTGAAAGAGTAAATTTCTGCGGGAGCGGAATCTTCTTTTTCCGAAGAAGAAGAAGAAGCTTCTTCTGCTTCCTGGAAACCCTACATAGCTGGGTCCGAGTCTTCGTCGCACAGCCTATCTATACTGCTGCTTGCAGCTGAAAGAGTAAATTTCTGCGGGAGCGGAATCTTCTTTTTCCGAAGAAGAAGAAGAAGCTTCTTCTGGTTCCTGGAAACCCTGCATAGCCGGGTCCGAGTCTTCGTTCCACAGCCTATCTATGCCACTGCTTGCAGCTGAAAGAGTGAATTTCGAGCGGAATCTTCTTTTTCCGAAGAATAAGAAGAAGCTTCTTCTGGTTCCTGGAAACTCTGCATAGCCGGGTCCGAGTCTTCGTCCCACAGCCTATCTATGCTACTGCTTTCAGCTGAAAGAGTAAATTTCTGCGGGAGCGGAATATACTTTTTCCGAAGAAGAAGAAGGAGCTTCTTCTGGTTCCTGGAAACCCTGCATAGCCGAGTCCGAGTCTTCGTCCCACAGCCTATCTATGCTACTGCTTGCAGCTGAAAGAGTAAATTTCTGCGGGAGCGGAATCTTCTTTTTCCGAAGAAAAAGAAGAAGTTTCTTCTGGTTCCTGGAAACCCTGCATAGCCGGGTCCGAGTCTTCGTCCCACAACCTATCTATGCTACTGCTTGCAGCTGAAAGAGTAAATTTCTGCGGGAGCGGAATCTTCTTTTTCCGAAGAAGAAGAATAAGCTTCTTCTGGTTCCTGGAAACCCTGCATAGCCGGGTCCGAGTCCTCGTCCCACATCCCACAGCCTATCTATGCCACTGCTTGCAGCTGAAAGAGTAAATTTCTGCGGGAGCGGAATCTTCTTTTTCCGAAGAAGAAGAAGAAGCTTCTTCTGGTTCCTGGAAACCCTGCATAGCCGGGTCCGAGTCCTCGTCCCACAGCCTATCTATGCTACTGCTTGCAGCTGAAAGAGTAAATTTCTGCGGGAGCGGAATCTTCTTTTTCCGAAGAAGAAGAAGAAGCTTCTTCTGGTTCCTGGAAACCCTGCATAGCCGGGTCCGAGTCTTCGTCCCACAGCCTATCTATGCTACTGCTTGCAGCTGAAAGAGTAAATTTATTTAAAAATTAATAATAAAATAAAAATAAATATATATATATATATATATATATATATATATATATATATATATATATGTATATATATATATATATATATATATTTATATATTATACATACTTTCTGCGGGAGCGAAATCTTCTTGGTCTTGTAGCATTGCAGCTGAAATATTAAATTTATTTCAAAATTTCTTTCTTTCTTCTTCTTTCTTAGACTTTTGTATAGGCACGCGTGCCTGTTTCTTTAAGGTCCTCCTTAGTCTCTAATCTCCTTTGATATGGATGTCCAGGAGTCTGCCCATTTCTTTGATGGCCTTCCAGCTAGTCTTGAATTGTTGGGTGTTTGCGTCATGGCCCAATTAACGATCCGTTGTGGGATCATGCGTTTCACATGGTCCCGCCAGTGCCTACGACGGTCTCTTGTCCAGCGTACGACATCCTGTATTTGTAGATCCTCTCTGATTGTGGAGCTCCTGATTTGGTCTCGTAGCATGACCCCTTTTATCGCTCGTAGGGTGCGCATCTCTGTCGTTCTTAAGGCTTGTTTGGTAACTGCTGTGTCGGCTCGGTCTTATTGCGGTTTTGTATATCCGGATTTTACCTTCCTTAGATATATGCTTATTTCTTCACATTATATTGTTTATTGCACCGGATAATTTTCGGGTCTTGTTGGTGGCCGCTCGGATTTCAATCTTAAGGTTTCTGTCGCTTGATATTTCTATGCCAAGGTATGTGAAGGTCATCACTTGTTCTATTACCTTACCGTCGAGTTCTAGTTTGTATCTTGTTGGGTATCGGCTGGCTACCATGCACTTGGTTTTTTGGTGGGAAATGTCGAGGTTGTATTTCTTTGCTGTTTTCGAGAATCGCTTTAGTATGTCTGCCAATAGCGTTGCATCATCTGCATAGAATAGGATGTTGATTTTCCAACTGCCTTAGCAGGGGCACCACGAGCAGGAATCAGCTTCACCCCCTTTGTACCTAGAGATACACACCGACTCGGAGGCGCACTTCTATGACAAATTAAATAATATAGATATATAAACAAATATATAATAAATCTTAATCTAGTTTAGAAATATTTATATATTCAAACTATTAGATAGGATAGGATAGGATACCTTCAATATAGATTTTAAAAATGTAAGTCATAGAGTCTGTGACTACAGTCTGAATTGTTCTTCTTTCTCTGGGGTTTCGTCTTGGATTTATTAAACTTCGATCACAAATAGAAATTGAGTTTTTTTATGGAATTTACATTTCCGTGGTTAATAAATGTTGGAACATTAGGAACAGCCGCAAGATAAAATCGTTGTTGAATACGTTTCGTCTTTCTGTTACATGAGTTACATGATAAAAATATCTTCTGGCGAATTGGAATATATTTGTACATTTCCTTTGCACATTTAGAAGGAAAAATCACTCTTATCGATTGATGGCAGTAATTGATTATATAACCTCATTAATAACGCCTGCAAAGTTCCGTAGATGGAATCAACGTTTTCAGTTAACGTCTTTATAATCGAATCAAACTGATGAACTGGTGTAAATCCATAACTCCATTTGATAGGGTAATGATTTTGCATCAACCAATTTGCTTGCTGTTTTAAATTTTGTGGTAACGACGCAAATTAAAAATAAAATGAAAAACTTGCGTTCCATTGTGTGCGGCTAATTCTTTCGGCGTAAGAACTTTATCAACTGTATTACCTGTATTGGTCTTTGTTCATTTGGGACATTCTTCGCACCTGCTTATCGGTCGTGTATACAACTTGTTGCTTTTGTTTGATCTTTATATGTCGGTGAGTCTAAACCATAAAAATGCTTTTACATATTATTGTAGTTCCTGTTCCAGCAAAGGTCTTTCCACCTGCTTTTATTCGGCAGAGTATTACTGATAAACATGTGACAATGTTATTCACTTTCGAATAATTGACCTCGAACTCCTCGTTAGGCTTGTGTCCAGTTAAAGAGATTTCGAAGCCAAAGAATCTGTCGGTAATCAATAAGTCATTTCGTTGCGGTGCCGGTATTTTGTTCTCATGGACATGTGTCGAAGGTGTTGAGGCTGTGGCTTTTTGTCCGATTTTGAACTTCTGACTGGTTTGTAGTTCTCGGGTCTTCCCTTTTACCTTGGCGCAATTGCTTTTATTTGGTATACATTTTTGTATCGGCCTTCTTGATCTGATTTTGTTTTGTTGGTTGATATAAATATTTATTACTTCATTCAAAATTCTCCTCTTTTCGAGTGAGAAATATATCCTGTCTTTCGTCTTTAGGCATCGGTGCTTCTGGATATACTTGCAGCGACCGTGTAGAATGAGCCATTCATTCGTTTTGCATTTTCTATGATTTGTTGCGGAGCCTACATTATCGCTTGTTCAACAAGATAAACATATTCGATTCTCGTTTTTGATCCGACTGTGTGAATAACGTATGCAAGATTTCTTCAGCTGTCAAGTTTGTCTCCGAAAAATACTCGAGGTTCTTTTGTGACATCTTGATTTTGTGAGCTTTGTGTTTAAGCTTTTAAGAGTTTTAAATTCTTCGATTTCCTTTGTGGCTTTATCCAGATCATTCGTCAGTGCCTCCACTTCCTTCTCCTCCATACTCTCATACTCTCTTTCTGAAATATGATTCTCGTGGCTAACAATGCAAAGGGCAACTAGCAACTGTAATGTTAGTTTTTTAACCAAAAACGCTATTAAAACATATATTGATTCTCTTTTTTTGTGAAAAATATGTTTATGTGTCATTATCTGTTGAAAAGGCGACAAAAAATATAATAATGAGTTAATAAAAATTTCTAAAGTTTCTAAAATCATGGATCAATACATGGGTCACTTAAAAAGCTTGAGCGGGTCAGTGGCTGACCCGCGGGTCATGGGTTCGCCATCCCTGGCCTAGTTCATAACATTTGCTATATAAAATTTTAATTCGTGTAAGAAACTAATTATCACTATACTAAGATTGATCTAAGATTCAACTTATTGTTAGTGAAAATATGTGCGAGTGACATATTAATTTCTTAAATAACTTTTTTTGTGTTCAATATTTCAAAGTAAAATGCCTAAATATAGGGATTCTTCATCAATCGAAATTTTCAATTCAGTATTCTCTGCAATACATAATTGTTAAACAATATTTAATATTTAAAAAATTGTCTCTTTGTCGAGACCTTGGACTAGGTCTGATTTGTGCTTTTATACACAGAAAAATTTACAAGCATGATATATAAAATGTTATGCTTGTATATAAAAGAAACAATCACCAAAAAAATATTAAGAAAGGGGTTAGTAAAATGGTATAGAAAAGATGTTAGTAATGTAAACCTAAAGCATTTTCCGGCATAATTTTATAAATCGTTTTATTCTTCTTATACAACTTACCAGGACGTGGCAACGTGTTGACTGTTATATTTTGCTTCCCCAACTTTCCACGAGTACTACCTGCAATTGTTGCAGGTTTAGATTACAAAATATATACCGTGTGGTGTTAAAGTTTGGAATCACAACAATAATTTCTTTATTTACTGCTTTTGGACTACTCGCTCTATTTTTTATATTTAGTCTATTTATCCCTCATGCAAAGTTATAAGAAAACTACTGATTTCTTTCAGATCATATTCCTTTAATATAGTTTTTGAAAATGTAAACACCAAGTCATAAAGTCTGTGACTACAGTCTGAATTGTTGCTCTTTCTCTGGGGTTTCGTCTTGGATATATTAAACTTTGATCACAAATAGAAATTGAGTTTTTTATTTACGGTTTGGAATTTACATTTCTGTGGTTAATAAATGTTGGAATATTAGGAACAGCCGCAAGATTAAATCGTTGTTGCAGTCTTTCTGTTACATAGGTTACATGAAAAAAATATCTTCTGGCGAATTGGAATATATTTATACATTTCCTTTGCACATTTATAAAGAAAAATTCATTCTTATCGATTAAAGTCGGTAATTCATTATATAACCCCGTTAATATCGCCTGAAAGGTCCGTAGATGGAATCAACGTTTTCAGTTAACGACTTTATAATCGAATCAAACAGATGAACTGGTGTAAATCCATAACTCCATATAATAACGAGATGATTTTGCATCAATCATCTCGATTGCTCTTTTATATTTTCAATAATTGCTGGTTTAGAATACAAATTCAAATTTCTATATAATTTCTATATAATTAATCAGGCAAGGACATAAATGCTGAAGTTGTTTCTGGGTCCAAAATTATTTTATTACCTTTTCTTGGCCGCCCTGGCTTTCGGCGGGGGCTCAATTCCTGCGGACTCACTGCCTCACCGGCTGATGTGGCATATACTTTGTACATATACTTCAACAAAGCTTCCAACATACAACGATCCACACCTTCCAAATGAATGGTATGGTGTGGACTTTTAGTCAATGTCAGAAGCTATGTAAAGTACGGAATAAAAGCACATAGCATTATTTGATGCGCTTGGATCAATTTTCCACCGCAGGACAATGTTACGTCACATAACTCCTGACGGTGGAGAGAAACAGCCTACGCTTCTGTCACCATTCTATGGTGAACCAATCTGATGAATTGCTGATTCATGATACCTGTTAAATAAAAGCAATTTTATTGCCAAAAAAAAGTTATCCGAGGAGGAAAATAAGGGCACTCTTTTTGTTTCGGTTAGTTATTAAAAAAATAAAAAAAGTTTAGATTTTTTTTATTTAGGCGATGTTTAATTTCACTACCGGAGAATCTTCATTCCTCTTTTTTTATCAAGATCCGGGTGGTATTCTTCACGCGGAGGTATTTCCACGGCTAACCGAAACATGTTTTCGATGCCCTTTATCTGAAATTTCTTTACTGCTCTTACAAATTGTTCCTCTTTATCCTCGTCGTTGATAATTTTCCCTTTATACATTAATTGCAGCAGAGCTTCCAACATAGAAGCATCCACAACCTCATCCAAACAAATGAATGGGTGTGGATTTATTTGCGGTATTAGAAGCTCTGTGAAATAAGCACTGCACGCACACAGTACAATTTGATGTGCTCTCATCCGTTTCCCACCGCAGTACAACGTTACGTCACATAACTCCTGACGGTGGAAAAACCCAGCCAACGTGACAAAACGTAACAAAAAATGTCAGAATTCTTGAAGCCTTAAAATCAGGTTTAGACAGTATATTTTGTCAGGGTTATAAATCTATATTACATGAATACTCTACATTTTATTCCATATTTTATTTTTTGTCTGATCTGAGAAGATCCTTCATCTTATCAAGATGTCTAGTCGGATAAGAGGATGGTCCAGACTTAGCGTCCGTTTATGGAGCGCCGCGTACTTTCTTGGGTCTCTATGTGGCCTGGAGGTCTGATTCGGAGCCGCTGCAGATTCCCCCGCTGGGAGATGGGGTTCTGTTCTTGTATAGACGGCCGACAACGCCCTCGCTGGCCCTATGTCCCAGAGTATTTTTGAGCCATAGCTCATCGTCCTGCGATATGTTGGACACCCCACAGGATATCTTTCAGGAGAGCTTTAACAACCTTCTGGTCAGAGGCGTAGTCATTTATGGCCTGAGTGCTCTGGAAGTTGCCTTGGACTCTCTTGGTGATCTTCAGCCAATTCAACAATCCAAAAAAGCACAATCCAAAAACGCAGGTATTCACTCGGAAATAACACTGGGAATGAATAACAATTAAATGTTTCGCGCTTTTATATGATACAATTTGTGTTTAATTCATGCGTGACACTATAGATGGCTTGGTCGTTTGATTTAATTGAACCGATAGTTGGCACTTAGCACCTGAAATCTTAACTAAAAAAACTAAATAAAAATTAAATAAATAAATCTTAACTAAACGTTTATGTTTTAAACTCGAACTTTGAAACTTACAAGTTGAATACGTGGTGTCGATCTTGTGTCTCGGTATGTACTGTCCGTTGTTCGGGGGTGACCGTATTTAAATCGCCTTCCACTTATGAGGGATTGTTCGTGGGGTCTTGTTTCTAGGATGTGGTCATAAAATATCCATTACCACAACGTCCGAGGAATTACAGAAACAAACCCCATTACAAATTCTTAGAGAATTCTAAGAGAAAATGAGATTTGGAATCTTTTATAATTCATAGCTGAAGGGATCTATTATAAGCGGCCCATGGTCGCTACAGTGGAAATAAACCCCCATTGTGAAAGACTCTTAAAAAATGTTTAAATTAAAAATGTCTAGAATGTAGAATGGTTTCTTCATTTGTTGTATCATCTTAACTGAACCTCTTATTGAAAGGCCATTTATATATACACAATATAAATTAATAGTATGACTAAATAAAGTGTTCCAACAGCTTCGAGTTTTAAGTCTAAATAGGCATTACATCGCTCTAATCTTACTATTTTGTTCTTCTGATCGATTAATTCGAGAAATAACGACTTAATCTGTGCCCCTTGGTTCACTAACTGTAGTGCCGATGTGCTCTTTTCAAGTTCAAATGCATCTACAAGGCATTGCATAATACATATTGATACACAATGTAAAATATAAAACTAAAAAATAGCTTAATATACCAATTTTGGTTTCTTCTGTGTGTATTTCTTCATGAATGTTGGAAACCAGGGCTACATTTTTTAGTTGTAATTAGTGGTTTAGTATATGGTTCATATATCTGTTTTGGAATTGGCTTGGCATGAAACTCGTACAAAGCTTCAGAAGACTTTTGCATCTAAAAATTATGTATACAAGACTTACAAGACATTATAAGACATACAAGACCAGGACAGGCAAAACTAAGACATACGAGACTAGGATAGGCAAGACTAGAACAGAGAAAACTAGGACATACAAGAGTAGGTCAGGCAAGACTGGGACATACAAGAATAGGACAGAAAAGACTAGGACATACAGATTATTACAAATTAGTGATGACTTCCGGGGAGAAGAAGGTTATTTAAATAAAAATGGTATTTCATTTAATTATTATTTTAAGAAAATTGTTGCAATAGTACAATTATTTCATTTGTTGCAATGTTACTAAACCTTTCAGTAATTTTTGTAACATGAATTGTAATTTAGAACATTCTGAAATTTCTGTAACATGAATAATTGTAATATATTTTAGGCCATGGTTATAATTTTTTTTTTTATTATTATTACCTTTATTGGCATATTTACAACAATTACTATAAGACCAACAATACAACATATTAAAACAAAAAAAAACAAAACAATGTTATGGTAATGGTAATAAGAAACCATGGTTATAAGAAAATAAGGAAATCTTTAAGTATGTCCTGCCTGCCACAAGATAAACCAATAACAAAATCTTGTGTTTTAATACTAAAAAACGAACCGAATATGTCAACAGACAGACTAAACATTCTTTCTCAACCTAAATATGGGTCAAGTCAAAATTTAAAACGGGGTGAAAAATTTGTTTCTATGGCGGAGACTTCTATGAATTTCCAAAATCAAATTCCAACTAGATTTAGATCCACGAAAACTACAGTTTCGAGCCATAAAGTTAATGGAACTACTAAATCTACTATTGCTAACTCACCTATGTTATTAAGTAGGCTAAGGCGAAGACCAGTAACTTTTAAGTCAACGGAAGAAAAAAAGTTATTGGAGTATGAAGAAATTAGAAAGTAATAATGTTCATATTTTTTTTCATATTTTTCACAATAACTGAAATTTTTTTCATTTTTCAGAAATGTTTTCAAAGCAAAACCAGTGAGTACAAAAGTTTTGCAAGGAACTAAAACTGCTTCTATTGAAAAGAAACCTACAACAGAAGTTCAGAAAGCCTTTTAAATTAACTGAGGTTCCTAAAAAGGTAGAAATAATTGTAAGTAAAACATGATAATGCTAATAGCTATATACATAATTTTTAGATGCAAAAGTCTTTTGAAGCTTTGTACGAGTTTCATGCCAAGCCAATTCCAAAACAGATATATAAACCTTATACTAAACCACTAATTAAAACTAAAAAAACGTAGCCCTGGTCTCCAACATTCAGGAAGAAATACACACAGAAGAAACCAAAATTGGTATATTAAGCTATTTTTTAGTTTTCTATTTAACATTGTGTATTTTTTGTATACAGCAAGTAGGTCAAGATGAAGAAGAGAAAAAGGCATGCAAAGCATTTGGATTTCGACAAAATACAAATCCCCAGCCATTTAGTTTTGAGAAACGCGACCAAAACTTATTGGCAAGAAAGGAAGTGATGATACAAAAGGTGTAATAAATTTAAGATTAGAAATAATTGGCTTGTGTGTATTACACATTTTCTTTAGTAATTTTGATATTTGATGTTTATAGGCGATCGAGGAAACCAAAGTCTCTTCCAAATATCATGTAAAGCTATTTCCAAATACGATCTCCCAAAATTACGATCTCCCAAAATAGAACCAAGATTGATGCAATCTCAGCGGGGTTCTAGGGAAAACATGAAACAGTCGGTAGTTTAAGAAAATAAATTAGTTTTTAAGTTGTTG
Organism: Phosphuga atrata; assembly: GCA_944588485.1. Lineage (NCBI taxonomy): Eukaryota > Metazoa > Arthropoda > Insecta > Coleoptera > Silphidae > Phosphuga > Phosphuga atrata. The sequence continues at coordinate 10,912,328 of OX155905.1, forward strand.
GAAGATTAAAAGAACAAACCAGTACAATGAAGGCCGGTCCAGACGATACGTTTTGCAAAACCTTTTGTTTGCGCATTCTTAGGACGGAATGAAAACGGTGCAATTTTTAGACGGTGCAGATATATCTGTATATTTCGCACAGTTTTAGTGAAATCGTCATGGGGGAGGTACTAGTCTCGTTATTTTTAAACAAAATGTATCTCAAAACTGAGCTTCCGTCTACATGCGCCGACTTTATGCTCTCTACCTCAGTTATCGCTGCAACTGTACCGTCTTCGCGCGCCGTTTTCAAAACTGCGCACTTTTCCTATCTACCCGCAACGTTTGAACTGTGCAGACAAAAAGTTGTGCAAAACGTAGCGTCTGGACTGGCCTTAAGATAAGGTGACAACGAAAATTGTGCACAGATACAGTACATACTTGACAAGTATGCAAAATTTTGGGAACTGAACTGTATTTGTGATTTAACAATATTACTTTATGGGAATAATAAATATACACTGCTCTAAACAATTAGCTAGTTTGTGCCTCCATAAAATTCAAACGAGAACTTACGTGAAAATAAAATTAAGAACTGAATCTGAAAGACGCTCTATTTAATTTTTTTAATTGGCACATAGGGAAGTGTCAGCATCACGTATTTTTTAAGTGTCCGTAATAATTTACATCATCAGCATATAGCAGCTTGTCTCGTCCACTGCAGGATATAAGCCTCTCTTACCCTTTTTTTCGGGAGGATGGGTAAAAAACTTTTACGTACAGCCCCCAGTGCTCTAAATTGCTCTGGGGAGTGTGGGACTACTCGCCTTCTTGGCTAGACTACCCACTAAAAACCCACTCCTCAATTCTATTCCTTGCACCCCGGAGACCGTCAAGTATTACTTGGGGTGTAGGATTGTCAGAAACTTGTTCCGTTTATTTATTTCTATTATCCCCTTCGTCTTGGGCTTCGCTTTCCATAATCTCTCTTATGGTATCCTTTCAATTGTCAGGTGTTTGCAGCATTAGATTGATGATGTTCACCGGCGTTAGTGTTCTTCCGATTTTTGACGTAAGGTTCCTTTTGTTTTTTTTTTCCATTTGTGGCACTTGAAAATCGTGTGCTCCGCATCATCTTCCTCGTCGCAGAAGCGGCAGTACGGCGAATCGATTATTTTAAATCTGTGTAAATGCTTTTGGAAGTCCCCGTGTCCTGATATGGCTAGTGTTGTACAGTGTGTGATTTCTCCGTGCTTCTATTCTGTCCATGTTTTTATCATCGGTATTTCGTTATCTTCTTCATCGGAGTCGTTTTGTTCATCTGGCTGTTTGCGGCTGGCTATCCCATCTTTCCTGCCATTTATTTATTATTTTCTCTCTTTCTTGTCCTCTGTTTTCAGATCCTGCGTCGGATGTGTTGGACCTTTTTTCAATTAGAAGGTCTATAGGTGGTGTTCGCGTAATGACTTGTAGTGCTTCGGTAGAAGCTGTCCTATATGCTTGTGATATTCTCATTAGTAGTTTGCGTTGAACTCTTATGTTATTATGAATTTATAGTTTATGAATTTGATCGCATTTTGCCAGATAGGTGTTCCGTATAGTAGTGTGCAATACACAATTGACGTCAGTACTTTCCTTTTATCCTCCTTCGCTCATCTTATGTTGGGCATGATCATGTTTAGTCTTTTGACCGTACCTTCCGTTTTCTTGACGGTTTCTATAATATGTATTGGGTCATTCTAAGGTCAGTGTCGAAATATACCCCAAGATATTTTTTCGCAGGCATCGTCTCTATGTCATTGTTTCCCACTGTTATCGTCAAGTGCCGCACTTTGCGTCTTCCCACTATCATTACGGCCTCCGTTTTTTCTGGAGCCAGTTTCAGTTTTTTCATATCCATCCATTGTTGTATTTTGCTGATCGCCGTTTAGGTTGTTTGTCTAATTTATTCAGCCGTCATACCGCTAACGACCAATGCTATATCATCTGCGTACCCTATGAGGGTTACTTCTTTTGGCATTTTTATTTTAAGGACTCTGTCGTAGCAAATGTTCCATAACGTGGGTCCCAGGACAGAGCCTTGGGGGAACTACGCACGTTACTTCCATCTCACCACTTTCCCCTACCAATACTGTTCTTTCTTCCAGGTAGCCTTGAATCAATCTTATTAAGTATGGTGCTATTTTCCTTCTCTCTAATTCTACTACTATTTCTCTCCACGGCGCAGTTAAAAGCGTTTTTTACGTCCAGAGTCACTAGCAGGCGGCATTTCGTCTTTTATATGCTCCGGTGTTTACGCTTTCTGCAATGTCCTGCACTTTTTTCATCTTTCTTTTCTGAAACCGTGTTGCAGATTTGCCAGTACACCTGTTTTTTTTTCTACTTCTTCAGTTAGTCTTATGTTTAATAACTGCTCGAGTAGCTTCCCCATTGTGTTAAGAAGACACAACGGCCTATACGTAGTAGTTGTTTTTTCCATCTTTCTGCCTTTCTCGATTAGTACCAGCCGCGATTTTTTCCACTCTCTTGGTTCCTCGCCTTCAACTAGGTGGTGGTTCATGACGTCTAGGCAGGACTCTTTTTGCGTCTGGGCAAAGATTTTAGCGATTTCCGGTGTTATATTATCCGGGCCTGGAGCTTAGTTCGTTTTTTGTCCTTTGTACTGCTCTTTCCATTCTGTCCAGAGTGAAGAGGAGGATCTCCTGTTCTTCTAACGACGGCTTATTCCAGATTACTTTTGGGTTTTTTTGTGCTTCCGTCATTAGATCTACGTCAGTCTTTTGTATTCTTTGTAGCACCCTCAGTTTTTTACATGCTATTTTATAGGCATCTCCCAATATAACGTTGTTCAGTTCCACTATCAGTTCCCTTCATGCTTTCTCTTGTTGTGTTTTTATAGCTTTTTCCAGCTCGTTCCTTTTGCTTTGTACTGTTACCACATCGTCCGAGGGATTACAGAAACAAACCCCATTACAAATTCTTAGAGAATTCTAAGAGAAAATGAGATTTGGAATCTTTTATAATCCATACCTGGAAGGATCTATTATAAGCGGCCCATGGTCGCTACAGTGGAAATAAACCCCCATTGTGAAAGACTCTAAGAAAATGTTTAAATTAAAAATGTCTAGAATGTAGAATGGTTTCTTCATTTGTTGTATCATCTTAACTAAAACTCTTATTGGAAGGCCCTTTATATATACACAATATAAATTAATAGTATGACTAAATAAAGCGTTAGAACAGCTTCGAGTTTTAAGTCTAAATACGCATTGCATCGCTTTAATCTTACTATTTCGTACTTCTGATCGTTTAACTCGAGAAGTAACGACTTAATATGTGTCTCTTGGTTCACTAACTGTAATGCTCTCAATGTGCTCTTTTTAAGTTCAAAGGCATCAACAAGGCACTGCATCGCATCAATGATGACAGTGGAATTTCGTCCTCAGAGAATACTGCTTGCTCACTAGAACGGCGGAGGCACAAGTTGAAAGAGACACCATCAAGATCTCTGCAACTCGAGGGTGCCCACAGGGCGGTGTGTTATCACCACTGCTGTTGAGCCTAGTAGTTGACGAACTACTCGCTAGGCTGAACGGCCTAGACATTAAATGTCAAGGTTACGCCGATGACATAGTCATAATAGCCAGAGGAAAGTTTGAGAAGGAACTGAAACTTTATCCGAGCAAAGCTACGGTAATACTCTTTACTAGGAAGAGAAGCTTAAACTGCTTACACAACCATATTGTTAGATGGGAGAGCAGAGAATACAACAAGCAGGAGATAAAGTATCGCTAGATAGTAAACTCCTATGGAACAGGCACGCTGAAGCAACGGTAGGAAAAGCCAAAAGCGGTTTAATGGTATGCAGAAATCTGACAGGGAAAACGTGGAGTTGTAATTCCACAATCCTGCGATGGATTGTGATCCTACGATCACTTGCGGGGCAGTTGCGTGGGGAAGTAAATATGTCAAATATTGACGTCACAGCGACAGTTTCAAAAAATGAATTATAAAAATTATTTGTAAATTTGCTATTTCGCAATTGTGAACAAACTGATATTATAATATTTGACATTTTTGTAACTTAGATCTCACACTGAGTAACATGATATGCGACATGTGTTAAAATGTCAAATATTAACGATGCAGTGACTGTTTCAAAAAATGAATCAAATTTTTTTTAGATATTATTTTACTGATGTTATAATATTTGTTATTTCTATAAACTAGATGTCACACTAAGAAACATGATATGCGATATCTGTCAAAATTACAAATATTAACGTCATAGCGACAGTTTCAAAAAATGAATAGTCAAAATTGTATGTAAATTTGCTTTTTCGCGATTTTACAGAGACTGTCAAACTGATGTTAAAATAGTTGTCGTTTCTATAAAGTAGATGTCACACTGAGTAAAAACACACTGCTTGTGTGAAAATGTTAAATATTAACGCCACAGTGACAGTTTCAAAAAATTATATCGCAAACATTGTAAATTTGCTTTTTCGCGATTTTAAAGGAACTGTCAAACTTATGTTGTTATATTTGATATTTCTATAAACTAGATGTCACACTGAGTAACGTGATGTGTGACATGTGTCAGAATGTCATATATTTACGTCACATCCACAGTCTTAAAAATGAATTTTAAAAATTCTTCGTAAATGGACTTTTTCGCGATTGTGAAGAAACTGTCAAATTGAAGTTGTAAATTTTGACATTTCTGTAAACTAGATGTCACTCTGAGTAACATGATATATGATATATGTCAAAATGTCAAATATTAACGGCACAGTGACAGTTTCAAAAAATGAATTTGTAAGAAGTTGATTCGGCAATTTTCTTGCCGAATCAACTTCTTACAAATATAGTTGATTCTTATACAAATTTAAAAATTTGCTTTTTCGCGATTGTAAAGAAACTGTCAGTAGCGTCGGATAATCGGGCGAATGCCCGGGGCCCACGAGCTAGGGTAGGGGCCACAAAGGCTGTGGGTGGGCCCATTTTGGGACCCCCCCCCCCATTTTGCTGAAATTAAAGCAAGGAAAATAAAGTTCAATTTTGTTTTTCTTTTATATTAATATATTATATTTTTTCTATACATATGTTCCTTTCTTGTATATATTAAAAATTAAAGAATTTATTTTTTTATTCACTTTTTTATTTATTGGGGGCCCCATCGCAATATATATGCCCGGGGCATCAAAAACCAAACGACGGTTCTGGAAACTATCAAACTGATGTTAACCCCTTGACATACGAATAAAATTCGCGTTGACGTGTCGATATACATGTGATCTTATCACAAATATATGACGTCTTAGAGACGTCATTGTATGTCAAAGGGTTAACCCCTTGACATACGAATAAAATTCGCGTTGACGTGTCCATATACGTGTGATCTTATCACATATACATGACGTCTCAGAGATGTATATCAAAGGGGTTAAAATAATTGTCATATTTGTAAACTATATGTCAAACTGAGTAATGTGACAAGTGTCAAAATGTCAAGTATTAATGTCACAGCGACAGTTGCAAAATATGAATAGTTTTTAGAGATTAAGAACCAGTTTTACGAGCGATATTATCGAACGTCAACTGTTATTACATAGACGTATTACATATCATTTTAAAGCTAATTTAATCTAGTTTACGGATTTTATTAACTTATTACAAAATAACTTTTATTGTCGTAAATATCGCCATTTTTGTAAGACGCTTAATATTTTGCAAAAAAATTTAGTTTTACTTGTATCTCAGTTAATTCCCACATGATGTTATTGTGTAACATCTCATTTTGTAGGAAATTTAATCCAGTATAAGCACATTTTTGTCTCATATAAATATTGTTAATACTTTCAAAGATATAAGGAGTTTACGAAATTGTTTGTATGCATGCCATATTCAATTTTCAAACGTCGATTGTTACCTAAGTGTTAATACGAGATAGATGTTTTTTGTATCATTTTAAAGGTAATTTAGTCTAGTTTATGGATTTGGATTTCTAGGATATGGATGAGTTTGGAATGTAAACTCATTCCAAAATTTCTTGTATTTTAAAAAATATCGCCTTTTTTTCTGACACGTTTACTATTTTGAAACATTAATTTTGCTTAGCTCTTATCTCACTTAATTAAAGCACAATTTCATTATGTGATACTTCATTTTGTAGATAATTTAATCTAGTTTAAGCGCATTGTTGTCTCATTTAAATATTGTATATATTGTAAGTTATAAGGAATTTTTGAAATTGTTACGCACACGGCGTAGTAAATTTTCAAACGACGAGAATGAACCTTGTGATACGCGTTTTAGTTCATGGATGCGCTATGGATGGCTTTGTCACCTAAACTAACCGATAGATGGCACTTAGCAAACAAAGTTTTAACACTACGTAGAAATATTACATATCATTTTAAAGCTAATTCATAAGTATTCATAGGCCAATGATAGTTATTTGCTTATTAACATACTTTTATTGCTATTATTAACATATGTTACTTACTTATTTACATTACAGGTGCTCAGTGCCTATCTATCTATCTATCGTCAATTAGTTTAAGCGATAAAGCCATCTTAAGCGCATCCACGAATTAAAACTCTTATCACAAGGTTCATTCTTATTCGAGCTAAGTGAGAGTTAAGAGCTAGAATACGTTTAAACTTTGTTTGTGCCTGACGAAAAACGAAGGAAGCCGTCTCCAAAGTAAGTAAATAATTACATTTTAACCTGTGTATTAATTACCTGTGTAAAAATTAAGTACAAATATTAATTACATTTAATTCTCATAACTAATTACTTGTTTTTTATCTGTTTTTTTTTAAATTTAAATTAATTAAATAATTTAATTAAGATTGAATCAAATTGAGCATTTCTTAGAATCATTTTTGTACATATTTTAAGCCTTTCTAATTTAAAACTTTCTAATTTTATTGTATCCTTTGCTTAAGAATTAAACTAATTTTCGTTTCTCGACTCGCACGTGTTCCTTTTTATGTGCGCCTTTCTGTAAAAAAACTTCGATCATAGAACAAAAAATCTTGAATATCTCCTTATAAGATAAAATGCGCAGGGTCACAGCCAAAATTGAAGCCAAGTGAGCGTCTGTAAGAATAATTTTTGTAAATATTTTAAGTCTTTCTAATAATTTTATTGTATCCTTTCCTTAATAATTAAACTAATTTTCGTTTAACTCTTATAACTCGGAAAATCACAACGAAATTTTTATGATAATTTATGGAGAAATTCAAAAACGAAGTAGGAAAATTCATTTGGAAAATTTGTGTAATTTCCTTTATTTGTTTTTCAAGAAATTAAGGTTAAAGTTTGGTTGATTTTACAACGTTTGACCTTAATTTCTTGAAAAAAAGGAAATGCCACAAATTTTCCAATTGAATTTTCCAACTTCGCTTTTGAATTTCCTCATAAATTTTTATGAAAATTTCATTGTGATTTTTCGAGTTATAAGAGAATTTCCACGACGACCTCAAGACAAGTCTTAAAACTACACGTTAGTCTTACAAATTTTTCTTTCTAACTTTCCAAAAAATTTTCCAAAATTCAAATATTTGTTAGAAGTAAATTCAGTGTTAAATTTAGAATGAAAATCTGAAAGAAAATTTGCAATGGCCCTGCTGGTTCTTCCATAAACTTTTGCAAACTTTGACCTTAATTTCTTGAAAAACAAATAAAGTAAATTCCACACATTTTTCAAATGAATTTTCCTACTTCTCTTCTGAATTTCCCCATAAATTTTCATGAAAATTTTGTTATGATTTTGCGAGTTATAAGAGAATTTCCACGACGACCTCAAGAAAAATCTAAAAATTACATGCTAGTCTTACAAATTTTGCTTTCTAATTTTCCAAAAAAAATTCCAAAATTCAAATATTTGATAGTAGTAAACTCAGTATTAAATTTGGAATGAAAATCTGACAGAAAATTTGTAATTTTCTGGCTGGTTTTTCCATAAACTCTTCCAAACTTTCACTTTAATTTGTTGAAAAACAAATAAAGAAAATTCCACAAATTTTCCAAATTGATTTTCCTACTTCGCTTTTGAATTTCCCAATAAATTTTCATGAAAATTTCGTTGTGACTTTCTTAGTTATAAAAGAATTTCCACGACGAACTCAAGAAAAGTCTTAAAATTACACGTTAGTCTTACAAATTTTTCCTTCTAACTTTCCAAAAAATTTCCAAAATTCAAATATTATTCTGGACTAGATAGAGAAGACTAGACGGAGAAGACTAGACAAACCAGACTAGACAGACAAGACTAAGACAAAAAAAAACTTCGTCTAGTCTAGGACTAGAATGGACTAGACAAGATTAGTTCAAGTAGATTTAAATATTAAAGGTTTTATTTTTTTCCAGAGGGCCAGGTTGTTGTGCAACATAAGAACTCTTGTCGTATTTGCCAGAAGTAGATAATGGAAGGGCTAACCATTGTGTGATCAGTCCTCCGCCGTCACCGTGGTCCTGGCCAGGACGAAGAGACATGAAAAAGGTGCCACAACAAAACGGGAAGCAAAAAGATGCCAGGTTTTACTTGAGGAGAATTATCGACTTCACAGAATCTCCAAAGAAATACCGCAAGGAAGACGAAGGCAACCTGTTGATATCTTCGTTGAGTAACAACAATATTGAAGATTTGAAGTTATTTTCGAACGTGATTTCACCCGCGACGAAGATCCAGATTGCTCACATAGAATATTCTGTGTGAAAGAGAAGTTCAGGAGCTCCGAGGCGAGAAGAAGAAAGTGATGATGGGAGACGTCACCGAGATCGAGGAGCACGAATGGAAGAAGAAGAACGAGATCATCAGCGAAGTCATCTCGAAGATCGAAGCGGAACCGAACGAGGAGCTACAGAAGATCATGAAGAGCGAAGAGGATTGAGAAATGTTGAAGAAAGAGTTTGGAAAAAGAAGAAATTTTGACGGCAGTTGATGGAGCTCTGAAGAAACTTGAAGTGGATCATTCAGATGCTGTAGAAGATCAAGGTGCAACGCTTCGTGGGTTGAAGAAAACTGGGGCAGATTTGAAGAAATCACAAGGGAATGAAGTGAAAATTGTAGAAACTCATTCCGTTGCTGATGAATATAAGGCTATCGACCACCTGGAAACCGCTGAAGATTATGCCGCAGCGTTAACTGATGGATTGAAGAAAACTGGAGCAGATTTTAAGAAATCACAAGGAGAGAAAGTAAAAATTCCAGAAAACCATTCTATTGCCGATGACCATACGGCTGTCGACCACCTGGAAACCATTGAGGATCATGGCGCAGTGTTAAACGATGGAGCAGATTTGAAGAAATAACCGGAAGGCGATGTGAAAATTGCAGAAGAACAATCGAATGGTGATGAAGTCAAGGCTATTTATCATTCGAAGACAGTCGAAGATCAAGGTGCATCGTTCATTGATGGCTTGAAGAAATCTGGAGAAGATATGAAGGAATCGCAAGTAGAAGTGGTGAAAATTGAAGCAAATCATTCGGTAGATGATGAAGATAAGGCTATATCATCCTTATCTTCATCCTAATCATCCGAAAATCTTTGAGAATCAAGCTGCAATTGTGTCTGATGGATTGAAGAAAAGATGGTTAGTTCAGGAAGAGTAACTCAAACAAAAGCAACTGGCACAAGGCTCAAAGAAGGAAGAATTAACAACAGGTAACTAAACATTTACCAATCCACTTATATATAAATTAACACATATTTCTCTTTAATTTAGATCAATATCTACATTGCGGCTAGTTATTCGGCAACTAGGTGATAGTCAGGCAGGACAAACCACCATTTAGGATCGTGGCGCCGTGTTAACTGCTGGATCGAAGAAAACTGGAGCAGATTCGAAGAAATCGCAAATAGATGAAGTGAAAATTGGAGAAACGCATTCTGTTGCTGATGAAGATAAGGCTGTCGACCACCTGGAAACCATTGAGGATCATGGCGCAGTGTTAAACGATGGAGCAGATTTGAAGAAATAACCGGAAGGCGAGGTAAAAATTGCGGAAGAACAATCGGATGTTGATGAAATCAAGGTTATATATCATTCGAAGACAGTCGAAGATCAAGGTGCATCGTTAATTGATGGCTTGAAGAAATCTGGAGAAGATATGAAGGAATCGCAAGGGGAAGTGGTGAAAATTGAAGAAAATCATTCGGTTGATGATGAAGATAAGGCTATCGACTACCTGGAAACTATTGAGGATCATGGCGGAGTGTTAACTGATGGATTAAAGAAAACTGGAGAAGAAGATTTCAAGGAATCACCGGAAGGCGAGGTGAAAATTGCGGAAGAACGATGAAGTCAAGGCTATCGATCATTAGAAAACAGACGAAGATCAAGGTGCATCGCTAATTGATGACTTGAAGAAATCTGGAGAAAATTTGAAGGAATCGCAAGGAGAGCAAACGTTTCTGTGCGCTGGTAGGAAATGCAAGATCCGACGGGCAGACCGGTTTTGCACACTCCTGACGCTAATAACAACACGTTAATTGGTTAGCTAAAATTAGTTAACATTGTATATATCATGCTGTTCAATGTATTTTTATTTTCTTTAATTGTATTTTTATTGCATTTATTGTGTTATTATGCTAATGTATCTATTGTATTAATCGTATTCAGATATTTATTGAGTTCATGTATTTATTTTGACCATCCCATCCATAAATGATGGAAAGTGATGAAACGAAATTGATCCTTTCACACCAGAAACATCAACCGACTCCTTTTCAGAGCCACAGTTAACAATTACCTTTGCAATTATAGAGGGCATATCATCTGTCAAAGAAGAACTACTGCAAAACCTTTGTATCCAGCATACAGGAGACACATAGAAGCTATAAAATGCACAGCCCAAAATTAAAGGGAATGGTCCTTGCAATAGAAAGACCTCATGATAAGTATGGAAGCGTCATCTTTGTCCATCCAGATGTTCAAGTCCTCTCCACGGCACTCACGGAGGAAATCGACATTAAAATTTTCAGCCAACAGTACGATTGCATCTCTGTATAAACTACCTGGCGCTGATTTCATCATCAATAACCCATCCAATTTCCAAACTAAAAGCAAATTGTGATTGACGACTTCAACAGCGAAAAGCTGCATATGGGGATATGATCTTGAAGATAAGAATCGAAGAGCAGTGCAAGGAATAAATCACCTTACCCTGATCTACGATGCAAGACAGTCTGCATCATTCAATAGTAGGAGATGGAAACGAGGTTACAACCCTGACCTCATTCTCAGCAGTAACAGAATCAGCGAACTATGTTCTCCAATACCTAACACTGTGCCAATATGCTAAATATTTGCTGCGGTTATACCTCAGAAGGTGCTATTCCACAGGAGGTATAACTTCAAGAAAGCTGAATGGTCGATATTTGCAGATATGTTGGACATCGAAGTGAACCCACACCTGAATCCTATGATATCTTTAACGTCAACTGTAAAGAAGTGCTCCAGAAGGTCTATACCTCGCGGCTGCCAGATTTCATTTATACCTGGTGTCACATCAGATGAAGCTGCCGTACTCACAAAATATAGGAAGTTATTTGAAGAAAACCCTTTCAGTGAATCAACAGTAGAAGCTGGGAAAAGACTCATCTCCCTCATTGGACAACCAAAACGGGATCAATGGGCTAGAACTATAGAAGACCTGGATCTGAGAAGAGACAAACATAAGGCATGGAGACGTCTAAGCAATGATCCGACAAAGACCTCTGTACATTATAACACCGCCAACCAAATCGCATGTCAGCTTTTGATGGTCATCCATTGCATTGATGATCATCCAAGCATTGGACAAGCCCATTCACAAGCACAAAGTGCCTGGACATTCAAGAGGAAAGTAACGATCTTACAATACCACTCAGAATGGAAGAACTGGAGAAGGCCATCAAACAAACCACAGAATCCTATGAGATCTTCACCACAACTGTAAAGAAGTGCTCCAGATGGTCTATACCTCGCGGCTGACGGACTTCATTTGTACCTGGTGTCACATCAGATGAAGCTGCCTTAAAGAATTCTTCTTCTTAGTACGTCGCCTCGCTAACGAAGGTTGGCGATCCAACTGGCATGAAACCGCACCAAATCTCTACAGATGTCCGTCTGAACCATCGACGCAGATCCTTTAGCCATGAGCTCTGCCGTTTGCCCACAGATCGTTTCCTCACGATCTTTCCTTCGATGAGAAACTAGTACCGCTCCTCTCTCATAACGTCATGGTTGTGCATAGTTTCCAGTCGGTCGATAGCCTTATCTTCATCAGGAACAGAATGAGTTTCGCCAATTCTCACTTCATCTACTTGTGATTTCATCGAATCTGCTCCAGTTTTCTTCAATCCATCAGCTAACACTGCGCCATGATCTTCAACGATTTCCAGGTGGTCGATAGCCTTATCTTCATCAGCAACAGAATGAGTTTCTCCAATTCTCAATTTCTCTCCTTGTGATTTCTGATAACGTGCCCGATGTATTGGAGCTTTCGTTCTTTGATGGTTGTCAGCAGTTCTTTATCTTAAACTCCTATTTACCTATTCTCCTTAACACTTCTACCTATTCTCATTAACACTTCTATGCGGCTATACAAGTACATCAATGCGGCTCTCCATTGATTGGCAGAACGTCCAGCTCTCGGAGCCATAGAGTAGCACTGGGAAGATATAACAGCGCAATATGCGGAGCTGTAGGGTTAGATCTCTACTGGTGAAGAAGTTCTTTATGGAGACTCACAGAATACAGGAAACCCTTTCAAAAAGACAAACAAAACGGGAACAATGGACTAGAAGTATAGACGACTTGGATCTGAGAAGAGGCAGCCATAAGGCATGGAGATTTTTAAGACGTCTAAGCAATGATCCGACAAAGACGGACAAGAATCCGACAAGAACGTTACAACATCACCGCCAACCAAATAGCACGTCAGCTTTTGATAAACGGCAAGCCCATCCACACGCATAAAGTGCCCAGACATTCAAGAGGAAAGTAACGATCTTACAATACCACTCAGAATGACAGAGTTGGAGAAGGCTATCAAAACAACCAGCTTGGATGACATTCGGACAGAACAAGTTAAGCATTTCGGCTTAAAAACAAAGGAATGGATACTCCACCTCTTCAATAACTGCATGAAGAATTTTAAAATCCCAGAGATATGGTGAAAGCGTCTTGTGATGGCTCTGTTGAAACCTGGCAAAGCAGCAACCCGAAGAACTTCAGACCAGCTACACTCCTGTGTCACCTCTACAAACTACTAGAGAGAATGATTCTGAATCGCTTTATACCCGAAATTGATCCTCTGCTGATACCCGAATAAGCCGGATTTCGTCCCGGCAAAAGCTATACTGGACACTTGCTGAAACTTACACAGTTCGTATAAGATGGTCTCGAAGCAGCTAAGGTAACTGGAGTGGTATTTGTTGATTTATCGGCAGCCTACGACACTGTTAACCATCAGCTCCTACTAGCTAAGGTTTACACGTTGACTAAGAACTCCAGGTTCATTGCCATTCTCCTGCAGAATCGGAGGTATTTTTTGGATTTTCAAGAAGAATGTCCTATCCTTCAATTCAATATAGTCTGAAGTCAAAAATTCTGCGACTACAGTCAGAAGTCATAATGTCTGTGACCACAGTCTGAAGTCATAAAGTCTGTCACTATAGTCTGAAGTCATAAAATCTGTCACTATAGTCTGAAGTCATAAAGTCTGTTACTAAAGTCTGAAGTCATAAAGTCTGTCACTATAGTCTGAAGTCATAAAGTCTGTCACTACAGTCTGAAGTCATAAAGTCTGTCACTATAGTCTGAAGTCATAAAGTCTGTCGCTATAGTCTGAAGTCATAAAGTCTGTCTCTATAGTCTGAAGTCATAAAGTGTGTCACTATAGTCTTTTTTTTGCACGTGCTGGAGGTGAAAATCTGCAAACAGACAACACCCGACCCGTGCCGAGTGGTAGTGTGATGCTGCCCCCAAAAGGGGCGACCCACTAAAAAAAACCCACCATTCAGACCCCCCCAGCCAAAACCGGAGAAAACGTGATGGAATCCAAAATTTGGCATAAATTCATCACGTTCCTCCCCCTTTCATATCCAAAGCATTAATCCGCATTCATTCGTTGTGCCGGGCGCGCCGTTATTCGCCGTGCCCCCCCCCCCCCCCTCACATCAGAGTTTACAATAAATTTGTGCGCCCCCTTCGCACTAAGGGGGTCCCGGCGATGGCACGCTCGGCTCGCGCGTAGCAACCCCTCCGCCCGCCTTACGCTCGTCCCTTTCATCCTTCTCCTTTCTCCTCATTATATATCCTGTCATTCCAGCCAGCACGCCCCATTCATACTCACTGCGGAGCATGATTCTCACCATACTCTCCTTGTTTACATTCTCTCCCACCTTGCATGCTGCGGCGCTCCTCATTCTCTCCCATCTCGTACACTCGAAGATGGTATGCTCCGCAGTGTCCTCAGTCGCTCCACAATACCTACAGTGCGCCTCAACCAGTTTCCCGATGCGCACCAGGTATGACCCAAAGCAACCATGCCCCGTAAGCGCCTGGGTGAGGTGATAATTCACCTCCCCGTGCCCACGGTTGACCCATTCATCGATAGTCGAAATCAGTTGCCTGGTCCAGGCTCCCTTTTCCGACCCCTGCCATAACTCTTGCCATACACGCATTGTTTTTTCCCTTTCATTTCTAGGGTCATTACCTCCCCAGACTCTCACCCTTTCATGCGCCAGAAGGTCGGGATAACTCCAGCAACGACCGCCACGGCGTCGCCAGAAACAGTCCTGTATGCGCTGCACACACGCAGCAGCATACACCTTTGCACTCTCATCAGTCTCGCTCTATAACATTCAATCCTGAACGCATTTATCCATGTCGGCACCCCATACAGGAGAATGGAGTGCACGACTGCATTCATAACCCTCCTCTTGGAGGCCAACGGCCCACCTATGTTGGGCATCAGCCGTCCAAGGGCTTTCACGCATGCTGTAGCCTTGCTCACCACCCGGGTGACCTGATCGGACACCCTGACATTTCGCTGAAGCTCTACCCCAAGGTATCTTACAGATTCCCGAGCCGGTACGTCAACTGTCCCCATTCGCACGATCAGTTCACGCAGCTTTCTTCTTCCAATTAGCAGGACCGCCTCGGTTTTGTGGGGAGCCAGAGCAAGCCCTTTTTCCCCCATCCACCGATCAATCCTACTAATTGCCTCATTCATTATCGCTTTCAGACTTTCTTCCGTTCTTGCGACAGCGACCACCGCTAAGTCATCAGCGTACCCTTCGAGTGTAACCCCGTCTGGCAGCCTCAATCTCAGAACCTCATCATAAAATATGTTCCACAGTATCGCCCCAAGAACCGAGCCCTGTGGAACACCCGCACTCATTTTGAAGATTTTACCTTCCACAGTCACTATCTCCCTATCATTCAAGTAGCTTCCCACCATCTTTCGAAGGTAGGGAGCTACCCCCTTTAGTTCCAAAGCCTCCATGATTCCGCCCCATGGGACCGAATTGAAAGCATTTTTCACGTCTAGGGTTACAAGCACGCAGTAGCTACGGGTACGCCATGGACCCGTATTTGCTAATCTTGCTCTCTCTATCACACGCATCATTGCGTTCACCGTAGTGCGGCCGCCTCTGAACCCATACTGTTCCTCTGAAAGACCCCCTGCCCTATCGAGATCCTCATTTATCCTAGCTCCGATCATACTCTCAAACATCTTCGCTATCCCATTCAGTAGGCAGATTGGCCTGTAATTGGCTTCTTCTCCTTCTTTTCGCTCTTTTTCAATCATCACCAGTCTCGCTCTCTTCCACTCTTTGGGGAAACTGCCATTCCTCAACAATTCATTCATCATGCTCAAGCACATGTCCTCGCACACATGCCCAAACACCTTGCACGCTTCGGGTGGAACAACATCAGGACCCGGCGCTTTTCCCTCCTTCATCCGGCCAACTGCACACTGCAGTTCGGCCGAAGTAAAAAGGGGCGCCGATCTCCATCCCATAGGTTCAAGCCAGTTCATTCGCTCATGTACTGGGAACAGCTTCTTGACTTCCGTCATTAGGCTATCCCCCCGGAGAGTATTAACCCTTTGCGCAATTTTCCTGGTGACGATCTTATAGCCGTCACCCCAGATGTTATTATTCACCTCTTCGCAGAGCACTCTCCAAGCTTCTTGTTTGGAGTTCGCGATGGCTCTGCGAAGTTCCCTGCGCGCCAAGTTATAGCTCCTTCTGCACTCCTCACGCACTTCCTCATTTGCTCGCCTATTACTCCTTACCATGCATCTCCTTTCACGCAAACAGGTTTTACGCTTCTCAGCTACCTGCTCATTCCACCAGTAAACTGGCTTCCTGCCTCTGACGCCCCTCCGTTTTCTCCGAAACACCGCATCACAGGCCTCGTGAAGAACTGCTTCGCAGGAGCTTCGCAATCCATTTTCGAGGCCTGTCCTTTCAGCCAGCTCTTTCATGACGTCTCCCAATCTTTCTAGTAGACTCTTGTCCTCTCTCCATCCATTTGTTTCAATTGCAACCGGTCCCTCAGAAACAACCTCTCGTACGTCGAAGAGAATATCCTGGTGATCACTCAGATTCTCTCCCTCTCTGACACGCCACTCTTTCACTCTGCCTGCAATCCGTGAGGTGCTAAAAGTGATGTCTATGAAAGACATACTTTCGCCCCGCACGAAGGTTGGCACATTCCCACGGTTGTGAACCACCAGGTCCTCCTCTGCCAGCCACTCTTCCATCATTCTCCCTCTCTCATCCTCTCTAGGGGATCCCCACCAAGCGGACTTGGCGTTGAAATCCCCCCGACAACAATATCTTTGGACCAGCTTTTCATACTGGTCCTTAGCTCATCCATAAAAGCTACAAACTGCTCTAACGTTATGTTAGGCGAGATGTAGCACCCATACAGGACCCAGTTTTCCCATTCAACCCACACATATCCATTTCCACATCCACACTTAACCATAGGATTTTCCGATTGGAAAATCCTCATAGCAACATTCGTACACTGGTCCACGTGCCAGCCACTGGTCCACTCTCACATCATGCACCGTCTTCCATACCAGCTCCATTGCAGCCGCACTCCTATTTCAGTTCTTCTGCAATACTAGCATATTCTGTTTCTTTGGGACGCCCCTTTCATACCTTCCCTGCACAGTTTCCTGTACGCAGGGCAGTCCATGGAGTACGCCCTATGCCCACTCACTCCGCACACGAAGCACTTAGCCTCTTTGGCTGTGCACTCGTGTGCTTTGTGCCCACATTCATCGCATCGCAATCACGCATCCTTTCGCTCTATTCCCTTGCATGCTGCAGCCAGGGGCCCAAAACCAAGGCATCTGTAGCACCTGATCGGCTTCTTGTCTTCGGTCACTCGGCACATGATCCATCCAACTTTTATTCTTCCTTTCTCCTGTATGGTTTGTGCCGCTCTTACTGGAAGAGTGACAACTGCCATACTGGCCCCTCCGCGCACTGTGCGGAGAGACTTTACCACACACTCCTTACATTCAGCGGCCTTCTGAATGGCTCCTTTCACCTCATCGGTGGTGGTAGCCTCATCGATGCCCCTAACAAGGACACTTCTGAGCCCCACCTCCGTCCTGACATCCCTTACAGCCTCAGTCACTAGGGCCATTCGCTCTGTCAGTCGCTTCTTTTCCCCATCATCATTCACTCTGACGATGAGGTCTCCAGCGTGAGTTTTCCTCATCGCCTTTACATTTATGTCATCCATATCAACTTCCTTCTTAAGGAGATTCACCATATGGGCGTAAGAAACACCCTCTGCCCTCCTCACCAGTAAGGTTTCTGCCTTTCTGGTGCCTCCGGCCCCTTCCACTCTGGGCTTTTGGCCCTCCGCATTCATCCAGCACAGGGTTATCTCAACTCCTGTGCCACGCCACACGCATTCAGCCATCTTTCGTACCAGCCACATATTAAGGTTACCAGCCACACCGATAGCGAACCTCTTTCTCTCAGTCTTCTCACAAAGACCTTTCATTCGTAATAAGGTCTCGAACGCCTTTTCTTCGGCGCCCTCGACCTTATTATCATCCAGATGGGCGATGAAGTGGTACTTCCTCTCGGAGTCCAACGACTCATCGCCTCCCATGCATACAACATTCTCGCTCTTGATGTAGGCCACGGAGCCTACATTCAAGACTTGAGCCACCCGCTTGGCCTGGGGTAGCTGGTCGAGCATCCCCCAGCCCAGTTGTCCACAGTTATCCCCTTTCTCTCCTGCAACCAACAGGAGTACATCCTCGTCCCTGACCAAAGGAGAGCCCTTAGCCATCTTCACCACAGTGAAGGCGTTCTCGGACCACCTCTCCCTGGCCAGGGACATGTACTCCTGCACATTCATGCCCGGCTTCAGCGCACTGGCGATACTATATTCAGCCTCCGTTTGGGTGCTGACTTCCTTGCATGCCACACTTACTGTTTGGACTTCGGTGTCGTATAACACCTTTTCAACGGGCAGGAAACGGTGCTCTTCCAGCCAAGTGGTCACCGAGTTGCGGGAAAAGACATTAGTTGTCTTTTTAACTCGTGCTGCCGCGTCTTTAACTTCCTTCTTAATGCTACTGCCTCCAGCAATAGCCCTTTCCAAGTCCTCAACTTGTCTGATAAGTGCTCCAATCGCTTCTACGATTGTAAAAGCGATCGAGCACTCCGTCTTCTTGTACGCGCCCACATCGTCCGTTGATCGGTCTGCCACTTTCCGTTTTTTATTGGTTTCCACAATAGATTGGCTTCTCGCCCGACTGTCCATTTCCCCTACATACACCCATACATACTTTTTGTTTTGTGAAAAAATCCATAGTGAATCCTCCACAAAACCAAAAATAAATTCAGAAAATTCTCCCCTCCTGGGGGTGTCACTATAGTCTGAAGTCATAAAGTCTGTCACTATAGTCTGAAGTCATAAAGTTTGTCTCTATAGTCTGAAGTCATAAAGTGTGTCACTATAGTCTGAAGTCATAAAGTCTGTCACTATAGTCTGAAGTCATAAAGTCTGTCTCTATAGTCTGAAGTCATAAAGTGTGTCACTATACTCTGAAGTAATAAAGTCTGTCACTATAGCCTGAAGTCATAATGTCTGTCTCTATAGTCTGCAGTCATAAAGTGTGTCACTATAGTCTCTCACTATAGTCTAAAGTCATAAAGTCTGTCACTATAGTCTGAAGTCATAAAGTCTGTCACTATAGTCTGAAGTCATAAAGTCTGTCACTATACTCTGAAGTCATAAAGTCTGTCACTATAGTCTGAAGTCATAAAGTCCGTCTCTATAGTCTGAAATCATAAAGTCTGTCACTATAGTCTTAAGTCATAAAGTCTGTCACTATAGTCTGAAGTCATAAAGTCTGTCGCTATAGTCTGAAGTCATAAAGTCTGTCGCTATAGTCTAAAGTCATAAAGTCTGTCTCTATAGTCTGAAGTCCTAAAGTCTGTCGCTATAGTCTGAAGTCATAAAGTCTGTCTCTATAGTCTGAAGTCATAAAGTCTGTCGCTATAGTCTGAAGTCATAAAGTCTGCGATTGTTGTCCTTTCTCTTGCATATATTAAACTTTAATCACAAATAGAACATGTGAATGTTACATGCGTTACATGGGAACAATATCCTTTGCGGAGTGGAAAATTTGTCCATTTTCCAATGAACAGTTGAAAGAAGCCTTCAAAAATTGAAACTTTTTGTTTTATCGCCAAATTTTCTTTTCATGTGTAAGAACAAAAAATTTTTCTTTCATCAAAACTAAAAAAGATCTTAAAGAAATGTATAAGGATCAAACTAAAGATTGATTATCAATTTACGTTTCTGTAAATAATTTGTGGTGCAAATGGGGTGTGGTAGTGTCTTCTGCATATGCAGTTACAGTCAGGCTATCACACTCAATTCCTACTGCTACGTCCTCGTCGGGCACCACGGACAACGTGAGCAACCTTGAGTGAGATACGGTAACCAACCCGTGTGGAGCTCAGGATCACGGCTAACGGAGAGGGAGATTTAGTTGGGTCCACTAGGACCCACTAAATTATTCAGCGTCTATTCACCAGTGGATGCGGCAGTAAGCTGTCTGCCTTACCGCAAGCGGCGCGCTAATATAAATATAATATATAAAAATCTTCCCTAGAACTGGGTTGTGTTCAATACTTCAAAGTAAAATGCCTAAATATAGGGACTCTTCATCAATCGAAATTTTCAATTCAGTATTCTCTGCAATACATAATTATTAAACAATATTTAATATTTAAAAAATTGTCTCTTTGTCGAGACCTTGGACTAGGTCTGATTTGTGCTTTTATACACAGAAAAATTTACAAGCATGATATATAAAATGTAATGCTTGTATAAAAGAAACTATCACCAAAAAAATATTAACAAAGGGGGGTTAGTAAAATGGTATAGAAAAGATGCTAGTAATGTAAACCTAAAGCATTTTCCGGCATAATTTTATAAAATTTTCTTTTGACTCTTCTTATGCAACTTACCAGGTCGTGGCAACGTATTTTGTTTCGTCAATTTTCCACGAGTACAACCTGCAATTGTTGAAGGTTTAGAATACAAAATATATACGGTGTGGTATTAAAGTTTGGAATCACACCAATAAATTCTTTATTTACTGCTTTTGGGATAATCGCTCTATTTTTTATATTTAGTCTATTTATCCGTCATGCAAAGTTATGAGAAAACTGCTGATTTCTTTCAGATCATATATCTTTAATATAGTTTTTGAAAATGTAAACACCAAGTCATAAAGTCTGTGACTACAGTCTGAATTGTTGCTCTTTCTCTGGAGTTTCGTCTTGGATATATTAAACTTTGATCACAAATAGAAATTGAGTTTTTTATTTACGGTTTGGAATTTACGTTTCTGTGGTTAATAAATGTTGGAACATTAAGAACAGCCGCAAGATTAAATCGTTGTTGAAGACGCTTCGTCTTTCTGTTACATGAGTTACATGGAAAAAATATCTTCTAGCGAATTGGAATATATTTGTACATTTCCTTTGCAGATTTAGAAAGAAAAATTCATTCTTATCGATTGAAGGCAGTTATTATATAACCCCGATAATATCGCCTGAAAGGTCCGTAGATGGGATCAACGTTTTCAGTTAACGATTTTATAATCGAATCAAACTGATGAACTAGTGTAAATCCATAACTACATTTGATAACGTGATGATTTTGCATCAATTATTTCGCTTGCTCTCTTATATTTTCAATTGTTGCTGGTTTAGAATACGAATTCAAATTTCTATATAATTTTTTTTATTAATTAATCAGGCAAGGACATAAATGCTGAAGTTTTTTCTGGGTCCAAAGTTATTTTATTACCTTTTCTTGGCCGCCCTGGCTTTCGGCGGGGGCTCAATTCCTGCGGACTCACTGCCACACCGGCTGGTGTGGCATATACTTTGTACATATATTTCAACAATGCTTCCAACATACAACGATCCACACCTTCCAATTGAATGGTATGGTGTGGACTTTTAGTCAATGTCAGAAGCTCTGTAAAGTACGGAATAAAAGCACATAGCATTATTTGATGCGCTTGGTGGAGAAAACCAGCCAACGCTTCTGTCAGCATTCTATGGTGATTTAACAATTTTTGAATCATGATACCTGTTGAATAAAATATTTATCCCTAATGTCTGACGGCGGGTGATACGAGAGAATCCCAGACATGCATTCGGAGATTTGTTCGAAAGTATAAAGTAATTGCAGAGTTAAGTTTATTAGTTCAGACAATTATTAACATAATCAGGTTTAGAGAGTATATGGTGTCCGAGTTATAAATCTATATTACATAAATACTATACATATTATTCCATATTTTTTTTATCTGAACTGGGAAGATCCTACATTTTATCAAGATGTCTAGTCGGATAAGAAGATGGTCCAGGCTTAGCGTCCGTTTATGGAGCGCCGCGCGTCCTTTCTTGGGTCTCTATGTGGCCTGGGGGTCCGATACGGAGCCGCTGCAGCTTCCCCCGCTGGGAGATGGGGTTCTCTTTCTCGCCGTTATGTTCTTGTATAGACGGCCGACACCGCCCTCGCTGGCTCTATGTCACAGAGTATCTTTGAGCCATATCACATCGTCCTGCGATATGTGGAATAATGGTGTAATAAAGCAAATAATTCTAAGAGATAATTTGTTTAATTTTATGTCTGGAATTAAGAAATGACCTACCTCTTGTTCATGGCAAGAGTGGATTCCAAGACTTTTGGGACTCATGTTATATATAAAGATTATTCTGGGGTCCATGATTTCTTTTGGAACCCTCTGTCTTCTTCCGCTCCCTGGTGCTTTTTTGCGTGAGTTTTAATATCCTTGACGTTTCGGTTGCATATCAAGCTGTATGATTTTTCGCTAAATGTTGGTGCTTTTGTTGTCTCTCCTCCTCGCCCATTCGCTATTGTAAGGTTTTGAAGATTATTCACTTTTTTGGCTGAAATAATAATTTATACTATTACTATTTGTTTCTATTTAATTGAAATTAACAAAGGAGTTGATAAATAGAGCCGCACTTTAGATCTGTTTATTTAAACACACAAATATATAAAATATAAGTTTGTACTCAGTTTAAAGATAGCAAGATGGTTTTTGAAATATAGTTTTCAGTTTCTCTCTCTCTTCGTCCCGCTACAGTTCCATTTCGTCTACACTTGTGCTTGATATTACACTAGTGAAGATTATTTTGATATTACACTAGTGAAGGCAGCTCTTACAGTTTTTATCGTGGCTGGTGAGCCACTATTGAGGGGAGGAGGTTTCCAGGCAGATTTATACTCTGATGACTTTGCCAGATCCATCTACAGGAAAACGGTGGCTTATTTTTACCACGTTCAGGGTTTGAACCCGGGACTTGCGGCTCCGTCTGACACCTTGACTACTAGGCCACCACCGCAATCAATTCAAGATTCAAGGTGCCTTTATGGTACGAAGTTAGTAGCTTTATTTATTGTCAGTGGGATTTTGAATGTATTCATTTTATATATTAAGCTTGTCGAAAGCCTTTGAGACGTCCAGGAGTACCGCTCCCATGACGTCCTCTGTTCAATGCGTCTATTATCGCTTCAGTTATTCTGGTACGTTGTAGAATGTTGTTGTCTCAATCCGTACTGTTCGTCGAAGATTATTTGGTTCTCGTTAACTATGTCTGTCAGCCGTTAAATGACTATAGTTTGTTCTAAATTGATAAATGTGATTATGCTTACTTTGGCAGCTGCCTACTCTTTTAAAAAACTATTAAAAGAACTGCGGAAATCATATATACTAGTGACATTATCTAGATTTATGAACGTGGACTGTTATGATACCATACTTTCACTTTCTTTCCTTGTAGATTCTTTGACTTTTTTGTTTGTTTTAGGATTAATTACTTTCTTTATAGCTCCACTAGTACTACTTAAACTAGTGGTGTTGGTGAAGATATGAAGTTCCTTCATCTTATCAAGATTTAACTCTATTAAAGACTGGTGATAAAAGACTATATGGTGTCTTGGTTATAAATCTATGTTACATGAATACTCTACATATTATTTCATATTTTATTTTATTGTCTAAACTAAGAAAACACACGAAATGGCGCATCTTATTACATATATTTCTCATACGAAAGACAGATACTTGTCTCTGAGTGAAATGACTGGGCGAGGACAATCTAACTGTATCGCTACCGGCATAACGTTCTTCCGCGTTGCCACACCGTTGACACGTTTACTCTATAGCGGATGAGTGGATAAACATTGTAATCAACTTAGTCAAGTTTAGACAATTATAAACATAATCACGTTTAGACAGTACATGGTGTCCGGGTTATAAATCTATATTGCATGAATACTCTACTATTTTTTTGTCTGAACTGCGAAGATCTTATCAAGATGTATCATTTAAATTAAAAAAAATTTATAAGAAATATTGAATTAGTGGAAAGTAGGAAAAAAATGAGCACTAATATTGCACTATTACACTAATAGTGCACTAATATTGCACTAAATATATACTTTGCACTAAATATATACTTACATGCAGAAAAAAAACAGAAAAAATAGGAAAAAAGTAAAAAATGTCAAAAAATCAAACTGAAAAAACACTATCCAATAATCAAAATTCAAAAACAATCCAATCCAAAAATCACAATCCAAAAACAATCCAATCCAACAATCTAATGTTCCAACAATGTTCAATGGCCAACAGGCCAGTGTGGAACATCATCTGTCATGATTTTTGTCTTGGTCATATTCTTGTGCAGACCAGTTGATTTGGAGATGTTGTTTAGCTGATTCAGCATTGTTTCAATATCAGACTCTTCAGTGGCCACTAAAACAATATCATCCGCAAAGCGCAAGTGCGTCATCCTTTTGCCATCAACATTTACTCCTTTGTCAGCCCAGTCTAAGTTTTTAAAGATATTCTCTAGACCTAGTGTAAATAATTTGGGGGACAAGGTATCTCCCTGGCGCACTCCACGTCTGATGCGCTTGCTCTCTTATATTTTCAATTGTTGCTGGTTTAGAGTATGAATTCAAATTTATATATAATTTCTATATAATTAGTCAGGCAAGGACATAAATGCTTAAGTTGTTTCTGGGTCCAAAATTATTTTATTACCTTTTATCAATTCCTGCGGACTCACTGCCTTTCACTGCCTGAATGGTATGGTGTGGACTTTTAGTCAATGTCAGAAGCTCTGTAAAGTACGGACTAAAAGCACATAGCATTATTTGATGCGTTTGGATCAATTTTCCACCGCAGGACAATGTTACGTCACATAACTCCTGACGGTGGAGAAAACCAGCCAACGCGTCTGTCAGCATTCTATGGTGATCCAATCTTTGATCCAATCTTTGATTCATGATACCTGTTGAATAAAATATTTTATCTACGACCACTATTATAATTGCCCAATATTGTATAGTTCGTGGATTATGTAAATACATCTTACAACACACGTATGTAACAGTCCGCGATTAATGTTATTTAATGATTCAATAACACACTAGTGCGTTTGGTTTACAATTCGTTGATTGGTTGAGAGCTGCTACTATCATTAATATAGGCAACCCAATACATTCCGTTATTTGTCAAGAAAAATTAAACGTCAAACTAATACATAAACACTATATTTTTTTTTCAATTATAACAATTAAAGTCCAGTGATGTCCAGTGATAGCGCAATAGAAAATGCTACTCCGCCCGAAATTGTTGAAAAAGCGAAACAAGCTGCCCATAATTTGCTACGGGTTAAATCTCGGGATTGATACGAGGATGCATATAGAAAATTTATGGACCGGAGAATGAAGCATAAAATTAAATCCTTTTCAGAAAATGTTTTATTATACATTGATGAGTTATCTCAAACAGTGATCTTCACTTTGGGCAATTTATTGAATGGTTCGGACATCAATTAATATAAAGCACAACATCGACATTTCAAAACATTCAAAGTTAATAGCTTTACTAAAGAGAAAATCTGATGGATTTAAAAGCAACAAATCAAAAATTTTAACCATTCAAGAAATTCAAAAGTTTCCTCAATAATTTACCGGATAACAAATATTTATTGATGAAGGTATTCCTTACTTTTTTATCTTATAATGCTCTCTAATGGGCATAACGACATATTTTTTTATATAATTTTAGATTATTCTTATCATTGGCATTAGTGGTGCCTGCAGAAAACAAGAACTACGAAATGTCAAACCCTGCCATATAGAAGACACCGGAACATCTCTGATCATTAAAATTCCTGATTCCAAAACAAAAACTTAAAGATCTTTTGTGCTAGCGAAAGAATTTTACCAAACCTGTAAATAATATATTAACGTACGCCCACAAAATATGGACAAAACTCAGTCTTTTTTTGCTAAATTTTCAAAATGAGAAATGCACTAAGCAATGGAATAAATAAAATTGGCTCTATTCCTAAACAAATTGGCAATTATCTTCATTTGCCGGAAGAAAATCTTTCTTTATACAGGACATTGTTACAGACGTTCGTCAGCCACCATTCTTGTGGATTCCGGTGGTGATTTATTGTCACTAAAAAGGCATGGTGGCTGGCGTTCGTCTGCAGTAGCAGAAGGCTATATAGACTGCTCCATGAAAAATCAAAACGATACTGCTACAACACAGTAGGTATTAATAGGTATTAATGAAATTAAACAAAGATTATAAATTATTAAGTAAATATAAATTATTTCATTTGACACTGACACTGCGTACATTGTGTTGCCTATATCGATGAATCCACTATATCAGTTACATCAAACATAATTTTCTTATTAAATAGAAAAAAATAGTGTGGTCGTAGATAAAGTATAGTACATAATTCGAGTTGTAAGGCAATTACGTACTCGCGGAATTACGCGCTCCCCGCTACGCGGGTCGCGCGTAATTGTTCCGCTCGCACGTAATATGCTTCTTACAACTCTCATTACGTAATATACTATTTAGTGGAATGATAAGATTTCATTTCATAATTTTGAAGCAATGAAGACCAGTCTCTGAAGTTCAATCAACCTAGCTGTATAACATAAAAAATCTCCTTTGTATGTACCCCAGTATTTTCCATAGGCATTTCTGCACTTTTGGCGACATCTTTAGCCTCTGGTTTGGATGAGCTTGAGGAGTCACCCGATCCTTTATTTTTGGTACCAAGAGAAGCTAGGGAAATAAACACTCGGAAATAAACAAGTCACTTGCAGCAGAGCCCCTCATTACTACAAGAAGGCTGGTTTAAACGGGAGTTCGCCATTTTCCTGAGTTCGACCTACTAACGACCACCGCTTTCCCGTGGCCACGCAGCTAGCGGCATAGGCTGTTCCACCATTAGCTTGGAGACAAAGATTATTGTGGGTATCATACCACTGGACCCGGGCCGTTAAGCCAAGGCCCCCAGATTTAACGCAGGCAGGAGGCAAAGTCAGCTGACATCAGAGAGCCCGGTATATCGGAACAGATATCACCAAAAGATAAACTGCTCCGGCGTCGTTAACCCTTGTGCAGACCCTTGGCCACGACACTTCAGCCGGGTAGGGTGTGTATCTCTCTTAGTCTGACCTTTCACCTTTGACCTGTTCGGCACGGGAGTCCCCACCAGTCGCTGTGCTACCGCCGACTTAGCTCTTAGGGTCATTAAGATACTCAAGCTCCTTTACCACGGCAAAGTGGAGATACCTCGAAAGGAGACTCTTCATATTATTTCACATTATTTTTTTATCTAAACTAAGAAGACCCTTCATCTTATCAAGATGTATCTCTATTAAAGACTGGTAATTACAAACTATATGGTGTTCTTGTTATAAATCTATATTACATGAATACTGATATCCCTAATGTCTGACGGCGGGTGATACGCGAGAATCCCAGACATGCGTTCGGAGATTTGTTCGAAAGGATAAAGTAATTGCAGAGATAAGTTTATTAGTTCAGATAATTATTAACATAATCAGGTTTAGACAGTATATGGTGTCCGGGTTATAAATCTATATTACATGAATACTCTACATATTATTCCATATTTTATTTTTTTCCCTGAACTGAGAAGATCCTTTTGGGCCCCTCTGTGTTCGTCGGATTTAAATAATTTAATTTAATAATTTTAATTCTAAGGATTTAAATGGGTTTTTTGAATAGAGTGGAAGTAGGTATTCTCAATACAGGTACTTACAGTATTTATAAGTGTATCCTTCGAAGTTCCTGGAAGAGGAGTCCAGGCTGGTTCCTAAAAAAAAATAAAAAAAGTTTAGAATTTATTTATTTTTTATTTAGGTTTATTTTACTTTAGATCTGTTTATTTAAACACACAAATATATAAAATATAAGTTTGTACTCAGTTTAAAGATAGCACGACGATTTTTAAATATAGTTTTCACTCTCTCTCTCTCTCTTCGTGGCGCTACAGTCCCATTTGGTCTACACTTATGCTCGGTGCCTTGATATTACAGAAGTGTAGGGAGCACTTGCAGTTTTTAACGTGGTTGGCGAGCCATTATTGGTGGAGGAGATTTCAAGGCAGATTTTTACTCTTACTATTTTGCCAGAAAACGGTGGCTTATTTTTACCACGTTCAGGATTTGAACCCGGGACTTACGGCTCCCCTCTGACACCTTGACTACTAGGCCACCACCGCAATCAATTCAAGATACCTTCAAGGTGCCTTTAAGATACGAAGTTAGTAGCTTTATTATTCGCAGCGGGATTTTCAGTGTATTCATTTTATATATTAAGCCGTTGTGCCAGATCTTGTCGAAAGCCTTTGAGACGTCCAGTAGTACCGCTCCCATGACGTCCTCTAAATGGATCAGGACCTTTGTGTAGTCTTTTTCTATTACCTTTACGAGGGCGTTCTCTCCTCTTGGAAGCCGGAAATTCCAGCGGCGACCCTGTTGTGTATAATTATTTTTCGCCCTTCATCTATTGGATAATATAGCTAAACTTATTATTTATTAACACTTGTAGCTTCCTATTGGATAGCGTATTGTTTAACAACTGTGTCAGTGACTTACATCCTGTTAGTTTATGGAACTTATCTTCATTACTCCATCTCTCCAAATCGAATCATATGCAGCTGTGAGATGATCCTTCATCTTATCAAGATGTATCTCTATTAAAGACTGGTGGTTTAAGACAATATGGTGTCCTGTTTAGGTTAGGTTGGTTTAGAGTAAATCAGAAACAAAAACATAAATTAAATAAATGAAATGTGAAAAATCAGAGAATTGATATGTATTAAGGTGGACAAGTTGGTGAACAGTGGTGAGGTAGTTTGATAACTATTACGACTGAAGAGACTATATTAAAACTGACTGTAAACTAGTGACTTCACACCAAGGCTGAAGATGTCTTATGGGTTAGTCGTTCACATTCAGACCATTCTTGTCTGCAACCACCTGCTTGGACTTCTTATCACTAATGACACTGTGCACTCTGGCGGAGGACAAACAAAGAATAACTACAGGTTTCAGTACAAAACAACAAGAATTATTTTGTTCATTCATAAAATAATTAACATTTTCTTACCCGTTTGGTTTTTCTCTTCTTTCACTTGAATCTTAATTGTTGTTGGTTGTTTGCTTATAGCATTGACTTTTTCTTCTATATTTTTGACTATATATTTTTTGCACTTTGTAGCTTTAATATGTGAATATATATGTACCGCAGACTCATATTCTACGAAACGAGGAAAGGGGGTTTTAATTTGACTTTTTCTTTTTTCATTAATTCATCCCGTTCCTGCTTCCAAATCTGCAGCAACGCCAAACGGGGTTGTTCTTCATATAGATCGTGTCGTGATCTTTGGATTGAGAACGGACTGATATAAATGACAAGATTGGCAAGTATAAGCTACCTACTGACTTTCTCCAGTTTTGTCCAGTCTTGTCAAGTCGTGTCCAGTCTTGTCTAGTCTAAACATGCCTGTCCATTCTTGCCAAATTGTGTACAGTCTGATCTAGTCTAAACATGACTTGTCCAGTCTTTTCCACCCTTGTCCAGTCTTGTCAAGTCGTGTACAGTCTAGTCCAGTCTTTTCTAGTCTAAGCTTGAGTTGTTCAGCCATGTCCAGTCTTGGACAGTCGTGTCCAATCTTGTCCTGTTGTGTCCAGTCTTCTCATCTCGTGTCTAGTCTTTTGAAGTCGTGTCCAGTCTAGTCCAGTCTTGTCTAGTCTTCTTTAATCTTGTTCAGTGGTGTACAGTCTTATCCAGTCGAGTCTTATCTAGCATTTGCTGGTCTTGTCTATATATATTTACATCTTCGAAGGGTCATAACCGAGTCCGCACTATATGTCACCACGTGTGTCTTTGCTTACAGCTGAAACAGTAAATTTATTTAAAAATTAATAATTTAATAAAAATAAATAAATAAAAAAAATTATATATTTACATATATATATATATATATATATATATATATATATATATATATAAATATATATATATATATATATATATATATATATATATATATATATATATATATATATATATATATATATATATATATATATATATATATATATATATATATTGTAACCTGCGTCACCTACCTCGGCAGTAACTCTGCAACAAAATGCTTACTTTCTCCATTTCCACCACGGAATATACATAATACGGTTCTCCTATGGTAATGTCTAGTTTTGATATTTTTTCAAGTTCTTTCAACATTTTTTCAACTAAATCACACAATATTTACAATAAAACAACAAAACTTGTAAAATCTCACCGCGAATAACTTAACCACGAACACAAAACAATCCAAATTTCTAGAACATACCGATAAAAAACAAAAAGTTATTTAATGCGAGTAGGTTTTGGATTCTGTGCGTGTTTTTGTTGTGATCAGGTGGTGGCGGCGTCGGGCGCTGACTGGCGGTTGAACTCGTCACGCGGCGTTCTGAGTACAATTTCGTTACGGGATGCTCAGTGGAGCTGGCGCGGCGTCGGTGAACAAGTGGCAAGTGCGCGTGGAGGTTAGGTTAGGTTAGGTTTAAGTGGCAGCTAATGCTCACATAGGCCTCAGATGGGCCCGTGTTACCACGGTACTTGCAGTACAACCCTCCTCAGGGGATTTTGTCAAACCATTTCGAGCCGTGGATGAACCTCATGAGAGTCTGCGCATCTAGTGATGCGAGGTCAGAGAGATCATCCAAGAAAGGTCGGCCTAAGAAGAGCAATCGTGTTGCGGTCAGAGAGGGGCATTGGCATAGGTAATGCTGAACACTCTCCTCTTCCTCCTCGTCCAGGCAGCCTCTGCAGTAGTCCCGCTTCGCTATGCCCAGTCTCTCAGCGTGCTTTCCAATGGGACAGTGTCCCGTGATGACTCCCACTGCCAGTCTGATATCGTTTCTTTTTAGAGAGACGATGTTGGTGCTTCTTTTCCTGTTTCGGTGAGGCCATATTTGCCTGGTTACCTCGCAGGTTTCTTCATCCCTCCACCTTCGCTCCGATAGGTTCGAGGTTATTTCGGCTATGGTCTCCTTGCACGATGCAAATGGAATACCAATATCCTGTAATATTTCG
Source organism: Phosphuga atrata (assembly GCA_944588485.1). Lineage (NCBI taxonomy): Eukaryota > Metazoa > Arthropoda > Insecta > Coleoptera > Silphidae > Phosphuga > Phosphuga atrata. The sequence continues at coordinate 10,943,374 of OX155905.1, forward strand.
GTTGAGTGCAGGCTTGTGCCGTTCTTTGCAAGCTCATCCGCTTTTGCGTTACCTGAGATCCCGCTGTGGCTTGGTACCCACGTGAGTCTCACGTTTGTGTGTGCTGCGAGCTCATTCAGCTTTCTCCGACAGCCAGAGACCACTGCTGAGTTGGTGCACACGCTAGTAACTGCCCGGAGAGCAGCTTGGCTATCGGTGTAAATGTGGATCTGTTCACTAGGGTCCCCATTTACCATCAGCCACTCTGCTGTCCCTTTTATGGCGGTTACCTCCGCCTGTAGAACGCTGCAGTAGCCTGGCAGGCGTAAGCTAATTCTGAGGTTGAGGTCGTTGGAGAAAACTCCGCTGCCTACTTTGTCCTCCCTCTGTGAGCCGTCTGTAAAGACCTGCGTGTGTCCGGCTGGTACCTCTTTCTTTTCCATCCACTCCTCTTTAGAGGGTATGTGGTATGAGAAGTTGTTACCAAAAGCAGGTGTTGCTAGAAATCGGTCTATGTTTTTGGGCACCCCTTTAAATTCATTGATTATTCCGGCGTGTCCACGATAGTCCGATGTCAACATTCGCACTGACTTTAGTCTAAGTGCTGAGGTAATGGCAAGTTGCTTGTCCATTAAATCGACCGGGGCTATGTCCAGGGTTGTCTCCAAGGCTTTCGTAGGCGTCGTTCTCATGGCTCCCGTTATCATGAGCGCCGCCATTCTCTGCACTTTTGTAAGCGCCATTTGATGGACTCTTTTATTAAGTGCCGGCCACCATATGAAAACGCCGTAGTAGAGTATTGGTGTAACTACGGCTCTGTATAGCCAGAAGGTAATCTTGGGGTTGAGGCCCCAAGACTTCCCCACCGCTCTCTTGCAAGAGTACAGCGCCACCGTTGCTTTCCGTACTCTTTCGTTTATGTTGAGCTTCCAAGATAACTTTTTGTCTAGTATGAGACCTAAGTACTTGGCGCTCTCCTTGATCGCCAGTTCAGTGCCCTTTAGCATTGGGGGCCTGAATTCTGGGATGTTGTGTTTTCTTGTGAAAACGACTAGCTCGGTTTTCGCCGGGTTGACATCTACGCCACACCTTTTGCACCATTGCGCTAGTTTCGATAGGGCCCCTTCAACAAGTTGCTACATTGTATTGAGGTGTTTCCCTGAGGCCGCTATTGCTACGTCATCCGCATAGGCGACGACCCTGCAGCCGGATTTCCTAAGTTGGACGAGCAGCTCATTTAGCGTGATGTTCCAAAGCAATGGTGAGAGGACGCCTCCTTGTGGGGTTCCCCTACTCACCTTCCTTCTTATGTAGGATTCTCCCATTGTGGCCCTAATGTTCCTTTCACGGAGCATTTTTCCGATCAGGTGACATAGAGCATTGTCCATGGCTAGTCCAGTTAAGGCTGATTCTATGGCTTCAGGCTTCACGTTGTTAAATGCCCCTTGTATATCGAGGAAGACAACCATCGTGAACTCCTTATGCCTCATCGAGCTCTCTATCTGGTTAACCAAGGCGTGGAGTGCTGTTTCCACGGATTTCCCCTTTGTGTATGCGTGCTGAGACATTGACAGCATTTCAGGGTGTAATGCCTCCTTCATATGCAAGTCAATCAGTCTTTCAAGTGTCTTTAGCAGGAACGATGATAGGCTGATTGGTCTCAGGTCTTTGGGGGAGGTGTGTGAGGCCTTTCCTCCTTTTGGGATGAAGACCGCTTCGACCTCTCTCCACATTTTTGGGATGTATGAGAGGTTTATACATGCCTTAAACATAGTCTCCAACCAAGGTGTAACTATATCTATGGCCTCTTGCAGCTCAACTGGACTGATCCCGTCAGGTCCAGGTGACTTAAAGGGTTTGAAGCTTTTCATGCTCCAGGTTAGCTTATCTCCACCTACAATTCTGTCAGCCAGATACCGAGGTGGAGCAGTTATGGTGGAGTCCACTACACTTATTCCATTGTCTGGAAAGTGTGTATCCATGGGTAGCCCCAGCGTTTCTGTACATGAGGTTGTCCAGTTTCCATCTTGCTTCTGTATGAAGCTTTGGACTGCCGGATCCTTAGATAAAATTTTTCGCAATCGGCTGGCTTCTGAAGTTTCATCTATTTCCTCGCAGAGCCGAGCAAAGGATGACCTTTTGGCCTTCCTAACCTCCGTTTTGAAATTCCGTAGGCTGTTCTTATAGGCAGTCCACTCATTGGTGCTTTTTGCCTCGTTGAACAGCCTCCTGCTTTCCTTTCTTAGGGAGCTTATTAACGGCGTCCACCACCGTGGTTTGCTCTTACCTATCCTGCTCACGACTTTGCATGATGTGCGCATGGCCTTGTTACAGACACCTGTGAACTGTTTTACAGTTCTGTCTAGCTCATCCCCTGTTTTTGGTGTTGGGGGCGGCTCTTCCGATAGAAGACCCGATAGGCTAGTTTTGTACTTACCCCAGTCAGTCTTTCGTTTGTCTACAAACTTAGACCTTGTTTGCATCTGTATGCCTACCTTAAATTCAATAAACCTATGATCAGAAAAGGAGTGTTTTTTGACACTTTCCAATTGCTTACAAGGTTAGGCGTTTTAGTGGAAACGAGTGTAATATCAAGTACCTCCTCTCTCACGGCTGTGGTGAAGGTGGGAGTGTTACCTATATTACATATTTCAAGGTCGGAGGTTAGTATAAATTCTAGTAAAAACTCACCTCTGTTGTTCGTGGCCGAGCTGCCCCATATGGTGTGGTGGGCATTGGCATCGGCTCCAATAATCAGGTCCGCCCCTACTCGGTTGGCTTCTGTGATTATACCATGGAAACCCTCTGGGGGACTTTCCTTCTCATGGGCGAAGTATCCAGAGATCATCCATAACCTATGATTAGAAAGTCCCATTGATACAGTGAAAGTGTCGCAATCGATGTGTTTAGGCATCATAAAAGCGTTGATGCTTTTATCCGCCAGGACGCACGAGCGTGGCTTACCTGCGTTTTTTACGTACAGTAACCTGTACTTGTCAGAGCCCAGTCCACAGATCTTGGTACCCACGACCCAGGGTTCTTGGATTAGGGCGATGTCGACTCCTCCCTTTGACAGTTGGAGGAGCAGAGCAGCCGAGGCTGCTTTGGAGTGGTGGAGGTTACATTGTATTACCCCCACCATCGCTAAGAGAGTTTTCTGGCACCGCGACGATCGTTCCGTCGTTGTCGTCTTCGGTGACAGAGATTAGCGCCAGATTCTCCTCTGCTTCGCTAATCTCATCTAGATGGAGAGGTCCGAACATATTCGTGACCCCCATATCTGACATCTCACTGTCTGAATGTGACCGAGGCTCCCCTTCCCTCGGGGGGTTGGGGTTCTCTGGTCACTCTTGTAAACATTCAGGGTAGTGGAGCCGAAGCCGTAGCTGATCACTCCCTTACTTTCTGCCAGTGGCGCTAGAGATGCTTCGTTTAAGATGACAATTACTTGCCTTCTCATACCCGCTGCCTCGCTAATTTTGATAACGCTCCAATCCTCAGTTGGAAGCGTGGGGTTGCTGGTCCGAATTATCTTCAGAATTGTCCTCGGGTCAGAGGGTTCCGTCGGGATCCAGGCTCTCGATCTCGGTCTGCTCGGGATCTTGTCCCTTGAGACAGCCTCGATTCGGGCGCCTGGCCAGACTTCCCCCACTTCCCCGATGGCTTGCTTGTACAGGTCCGCTGATCGTTGATCTGCACAAGCCACCAGCTTGATATGTCCTTGATGCCAACCTGCGTCTCTGCTGCAAGGAGCTGGGCCTGGATTCTTCTGGAGAATGTATAGGTATTTGCCCAAGGGAGCCGCTTCCACCAGTCCCGATTTGGCTGGGTGCGCGTGGAGAGAATATTCGCGAGTTTTGTGGGATTTTTTTATTTTATATTTTTGCAAACATTCGGGAATTGCAAAAATTTGCAAATTGTAAATGGAAAGTACTAATGCAATTCTCACACAACTTGTGAATTTTCTTCTCGGTGAGTGTTTTTGTTTCAACAATTTTTGCAACAATTTTGGGAAAAAACAAATTCTCTACATTCAATTATTTTACTGTTTTCTTGCCAATTTTGTGTATTGTTTTGTCGTCTTTGTTTCACATTTTGTGCATGTTTGTAAATTGCAAAAACCTTTTTCTTAGCGATTTTCAGGAATGAATGAAACGTTTGCGAATTTTCTCCCAATCTTATTCCCAATCTTATGTGATAACAAAACAAAGAGAGAATTTTACGTTTTTCGCGAATTTTTTTAAATATTTTCGAATAAAACATAACTTAATAATTTTTTCCCAAACATTTGAAAATTTCTCTTTGTAAAATAAAAAGAATGTTGTTTACTTTTTACACTCGCCAATTTTCTTGCTTCTTAACACGAATTTTCTTGTTATTTGCAAATTTCCCACGAAACAAACTTTAAATTTTCGCAAACAACCGAAAAATTTGCGAATTTTCGCCTGAAAAACTCCTGTTTAAAAAAAACAAAATTGTTGCTAAATTATCAAGTTTTTTTGCGAATTTCCTCACAAATTTCAACACTTTTCTCTAAAATATTCATTAAACTTGCATAATCAATTGAAGAATCCGCGAATTTTCCTCGCGAAATTGCAAATATTTAGCAAAATATAAATCAACTTTGTTAACCTTTTAAACTCACAAGTTTCCTCGGATTTTTCTGCCAAGTTTCAAGTTTTTTGCAAATTTCCAATAAAACAAACAACTGCAAAATTTGCGAATTTCCGCCTGAAAAACTCCCTTTTCTAACATTAAAAAACCAACTAATTTATTGCTAAAATATCAAGTTTTTTTCGCGAATTTCGTTGCAAATTGCAACATTTTCCAATAAAACAATCCTTGAACTTTCATAAACAATTGAAGAACCCGCGAATTTTTCATGCGAAATTACACATTTTTAGCAAAACGTAAATTAACGAGTTTGTTTAACTTTTAGACTCGCCAATTCCCTTGGATTTTACTGCAAATTTTCCAGTTTTTTGCAAATTTCCAAAAACACAGACTCTAAATTTTAGATAAAGATCCAACTACAACACTACTTACTACAACTACTACCCCAGCTACGACTCCAACTCCAATACATCTTCAACTTGAGGTTAGTCGTGTCTGGTGTTGTCTGGTATTGTATGTTCTTTATTAGTCTTGTCTCGTCTTATTTGGTCTTGTCTGGTCATTATTGGTCGTGTCTGATCATGTCTGGCTTTTATTGGTCTTGCCTGTACTTTTCTGTTTTTGTCTGGTTTTGTTTGGTTTTATTTGGTCTTGTCTAGACGGTTTGGTCTGGAATATCTGGTCGTCTTGTCTAGATAAGACTAGACAACACTAAACAAAACCTAATAGGGCTAAATAGGGCAATATATCCATATATTGTTACTCTCTTCTACATAAACTATGTATATAACATTATGCAGATTAGACAAATAAAACTAAACAATATTGAGCAAGACTAGACAAGACTAGACAAGACTAAACAAGACTAGACTATGACTAGATAAGTCTAGACAAGACTAGATAAGACTAGACAATTGTATCGCCCCAACTCTCGATCGGCGCGTTCTTCCCGGCTCCTCCACCAGGACCTTGTTAATATTATTTTGTAATTAATCTTCCTTGCCCTAAAAATATCGATATTCTACCTATTCGATACAATGCAACAAGACCCTTTGAAACTTTAATGTCACATTAATTATTATTTAATAGACTGCACTAGAGTTCATAAGAATAATTCTGTAAAGACTTGTCTGGAATTAAATAGACAAGATTAGAAATTATTTTGTCTAGTCTTATCGCGTCTTGTCTCGACTTGCTTGGTCTTGTCTCGATTTGCTTGGTCTTGTCTGGTATGGTCTTGTTTGATCTTGACTCGTCTTGTCTGGTGTTGTTTGGTCTTGTCTGATCTTGTGTGGTCTTGTCTGGTCTTTTTCAGTCTTTTCTGGTCTTGTCTGTTCTTGTCTCGATCCTGTCCGTTCGTGTCTGGTCTTTTTTGCTTTTATATTACATATTATAGACTACACTTGTTTGAGAACTGTATAATTGTCCAGCCCTTTCTACGAATACATTATTAATGTGTGTGGCGCTAGTACGCGGGTCCTCATCTGGATTGCAATAAGAGTAGTTTTTCTTTTTTTAGTTAAATTACTACGTCATATTTGCCAGATTGTGTTTGATGTTTAAACTCTTCTTTTTTATCCCTTCTTAGTAACTTTGTGTAATTTCTATGAAGATTGTTGTAAAGGTTTTTGAGAGTGGGTTGGTATAGACCCAACATTTGAGTAATTCCTAGCTAGTTTGAGGTTTCTAAAAACTGGTCGAACTACGATTTGTATTGATAGGAACTTTGGGAAAAGAATGTTTTGTGAAAATTTCCATAAATAATTTCCACTTGTTGGTGTCATTGATATCATTTTCAAAAGGTTTATCCCATGCCGCATCTTCCATTAGTTCTTCATGTTTTTTCATGTTCTATTGATTAAAGATTCTAATATATATTTGTAATTTGAATGTTGTATGTTTTCTTTTTTGAACCCAAGGTCAATAACTGTACACAGTGGTCAGATATTAAATGATCTGGAGTCCTTACATTGTATGCAATGTATTATAATGTTGTCAATTCACATTCCAGTCAACGGATGACTTATTTCTTTAAATGTAGGAATCTCATTAAAATAAAGTCTTGTCTGTCTAGTCTTTGGTATGTAATTGGTACACCAAATTAATAGGCATGTTTGACCAGCGATACATATTATCCTAGTTTTCTGTTTTATATTCTCTATTAAATATAGGAAGTAGTAAACAATGGAATTACAGTTTTCTAATAAATTTATAATATAGTTAACTATAAATATTTTGAACAAGTTTTTTAAAGGGTTAGGTACAATAATATCATAGCATACTGTGCTGTGCAGTGTCGTACGACCATTTTTGTTGCCATAAAAATTGCATTGAATTTGTTTAATTTATTAAATCGAGTTTTAAATTTAAAACAAAGTTGAATTTGTCCGGAAAATTTTTGGATTTGAAACAAAAGATTAACAAGACGATATAAAAATAGTTGCTATAAAATAAACAATTTTTTTTATAAATTATTCTGAATGATGATGATGAATGTTAAATTTAGTAAAATAAATCATTAATTGTTTTAGCCTTAACTATATGAAACGACATTTTAAATAGGTTTTTAAAAAATTAAACAACTTATGTGATTTGTTTCACTTGATCCTTTATTGATTACTAGTTTCACCAACACAGTGGCATCTTCAGATGTAATACAAACATTAAACAATTACATATATTTATATGATTTTAACATGGGCTTTGCCATATTTTTAAGAGTGGTGATTGGTGCAAAAATTCGGTCTGTTCGTTGAGACAGTTACTACAACTGTTGTTGATGGTTTATCCGACTTCTAAAGATTCTAGTAGGTCCATTTTTAATCCTTTTTCCATGCGATGTAATATTGTCGGCTGATTGTTTGCCGAAATTTGGTGTCCTGTGGTGTCCCAATAACCACAGGAGTCCTGTGGTGTCCTAATAACCATATATTAAAATAAGAAAAAACTGATAGAATTAATAAAAACAAAATAAACTTAATTTTAGTATAATAGTATATATATATATATATATATATATATATATATATATATATATATAATTTCCTGCATTCCTCTGGTCATGTAGCCTTGCAGCTGAAATATTAAATTTATTTCAAAATTTCTTTCTTTCTTCTTCTTTCTTTGACTTTTGTATAGGCACGCGTGCCTGTTTCTTTAAGGTCCTCCTTAGTCTCTAATCTCCTTTGATATGGATGTCCAGGAGTCTGCTCATTTCTTTGGTGGGCTTCCAACTAGTCTTGAATTGTTGAGTGTTTGCGTCATGGCCCAGTTAACGATCCGTTGTGGGATCATGCGTTTCTCATGGCCCCGCCAGTGCCTACGACGGTCTCTTGTCCAGCGTACGATATCCTGTATTTGTAGATCCTCTCTTATTGTGGATCTCCTGATTTAGTCTCTTAGCGTGACCCCCTTTATCGCTCGTGAGGTGCGCATCTCTGTCGTTCTTAAGGCTTGTTTGGTAACTGCTGTGTCGGCTCGGTCTTATTGCGGTTTTGTTAATCCGGATTTTACCTTCCTTAGATATATGCTTATTTCTCCACATTATATTGTTTATTGCACCGGATATTTTTCGGGTCTTGTTGGTGGCCGCTCGGGTTTCAATCTTAAGGTTTCTGTCGCTTGATATTTCTATGCCGAGGCATGTGAAGCTCATCACTTGTTCTATTACCTTACCGTCGAGTTCTAGTTTGCATCTTGTTATGTCGAGAAAATGGTCTTGAAATGTCGAGGTTGTATTTCTTTGCTGTTTTCGAGAATGGCTTTAGTATGTCTGCCAATAGCGTTGCATCATCATCGTTGCATCATAGCATAGGATGTTGATTTTCCAACTGCCTTAGCAGGGGCACCACGAGCAGGAATCAGCTTCACCCCCTTTCTACCTAGAGATACACACCGACACAGAGGCGCACTTCTATGACAAATTAAATAATATAGATATATAAACAAATATATAATAAATCTTAATCTAGTTTAGAAATATTTATATATTACATAAACTATCAGATAGGATAGGACCTTCAATATAGGTTTTAAAAATGTAAGTCATAAAGTCTGTGACTACAGTCTGAATTGTTCTTTCTCTGGGGTTTCGTCTTGGATTTATTAAACTTCGATCACAAATAAAAATTGAGTTTTTTTTATGGAATTTACATTTCCGTGGTTAATAAATGTTCGAACATTAGGAACAGCCGCAAGATAAAATCGTTGTTGAATACGTTTTGTCTTTCTGTTACATGAGTTACATGAAAAAAATATCTTCTGCCGAATTGGAATATGGAATATATCCATTACATTTCCTTTTGCACATTTAGAAGGAAAAATCACTCTTATCGATTGATGGCAGTAATTGATTATATAACCTCATTAATAACGCCTGAAAAGTTCCGTAGATGGAATCAACGTTTTCAGTTAACGACTTTATAATCGAATCAAACTGATGAACTGGAGTAAATCCATAACTCCATTTGATAGCGTGATGATTTTGCATCAACCAATTTGCTTGCTGTTTTAAATTTTGTGGTAACGACGCAAATTAAAAATAAAATGAAAAACTTGCGTTCCATTGTGTGCGGCTAATTCTTTCGGGGTAAGAACTTTATCAACTTTATCACCTGTATTGATCCTTGTACATTTGGGACATTCTTCGCACCTGCTAATCCGTCGTGTATACAACTTGTTGCTTTTGTTTGATCTTTATATGTCGGTGAGTCTAAACCATAAAAATGCTGTTGCATATTATTGTAGTTCCTGTTCCAGCAAAGGTCTTTCCACCTGCTTTACTTCGGCAGAGTATTACTGATAAACATGTGACAATGTTATTTACTTTCGAATAATTGACCTCGAACTCCTCGTTAGGCTTGTGTCCAGTTAAAGAGATTTGGAAGCCAAAGAAGCTGTCGTTAATCAATAAGTCATTTCGTTGCGGTGCTGGTATTTTGTTATCTTGGACGTGTGTCGAAGGTGTTGAGGCTGCGGCTTTTTGTCCGATTTTGAACTTCTGACTATTTTGCTGTTCTCGGGTCTTCATTTGTACCTTGGCGCAATTGCCTTAATTTGGTATACATTTTTGTATCGGCCATCTTGATCTGATTTTGTTTTGTTGGTTGATATAAATATTTATTACTTCATTCAAAATTCTCCTCTTTTCGAGTGAGAAATATATCCTGTCTTTCGTCTTTACGCATCGGTGCTTCTCGATATACTTGCAGCGACCGTGTAGAATGAGCCATTCAATCGTTTTGCATTTTCTATAATTTGTTGCGGAGCCTACATTATCGCTTGTTCAACAAGATAAACATATTCGATTCTCGTTTTTGATCCGACTGTGTGAATAACGTATGCAAGATTTCTTCAGTTGTCAAGTTTGTCTCCGAAAAATACTCGAGGTTCTTTTGTGACATCTTGATTTTGTGAGCTTTGTGTTTAAGCTTTTAAGAGTTTCGATTTCCTTTGTGGCTTTATCCAGATCATTCGTCAATGCCTCCACTTCCTGAGCTAGGGCGGCTATTCGAGCCATATTTTCTCCCTTTATCACCTAAATGGTCGAATAATAATACCGAGATTAGTAATAACTTTTTATTGTCACAATGACGCCTTTTCAAGCCTTTTTCCGTAGATGGAATCAACGTTTTCAGTTAGCGACTTTATAAACGAAACTGGTGTAATTCCATTACTTCATTTGATAGCGTGATAATTTTGCATCAATCATTTCGCTTGCTGTTTTGGACATAACTGCTGAAGTATTCTTTCTTGAGTACTTCCTGCATTTGTCGTCAATTGTCAACCCATTGTCACAAGCAGTTGAGCTACTAGTCTGTTGTTCCGCTCCCCACGAGCTCCATCGCTGCTAGTTACTGGCAGGCTGCTGCACTCTGGCAACACCTATTTGATGGCGGTGTTTGGACAATGTAACGTCACATAATATTTCTATTATATATCTCTTTTAGGCGTCTCTGTAAAGTTCCTGTTGATTTTTTGCGAACCCAATCCTGAGTTCCACCTCAAGGAGTAGTAAGTATTGAACTCTTTCACTCACAACATCCTCACTATATTTCTGCGGCTTCGTGGTTAATGTGGCAAATTTGGCTTCTAGACTCAAGACTCAGTAGGCATTAAATACTCCGTTATGCAACCCACGAATTGTTGGTGAGCCTCATTTAAAACCTGTAGGGTTTTTTCGACCTTGTCGAGTTGAGCGTCTGATCTTCGATGGAATTCCTCCAATTTCTTTAGGACCAATTCTAACTTTTCATCTTCTTTATTCCCGCCTTGTTTTAAATAAAAAAAATAGATTTTTATGAAACAAAAAGGTTTTTCGCCCCCGTAGTAATCTCAAAATTTCCAGGAGAAACAACCCTAAAATATGAAATTTAAAAATATGTAAATATTCTTTCATAAGTTTTACCGTCTTCCATGCAACTCGTTGGTTTGTTACAAGACTCCAGCGGATTAACTATTTAGTTTATGATTTGAAGCGAATACCAATTTCGGGTATTCGTCTGCCATCTAAGTATGCCAACTCCGTTTGCACTGTTACAACCTGTCTTAAAGTTTTGTATAAATCTGCAAATAGATTTATACCACGTAAACAGATATCGAGTTGATTTAGCACATCTAGATAACATGTATTATCTTGTGCTCTGATTTCGGCTGCTTCGGCGAAAGTCGAAAGTCTACCATGTGGATGTATGTCCGCTATAGAATGTCGAATCAGTCCAGATACAATATATACTGGTGCATTTTGTCCCAAATATAGGCGGACATTTGCCCGTATATTTGCGAATGCCAGTTGATTATTGTACCTCATTACAGACTTGACGAATTTAGCCAATCGCACGTGGTTATTTTTATAAAGATCCCTCAGCAGTTCCGGATGGGGTGGCAATGCGGGTAGTGTTATTTTGCCGTTTAAACAACAGTTCAATACTCACAAAACTTTTCCAAAGGGCGCAAGTGGTGCGACTGTAGCCCTATAATTCTTTGAGCTGGAAGTTCTTGAGGTTGGTCAAAATTGGGAGGTTCTTCGACAATTGCATCTACGTTGACGTCGGCTATATTTTGTTGCGATAAAAGAGGTGCATCTTTCTCTGTTAATATGGCAGGAATAAATGGTGCGTGCTCCGAAAATGATAAATCCTCGTTAACATTATTCTTAACAGTATTCATGGTTATTCTTGGAGACGACGCTACGTTTATGCATGATAACGCACAGCCCCACACTGCTCGGATAGTTACTGAATATCTTGACGAGTGTAAAATCACGCGATTTGTTTGGACAGCTCGCAGTCCAGATTTAAATCCAATTGACCATATTTGGTATGAGATGGGAAAACATTTACGGAGACATGTGCCGGCGCCCAGAAATTGTAAAGAGCTTCGCGACACACTGGTGCAAGGATGGGACAATCTTCGGCAGAACGTGATCCAGAATCTGATCCAGAGCATGACACGTTGTTTGCAAGCTGTTGTCACTGCCAAAGGAGGGAATACTCACTACTGAAGTCCTTAAACTTTCTTTTGTTTCAGCAAAAGCATATCAATGTAATGTTGTTTATTTTCATTACTTAGCATATCAAATTAAAATTGTACATTTTCATTACTTTCAATAAACTTTTAACAACAAAAACCTTTTGTTTTATTCAAGCAATCAATTAGTAAACTGTTACAACCGAAAAAACACGTAAAAAACTAAAAATTTCTAAAATAACTTCAAATTATAGAGTGACCCTAATTTTATGCTCGGCAGTGTATATAGATTTGAAATAAGAGGAAAAGCGGGTGTGTGGCTACAATCCTACTTAAAATGTCGAACACAACACGTACACGTACAACATACGGCTCAAATTCTGCTAATATCGAATCCTCAAAAATGGGGTGTCCCTCAAGTAAGCGTTCTGGGGCCGACTCTATTTATTCTATATTTGGCTAATTTAGTCATGTACACGAATAATACCTACTGCACTTTATATACTGATGATGCCAGTTTCCTAATATCTCAAAACACCGTAGAAGATTCGCAGTTAGAAGCAAATAGTCTCTAATAAAGTGGTTTTCAGCAAACAAACTGTACCTTAATACTAAATTATGTATGTGCTTAATATAAAAAATGTGAATTTCTCAAAACTAATTAAATACTAAATGCTAACCTAGCACAACCATGGAGTATAATTGTTGAACACTTATTACCACCATGAACAAGGCATGCATGAAGAGAAATAAAATCTCATGTATCTAACATAAACACCTTAAAAATAAAATACAAACATAAAATAATTATTTACCAATATACCAATATTTTATGTACTGAATGTGAAGAACCAACTAATTTCAAATTAATGAAAACACAAATCATGCAGAATCGATGTCCGCCTTGTCTATTGGAAGCACGCACACGCGGCTTACACCTCACTGTGATTCCACTTTTGGTTTTGTTTTTTTCCGAGGGTGGACCAGGACATATCTACCCAACTTCCAAAGAAGCGAGGGTAGATTTTCTTCCACAAGAGCTACCACACTTCCTTCCTCTATTTCTACGGCTGATCGTCGGTACCACTTATTACGTCCCTGCACCTCCACCAATTTTATTTTTTTTCCTTATTTATTATTTTTTACTATTTTTATTTATTTATTTTTTTATATATAATTATTCCTTGCACCACCGCATCGCCTTAATTGGTACCCAAGGTGCCTCTAAGGTACGAAGCTAGTAGCTTTATTATTCCCAACGGGATTTTATATGTAAATTCATTTTATATATTAAGCCTTCCTGCCACATCTTGTCGAAAGCCTTTTGCAACTTGCAACTAAATAATCAGGGTTGTACTGTATACGGTTAATCATTTTTTTATGCATGGTACCTGTTGAATAAAATATTTTTAGTGGAATGATAAGATTTCATTTCATAATTTAGAAGCAATGAAGATCAGTCTGTGAAGTCCAATGAACTTAGCTGTATTAATATGGTTAATATTATATGGTTAATATTGTTTTACCACGATAACTTAGCAAAATAGCATCTCCCATAGAAAGACGCCTTGAATATACTTTGTTGACTTTCGTTCGCGGAATATTTGTTTTTTCGTTTCTTCTTCTTCTTAAAACAAGTTATATAGTTATGTTAATAACATAATAACATAAAGTTACGTTATATAAAAAAATGTCTATATTTATATATAAAAGAATATATTTAAAAATATATTTATAATATACATACCTTTTGCGGGAACGGCAATTCTCTGGTCTTGTCGCCTTTTTACTCTTTTTTTTTTGGCTACTATCTCGATTGTAAACGGATATTAAAATGACAGGATTTATGACTTGATTTCCTTTTCGCGGTTAATTATTATTATACAGTATCCTGCCTAGTGGCAGGTCCTTGTCTTTGTACGGAGAATTTTTGCCTGCAATGTTCCCTGTCCTCAGCTTCTTCCTTTAGCCTGCTGTATCTCCTCCTTTCTTTCATGTCATCCAGAGGTTGTATTCTTCTTCTTCCTCGACCTGCAGTTCCTTTAATCTTCCCTTCAATGACGTCATATATGAGCCCCTCGTGTCTAATTTGTGTCTGATCCAGTTGGCCTTCCTCTTGAGAATTGTATTTAGATTTTCCGGCATAATTTTATAAATCTTTTCTTTTGATTCTTCTTATGCAACTTACCATCGATTGGATATTTTTCCATCATTTGTGAAGGAAAACAACTTCCATGCTAAAATAAAAACAAATTACTTTTAATCCTAAATAATTCCTATTTCACATCTTAAGATTATTGTTTATATTTGGAGTTACATGAAAATATGAAAAGCATTTGACCTAATTGCAAGTAAACAGTTCTGCAAGAAAACAATCACTTTTTTTGTCTCTACCGTTGCATATTTATGGTAAGGTTCTCCAATCTGTTTATATGTTTCAGATATTTTTGCCAGTTCTTCCAGCATTTTTTGATTTTTTGAAAATCCTGCAATTGTTGCAGGTTTAGAATACGAATTCAAATTTCTATATAATTTATATATAATTAATCAGGCAAGGACATAACTGCCGAAGTTGGTTCTGGGTCCAAAATTACTCCTTGACTACTTCCTGCAATTATTTGCGGTCCATGGTGAACTTTTGTTTACCACAAATATATATTTGTGGCGACATAATTTCAGCGACCGCAAATATATATTTGTGGTCGCTGAGAGACTCCTTATCAAGGACTTGCCAGTTTGTGGTTCTCTGCGCCAGGTTGCTTGTAGTGAATGTGAGGTCTATGATAGAGTGCGACTCTCTGCATTGAAAGGTGGATTCGGTGCCGATATTTTGAATATAGAGGTCCATGGCCGATACTCAGTCCATGACAATATCTCCATGTGCGTCCATTTTTCTAGAACCCCAATACGGTGATTTAGCGTTAAAGTCTCCAGCTAAGAGTATTGGTTTTGTGTGTTTTCTCATTGCATCACATTAACTCTCCCAGTGCTTTTTCGAGGTGATCCAGTCACCTTATTAAAAAGGTGAAAAGTAGCAGCTGTAGAAAGCATACATTCCGCAGTTTCTATCCACTCATGGCCGTTTCCACTTCCACTGTCCAGTACTATTATGGTTTTGTTTGTTACCCTTATTGCTGAGTCCTTGTTGTTATCTCAGAACCATTTTCCATTGTTTATAATTTTTTTATTGGTTTCGCTTATTATAATCTATGTTAAGGTCCGACACTGTGGCGTTAAGAAGATCATGCGCAGCACGGCAACGCAATGCATTTAGTTGTATGATATTCAACATTTTGATCTATTTACATTACGCCTTGCCTCCGACAGCGTCTTCTGGAAATTTAGACACATTCCAGAGTTTGCCCTATGTCTTTTAGATTGGCATAATGGATAAAGTAAAATGAATACAAACAAAGCTAATGGACCGTTTGCGGTCATTACTTCCATTCCTTTCGTTTCTGTGTTATGCGACGTGTCTAATTCGGCTAATTCGTTGTGTTTTGATTCCTCTTGGCTATTCTGGCAACTCTGCCGCCGGCTCGTCGGCCCATGTCCTTCTTGTAGGTTTTACAGTTTGGGATATTTAGGCGGTTCCAACTTAACTGAA
This sequence comes from Phosphuga atrata, assembly GCA_944588485.1. NCBI lineage: Eukaryota > Metazoa > Arthropoda > Insecta > Coleoptera > Silphidae > Phosphuga > Phosphuga atrata. Next base: position 10,959,041 of record OX155905.1, read on the forward strand.
TCTCTTATAGGAATGCCCTTTATACAATATAAATTAATAGTATACCTGCTGATGGTCCAACAGCTTCGAGTTTTAAGTCTAAGTAGGCATTGCGTCGCTTTAATCTTACTATATCGTTCTTCTGATCGAATAACTCGAAAAGTAACGACTTAATCTGTGCCCTTTAGTTCACTAACAGTAGTGCCAATGTGCTATTTTCAATTGCCAGTTTTTGAAAAGTCTATTTTTTATATTTAGTCTATTTATCCCTCATGCAAAGTTATGAGAAAACTGCTGATTTCTTTCAGATCATATTCCTTTGATATAGTTTTTGAAAATGTAAACACCAAGTCATAAAGTCTGTGACTACAGTCTGAATTGTTGCTCTTTCTTTGGAGTTTCGTCTTGGATATATTAAACTTTGATCACAAATAGAAATTGCGTTTTTTATGGAATTTACATTTCCGTGGTTAATAAATGTTGGAACACTAGGAACAGCCGCAAGATAAAATCGTTGTTGAAGACGCTTCGTCTTTCTGTTACATGAGGTACATGGAAAAAATATCTTAATATATTTGTACATTTCCTTTGCACATTTAAAAAGAAAAAATCACTCTTATCGATTGATGGCAGTAATTGATTATATGACCTCGTTAATAACGTCTGAAAAGATCTGTAGATGGAATCAACGACGTTTTCAGTTAACGACTTTATAATCGAATCAAACTGATGAACTGGTGTAAATCCATAACTCTATTTGACAGCGTGATGGTTTAGCATCATCATCAATCAATCATTTCGCTCAAACATTTCGCTTGCTCTTTTATATTTTCAATTGTTGCTGGTTTAGAATAGGAATTCAAATTTCTATATAATATCTATATAATTAATCAGGCAAGGACATAACTGCCGAAGTGGGTTCTGGGTCCAAAATTATTCCTTGAGTACTTCCTGCAATTATTAGCGGTCCATGGTGAACTTTTGTTTACCTACATTTGATCCGGGGGAAATTTTCCTTATAAATCTGGTACTTTAATATAATTCCATTTTACTATTATCTCAGGGATTCTAAATATTGCGTATTTATAAAATGTATATCATAATATCAATAGTTTTCATATTAATACTTACTTTTAAATATTGGCAAAGTCTCCTAATTTGTAAGCTTGTGCTACCAATGTGTCCATGCTGGGAATAGAGAACCATGCTGGGCTGATTCGCCAACGACAACCGACCATCCTCGACCAATTATCAACCCATCGTCGCAAGCAGTTGAGCTACTAGTCGGTTGTTCCGCTCGCCACGAGCTCCGTCCCTGCTAGTTACTGGCAGGCTGCTGCCCTCTGCCAGGGCAACACCTATATATATATATATATATATATATATATATATATATATATATATATATATACATACGTTTTGCGGGGCCAGCTTTTTGTATGCTACTTAGAAAGCTCGAATAGTTTCCTGCATTTTTCTAGTCTTGCAGCCTTGCAGCTGAAACAGCAAATTTATTTCAAAATTAATAATACAGTAGGGCTTCGATAAACCGAACTCCCAAAATTTATACCCTGTTCGGATTAATGAGACGTTCGGATATAGTATGTAGATATTTTCAAGGGTGTGTTTTGAAATGAAACAAAGATTTTTATAATTGAAAGTAAATACAAATTTTAATCATTAAGTATGTATAACACTTTAAAAAAAAATCTAGCATAGTACTTTGACGAGTGGTGTTTAATTACAAAGTAAATGCTTTATCCCTCAACTTACGCAATAACATTTTTTCTGAAATTGAAATATCTACTTGATCCGCCCATTCCAAACATTCGTTTAATGCAGACACAACTCGAGATTATGGAATCCTTTGAATTGCTTTCGATTCCTCTAATACTTCTTCGCTTTCGCTATCAGTCTCATTTAGTATTTGTCTTACTATGTCTTCATTAGTTAAGGGCTCCTGACAATCAATGTTGTCAATACTTGATAATAAATTGTTAATCTCCTTTTCTGAAAAGCCTCTGATACGGAAAATGTTCAATGGAAGATCATCTTCAGGGTCAAAGTCATCCAGATCTTGACCAGAAGTTTCCTCTGGTTTGAATAATGAGGGCCACAGAGGCTTCTAAGATTTTTGATCATATTTGAGAACACTTGCTGCCAACATTGAGCCAGAGAAAATACAGCATCTTTAATGGTGGTTTTTTTAAGGATTTCAGATAATGTGCATTCTGAATCAACTATTTGCTGACCAAAAACTTGCAATAGGAGTGTTTTTTTTGTAAGTTGCTTTAATGCTTTGGATTACGTTTTAATCCATGGGTTGAATTAAGGCTGTACAGTTAGGGGGCATGTACAGAACAGCGAAATTTTTGTCAATCGACTGCACATCTTCTTCTTGTGGATGCGCTGGTGCATTATCAGGAAGCAGAAGTGTCTTTAGCGGAAGGTTCTTTTTCGATAAATATATCTTTACTTCAGGAATAAAATGCACCTTCAGCTAGTCTAAAAATATTGCTTTTGTAACCCAAGCACTTCTTTGACTTGAGTAATGAACTGACAATTTTTTAATTGACGCAAATGCACGAGGTCTTTGTGCTTTACCAACAACCAGCAAGGGCAGTTTGTGTTCCGGTTGAGTTCGCACATGGCATAAATGTGATCCTTTCTTACGACATTTTTAAACCTGATGCACTACGCTCCGATCCAGAAGCCAAAGTTTTATTTGGTAAGAATTTCCAATACAAGCCCGATTCATCCGCGTTATAGATTTGATCGGCAGTTAAGTGTTTCTTCCTAATTATGTCTATGAATTTTTCCTGGAATGGTTTCACAGCTTCTTTATTATTTAACAGTTTTTCACCACTAAGTTTGAGTTGGCGTATTCCATGTCTTTTCTTGAATTTGTCTAACCATCCTCTACTAGCAACAAACTCTCCTATTCCAAGTCTTTCATGAAAAAATTTAGCTTTTTCTATCACTATGCCACCTGACAAGGGAATAGCTTTTCTTCGCTGCTCTAAAAACCACATAAATAAGGCATCTTTCCAGTCCCACACTCCCCAGAGCAATTTAGAGCACTGAGGGCTGTACCTAACTGTTTTTTACTCATCCTTCCGGTTAAGGTTAAGAGACGCTTATGTCCTGCAGTGGACGGGATGATGTAAATTATTACGGACACTTAAAAAATAAGTGATGCTGACACTTTCCTATGTGCCAATTAAAAAAATTAAATAGAGCGTCTTTCAGATTCAGTTCTTAATTTTATTTTCACGTAATTTGCAGTTTGAATTTTATGGAGGCACAAATTAGCTAATTGTTTGGAGCAGTATATATTATTCCCATAAAGTAATATTGTTAAATCACAAATACAGTTCAGGTCCCAAAATTTTGCCTACTTGTCAAGTATGTACTGTATCTGTGCACAATTTTCGTTGTCACCTTATCTTAAGGCCAGTCCAGACGCTACGTTTTGCACAACTTTTTGTTTGCACAGTTGCAGATAAAACGTTGCGTGTAGATAGGAAAAGTGCGCAGTTTTGAAAACGGCGCGAAGACGGTACAGTTGCAGCGATAACTGAGGTAGAGAGCATAAAGTCGGCGCATGTAGGTAGCTCAGTTTTCAGATACATTTTGTTCAAAAATAACGAGACTAGTACCTCCTCCTCCATAACGATTTTACTAAAACTGTGCGAAATATACAGATATATCTGCACCGTCTAAAAATTGCACCGTTTTCATTCCGTCCTAAGACTGCGCAAACAAAAGGTTTTGCAAAACGTATCGTCTGGACCGGCCTTTATTGTACTGGTTTGTTCTTTTAATCTTCCAACAACTTAAAAACTAATTTATTTTCTTAAATTACCGACTGTTTCATGTTTTCCCTAGAACCCCGCTGAGATTGCACCAATCTTGGTTCTATTTTGGGAGATCGTAATACGTGCTTTGGAACTGACTTTACATGATATTTGGAAGAGACTTTGGTTTCCTCGATTGCCTATAAACATAAAATAACAAAATTGCTAAAGAAAATGTGTAATACATACAAGCCAATTATTTCTAATCTTAAATTCATTACACCTTTTGTATCATCACTTCCTTTCTTGCCAATAAGTTTTGGTCGCGTTTCTCAAAACTAAATGGCTGGGGATTTGTATTTTGTCGAAATACAAACGCTTTACATGCATTTTTCTCTTCTTCATCTTGATCCACTTGCTGTATACAAAAAATACACAATGTAAAATAGAAAACTAAAAAATAGCTTAATATACCAATTTTGGTCTCTTCTGTGTGTATTTCTTCATGAATGTTCGAGACCAGGGCTACATTTTTTTAGTTTTAATTAGTGGTTTAGTATATGGTTCATATATCTGTTTTGGAATTGGCTTGGCATGAAACTCGTACAAAGCTTCAGAAGATTTTTGCATCTAAAAATTATGTATACCAGACTTACAAGACATTATAAGACATACAAGACTAGGACAGGCAAAACTAAGACATACGAGACTATGATAAACTAGGACAGAGAAAACTGGAACATACAAGAGTAGGTCAGGCAAGACTGGGACATACAAGACTAGGACTGAAAAGACTAGGACATACAGATTATTACAAATTAGTGATGACTTCCAGGAAGAAGAAGGTTATTAAATAAAAATGGTATTTCATTTAATTATTATTTTTAAAAAATTGTTGCAATAGTACAATTATTTCATTTGTTGCAATGTTACTAAGCCTTTCTGTAATTTTTGTAACATGAATTGTAATTTAGAACATTCTGTAATTTCTGTAACATGAATAATTGTAATATATGATGCAGTGACAAAAAATGCAGTTTCAAAAAATGAATAAATTTTTTTTAGATGTTATTATTTTACTAATGTTATAATATTTGTTATTTCTATAAACTAGATGTCACACTGAGTAACATGATATGCGACATGTGTCAAAATTGCAAATATTAACGTCATAGCGACAGTTTCAAAAAATGAATAGTCAAAATTGTATGTAAATTTGCTTTTTCGCTATTGTACAGAGACTGTCAAACTGATGTTATAATATTTGTCATTTCTATAAACTAGATGTCATACTGAGTAATATGCAAATGGACATGTGTCAAAATCTCACGTATTAATGTCACAGCGACAGTTTCAAAAAATGAATTATAAAGATTGTGAATTTGCTTTTTTGCGAATGTGAACAAACTGATGTTATAATATTTGACATTTCTGTAACTTAGATGTCACACGAAGTAACATGATATGCGACATGTGTCAAAATGTCCAATATTAACATTGCAGTGACAGTTTCAAAAAGTGAATAATTTTTTTTTTATGTTATTACTTTACTGATGTTATAATATTTGTTATTTCTATCAACTATATGTCACACTGAGTAGCATGATATGCGGCATGTGTCAAAATGTCAAATATTAACGTCACAGCGACAGTTTCAAAAAATGAATTATTAAAATTGTTCCAAAATTTGCTTTTTCGCGATTGTGAACGATCTGATGTTATAATATTTGACATTTCTGTAAACTAGATGTCACACTGAATAACATGATATGCGACATATGTTCAAATGTCAAATATTAACGATGCAGCGACAGTTTAAATTAATCACAAATTTTAAGATGATATTATTTTACTGATGTTATAATATTTGTCATTTCCATAAACTAGATGTCGCGCTGAGTAAAATGATATGCGACATGTGTCAAAATGTCCAATATTAACATTGCAGTGACAGTTTCAAAAAGTGAATAATTTTTTTTTTTATGTTATTATTTTACTGATGTTATAATATTTGTTATTTCTATCAACTATATGTCACACTGAGTAGCATGATATGCGACATGTGTCAAAATTTCAAATATTAACGTCATAGCGACAGTTTCAAAAAATGAATAGTCAAAATTGTATGTAAATTTGTTTTTTCGCGATTGTACAGAGACTGTCAAACTGATGTTAAAATAGTTGTCATTTCTATAAAGTAGATGTCACACTGAGTAAAAACACACTGCATGTCTCAAAATGTTAAATATTAACGCCACAGTGACAGTTTAAAAAAATTATATCGCAAACATTGTAAATTTGCTTTTTCGCGATTTTAAAGGAACTGTCAAACTTATGTTGTTATATTTGATATTTCTATAAATTAGATGTCACACTGAGTAACGTGATGTGCGACATGTGTCAGAATGTCATATATTAACGTCACAACCACAGTCTCAAAAAATGAATTTTAAAAATTCTTCGTAAATGGACTTTTTTGCGATTGTGAAGAAATTGTCAAATTGAAGTTGTAAATTTTGACATTTCTGTAAACTAGATGTCACACTGAGTAACATGATATATGACATATGTCAAAATGTCAAATATTAACGGCACTGTGACAGTTTCAAAAAATGAACCCTAAAAATTAAATTTGCTTTTTCGCGATTGTAAAGAAACTGTCAGTAGCGTCGGTCAATTGGGCGAATGCCCGGGGCCCACGAGCTAGGGGAGGCCCACAGGGGCTGTGGCGGGGGCATTTTGGGACGACCCCCCCATTTTGCTGAAATTAAAGGAAGGAAAATAAAGTTCAATTTTGTTTTTCTTTAATATTAATATATTATATTATATTTCTTCTATACATATGTTCCTTTCTTGTATGTATTAAAAATTAAAGAATTTATTTGTTTATTCACTTTTTTATTTATTGGGGGCCCCACCGCAATATATATATATATGCCCGGGGCATCAAAATCCAAACGACAGCTCTGGAAACTATCAAACTGCTGTTACCCCTTGACATACGAATAAAATTCGCGTTGACGTGTCGATATACATGTGATCTTATCACATATACATGACGTCTCAGAGATGTATATCAAAGGGGTTAAAAAAATTGTCATATTTGTAAACTATATGTCAAACTGAGTAATGTACAAGTGTCAAAATGTCAAATATTAATGTTACAGCGACAGTTGCAAAATATGAATAGTTTTTAGAGATTAAAAACCAGTTTTACGAGCGATATTATCAAACGTAAACTGTTATTACATAGACGTATTACATTTCATTTTAAAGCTAATTTAATCTAGTTTACGGATTTTATTAACTCATTACAAAATAACTTTTATTGTCGTAAATATTGCCATTTTTGTATGACACTTAATATTTTGAAAAAAAAATTAGTTTTACTTGTATCTCAGTTAATTCCAACGTGATTTTATTGTGTAATATCTCATTTTGTAGGAAATTTAATCTAGTATAAGCGCATTGTTGTCTCATATAAATATTGTTAATATTTTCGAAGATATAAGGAGTTTACGAAATTGTTTGTATGTATGCCATATTAAATTTTCAAACGTGGATTGTTACCTAAGTGTTAATACGAGATAGATGTTTTGTGTATTATTTTAAAGGTAATTTAATCTAGTTTATGGATTTTGTAAACTCATTCTAAAATTCTTTGTATTTTCGAAAATATCTTCTTTTTTCTGACACGTTTACTATTTTGAAACTTTAGTTTTGCTTAGCTCATATCTCACTTAATTCCAGCACAATTTCATTATGTGATACTTCATTTTGTAGATAATTTAATCTAGTTTAAGCGCATTGTTGTATCATTTAAATATTGTTAACATTTTCGAAGTTATAAGGAATTTTTGAAATTGTTACGCACACGGCGTAGTAAATTTTCAAACGACGAGAATGAACCTTGTGATTCGCGTTTTAATTCATGGATGCGCTATAGATGGCTTTGTCGCCTAAACTAACCGATAGATGGCACTTAGCAAACAAAGTTTTAACACTACGTAGACATATTACATATCATTTTAAAGCTAATTCATAAATATTCATAGGCCAATGATAGTTATTTACTTATTAACATACTTTTATTGCTATTTAACATATGTTACTTACTTATTTACATTACAGGTGCTCAGTGCCATCTATCGTCGATTAGTTTAAACGATAAAGCCATCTTAAGCGCATCCACGAATTAAAACTCTTATCACATGGTTCATTCTCATTCGAGCTAAGCGAGAGTTAAGAGCTAGAATACGTTTAAACTTTGTTTGTGCCTGACGAAAAAAGAAGGAAGCCGTCTCCAAAGTAAGTGAATAATTACATTTTAACCTGTGTATTTAGAACAAATATTAATTACATTTAATTCTCATAACTAATTAATTGTTTTTTATCAGTTTTTTTTTAAATTTAAATTAATTGAATAATTTAATTAAGATTGAATCGAATTGAGCATCTCTAAGAATCATTTTTGTACATATTTTAAGCCTTTCTAATAATTTTATTCTCTCCTTTGCTTAAGAATTAAACTAATTTTCGTTTCTCGACTCGCACGTGATTCTTTTTTGGTGCGCCTTTCTGTAAAAAAACTTCGATCATAGAACAAAAACTCTTAAATATCTCCTTATATGATAAAATGCGCAGGGTCACAGCCAAAATTGAAGCCAAGTGAGCGTCTGTAAGAATCATTTTTGTAAATATTTTAAATCTTTCTAATAATTTTATTGTATCCTTTCGTTAATAATTAAACTAATTTTCGTTTAACTCTTATAACTCGGAAAATCACAACGAAATTTTCATGAAAATTTATGAGTAAATTCAAAAACGAAGTGGGAAAATTAATTTGGAAAATTTGTGAAATTTTCTGTATTTGTTTTTCAAGAAATTAAGGTCAAAGTTTGGTTGATTTTACAACGTTTGACCTTAATTTCTTGAAAAAAAGGAAATTCCACAAATTTTCCAATTGAATTTTCCAACTTCGCTTTTGAATTTCCTCGTAATTTTCATTGTGATTTTTCGAGTTATAAAAGAATTTCCACGACGACCTCAAAACAAATCTTAAAACTACACGTTAGTCTTACAAATTTTTCTTTCTAACTTTCCAAATTTTCTTCCAAAATTCAAATATTTGATAGAAGTAAATTCAGTATTAAATTTGGAATGAAAATCTGAAAGAAAATTCGCAATTTTCCTCATAGTTTTTCCACAAACTTTTTTCCAAATTGTAACCTTAATTTCATAAAGAACAAATATATTAAATTCCACAAATTTTTCAAATTAATTTTCTTACTTCGCTTTTGAATTTCCTCATAAATTTACAAGAAAATTTCTTTGTGATTTTTCGAGTTATAAGAGAATTTCCACGACGACCTCAAAACAAATCTTAAAACAACACGTTAGTCTTACAAATTTTTCTTTCTAACTTTCCAAATAATTTTCCAAAATTCAAATATTTGTTAGAAGTAAATTAAGTATTAAATTTAGAATGAAAATGTGAAAAAAAATTCGCAATGGCCTGGCTGGTTTTTCCATAAACTCTTGCAAACTTTGACCTTAATTTCTTGAAAAACAAATAAAGGAAATTCCACACATTTTTCAAATAAATTTTCCTACTTCTCTTTTGAATTTCCCCGTAAATTTTGATGAAAATTTCTTTGTGACTTTCCGAGTTATAAGAGAATTTCCACGACAAGCTCAAGAAAAATCTTAAAATTACACGTTAGTCTTACAAATTTTTCTTTCTAACTTTCCAAATAATTTTCCAAAAATCAAATATTTGTTAGAAGTAAATTAAGTATTAAATTTAGAATAAAAATGTGAAAAAAAATTCGCAATGGCCCGGCTGGTTTTTCCATAAACTCTTGCAAACTTTGACCTTAATTTCTTGAAAAACCAATAAAGGAAATTCCACACATTTTTCAAATAAATTTTCCTACTTCTCTTTTGAATTTCCCCATAAATTTTAATGAAAATTTCTTTGTGATTTTCCGAGTTATAAGAGAATTTCCACGACAAGCTCAAGAAAAATCTTAAAATTACACGTTAGTCGTACAAATTTTTCTTTCTAACTTTCCAAAAATTTTCTTAAGATTCAAATAGTTGATAGAAGTAAATTCATTATTAAATTTGGAATGAAAATCTGAAAGAAAATTCGCAATCTCCTGGCTGGTTTTTCCATAAACTCTTGCAAACTTTGACCTTAATTTCTTGAAAAACAAATAAAGGAAATTTCATACATTTTTCAAATTAATTTTCCTACTTCTCTTTTTATTTTTTTCCCCCATAAATTTTTATGAAAATTTCTTTGTAATTTTCCGAGATGTAACATAATTTCCACGACAAACAAGATTATTCTGGACTAGATAGACAAGACTAGACGGACAAGTCTAGACAAACAAGACTAGACAGACAAGACTAAGACAAAAAAAAACTTCGTCTAGTCTAGGACTAGAATGGACTAGACAAGATTAGTTCAAGTAGATTTAAATATTAAAGGTTTTATTTTTTTTCCAGGGGGCCAGGTTGTTGTGCAACATAAGAACTCTTGTCGTATTTGCCAGAGGAAGGTAATGGAAGGGCTAACCATTGTGTGATCAGCTAATGAAGGGATAAATGGCACAACTTTTGATGATATGGGAATATTTCCTCGTGCTATCTAGGATATATTTAAACTCGTCTCAGATTGCTCATATAGAATATTGAGTTCTTTCTTTGTTCTTTCATTGAGATATATCTCAGATAAGAATAAGAATAATAACGCCCCAACCGAACAAGAAACGAAGAAGTCCAAAAATTTGGAAAACAAAATCCATCTTAAAATTCCTCTGGACCGGCTGATCAGCAGCGACTCCATGATCTCCTTGGACTCCGCCGTCACCGTGGTCCTGGCCAAGACGAAGAGACCCGAAGAAGGTGCCACAACCAAACGGGAAGCAAAAAGATGCCAGGTTTTACTTGAGGAGAATTATCGACTTCACAGAATCTCCAAAGAAATTCCGCAAGGAAGACGAAGGCATCCTGTTAATATCTTCGTTGAGTAACAACAACATTAAAGATTTGAAGTTATTTACGAACGTGATTTCGCCCGCGACGAAGATCCAGATTGCTCAGATAGAATATTCTGTGTGAAAGAGAAGTTCAGGGGCTCCGAGGCGAGACGAAGAAAGTGATGATGGGAGACGTCACCGAGATCGAAGAGCACGAATGGAAGAAGAAGAACGAGATCATCAGCGAAGTCATCTCGGAGATCGAAGCGGAACCGAACGAGGAGCTATAGAAGATCATGAAGATCGAAGAGGATCGAGAAATTTTGTAGAAAGAGTTTGGAAAAAGAAGAAATTTTGACGCAGTTGATGGAGCTCTGAAGAAACTTGAAGTGGATCATTCAGATGCTGTAGAAGATCAAGGTGCAACGCCTGATGGGTTGAAGAAAACTGGGGCAGATTTGAAGAAATCATAAGGAAATGAAGTGAAAATTGCAGAAACTCATTCTGTTGCTGATAAAGATAAGGCTATGGATCACCTGGAAATCGTTGAAGATTATGCAGCAGTGTCAACTGATGGATTGAAGAAAATTGGAGCGGAAGAAATCACAAGGAGGGAAAGTGGAAATTCCAGAAAACCATTCTATTGCCGATGACCAGAAGGCTGTCGACCACCTGGAAACCATTGAGGATCATGGCGCAGTGTTAAACGATGGAGCAGATTTGAAGAAATCACCGGAAGGCGAGGTGAAAATTGCGGAAGAACAATCGGATATTGCTGAATTCAAGGCTATCGATCATTCAAAGACAGTCGAAGATCAAGGTGCATCGCTAATTGATGACTTGAAGAAATCTGGAGAAGATATGAAGGAATCGCAAGGAGAAGTGGTGAAAATTGAAGCAAATCATTCAGTAGATGATGAAGATAAGGCTATCAATTAACCGAAAACCTTTGAGAATCAAGTTGCAATTGTGACTGATGGATTGAAGATAAGATGGTTAGTTCAGGAAGAGTAGCTCAAACAAAAGCAACTGGCACAAGGCTCAAAGAAGGAGGAATTAACAACAGGTAACTAAACATTTACCAATCCACTTATATATAAGTTAACACATATTTCTTTTTAATTTAGATCATTATCTACATTTCGGCTAGTTATTCGGTAACTAGGTGATAGTCAGCCAGGACAAACCACCATTTAGGATCATGGCGTCGTGTTAATTGCTGGATTGAAGAAAACTGGAGCAGATTCGAAGAAATCACAAGTAGATAAAGTGAGAATTGGAGACTCATTCTGTTGCTGATGAAGATAAGGCTATCGACCACCTGGGAACCATTGAGGATCATGGCGCAGCGTTAACTGATGTATTGAAGAAAACTAGGGCAGATTTGGAGCAATCACCGGAAGGCGATGTGAAAATTGCGGAAAAACAATCGGATGTTGATGAAGTCAAGGCTATATATTATTTGAAGACAGTTGAATATCAAGGTGCTTCGCTAATTGATGACTTGAAGAAATCTGGAGAAGATATGAAGGAGTCGCAAGGGGAAGTGGTGAAAATTGAAGAAAATCATTCGGTTTATGATGAAGATAAGGCTATCGACCAACTGGAAACTATTGAGGATCATGGGGCAGTGTTAACTGATGGATTAAAGAAAACTGGAGAAGAAGATTTCAACGAATCAGCGGAAGGTGAGGTGAAAATTGCGGAAGAACGATGAAGTCAAGGCTATCGATCATTAGTAGACAGACGAAGATCAAGGCGCATCGCTAATTGATGACTTCTGATGAAATCTGCAGAAGAGTTGAAGCAATCGCAAGGAGGAGCAAACGTTTGTGTGCGCTGGTAGGAAATGCAAGATCCGACGTGCAGACCGGTATTGCATGACTCCTGGCGCTAATAATGATACGTTAATTGGTTAGCTAAAATTAGTTAACATTATATATATCATGGTGTTCAATGCATTTTGTCTTTCCTTTAATTGTATTTTTATTGCATTTATTGTGTTATTATGCTAATGTGTCTATTGTATTTAACATATTCAGATATTTATTGTGTTGTTGCATGTAATTATTCTATCCATGTATTTATTTTGACCATCACATCCATAAATGATGGAAAGTGATGAAACGAAACTGATCCTTTCACACCAGAAACATGAACCGACTCCTTTTCAGAGCCACAGTTAACAATCAATAATCCAATCCAATTTCCAAAATAAAAGCAAATTGTGATTGGCGACTTCAACAGCGAAAAGCTGCATTTGGAGATATGATCTTGAAGATAAGAATGGAAGAGCAGTGTAAGAAATAAATACCCTGATCCACAATGCAAAACAGCCTGCATCATTCAACAGTGGGAGATGGAAACGAGGTTACAACCCTGACCTCATTCTCAGCAGTAACAGAATCAGCGAACTATGTTCTCCAATACCTAATACTGTGCCAATGTGCCAAATATTTACTGCGGTTATACCTCAGAAGGTACCATTCCACAGGAGGTACTACAACTTCAAGAAAGCTGAATGGTCAAAATTTGCAGATATGTTGGACATCGAAGTGAACCCACACCTGAATCCTATGATATCTTCAACGTCAACTGTAAAGAAGTGCTCCAGAAGGTCTATACCTCGCGGCTGCCGGATTTTATTTATACCTGATCTCACCTCAGATGAAGCTGCCGTACTCACAGAATACAGGAAGTTATTTGAAGAAAACCCTTTCAGTGAATCAACAGTATAAGCTGGGAACAAACTCATTTTCGTCATTAGACAACCAAAACGGGATAAATGGACTAGAACTATAGAAGACCTGGATCTGAGAAGAGACAGCCATAAGGCATGGAGACGTCTAAGCAATGATCCGACAAAGACCTGTGTACAGTATATCACCGCCAACCAAATAGCACGTCAGGTTTTGCTCATCATCCATTGCATTGATAATTGCATTGATGATCATCCAAGCTTTGGACAAGCCCATCCACAAGCATAAAGTGCCTAGACATTCAAGAGGAAAGTAACGATCTTACAATACCATTCAGAATAGCAGAACTGGAGAAGGCTATTAAACAAACCAGAGAATCGTATGACATCTTCAGCACAACTATGAAGAAGTGCTCCAGAAGGTTTATACCTCGCGGCTGCCGGATTTCATTTATACCTGGTCTCAGCTATCAGATGAAGCTGCCTTACTCACAGAATTCTTTTTCTTAGGACGTCGTCTCCCTAACGAAGGTTGGCAATCTGTTTAGGAACTATAATGGTGCGCGAAACCGCACCTCTGAAAATCTCTATAGATGTCCGTCCGCCCCATCGACGCAGATCTTTAAGCCATGAGTTCTGCCGTCTGCCCACAGATTGTTTCTTCTCGATCTTTCCTTTGATGAGGAACTCGTACCGCTCCCCTCTTATAACGTCATGATTCTGAATAGTTTCCAGGCGGTCGATAGCCTTATCTTCATCAGGAACAGAATGAGTTTCTCCAATTCTCACTTCATCTACTTTATCTACAAGAAAACTGGAGCAGATTCGAAGAAATCATCGAATCTGTTCCAGTTTTCTTCAATCCATCAGTTAACACTGCGATATGATCTTCAACGGTTTCCAGTTGGTCGATAGCCTTATCTTCATTAGCAACAGAATGAGTTTCTCCAATTCTCACTTTCTTTCCTTGCGATTTCTCATAACGTGTCCGATGTATTGGAGCTTTCGTTCTTTGATGGTTGTCAGCAGTTCTTTATCTTTACCTATTCTCCTTAACACTTCTATGCGGCTATACAAGTACATCAATGCGGCTCTCCATTGATTGGCAGAACGTCCAGCTGTCCGAGCCATAGAGCAGCACTTGGAAGATATAACAGCGCAATTGGTATGCGGAGCTGTAGGTTTAGATCTCTACTGGTGAAGAGGTTCTTCATGGAGACTCACAGAATACAGGAAACCCTTTGAAGAAGCCAAACAAAAGGGGATCAATGGACTAGAACTATAGAAGACCTGGATCTGAGAAGAGACAGCCATAAGGCATGGAGACTTTTAGGACGTCTAAGCAATGATCCGACAAAGACATTACAACATCACCGCCAACCAAATAGCACGTCAGCTTTTGATGAACTGGAAGCCCATCCCCAAGCACAAAGTGCCCAGACATTCAGGAGGAAAGTAACGATCTTACAATACCACTCAGAACAGGCAGATCTGAAGAAGACCATCAAAACAACCAGCTTGGATGACATTCGGACAGAACAAATTAAGCATTTCGGCTTAAAAACAAAGGAATGGATACTCCACCTCTTCAATAACTGCATGAAGAATTATCAAATCCCAGAAATATGGCGGAAGAGTCGGGTGATGCCTCTGTTGAAACCTGGCAACGAAGGGAACAACCCGAAGAGTTTCAGACCAGTTACACTCCTGTGTCACCTCTACAAACTAATAGAAAGAATGATTCTGAATTGCCTTATACCCGAAATTGATCCTCTGCTCATACCCGAATAAGCCGGATTTCGTCCCGGCAAAAGCTATACTGGACACTTGCTGAAACTTACACAGTTCGTATAAGATGGTCTCGAAGCAGCTAAGGTAACTGGAGTGGCATTTGTTGATTTATCGGCAGCCTACGACACTGTTAACCATCAGCTCCTACTTGCTAAGTTTTACACGTTGACTAAGAGCTCCAGGTTTATTGCCATTCTCTTGCAGAATCGGAGGTATTTTTTGGATTTTCAAGAAGAATGTCCTACCCTTCAATTCAATATAGTCTGAAGTCAAAAATTGTGCGATTACAGTCTGAAGTCATAATGTCTGTGACTACAGTCTGAAGTCATAAAGTCTGTGACGACAGTCTGAAGTCATAAAGTCTGTCACTATAGTCTGAAGTCATAAAGTCTGTGACTACAGTCTGAAGTCATAAAGTCTGTCACTATAGTTTGAAGTCATAAAGTCTGTCACTATAGTCTGAAGTCATAAAGTCTGTCACTATAGTCTAAAGTCATAAGGTCTGTCACTATAGTCTGAAGTAATAAAGTCTATCACTATAGTCTGAAGTCATAAAGTCTGTCACTATAGTCTGAAGTCATAAAGTCTGTCACTATAGTCTGAAGTCATAAAGTCTGTCACTATAGTCTGAAGTCATAAAGTCTGTCACTATAGTCTGAAGTCATAAAGTCTGTCACTATAGTTTGAAGTCATAAAGTCTGTCACTATAGTCTGAAGTCATAAAGTCTGTCACTATAAACTGAAGTCATAAAGTCTGTCACTAGTGTCTGAAATCATAAAGTCTTTCACTATAGTCTGAAGTCATAAAGTCTGTCACTATAGTCTGAAGTCATAAAGTTTGTCACTATAGTCTAAAGTCATAAAGTCTGTCACTATAGTTTGAAGTCATAAAGTCTGTGACTACAGTCTGAAGTCATAAAGTCTTTTACTACTATAGTCTGAAGTCATAAAGTCTGTCACTATAGTCTGAAGTCATAAAGTCTGTCACTATAGTTTGAAGTCATAAAGTCTGTCACTATAGTCTGAAGTCATAAAGTCTGTCACTATAAACTGAAGTCATAAAGTCTGTCACTAGTGTCTGAAATCATTAAGTCTGTCACTATAGTCTAAAGTCATAAAGTCTATCACTATAGTCTGAAGTCATAAAGTCTGTCACTATAGTCTAAAGTCATAAAGTGTGTCACTATAGTTTGAAGTCATAAAGTCTGTGACTACAGTCTGAAGTCATAAAGTCTTTTACTATAGTCTGAAGTCATAAAGTCTGTCACTATAGTCTGAAGTCATAAAGTCTATCACTATAGCCTAAAGTCATAAAGTCTATCACTATAGTCTGAAGTCATAAAGTCTATCACTATAGTCTGAAGTCATAAAGTCTGTCACTATAGTCTGAAGTCATAAAGTCTGTCACTATAGTTTGAAGTCATAAAGTCTGTCACTATAGTCTAAAGTCATAAAGTCTGTCACTATAGTCTGAAGTCATAAAGTCTGTCTTTATAGTCTGAAGTCATAAGGTCTGTCACTATAGTCTGAAGTCATAAAGTCTGTCACTATAGTCTGAAGTCATAAAGTCTGTCACTATAGTCTGAAATCATAAAGTCTGTCACTATAGTCTGAAGTCATAAAGTCTGTCACTATAGTCTGATGGATCACAGCTAATGGAGAGGGAGATTTAGTTGGGCCCACTAAATTATTCAGCGTCTATTCACCAGCGGATGCGGCTGTAAGCTGTCAGCCTTAGCGTAAGCGGCGCGCTAATATAAATATAATATATAAAAATCTTCCCTAGAACTGGGTGTGTTCAAGATTTCAAAGTAAAATGCCTAAATATAGGGATTCTTCATCAATCGAAATTTGCAATTCAGTATTCTCTGCAATACGTAATTGTTAAACAATATTTAATACTTACAAAATTGTCTCTTTGTCAAGACTTTGGACCAGGTCTGATTTGTGCTTTTATGCACAGAACAATTTACAAGCCTGATATATAAAATGTTATGCTTGTATATAAGAGAAACTATCACCAAAAAAATATTAAGAATGGGGTTAGTAAAATGGTATAGAAAAGATAGTTAATATTTGTTCTTAATTTTTACACAGGTTATTAATACACAGGTTAAAATGTAATTATTCACTTACTTTGGAGACGGCTTCCTTCTTTTTTCGTCAGGCACAAACAAAGTTTAAACGTATTCTAGCTCTTAACTCTCGCTTAGCTCGAATGAGAATGAACCTTGTACCTACATGCTAGTAATGTATGAATAGAATGAAGTATGTAATAGAATGAACCTACATGCTAGTAATGTAAGCGTAAAGCATTTTCCGGCATGATTTTATAAATCTTTTCTTTTGATTCTTCTTATGCAACTTACCAGGACGTGGCAACGTATTCTGTTTTCCAAGAGTACTACCTGCAATTGTTGCAGGTTTTGAATACGAATTCAAATTTCTATATAATAAAGCTAATGGACCGTTTGCGGACATTACTTCGTTTCCTATCGTTTCTGTGTTATCCGACGTGTCTACTTCGGGTAATTCGTTGTGTTTTAGATTCCTCTTGGCAATTATGGCAACTCTGTCTCCGGCTCGTCGGCCCATGTCCTTCCTGTAGGTTTTACGGTTTGGGATATTCAGGCGGTTCCATATTTACTGAATCTATTATTGGAATTCCCTTTATATATACACAATATAAATTAATAGTATGACTAAATAAATTACCTGCTGGTGGTCCAACAGCTTCGAGTTTTAAGTCTAAGTAGGCATTGCGTCGCTTTAATCCTACTATATCGTTCTTCTGATCGAATAACTCGAGAAGTAACTACTTAACCTGTGCTCCTTGGTTCACTAACAGTAGTGTCAATGTGCTCTTTTCAAGTTCAAGTTTTTGAAAAGTTTCTATTTTTTTTAGTCTATTTGTCCCTCATGCGAAATTATGAGAAAACTGCTGATTTCTCTCAGATCATATTCCTTTAATATAGTTTTTGAAAGTGTAAACACCAAGTCATAAAGTCTGTTACTACAGTCTGAATTGTTGCTCTTTCTCTGGGGTTTCGTCTTGGAAATATTAAACTTTGATCACAAATAGAAATTGAGTTTTTTATTTACGTTGGTTTGGAATTTACATTTCTGTGGTTAATAAATGTTGGAACATTAGGAACAGCCGCAAGATTAAATCGTTGTTGAAGACGCTTCGTCTCTCTGTTACATGAGTTACATGAAAAAAATATCTTCTGGCGAATTGGAATATATTTGTACATTTCCTTTGCACATGTAGAAAGAAAAATTTATTCTTATCGATTGAAGGCGGTAATTCATTATATAACCCCGTTAAAGGAAACTCAAAAACATCTTAACTGTTTTCCCTAACGATTTAAATGGGTTTTTTGAACAGAGAGGAGGTAAGTATTTTCAATACAGGTACTTACACTGTGTACAAGCGCAGATGTTTGTATGTGCTTCGGAGAGCCATCTGAGGAGGAGGAAGATAAGGGGGGCACTCGCTTTGTTTCGGTTAGTTCCTAAAAAAAATAAAAAAAGTTTAGATTTTTTTTTATTTAGGCGATGTTTTGTTTCACTACCGGAGAATCTTTATTCCTCTTTCTTTTCCCATGTTCGGGGTGGTCTTCTTCCCGCGGAGGTATTTCCACCGCTAACCGAAACATTTTTTCGATGCCCTTAATCTTTAGTTTCCTCCCTGTTCTTATGAACAGTTCCTCTTTGTCTGAGTCAATGTTTACCTCCCCTTTGTACATATACCTCAGCAAAGCTTCCAACATACAACGATCCACACCTTCCAAATGAATGGTATGGTGTGGACTTTTAGTCAATGTCAGAAGCCTTGTGAAGTACGGACTAAAAGCACATAGCATTATTTGATGCGCTTGGATCAATTTTCTACCGCAGGACAATGTTACGTCACATAACTCCTGACGGTGGAGAAAACCAGCCAACGCTTCTGTCAGCATTCTA
Source organism: Phosphuga atrata (assembly GCA_944588485.1). NCBI lineage: Eukaryota > Metazoa > Arthropoda > Insecta > Coleoptera > Silphidae > Phosphuga > Phosphuga atrata. Next base: position 10,978,258 of record OX155905.1, read on the forward strand.
TGGTGATTTGCCAATTTTTAATTTTTGATACCTGTTGAATAAAATATTTTTAGTGGAATTATAAGATTTTATTTCATAATTTTGAAGCAACGATGAAGCAAAAATGAGCCGCTACAGCTTCCCCCGCTGGGAGATGGGGTTCTCTTTCTCGCCGTTATGTTCTTGTATAGACGGCCGACACTGCCCTCGCTGGCGCTATATCCCAGAGTATCTTGGAACCATAGCACATCGTCCTGCGATATGTTGGACACCACACAGGATATCTTTCAGGAGAGCTTTAACAACCTTCTGGTCAGAGGCGTGGTCAATTATGGCCTGAGTGCTCTGGAAGTTGTCTTGGACTCTCTTGTTGATCTTCAGCCACTCCAGGGTCGCTGCGGTAACCTGCGTCACCTACCTCGGTAGTAACTCTGCAACAAAATGCTTACTTTCTCCATTTCCACCACGGAATATTTATAATACGGGTCTCCTATGGTAAAATCTGGTAAAAACATTTTTCCTTAATATTTTGTGTCCGCACTTAGTAATTTTATTGCCAAAAAAAGGGCTGCCGCGGCTAATTCCGATAGGGAATATGTATAATAATGGGGTGATAAAGCAAATAATTCTAAGAGATAATTTGTTTAATTTTATGTCTGGAATTAAGAAATGATTTACCTCTTCAAATTCATGGCAAGAGTGGATTCCGAGACTTTTGGGACTCACGTTATATATAAAGATTATTCTGGGGTCCCTGATTTCTTTTGGACCCCTCTGTCTTCTTCCGCTCCCTGGTGCTTTTTTGCGTGAGTTTTAATATCCTTTACGTTTCGGTTACATATGTAGCAGTATGAGTTTTCGCCAAATGTTGGTGCTTTTGTACTCTTTCCTCCTCGCCCCTTTGTTATGGTGAGGTTTTGAAGTATGATACGACGTTAAATGTTAGTTCTTCTTCTTCTTCTGTCTCTCCTTGCCCCTTCTCTATTATGAGGTTTTGAAGAACAGTAATTTTTTTGGCTGAAATAATAATTTATACTATTACTATTTGTTTCTATTTAATTGAAATTCACAAAGGAGTTGATAAATAGAGCCGCACTTTAGACCTGTTTATTTAAACACACAAATATATAAAATATAAGTTTGTACTCAGTTTAAAGATAGCACGACGGTTTTTTAAATATAGTTTTCAGTCTCTCCCTCTCTCTTCGTGGCGCTACAGTCCCATTTGGTCTACACTTGTGCTCGGTGTTTTGATATTACACTAGTGTAGGGAGCTCTTACAGTTTTTAACGTGGCTGGTGAGCCACTAATGGGGGGAGGAGGTTTCCAGGCAGATTTTTACTCTGATGACTTTGCCAGATCCATCTACAGGAAAACGGTGGCTTATTTTTACCACGTTCAGGATTTGAACCCGGGACTTGCGGCTCCGTCTGACACCTTGACTACTAGGCCACCACCGCAATCAATTCAAGATACCTTCAAGGTGCCTTTATGGTACGAAGTTAGTAGCTTTATTTATTGTCAGTGGGATTTTGAATGTATTCATTTTATATATTAAGCTTGTCGAAAGCCTTTGAGACGTCCAGGAGTACCGCTCCCATGACGTCCTCTGTCTATTATCGCTTCAGTTATTCTGGTACATTGTAGAATGTTGTTGTCTCAATCCGTACTGTCCGTCGAAGATTATTTGGTTCTCGTTAACTATGTCTGTCAGCCGTTAAATGACTATAGTTTGTTCTAAATTGATAAATGTGATTATGCTTACTTTGGTAGCTGCTTACTCTTTTAAAAAACTATAAAAAGAACTGGGGAAATCATATATACTAGTGACATTATCTAAATTTATTAACGTGGACTGTTATGATACCATACTTTCACTTTCTTTCCTTGTAGATTCTTTGACTTTTTTGTTTGTTTTAGGATTAGTTACTTTCTTTATAGCTCCACTAGTACTACTTAAACTACTGGTGTTGGTGAAGATATGAAGTTCCTTCATCTTATCAAGATTTAACTCTATTAAAGAGTGGTGATTAAAGACTATATGGTGTCTTGGTTATAAATCTATGTTACATGAATACTCTACATATTATTTCATATTTTATTTTTTTGTCTAAACTAAGAAAACACACGAAATGGCGCATCTTATTACATATATTTCTCACACGAAAGACAGATACTTGTCAATGAGTGAAATGACTGGGCGAGGACAATATAACTGAATGGCTACCGGCATAACGTTCCTCCGCGTTGCCGCACCGTTGACATGTTTACTCTATAGCGGATGAGTGGATAAACATTGTAATCAACTTAGTCAAGTTTAGACAATCATAAACATAATCACGTTTAGACAGTACATGGTGTCCGGGTTATAAATCTATATTACATGAATACTCTACTATTTTTTTGTCTGAACTGAGAAGATCTTATCAAGTGGTATCATTTAAATAAATAAAAATTTATAAGAAATATTGAATTAGTGGAAAGTAGGAAAAAAATGGGCAAAAAAATGCATAATTAATATTTGCACTAAATATATACTTACATGCAGAAAAAAAACACAGAAAAAATAAAAAAGTGTCCAAAACTCAAAAAATCCAAAAATCCACTACAATCAAAATCAAAATCCAAAAATCAAAATCCAAACACAAAGCAATCCAACAATCCAAAAAAGCACATTTCAAAAACAATCCAATCCAACAATCCAAAAATCACAATCCAAAAACAATCCGTCATTAAGATACTCAAGTTCCTTTACCACGGCAAGGTGGAGATACCTCGAAAGGAGACTCTTCATATTATTTCACATTATTTTTTTTGTCTAAACTAAGAAGATCCTTCATCTTATCAAGATGTAACTTTATTAAAGACTGGTGGTTAAAGACTATATGGTGTCCTGGTTATAAATCTATGCATGAATACTCTACATGTTATTTCATATTTTATTTTTTTTGTTTAAACTGAGAAGATCCTTTATCTTATCAAGATGTATCTCTGTAATAAAGACTGGTGATTACAAACTATATGGTGTCCTTGTTATAAATCTATATTACATAAATACTCTACATATTATTCCATATATTTTTTTTCTGAACTGGGAAGATCCTTCATCTTATCAAGATGTCTAGTCGTATAAGAGGATGGTCCAGGCTTAGCGTCCATTTATGGAGCGCCGCGTCCTTTCTTGGGTCTCTATGTGGCCTGGGGGTCTGATTGGGAGCCGCTGCAGCTTCCCCCGCTGGGAGATGGGATTTTCTTTCTCGCCATTATGTTCTTGTATAGACGGCCGACACCGCCCTCGCTGGCCCTATGTCCCATAGTATCTTTGAGCCATAGCACATCGTCCTGCGATATGTGGAATAATGGCGTGATAAAGCAAATAATTCTAAGAGATAATTTGTTTAATTTTATGTCTGGAATTAAGAAATGACCTACCTCTTCAAATTCATGGCAAGAGAGGATTCCAGTACTTTTGGGACTCACCCTTGGACCTCCTGTCACCTGTCACCCTGGGACCCTGAAAACTTTTGGGCCCCTCTGTGTTCGTCGGATTAAAATAATTTAATTTAATAATTTTAATTCTAAAGATTTAAATGGTTTTTTTGAATAGAGTGGAAGTAGGTATTTTCAATACAGGTACTTACAGTATTTATTAGTGTGTCACTCGAAGATTCTGGTATAACAGTCCAGGCTGGTTCCTAAAAAAAAAAATTAAAATTTATTTATTTGTTATTTAGATTTATTTTACTTTCTGTCTGTTTATTTAAACACACAAATATATAAAATATAAGTTTGTACTCAGTTTAAAGATAGCACGACGATTTTTAAATATAGTTTTCACTATCTCTCTCTTCGTGGCGCTACAGTCCCATTTGGTCTATACTTATGCTCGGTGCCTTGATATTACACAAGTGTAGGGAGCTCTTACAGTTTTTAACGTGGTTGGCGAGCCATTATTGGGGGAGGAGATTTCAAGGCAGATTTTCACTCTGATGACTTTGCCAGAAAACGGTGGCTTATTTTTACCACGTTCAGGATTTGAACCCGGGACTTACGGCTCCGTCTCACACCTTGACTACTAGGCCACCACCGCAATCAATTCAAGATACCTTCAAGGTGCCTTTAAGATACGAAGTTAGTAGCTTTATTATTTGCAGCGGGATTTTCAATGTATTCATTTTATAAATTAAGCCGTTGTGCCAGATCTTGTCGAAAGCCTTTGAGACGTCCAGGAGTACCGTTCCCATGACGTCCTCTAAATGGATCAGGACCTTTGTGTAACCTTTTTCTATTGCCTTTACGAGGGCGTCCTCTCCTCTTGGCCACCGGAAATTCCCGCGGCGACAATGGGCTGTGTATAATTATTTCTCGCCCTTCATCTTTTGGATAATATAGCTAAACTTATTATTCATTAACACTTGTAGCTACCTATTGGATAGCATATTGTTTAACAACTGTGTCAGTGACTTGCATCCTGTTAGTTTATGGAACTTATACTTCATTACTCCATCTCTCCAAATCGAATCATATGCAGCTGTGAGATGATCCTTCATCTTATCAAGATGTATCTCTATTAAAGACTGGTGGTTAAAGACAATATGGTGTCCTGGTTAGGTTAGGTTGGGTTAGAGTAAATCAGAAACAAAAACATAAATTAAATAAATGAAATGAGAAAAATCAGATAATTAATATGTACTAAGGTGGACAAGTTGGTGAACAGTGGTGAGGTAGTTTGATAACTATTACGACTGAAGAGAGTATATTAAAACTGACTGTAAACTAGTGACTTCACACCAAGGCTGAAGATGTCTTATGGGTTAGTCGTTCACATACAGACCAGTCTGGTCTGCAACCACCTGCTTGGACTTCTTATCACTAATGACACTGTGCACTCTGGCGGAGGACAAACAAAGAATAACTACAGGTTTCAGTACAAAACAACAAGAATTATTTTGTACATTCATAAAATAATTAATATTTTCTTACCCGTTTGGTTTTTCTCTTCTTTCACTTGAATCTTAATTGTTGTTGGTTGTTTGCTTATAGCATTGACTTTTTCTTCTATATTTTTGACTATATATTTTTTGCACTTTGTAGCTTTAATATGTGAATATATATGTACCGCAGACTCATATTCTACGAAACGAGGAAAGGGGGTTTTAATTTGACTTTTTCTTTTTTCATTAATTCATCCCGTTCCTGCTTCCAAATCTGCAGCAACGCCAAACGGGGTTGTTCTTCATATAGATCGTGTCGTGATCTTTGGGTTGAGAACGGACTGATATAAATGACAAGATTGGCAAGTATAAGCTACCTGCTGACTTTCTCCAGTTTTGTCCAGTCTTGTCAAGTCGTGTCCAGTCTTGTCTAGTCTAAACATGCCTGTCCATTCTTGCCAAATCGTGTACAGTCTGATCTAGTCTAAGCATGATTAATCCAGTCTTTTCCACCCTTGTCCAGTCTTGTCAAGTCGTGTACAGTCTAGTCCAGTCTTTTCTAGTCTAAGCTTGAGTTGTTCAGCCATGTCCAGTCTTGGAAAGTCGTGTCCAATCTTGTCCTGTTGTGTCCAGTCTTCTCATCTCGTGTCTAGTCTCTTGAAGTCGTGTCCAGTCTAGTCAAGTCTTGTCTAGTCTTCTTTAATCTTGTTCAGTGGTATACAGTCTTATCCAGTCGAGTCTTATCTAGTTTTTGCTGGTCTTGTCTATATATATTTACATCTTCGAAGGGTCATAACCGAGTCCACACTATATGTCACCACGTGTGTCTTTGCTTACAGCTGAAACAGTAAATTTATTTAAAAATTAATAATTTAATAAAAATAAATAAATAAAAAAAAAAATATATTTACATATATATAATATATATATATATATATATATATATATATATATATATATATATATTTATATATATATATATATATATATATATATATATATAAATATATATATATATATATATATATATATATATATATATAGTAACCTGCGTCACCTACCTCGGCAGTAACTCTGCAACAAAATGCTTACTTTACTCCATTCCCACCACGGAATATACATAATACGGTTCTCCTATGGTAATGAGTTAGGTACAATAATATCATAGCATACTGTGCTGTGCAGTGTCGTACGACCATTTTTGTTGCCATAACAATTGCATTGAATTTGTTTAATTTATTAAATCGAGTTTTAAATTTAAAACAAAGTTGAATTTGTCCGGAAAATTTTTTGAATTTGAAACAAAAGATTAACAAGACGAAATAAAAATAGTTGCTATAAAATACACAATTTTTTTTATAAATTATTCTGAATGATGATGATGAATGTTAAATTTAGTAAAATAAATCATTAATTGTTTAATCAAACATTAAACAATTACATATATTTATATGATTTTAACATGGGCTTTGCCATATTTTCAAGAGTGGTGATTGGTGCAGAAATTCGGTCTGTTCGTTGAGACAGTTACTAGAACTGTTGTTGATGGTTTTTCCGATTTCTAAAGATTCTAGTAGGTCCATTTTTAATCCTTTTTCCATGCGATGTAATATTGTCGGCTGGTTGTTTGCCGAAATTTGGTGTCCTGTGGTGTCCTAATAACCACAGGAGTCCTGTGGTGTCCTAATAACCACAGGAGTCCTGTGGTGTCCTAATAACCACAGGAGTAGGATAACCACAGGGTGTCCTAATAACCATATATTAAAGTAAGAAAAAACTGATAGAATTAATAAAAAACAAAATAAACTTAATTTTAGTATAATAGTATCTATATATATATATATATATATATATATATATATATATATATATATATATATATATATATATATATATATATATATATAATTTCCAGCATTCCTCTGGTCATGTAGCCTTGCAGCTGAAATATTAAATTTATTTCAAAATTTCTTTCTTTCTTCTTCTTTCTTTGACTTATGTATAGGCACGCGTGCCTGTTTCTTTAAGGTTCTCCTTAGTCTCTAATCTCCTTTGATATGGATATCCAGGAGTCTGCCCATTTCTTTGGTGGCCTTCCAGCTAGTCTTGAATTGTTGAGTGTTTGCGTCATGGCCCAGTTAACGATCCGTTGTGGGATCATGCGTTTCACATGGCCCCGCCAGTGCCTACGACGGTCTCTTGTCCAGCGTACGACATCCTGTATTTGTAGATCCTCTCTGATTGTGGAGCTCCTGATTTAGTCTCTTAGCGTGACCCCCTTTATCGCTCGCAAGGTGCGCATTTCTGTCGTTCTTAAGGCTTGTTTGGTAACTGCTGTGTCGGCTCGGTCTTATTGCGGTTTTGTTAATCCGGATTTTACCTTCCTTAGATATATGCTTATTTCTCCACATTATATTGTTTATTGCACCGGTTATTTTTCGGGTCTTGTTGGTGGCCGCTCGGGTTTCAATCTTAAGGTTTCTGTCGCTTGATATTTCTATGCCGAGGTATGTGAAGCTCATCACTTATTATTATTACTAATACCTTACCGTCGAGTTCTAGTTTGCATCTTGTTGGGTATCGGCTGGCTACCATGCACTTGGTTTTTTGGTGGGAAATGTCGAGGTTGTATTTCTTGGCTGTTTTCGAGAATGGCTTTAGTATGTCTGCCAATAGCGTTGCATCATCTGCATAGCATAGGATGTTGATTTTCCAACTGTCTTAGCAGGGGCACCACAAGCAGGAATCAGCTTCACCCCCTTTCTACCTAGAGATACACACCGACTCGGAGGCGCACTTCTATGACAAATTAAATAATATAGATATATAAACAAATATATAATAAATCTTAATCTAGTTTAGAAATATTTATATATTACATAAACTATCAGATAGGATAGGATAGGACCTTCAATATAGGTTTTAAAAATGTAAGTCATAAAGTCTGTGACTACAGTCTGAATTGTTGTTCTTTCTCTGGGGTTTCGTCTTGGATTTATTAAACTTCGATCACAAATAGAAATTGAGTTTTTTTATGGAATTTACATTTCCGTGGTTAATAAATGTTGGAACATTAGGAACAGCCGCAAGATAAAATCTTTGTTGAATACGTTTTGTCTTTCTGTTACATGAGTTACATGAAAAAAATATCTTCTGCCGAATTGGAATATATTTGTACATTTCCTCTGCACATTTAGAAGGAAAAATCACTCTTATCGATTGATGGCAGTAATTGATTATATAACCTCATTAATAACGCCTGAAAAGTTCCGTAGATGGAATCAACGTTTTCAGTTAACGACTTTATAATCGAATCAAACTGATGAATTGGTGTAAATCCATAACTCCATTTGATAGCGTGATGATTTTGCATCAACCAATTTGATTGCTGTTTAAAATTTTGTGGTAACGACGCAAATTAAAAATAAAATGAAAAACTTGCGTTCCATTGTGTGCGGCTAATTCTTTCGGCGCAAGAACTTTATCAACTTTATCACCTGTTTTGATCCTTGTACATTTGGGACATTCTTCGCACCTGCTAATCGGTCGTGTATACAACTTGTTGCTTTTGTTTGATCCTTATATGTCGGTGAGTCTAAACCATAAAAATGCTGTTGCAAATTATTGTAGTTCCTGTTCCAGCAAAGGTCTTTCCACCTGCTTTTCTTCGGCAGAGTATTACTAATAAACATGTGACAATGTTATTCACTTTCGAATAATTGACCTCGAACTCCTCGTTAGGCTTGTGTCCAGTTAAAGAGATTTGGAAGCCAAAGAAGCTGTCGTTAATCAATAAGTCATTTCGTTGCGGTGCTGGCATTTTGTTCTCATGGACATGTGGCGAAGGTGTTGAGGCTGCGGCTTTTTGTCCGATTTTGAACTTCTGACTGGTTTGTAGTTCTCGGATCTTCCCTTTTACCTTGGCGCAATTGCCTTAATTTGGTATACATTTTTGTATCGGCCATCTTGATCTGATTTTGTTTTGTTGGTTGATATAAATATTTATTACTTCATTCAAAATTCTCCTCTTTTCGAGTGAGAAATATATCCTGTCTTTCGTCTTTACGCATCGGTGCTTCTCGATATACTTGCAGCGACCGTGTAGAATGAGCCATTCAATCGTTTTGCATTTTCTATGATTTGTTGCGGAGCCTACATTATCGCTTGTTCAACAAGATAAACATATTCGATTCTCGTTTTTGATCCGACTGTGTGAATAACGTATGCAAGATTTCTTCAGCTGTCAAGTTTGTTTCCGAAAAATGCTCGAGGTTCTTTTGTGACATCTTGATTTCGTGAGCTTTGTGTTTAAGCTTTTAAGAGTTACGATTTCCTTTGTGGCTTTATCCAGATCATTCGTCAATGCCTCCACTTCCTGAGCTAGGACGGCTATTCGAGCCATATTTTCTCCGTTTATCACCTAAATGGTCGAATAGTAATACCGAGATTAGTAATAACTTTTTATTGTCACAATGACGCCTTTTCAAGCCTTTTTCCGTTGATGGAATCAAAGTTTTCAGTTAGCGACTTTATAAACGAGACTGGTGTAAATCCATTACTTCATTTGATAGCGTGATGATTTTGCATCAATCATTTCGCTTGCTGTTTTGGACATAACTGCTGAAGTATTCTTCCTTGAGTACTTCCTGCATTTGCCGTCAGTTGTCAACCCATTGTCACAAGCAGTTGAGCTACTAGTCGGTCGTTCCGCTCCCCACGAGCTCCGTCCCTGCTAGTTACTGGCAGGCTGCTGCTCTCTGCCAGGGCAACACCTATTTGATGGCGGTGTTTGGACAATGTAACGTCACATAATATTTCTATTATATATCTCTGTAAAGTTCCTGTTGATTTTTGGCGAACCCAATCCTGAGTTCCACCTCAGGGAGTTGTAAGTATTGAACTCTTTTACTCACAACATCCTCAATATATTTCTGCGGCTTCGTGGTTAATGTGGCAAATTTGGCTTCTTGACTCAAGGCTCAGTAGGTATTAAATACTCCGTTATGCAACCCACGAATTGTTGGTGAGTCTCATTTAAAATCTGTAGGGTTTTTTCGACCTTGTCGAGTTGAGCGTCTGATCTTCGATGGAATTCCTCCAATTTCTTTAGGACCATTTCTAACTTTTCATCTTCTTTATTCCCGCCTTGTTTTAAATAAAAAAAAAAGATTTTTATGAAACAAAAAGGTTTTTCGCCCCCGTAGTAATCTCAACATTTCCAGGAGAAAGCAACCCTAAAATATGAAATTTAAAAATATGTAAATATTCTTTCATAAGTTTTACCGTCTTCCATGCAACTCGTTGGTTTGTTACAAGACTCCAGCGGATTAACTATTTAGTTTCTGATTTGAAGCGAATACCAATTTCGGGTATTCGTCTGTTATCTAAGTATGCCAACTCCGTTTGCACTGTTACAACCTGTCTTAAAGTTTTGTATAAATCTTCAAATAGATTTATACCACGTAAACAGATATCGTGTTGATTTAGCACATCTAGATAACATGTATTATCTTGTGCTCTGATTTCGGCTGCTTCGGCGAAAGTCGAAAGTCTACCATGTGGATGTATGTCCGCTATAGAATGTCGAATCAGTCCAGATACAATATATACTGGTGCATTTTGTCCCAAATATAGGCGGACATTTGCCCGTATATTTGCGAATGCCAGTTGATTATTGTACCTCATTACAGACTTGACGAATTTAGCCAATCGCACGTGGTTATTTTTATAAAGATCCCTCAGCAGTTCCGGATGGGGTGGCAATGCGGGTAGTGTTATTTTGCCGTTTAAACAACAGTTCAAAACTCACAAAACTTTTCAAAAGGGCGCAAGTGGTGCGACTGTAGCCCAATAATTCTTTGAGCTGGAAGTTCTTGAGGTTGGTCAAAATTGGGAGGTTCTTCGACAATTGCATCTACGTTGACGTCGGCTATATTTTGTTGCGATAAAAGAGGTGCATCTTTCTTTGTTAATATGGCAGGAATAAATGGTGCGTGCTCCGAAAATGATAAATCCTCGTTAACAATGTTTTGTGAGTTAAGAACAGGATCTTGAACAGTTGAAGTAACACTCGTTGGAGTTAATTGTTGTGATGGCAAATAGAGCCAAGTGGCAATGTCTGTTACGATGTCAAGGTATTTTAAGGAGTTTTTTTGGTTTAATGTCCACAACCAAGACTTTAAAAGACATAGGGGCTAATTTTCTGTATACCGTTATCAGGACAACTTCGGATTTTTCCGGCGCTAGGTGGAGAGACTTTGATGACATCCACTTGGTGATTTGTTCAATCGCCAAATTTGTGCCTCTTTCTGCTTTACCCACTATCGTGAGTGCCAGATCGTCCGCAAAACCTATGATGTTAACTCCTTCAGGTAACTTTCACAGGGTCGGTTCCATTACGGAGCCCTGAGGAACACCACTGTTGATGCCCCTGGTTTGGACTTTTGGTCTTCAGCACGGAGGATGATGTTGCGCTCGCATAACCATTCTTAGTAGATATGGCGGTATATCTCTCTCTCTGTTAATTCATCCATAATATGCTGCCAAGCTGCCGAATTAAAGGCATTTCTTATGTCTAATGTTATAAGCGCACATATTTTTCTTGTTCGTTTTGTAACTTCTTTTACCTTTTCTGCTATATTTATGAAATACTCCGCATCTATTGTAGAGCTACCTTCTCTTAATCCGAATTGTCTTTCAGATAGGTTTCTAGTTCTTTCTTTAATCGGGTTAAAATTAGATGTTGCAGCATTTTGCCAGCGACATCGAGGATGCAGAGGGATATCAAGGCCAGCGGCATCAAGGATACTCATTACGTATCTCCTTTAGGAGATCAGGACATAAACTTCCTTCCTCTTTGATGAGAACTGCCTCTGTATTATATTTCTTTCGATTTCCCTCTGATTTTGTTTGCGAGCGTTTTTTCACAATTTCTGTCCACGTCATGGACACGTTTTTCTCCGGTATCAATTCTGTGTTGTCTGCTAAGTGACCCTGTCGCATGTATATTCTGACCTTTACATCAGTATTAGCGAATGTAAATTCGATTGCCTTTTTCAGGTTAGCCAGTTCTTATATATCGCACTTTTCTTTTTTCCGCTCTTTGTAATCATAGCCTTTAAAGTTTGTAGGCAGCTGAAAGTTGTTTCTGGGTCTACGGATTCTGTAATGTTTTTCCCATGTGACCATTTGGTAAATATATCTGTTGTTTTCCGTTTTAGATACGCCACATTTTCTGTTGCAAGCTCTTGCTTAGACATTTTTATTTGTCCCGCATACGCTTCTACTAGCGTTTTGGGTACTCCTGTATTTGATGTCAGGTCTTCTGCGATGCACCAGGCCACGTCCCATTCTGTTATGAGTAACACATTTCCATGCCTTTCTTTTCTTTGGCTTTACGAAAAGCTTTTGTTGGCCAGACCTTTCTCTCGGCCTCCTTAAAATGTCCATAGGTGCTGCCTCTGCTTATTTCCTGGTATAGCGTTTCTAGCAATTCTTCGTCTTCATTACGATTCAATTTAGTCGTCTGCGTGCTAACCTCGTGGATGGCAGACTTTTCCCTTGAGTTTGTCTTCTTGTCAGAAGGTTGGGTCAGCTGTTCACTTATCGATATTCTCTCCAGAGCTCCGGATAGTGTCCACATTTCGACTGTTGCTTTTTGCCGTCTGATGAAAGAGAATAGCACTTGTTAAAACCGTTGCTGGACATAGTAAATTGTTCTTTAACCCATTGCGTTAATTTCTGTCCTTTCTAAAATACTAGAATATTGCTTCTTACGCCGATTAGTACCATTCATTGAGAGCCCCAAATAATTCCAAACAAACAACGGTTTTCAATGTGGTAAATTAACCACCACAGCTATTCTTGGTCTCTATAATAAAATTCTCGCAGAGGTTGATAAGTGAAAGTTTTTGCGGTCTACGCAAAGCTTTCGATTGCGTCGATCATACCCACTTAGTCATAAACTACACTGCCGAGCATAAAATTAGGGTCACTCCGTAACTTTACGTTATTTTAAATTTTTTTAGTTTTTTACGTGCTTTTTCGGTTGTAACAGTTTAATAACTGATTGCTTGAATAAATCAAAAGGTTTTTCTTTTTCAAAGTTTATTGAAAGTAATGAAAATGAACAATTTTAATTTTATGTGTTAAGTAATGAAAATGGACAAGTTTACTTTGATGTTTTTTTGTTGAAACAAAAGCAAGTTTAAGGACAGCATAGCATTTGTTTCTGTGGTGTCGTCTGTCTGTTGTAAATTGTTGTCATTGTTAGTGTTTTGCAATGAGCATAAATCCCGTTGTTGAGGCACAAATTGTGGCGGCTTTAGAAGACGGTCGCGGTCAGCGCGAAACTGCGAGAAACGTTGGTGTAGTCTCTCGAGTGTGCAACAAGTATGGCGGCGGCTTGAAGAGACAGCTCTGTTCACTTGAGGACCTTGTTCAGGCCGAGGCAAAACTCCAACAGCTAAGGATGACCGCTTTCTCGTTTCTAGTGCTTTGAGAAACCGAACGGTCACGACAGTTTCCCTTCGAAATCATCTGCAAGAAGTGAGAAATGAAAACATAAGTGAGTGGGCAGTTAGGAGACGACTTTATGCTGCTGGATTATCTTCTCGAACTAGAGCTACTGGACCGCCGCTTTCCCGTGCACACCGGATTCCGAGGTTGAATTTTGTAAGAGAACACTTGACTTGGACAATAGCGGTTTGGAGACGCGTATTGTTTTTCGATGAACCGCGATTCTGTCTTACGGGCTCAGATAGACATGTAAGAGTGTGGTGACGACAAGGCGAGAGATATGCTCAAGCGTGTATTGCCGAGCGACTACCGATTGGCAGAGGATCAGTTATGGCAGACGGAGGCATAACTTTTGACACTCACACGGAGTTAGTCTTTATCAATAATGGGACGTTGACTGCGCATAGGTATCTGGCAGAGGTTCTAGCAAACCATGTTTTACCATACATGGTTATTCTTGGAGACGACGCAACGTTTATGCATGATAACGCACGGCCCCACACTGCTCGGATAGTTACTGAATATCTTGACGAGTGTGAAATCACGCGATTTGTTTGGACAGCTCGCAGTCCAGATTTAAATTCAATTGACTATATTTGGTATGAGATGGTAAAACATTTACGGAGACATGTGTCGGCGCCCAGAAATTGTAAAGAGCTTCGCGACACACTGGTGCAAGGATGGTACAATCTTCGGCAGAACGTGATCCAGAATCTGATCCAGAGCATGACACGTTGTTTGTAAGCTGTTGTCACTGCCAATGGAGGGAATACTCACTACTGAAGTCCTTGAACTTTCCTTTGTTTCAACAAAAGCATATCAATGTAATGTTGTTCATTTTCATTACTTAGCATATCAAATTGAAATTGTACATTTTCATTACTTTCAATAAACTTTTAACAACTAAAACCTTTTGTTTTATTCAAGCAATCAATTAGTAAACTGATACAACCGAAAAAACACGTAAAAAACTAAAAATTTCTAAAATAACTTCAAATTAAAGAGTGACCCTAATTTTAGGCTCGGCAGTGTATATAGATTTGGAATAAGAGGAAAAGCGGGTGTGTGGCTACAATCCTACTTAAAAAGTCTAACACAACACGTACACGTACAACATACGGCTCAAATTCTGCTAATATCGAATCCTCAAGAATGGGGTATCCCTCAAGTAAGCGTTCTGGGGCCGACTCTATTTATTCTATATTTGGCTAATTTAGTCATGTACGCGAATAATACCTACTGCACTTTATATACTGATGATGCCAGTTTCTTAATATCTCAAAACACCGTAAAAGATTCGCAGTTAGAAGCAAATAGTCTCTAATAAAGTGGTTTTCAGCAAACAAACTGTACCTTAATACTAAATTATGTATTTGCTTAATATAAAAAATGTGAATTTTTCAAAACTAATTAAATACTAAATGCTAACCTAGCACAACCATGGATTATAAGTGTTGACTTATTACCATTTATTATTACCACTTATTACCACCATGAACAAGGCATGCATGAACAGAAATAAAATCTCATGTATCTAACATAAATATCTTAAAAATAAAATACAAACATAAAATAATTATTTACCAATATACCAATATTTTGTGTACTGAATGTGACCAACCAACTAATTTCAAATTAATGAAAACACAAATCATGCAGAATCGATGTCCGCCTTGTCTATTGGAAGCACGCACACGCGGTTTACACCTCTCTGTGATTCCACTTATGGTTTTGTTTTTTTCCGAGGGTGGACCAGGACATATCTACCCAACTTCCAAAGAAGCGAGGGTAGATTTTCTTCCACAAGAGCTACCACACTTCCTTCCTGTATTTCTACGGCTGAGCGTCGGTACCACTTATTACGTCCCTGCACCGCCACCAAATATTCCTTGCACCACCGCATCGCCTTAATTGGTACCCAAGGTGCCTCTAAGGTACGAAGCTAGTAGCTTTATTATTCTCAACGGCATTTTATATGTAAATTCATTTTATACATTAAGCCTTCCTGCCACATCTTGTCGAAAGCCTTTTGCAACTTGCAACTAAATAATCAGGGTTGTACTGTATACGGTTAATCATTTTTTTATGCATGGTACCTGTTGAATAAAATATTTTTAGTGGAATGATAAGATTTCATTTCATAATTTAGAAGCAATGAAGATCAGTCTTTGAAGTCCAATGAACTTAGCTGTATTAATATGGTTAATATTATATGGTTAATATTGTTTTACCACGATAACTTAGCAAAATAGAAATAAAACTTTGTTTACTTTCGTTCGCGGAATATTTGTTTTTTCGTTTCTTCTTCTTCTTAAAACAAGTTATATAGTTATGTTAATAACATAATAACATAAAGTTATGTTATATAAAAAATTGTCTATATTTATATATAAAAGAATATATTTAAAAATATATTTATATTATACTTACCTTTTGCGGGACCGGCAATTCTCTGGTCTTGTTGCCTTTTTACTCTTTTTACTCTTTGTTGAGCACTTGTATCAGTTCTGATTTGTGCTTTTATGCACAGAACAATTTACAAGCATAATATATAAAATATTATGCTTGTATATAAAATAAATTATCACCAAAAAAATATTAAAGAAGGGGTTAGTAAAATGGTATAAAAAAGAAAAGGCATGCTAGTAATGTAAACCTAAACCATTTTCGGGCATGATTTTATAAATCTTTTCTATTGATTTTCTTATGCAACTTACCATCTATTATTTCATCCAAACCTGGCAGGGGACTAACTGCCGGGCAATAATCACTAAATAGTGAAGTAGTGCAATCCTAAAATAAAAACAAATTACAGTTAGACCTAAAATAACTCCTATTTCACATATTAAGTTTATTGTTTATATTTTGAGTTACATGAAAATATGAAATGCATTTGACTTAATTAATATTTTAGTTATTCATATATATTTTTAATAATTATTTTTCGTGAATGCTTTGTTTCTTGAGTAAAATAACTAATTAAAATTTTATTGTGAAATAAGCAAGTTTTGGTTTCATGATGATGCATCAGAAAGGCTTACGTAAGCAAAATTTTTGGCTACTCGATTGTAAACGGATATTAAAATGACAGGATTTATGAGTTGATTTCCTTTTTTAATTATTATTATACAGTATCCTGCCTAGTGGCAGGTCCTTGTCTTTGTACGGAGAATTTCTGCCTCCAATGTTCCCTGTCCTCAGCTTCTTCCTTTAGCCTGCTGTATCTCCTCCTTTCTTTCATGTCATCCAGATGTAGTATTCTTCTTCTTCCTCGACCTGCGGTTCCTTTAATCTTCCCTTCAATGACGTCATATATGAGCCCCTCGTGTCTAATTTGTGTCTGATCCAGTTGGCCTTCCTCTTGAGAATTGTATTTAGATTTTCCGGCATAATTTTATAAATCTTTTCTTTTGATTCTTCTTATGCAACTTACCATCGATTGGATATTTTTCCATCATTTGTGAAGGAAAACAACTTCCATGCTAAAATAAAAACAAATTACTTTTAGACCTAAAATAATTCCTATTTCACATCTTAAGATTATTGTTTATATTTGGAGTTACATAAATATGACAAGCATTTGACCTAATTGCAAGTAAACAGTTTTGCAAGAAAACAATCACTTTTTTTGTTTCTACCGTTGCATATTTATGGTAAGGTTCTCCAATCTGTTTATATGTTTCAGATATTTTTGCCAGTTCTTCCAGCATTTTTTGATTTTTTGAAAATCCTGCAATTGTTGCAGGTTTAGACTACGAATTCAAATTTCTATATAATTTTTATATAATTAATCATGCAAGGTCATAACTGCCGAAGATGGTTCTGGGTCCAAAATTACTCCTTGACTACTTGCTGCAATTATTAGCGGTCCATGGTGAACTTTCGTTTACCACAAATATATATTTGTGGCGACATAATTTCAGCGACCACAAATATATATTTGTGGTCGCTGAGAGACTCCTTATCAAGGACTTGCCAGTTTGTGGTTCTCTGCGCCAGGACGCTTGTAGTGAATGTGAGGTCTATGATTGAGTGCGACTTTCTGCGTTGAAAGGTGGATTCGGTGCCGATATTTTGAATATAGAGGTCCATGGCCGATACTCAGTCCATGACAATATCTCCACGTGCGTCCATTTTTGGAGAACCCCAATGCGGTGATTTAGCGTTAAAGTCTCCAGCTAAGAGTATTGGTTTTGTGTGTTTTCTCATTGCATCACATTAACTCTCCCAGTGCTTTTTCGAGGTGATCCAGCCACCTTATTAAAAAGGTGAAAAGTAGCAGCTGTAGAAAGCATACATTCCGCAGTTTCTATCCACCCATGGCCGTTTCCACTTCCACTGTCCAGTACTATTATGGTTTTGTTTGTTACCCTTATTGCTGAGTCCTTGTTGTTATCTCAGAACCATTTTCCATTGTTTATAATTTTTTTATTGGGTTCGCTTATTATAATCTATGTTAAGCTCCGACACTGTGGCGTTAAGAAGATCATGCGCAGCACGGCAACGCAATGCATTTAGTTGTATGATATTCAACATTTTGATCTATTTACATTACGCCTTGCCTCCGACAGCGTCTTCTGGAAATTTGGACACATTCCAGAGTTTGCCCTATGTCTTTTAGATTGGCATAATGGATAAAATAAAATGAATACAAACAAAGCTAATGGACCGTTTGCGGTCATTACTTCGATTCCTATCGTTTCTGTATTATCCGACGTGTCTACTTCGGGTAATTCGTTGTGTTTTGATTCCTCGTGGATATTCTGGCAACTCAGCCGCCGGCTCGTCGGCCCATGTCCTTCCTATAGGTTTTACAGTTTGGGATATTTAGGCGGTTCCAACTTAACTGAATCTCTTATTGGAATGCCCTTTATATATACACGATATAAATTAATCGTCGAAATATACTAATCGAGTAAGGTACCGTCACTGAACTCGAAAGGGGTCAAAAGTCAAGATTTCTTGAAAATTAAGAAAAATTGTCAAAAAATGTGGTTTACGTCTTGAATTTTTTCCAATGAATTGAACAAAAAATTAGGTTTTTTTTGACGAGCCTTACCAAGTTCCGCCCCCGCAGGGGGCGGCTGTAGGTGCGTTTTAAATTTTTCACTTTTTCCGTAAAAACTCCGTTCCTTTTGCGTGTCCAAACGGGAAATTGTCATTTTCTGTTGTAAAACTAAACGGGCCTTCGACCCGTGTCTGTCTGCCGCTCGCAAGTCCCACACGGCGTCCTCCAGGTGCCAAAAACAGGAGATCGTTTCTAGCACTTTTGAGGAGCAATTTTGGTCCGCGGCTCGATTTTTTTACTGCTTCCTCTTGCCGCGTCGATTTCACGTTTTTTGACGTCATGCGGAAAAGTACGCAACCGTCGGTTCACCCGGTGCGGCGGAAAATGTAAGCGAAAAAAAAACCGTTTTTTTCATCACATCTGTGGACGCCGTACTCTTGATTGAAGAGCGCCGTGTCTCCAAACCGGTTCGTTCGATGCGAGATGTTTACCCGCAAAGGGCGGTAGAAGATTCTGGGACCTGCGGCATCCTAATGCCGCTCTGGGTCAATTTTAACACAAAAATCGGAAAAACGCGCTGTTTTTTTCACCTAATTTGCGGGGATCCCTCTCCTGGAATACCCAACAGTCGGATCGGGACCGGACCGGCACCATTCGATTCGGCATAGTGTCTTCAAGTTTGTTTTGGAGTTTAATTGCGATTGCGTGCCGGATGGCGCCGGGAGGCCCGAAAAACCATATTTTGCATATGTACGCGAGAATCCCCTGGGATTCGCTAAATTAAATAGCAGGGCCTCGCGGTGGTGGTTTCTGAATATAGAACGAAAGGGTCTATAAGGCGATAGGAACGACGCATCGCTCGATCGCATTTGTGGGTCTCGACGCCCGTCCAAACTCGAAACGAATTTTTCAAAATTGAGCAAATTGAAACCTCCAATATTCGGTGAAATGTTTTAGAATTGTATTACTCTTTTCAGGGATTATAGCCCCACGTGTCTACTTTCGAACGACACCAGTCTCGGCGCATTACACCTCCGGGGACGTTCCGCATGCCCCAATTCGCGAAGTCACTTTTTTTTCACCTCTTCAAACGGAAACGCGAAAAAGAAAAATTACATTTCCAGTCCAACAAGTGCATGCCCGGTGAAAAGGCCAACAGTATGGCGTTTGAATTTCTCTAATCCATCAACGGATTCGCACTCCAGGTCAAAAATACTACGACCATTGCTTGCCGCTGAATCGCCAATTTCCACTTACAGCTGATCATTCTGACACTATTTTCGCTCAGGTTATGTGCAAATGTCATTGTTGAAGTTTATCCGTTTATGATTATTCGTGTAATTATGAGAAGATAAAATTTAAAAAAAGAATTTAAATCAAAATTCTGATTTTTCGCTCATTGTTAGGTTGAAATTCAAATCAAATTCAAAGAGATATCTTGAAATCTCTAAATTGCTGATTTCGGCGACTCTGGCTCTTGATTAGCAACACATAGCAACGTCAAAATTAGCAATTTTTCACAAATTTCTACAAGAAAGCAAAGATTTCACACTTTTATTTTATCAGATTCTTAAAATTCAGACCATTTTACATCAGAAACAGTTGCTTCCGTTCACATTTGAATTTAAAAATTTATTTCATAAACCGCAATATTTACGGTTTTTTTTGAGAATAATTGGAGCTTTTAAATTGAATTTAGATTCCAACGGTACAACACGCGTCTTCCTCGGAGGTATAGCAACAGAGTTATTGGCGAAAAACTTTCAGTATTACCATTTCACTACGGAAGGAACAGCCTTTCAATATTTATCGGCATTTTCGATACAAATTCGAATACAACTCATCAAGTTCTATTAAAATATGCTGCATAAATTTTCTGCGGCTGACGATCCAGCGGTCTCCAACTGTTTACTTGATTTTCAAACATTTGCGTTTTTCATTTCCCTACATTTCTAATAAATTCTTGTAGCATGAATCGATAGAGTAAACTTTCCTCTAGCAGCGGGGCAAATTTTATCAAGGATCAAGGATTGCAAACCGTTTTACTAGGATTTTTTTTAAATGCAATTCATTTTCCAGGATTCGGGATGGCTAGCAACGGTTGCATAGTCAACTCCGCCCCACAGAAGTTTCCTTCCAATTTCCGTGGTGAATGGTGTCCGGGAAAGTTTTATTTCTCAGATTTGTTAAAGTTGGAAAGTTCTACATTAGAAACAATTGAATATTCTTGCAAATTCACACTCTTACTTGAGTAAAAGTAAGCTCGGCCATATTTGATTAGAGTTTTTACTGATTTTATAAAAGAAAACTATTGTTTTACAAATTTCTGATTGGACATTCTGAAAATTCTGCAAATTTTACATGGGGGACGATGTAAGTTTTTGGGTCATCTGGTGACTTAAAATCCATTTTCCAAACGGTGACAATTACGACTTTCCTACAAGAATAGTTGAAAATTGCACATTTAATTTGGAATCTAAAAGTGTATTCCGCGACTTCCTAGCATGTATAACAAAAGAGTTATTGTTGAAAAACGATCAGTTCTATCACTTGACGGCTGAAGAAAAAGCCATCTCTAAATTTATCCGGTTTTTCTTTTTAAAATCGAATAGTGCTCATTGAGGCCTATTGAAATGTGCTGCATAAACTTAAAAATGTCGTCTACTTTTCTGCTTCGTCTTTGAAAAATCATATGCCTCATTTCCTTGGGTTTGGATGAAATAATTTTAACACAGATCTATAGTTCTTTTAACTTTCTTTTAACTTTCTTTTAACAAACGCATAAAGTTTTATGTAGTTTACATAAGTTTTATATAGTGTACATGTTTTTTTAATAAAGAAATTCTTGCAAATATATTTTTTTGTTCAATTTTCCGGAGTCTAAGAAACATGCATTTAGCGCTATTTTATAGAGCAGATTTTCATCTAAAAGTTGTGTCATTTTCATTTTTCCAAAGCGAACCCTTTTGGCGGAAGAGCCCATTTAAACCCATGTAAATTGAAAAACGAAATTCAGAGAAGGGGTACCCATTCTAAAATTTTTTCAATTTTATATTTTTTACTTTTGCGACCAAACCGAAGGTTTTTACAAAATTTGCAAAGAATACTTTTTTGTAGACACCGACGTCTTATATACGGATATCCCGGTTATAATTTTCCATCTTGAGGCGTTGACGAGATATTTCCATAAAATTGTTGACGAGAAAATCATTCTTCACGACGTCCCCATTGGAGTGGGAGCGTTCTAATTTTGTCAACTCATACCTCTGGTGGATACCCACATTCAGCATAAGTTTCATTGAAATCCTTCAAGGATTAATATATTTTTTCGCAATTTTTGAATATTTTGAAATTTTCGCGTTCGGTTTTGATCGGAATTCCTGTTTGACATGTCTGGATTTGTTGAAAAATTATTTTTGTAAGTTTTACACAACGTGGAACGATAAAATGTTACACATTTGTAGAGAATTAGTCAGTCTATGGGGTCTCTTATTTAGTTTTGCAAAATATTTTATCTGGCGGCGGCCGCCGCCCCTCAAACTCGAACATAACAGAAATTAATAAATTCAAATAACTATAAAGTGTAAACTGCAAGAGATATATTGAAATTTCTTTCAGATCTATATAGATTATACTTATTTCTATTGAAATTGACGTTTTGGTATCTTCGTGGCCGATAGCCTGGGCACATAATTTTGTCTAATAAAGAAATATTTATTGAAAACTTGCAAGTATATTTTTTTGTCCAATTTTCCAGTCTAAGAAACATGCATTTAGAGCTATCATTTTTCATCTAAATGTTATGTCATTTTAATTTTTCCAATGCGAACCGTTTTGGCGGAAGAGCCATTTAAACCCATGTAAATTGAGAAACGAAATTCAGAGAAGGGGTACCCTTCTAAAATTTTTTCAATTCTATATTTTTTACTTTTGCGACCTAGCTGAAGGTTTTTACAAAATTTTCAAAGAATACTTTTTTGTAGACACCGACGTCTTACATACGGATATCCCGGTTATAATTTTCCACCTTGAGGCGTTGACGAGTAATTTGCAAATAAGGTTTTATGCAAAAAAAATTCCTCACGCCGTCCCCATTGGAGTGGGATCGTTCAAATTTTATCAGCAGTTACTTCTGGTGAATACCCACAATCAGTAAAAGTTTCATTTTAATCCTTCTAGGATTAATATATTTTTTTGCAATTTTTGAATAATTTGAAATTTTCGTGTTTGTTTTTGATCGGAATTCGTGATTGACATGTCTGGATTTGTTGAAAAAAATATTTTAGTAAGTTTCACACAACGTGGAACAACAAAATTTGACACATTTGTAGAGAATTAGTCAGTCTAAAATATCCCCCAGTTAGTTTTGAAAAATATTTTATCTGGCGGTGGCCGCCGCCCCTCAAACTCGAACGTAACAGAAATTAATAAATTCAAATAACTATAAAATGAAAACTGCAAGAGATGTATTAAAATTTCTTTCAGATCTATATAGATTATACATTTTTCTATTGAAATTGACGTTTTGGTATTTTGATGGCCGATAGCCTGGACACATAATTGTTTTAATAAAGAAATATTCATTGAAAACTTGCAAATATATTTTTTTGTCCAATTTTCCGGAGTCTAAGAAACATGCATTTAAAGCTATTTTATTGAACACATTTTCATCTAAAAGTTGTGTCATTTTCATTTTTCCAAAGCGAACCGTTTGACCGATTTTTTTTTTATAAATGAAAAAAATCTAAAACGAAATTCAGAGAAGGGGAAAATTATTTTAGGAAGTTTCACACAACGTGGAACAATAAAATTTCACACATTTGTAGAGAATTAGTCAGTCTATGATATCCCTCCGTTAGTTTGGCAAAATATTTTATCTGGCGGCTGTCGCCGCCCCTCAAACTCAAAGTCGCACACGAGGTAAGATATTCAAATAACTATAGTTTGAAAACTTGGACAGTTGTATTCAAAATTCTTTCAGTTCGGCGTAGCTTATAGATCTTTCTATTGAAATTTGGTATTCTCGTGGCCGAACTCGAAAACTGCAATAGATGTAATAAAAACTCTTTCAGATCTATTAAGATCATAGATGTTTCTATTGAAACAATTTGACCATTTTGGTATTTTCATGGCCGATAACCTTGACACTGGATTTTTTAAATAAAGAAATACATGAAAATTAAATCAAAGTTGACATTAACGTCAGTTGAGTAATTTATTGGTTATTATTTTTTTGGTGAAACTTTTAGTAACATAATTTTGCTAAGTGTTGCTAATTGTCTAAAAGAAAACTTACTATAATTGGAGGAGTGATATTGGAAATCAAGAGTTGCCAACCTTCATAAAAGGAGGTTACTATATATGATGAAGTGAAATTAGTAACTAAGGCTTGCAATTTTGACGAAAAAAAAGACAACAATGTAACTTTAACAAATAGTTGGTGAGATTATGTTTGAGTATGTTGGTAACTCAAAAACACAAGATACCAACTTGATTAAAACAATATGTGGGTTATGTTGAACGTCAAAGTTGACAAAATCAATGTCACTTAATCAATTTAAAGGTTATGAAAGTTTTAGTGAGATTTTCAGTAACTTTTTACTCCACAGCTGATTTTTTATCGTCCATTTTGTACACCTTAGTAACTAATATCACATCGTTAGATATAGTAACCTTTTTATGAACGTTGGGAACTTTTCATTTCTAATATCACTCCTTAAATTAAAGTCACTTTGATTTCAGACAATTGGTAACATTATATGATTAAGTAGACCTCAGAAGTGTTCTATTATATTATTTTACAAATCTGACAGCATTAAAATCATTTGAGACGGATGAATTAGTAGTTAATATTCTGTGCAGTAGGAGTTGTACATCTTGTAACTCATACAACCTTAGCTGATACAAGAATCGCGCAGCTCGCAATTCTGCTTACTCTTTCATATACAAATGTCAAAATTCATTATACAATTTCACCCTCATCAATTATTCCACCTTTAACAACTATTCCATTCTTTTCAACTGTTCCATCCACAAAAACTATTCCATTCCGAAAAATACGATCCACATGTACTAGTAGTATGACTAAATAAATTACCAGCTCGAGTTTTAAGTCTAGGTAGGCATTGCGTCGCTTTAATCTTACTATATCGTTCTTCTGATCGAATAACTCGAAAAGTAACGACTCAATCTGTGCCCTTTGGTTCACTAACAGTAGTGCCAATGTGCTATTTTCAATTTCAAGTTTTTGAAAAGTCTATTTGTTATATTTAGTCTATTTATCCGTCATGCAAAGTTATGAGAAAACTTCTGATTTCTTTCAGATCATTACATATACTAAAATAGTTTGGTACGCCTTTCCGGGAGGGGACGGGAGAAATGCGTCTAATCGGGTTTGTAGAATGAAAACGCACGTTTTGAGTTATTTTTGAAAGAAATTTTGCCGGGACAAAGTACGTCGAAAATACGTCAAAATCGGAATTTTCTTACCACGACATTTACGCTGCAACGACGAACACCAATCGGTGGTAACACATTTCCGCACTTTCACCTGCAAGTCCCGTCGCAAGATGATTCGAATTTTCAATTTTTTTCAGCATTTTCTGAACCAAGAATTCACCAAGAAAACATATCAGCGCTACTGGCGGGACGCAAACACAAACGTCAACCCAAACGTCAGTCAGTTGAAATCTACTGCGACCGCTGGAAAAATTGTTTTCAGACAAAACTCAGACTTTTCGAACAAGTCTGACCGAGAAGGGACCCCCAAGCAAGTTTCGGCCAGAAAAGTATGTTCTTGAAATCAGTGAAAATCATTTTGGAACATGTGATATTAGTAGAAGTGCCAAAATATTTGTGGTTATTTATTCCGATTATTCCTGTTTTTCTATTCCGAGTTTTAAACTTTTTTTTTGTAACAAACAAATTAACAAGTATTTTATTTATCCTGGGTGAAAAATTCTCATTTAAATTGATGGCTGGCTTCATTAAAAAAAATGGTTTTAGATTCTACAGCATGTGGAACAATAAAATTGCACACGCTTGCAAAAAGTCGATATGTCTAACACCTCAATATCTAACACATCAATTTCGAAAAATATTTGATCTGGCGGTGGCTGCCGTAACATATTGGAATTCTTTATTGTCGTCTGGATTCATTTAACAAAATTATTTTAGTTTCACATGTGGAACAATAATATTGCACACATTTGTAGAGAATTAGTAATTTAATGATATCCCTCAGTTATTTTTACAAAATATTTTGTCGGGCGGGGACCGCCGCCTCTCAAAGTCAACACAGCACAAAAGACTACACATTCAATTAACTATATTTTGAAAACTGCAACAGTTGTATTAAAAAAACTTTCAATTCTAGATAGCGCATACATTTATCTATCGAAATTGTCATTTTGGAATCATTGTGGCCGATAGCCTTGACACACGTTTTTTTTTAAAATTCAGAAATTTATGTTGAAATTCTTCAAGAATTTTTTCTGTCCAACTCTCCTGAACATGTATTTTACACTGTTAGATAAAGCAGATTTTCTGCTAAAAACGTTTTTGGTGAGGAATAAAAATCGAAATTCAGAGAAGGGGTACCCTTGAATTCTTTTTTGCATTTTATATTTTTTACTTTTGCGACTAAACCGAAGGTTGTTGCAAAATTTGCAAAGAATCCTTTTTTGTAGACACCGACATCCTACATCCGGATATCCCTGCTATGATTTTCTATTTTGAGGCGTTGACGAGATATTTGCAAAAAAACACTGAAGACAAAATAATTTTCCACGCCGTACCCATTGGATGGGGAGCGTTCAAATTTTATCAGTTGATACTTCTGTTGGATACTCACATTCACTAAAAGTTTCATTGAAATCCTTGAAGGGTTAATACATATTTTGTAAATTTTTGAATATTTTGAAATTTTCGTATTCGGGATTGTTTGTAATTCATGATTGACATATCTGGATCTGTTAAAAAAAATATTTTAATAAGTTTTACACTACGTGGAAGAATAAAATTTTACAAATATGTAGAGAAAGGATCATTCTATCAAGTCTTTTTATGAATTTTGCAAAATATCTGGCGGCGACCGCCGCCCCTCAAACTCTAAGCGGAACACAATGTAACACATTCAAATTACTATAGTTTGGAAACTTGGACAGATGTATTCAAAATTCTATCAGTTCCGTGCAGGTTATACTGTTGATGAAAAATAGGATAATGTGGCAAGGATAATATGGATTATAATATAGGATAATGTGGATTGTAGGTGTTGGCATACCTACAACTTTGATGCAAAAAAAAGTGTTTCGCAGGGCTGAATTTTTTTAACTTAGTTATGTTATTTGTCACACTACAACACATTGAATAAAACAATATATGTTGGTTATGTTGATGGTCAAAGTAAACAATATCAGTGTCAGTTAATTAATTTATTGGTTATATTTACTTTTAGATTTTAGTAACTTTTACACCACAGCTGTTTTAATTTGTGTTGTAAGACTTAGTAACTAACATCACATCGTTATTTACAGTAACTTCCTTTTATCAATGCTGGGAGCTTTTCATTTCTAATATCACTCCTTTAAAAATATTAACTTTGATTCCAGACAGTTGTAACATTGTATGAATAAATTCATTTAAAAACTAATTCTCTTGTTTTTGATGTTTAGATAAATATTTGTGTACATCAGGAATCGTCCAATTTGCAATTTCCCTTATTTTCACACATACACAACCCAGGTGGCACTAAAGGCGCCACAAGAATCGCACATCCTTCAAATCTGCTTGAACCACATACTCATGAAAAATCATGTGACAGGCACTTCAAGATTATTATTATATGTTTGTTACCATTATATATATATATATATATATATATATATATATATATATATATATATATATATATATATATATTGTTGTTAGTATTACAACTATTCCATCTACAACAATCGTTTAACCCTCAGCAACTTTTCCACCCTATTACACTATTCCATCCAGAAAAACTCTTCCGTCCAAAAAAATGCGATGCGCATGTACTAGTATTCCTTTAATATCGTTTTTGAAAATGTAAACACCAAGTCATAAAGTCTGTGACTACAGTCTGAATTGTTGTTCTTTCTATGGGGTTTCGTTTTGGATATATTAAACTTTGATCACAAATAGAAATTGCGTTTTTTATGGAATTTACATTTCCGTGGTTAATAAATGTTGGAACATTAGGAACAGCCGCAAGATAAAATCGTTGTTGAATACCTTTCGTCTTTCTGTTACATGAGTTACATGGAAAAAATATCTTAATATATTTGTACATTTCCTTTGCACATTTAAAAAGAAAAAATCACTCTTATCGATTGATGGCAGTAATTGATTATATGACCTCGTTAATAACGCCTGAAAAAGTCTGTACATAGAATCAACGTTTTCACTTAACGACTTTATAATCGAATCAAACTAATGAACTGGTGTAAATCCATAACTCTATTTAACATCGTGATGATTTTGCATCATCATCAATCAATTATTTCGCTCAAACATTTCGCTTGCGCTTTTATATTTTCAATTGTTGCTGGTTTAGAATACGAATTCAAATTTCTATATAATTTCTATATAATTAATCAGGCAAGGACATAACTGCCGAAGTTGGTTCTGGGTCCAAAATTATTCCTTGAGTACTTCCTGCAATTATTAGCGGTCCATGGTGAACTTTTGTTTACCTACATTTGATCCGGGGGAAATTTTCCTTATAAATCTGGTACTTTAATATAATTCCATTTTACTCTTATCTCAGGGATTCTAAATATTGCGTATTTATAAAATGTATGTTATAATATCAATACTTTTCATATTAATACTTTGAAATATTGGCAAAGTCTCCTAATTTGAAAGCTTGTGCTACCAAAGTGTCCCCCCATGTTGGGCTGATTCGCCAGTAACAACCGACCATCGTCGACCAATTATCAACCCATCGTCGCAAGCAGTTGAGCTACTAGTCGGTCGTTCCGCTCCCCACGAGCTCCGTCCCTGCCAGTTACTGGCAGGCCACTGCCCTCTGCCAGGGCAACACAATATATATATATATATATATATATATATATATATATATATATATATATATATACACATTCAAAGGTGTATTTTGAAATGTAACAAAGATTTTTATAATTGAAAGTAAATACAAATTTTAATCATTAAGTATGTATAACACTTTTTTAAAAAAATCTAGCATAATACTTTGACGAGTGGTGTTTAATTACAAATTAAATGCTTTATCCCTCAACTTACGCAATAACATTTTTTCTGAAATTGAAATATATGCTTGATACGCCCATTCCAAACATTCGTTTAATGCAGACACAACTGGAGAATATGGAATCCTTTCAATTGCTTCCGATTCCTCTAATACTTCGTTTACGCTATCAGTCTCATTTAGTATTTGTCTTACTATGCCTTCATCAGTTAAGGGCTCCTGACAATCAATGTTGTCATTACTTGATAAGAAATTTGTTTTTCGTCTTCTGAAAAGCCTGTGTTACGGAAAATGTTCAATGGAAGATCATCTTCAGGGTCAAAGTCATCCAGATCTTGGCCAGAAGTTTCCTCTGGTTTGAATAACGAGGACCACAGAGGCTTCTAAGATTTTTTGATCATATTTGAGGACACTTGCTGCCAACATTGAGCCAGAGAAAATACAGCATCTTTCATGGTTGTTTTTTCATAAGGATTTCAGATAATGTGCATTCTGAATCAACTATTTGCTGACCAAAAACTTGCAATGGGAGTGGTTTTTTGTATGTTGCTTTAATGTTCTGGATTACGTTTTGATTCATGGGTTGAATTAAGGCTGTACAGTTAGGGGGCATGGGCAACGCCTCCGAATCCATGGGAACATCCCCAAGTATCTTCCAAGCGGAGGTACACGCAATCGAAAGATGTGCACAGTTTAACCTCGAGAGGAAGTACCGCAAAAAACGAATTGCTATCCTGTCAGATAGCCAAGCAGCCATCAAGGCCATTAGCTCATACACCATCAGATCCAAACTGGTATGGGACTGTGTGGGGAAGCTGAACCAACTTGGCAGGGATAATAAAGTAACGCTATACTGGGTACCAGGACACACTGGTATAGACGGAAACGAAGAAGCCGATCACCTAGCAAACAAGGGATCCAGTAGCCCCTTTATAGGTCCGGAACCCTTTTGCGGTATGAGCGTGAACACCATCCGCAAAAGTTTAGATGAAGAAATAAGAGAAAAATGGATGAAAACCTGGGAAGAACTTCCAGGGCTAAGGCAATCCAAAGTGATGCTGGGATCTTTCAACCAGAAGAGAACTAAAGCTTGCCTGAAACTAAGCAGGAACAAGCTCAGAATTCTGACAGGAGCCCTGACGGGACACTGCAGACTTAGGAAACATCTCAAGGCCCTAGGCCTAGAGGAGGATGATGGATGCAGATTCTGTGGCTCAGCAGAGGAAACCCCCATACATCTGCTCAAAGACTGCGGAGCATTACTCCGCAAGAGACAGCTGTACCTTGGGGCTCACTGCTTAAACACAGAGGAGCTGCAGGCCTTGAATCCCACCCAGATCCTGAGATTCCTAAAGGAGTCAGGATTAGAGGAGGCGCTCTAAATGGGCAAGCACACCAACACTTGGAGGAGGAGGGTGGGGTACAATAGATCTATAAAGGTCGCAGTACAAGTCGTCACCACCATATCTACAATCTACAATCTAGGGGGCATGTACAGAACAGCGAGATTTTCGTCAATCGACTGAAGATCTTCTTCTTGTGGATGCGCTGGTGCATTATCAAGAAGCAGAAGTGTCTTTAGCGGTAAGTTTTTTTTCGATAAAGATTTCTTTACTTCAGGAATAAAATGCACCTTCAGCCAGTCTAAAAATATTGCTTTTGTAACCCAAGCACTTCTTTGACTTGAGTAATAAACTGACAATTTTTTAATTGACGCAAATGCACGAGGTCTTTGTGCTTTACCAACAACCAGCAAGGGCAGTTTGTGTTCCGGTTGAGTTCGCACATGGCATAAATGTGATCCTTTCTTACGACATCTTTGAACCTGATGCACTACGCTCCGACCCAGAAGCCAAAGTTTTATTTGGTAAGAATTTACAATACAAGCCCGATTCATCCGCGTTATAGATTTGATCGGCAGTTAAGTCTTTCTTCCTAATTATGTCTATGAATTTTTCCTGGAATGGTTTCACAGCTTCTTTATTATTCAACAGTTTTTCACCAGTAAGTTTGAGTTGGCGTACTCCATGTCTTTTCTTGAATTTGTCTAACCACCATCTACTAGCAACAAACGCTCCTATTCCAAGTCTTTCATGAAAAAAATTAGCTTTTTCTATCATTATGCCACCTGACAAGGGAATAGCTTTTCTTCGCTGCTCTAAACACCACATAAATAAGTCATATTTCCAGTCCCACACTCCCCAGAGCAATTTAGAGCACTGGGGGTTGTACGTAAATGTTTTTTACCCATCCTCCCGAAAAAAAAAAGATTAAGAGAGTCCTGCAATAGTCCTGCTTATGTCCTGCAATGGACTAGACAAGCTGCTATATGATGATGATGAAAATTATTACGGACACTTAAAAAATACGTGATGCTGACACTTCCCTATGTGCTAATTAAAAAAATTAAATAGAGCGTCTTTTTTTACGAGTTTCGTGCCAAGCCAATTCCAAAACAGATATATGAACCTTACTAAATACTAAACCACTAATTAAAACTAAAAAAACGTAGCCCTGGTCTCCAACATTCATGAAGAAATACACACAGAAGAAACCAAAATTGGTATATTAAGCTATTTTTTAGTTTTCTATTTTACATGTATTTACGTGTATTTTTTGTATACAGCAAGTAGGTCAAGATGAAGAAGAGAAAAAGGCATGCAAAGCATTTGGATTTCGACAAAATACAAATCCCCAGCCATTTAGTTTTGAGAAACGCGACCAAAACTTATTGGCAAGAAAGGTAATGAAAGGTGATGATACAAAAGGTTTAATGAATTTAAGATTAGAAATAATTGGCTTGTATGTATTACACATTTTCTTTATCAATTTTGTTATTTTATGTTTATAGGCGATCGAGGAAACCAAAGTCTCTTCCGAGTATCATGTAAAGCTAGTTCCAAAGCACGTATTACAATCTCCCAAAATAGAACCAAGATGCAATGGTGCAATCTCAGCGGGGCTCTACGGAAAACATGAAACAGTCGGTAATTTAAAAAATTAAATTAGTTTTTAAGTTGTTAGAAGATTAAAAGAACAAACCAGTACAATAAAGGCCGGTCCAGACGATACGTTTTGCAAAACCTTTTGTTTGCGCTGTCTTAGGACGGAATGAAAACGGTGCAATTTTTAGACGGTGCAGATATATCTGTATATTTCGCACAGTTTTAATGAAATCGTCATGGAGGAGGTACTAGTCTCGTTATTTTTGAACAAAATGTATCTCAAAACTGAGCTACCGTCTACATGCGCCGACTTTATGCTCTATACCTCAGTTATCGCTGCAACTGTACCGTCTTCGCGCCGTTTTCAAAACTGCGCAAAACTTTTATCTGCAACATGTTGAGCTGTGCAGACAAAAAGTTGTGCAAATCGTAGCGTCTGGACTGGCCTTAAGATAAGGTGACAACGAAAATTGTGCACAGATACAGTACATACTTGACAAGTATTCGAAATTTTGGGACCTGAACTGTATATGTTATTTAACAATATTACTTTATGGGAATAATAAATATACACTGCTCAAAACAATTAGCTAATTTGTGCCTCCATAAAATTCAAACGAGAAATTACGTGAAAATTAAAATTAAGAACTGAATCTGAAAGACGCTCTATTTAATTTTTTTAATTGGCACATAGGGAAGTGTCAGCATCACGAATTTTTTCTTTTTTTTAAGTGTCCGTAATAATTTACATCATCAGCATATAGCAGCTTGTCTCGTCCACTGCAGGACATAAGCCTCTCTTAACCTTTTTTTTTCGGGAGGATGGGTAAAAAACATTTACGTACAGCCCCCGGTGCTCTAAATTGCTCTGGGGAATCACAAATTTTAAGATGATATTATTTTACTGATGTTATAATATTTGTCATTTCCATAAACTAGATGTCGCGCTGAGTAACATGATATGCGATATATGTCAAAATGTCAAATATTAACGTCACAGCAATAATAAAAAAATAAGTCATTTCTATAAACTAGATGTCACGCTGAGTAAAATGATATGCGACATGTGTCAAAATTACAAATATTAACGTCATAGCGACAGTTTCAAAAAATGAATAGTCAAAATTGTATGTAAATTTGCTTTTTCGCGATTGTACAGAGACTGTCAAACTGATGTTAAAATATTTGTCATTTCTATAAAGTAGATGGCACACTGAGTAAAAACACACTGCGTGTGTCAAAATGTTAAATATTACCGCCACAGTGACAGTTTTAGAAAATATCGCAAACATTGTAAATTTGCATTTTCGCGATTTTAAAGGAACTGTCAAACTTATGTTGTTATATTTGATATTTTTATAAACTAGATGTCACACTGAGTAACGTGATGTGTGACATGTGTCAGAATGTCATATATTTACGTCACAACCACAGTCTTAAAAATGAATTTTAAAAATTCTTCGTAAATGGACTTTTTCGCGATTGTGAAGAAACTGTCAAATTGAAGTTGTAAATTTCTGTAAACTAGATGTCACTCTGAGTAACATGATATATGACATATGTCAAAATGTCAAATATTAACGGCACAGTGACAGTTTTATCTCGGTTAATTCCAACGCAATTTTATTATTTAATACATCATTTAGTAGATAATTTAATTTAGTTTAAGCACATTATTATATCATTTAAATGTAGGTAATATTTGCGGAGATATATCAAATTTACGAAATTGTTTGCATTTGCATCACAATCAATTTTGCAACGTCGATTGTTAAGTAAGTATTAATACTACATAGACGTGTTGTATATCATTTTAAAGGTAATTTAATCTAGTTTATGGATTTTGTAAACTCATTCCAAAATTCCGTGTATTTTCAAAAATATCGCTTTTTTTCTGACACGTTTACTATTTTGGAACTTAATTTTGCTTAGCTCATATCTCACTTAATTCCAGCGCAATTTCATTATGTAATACTTCATTTTGTAGATAATTTAATCTAGTTTAAGCGCATTGTTGTCTCATTAAAATATTGTTAATATTTTCGAAGTTATATGGAATTTTTGAAAATGTTACGCACACGTTATAGTAAATTTTCAAACGACGAGAATGAACCTTGTGATACGCGTTTTAATTCATTGATGCGCTATAGATGGTATAAAATTTAATTATTTTTAAATTAATTTAAACTATTTGTAAATTAATTTAAATTATTTTTAAAATAATTTAAATTATTTTTAAATTAATTTAAATTATTTTTAAAATAATTTAAATTATTTTTAAATGAAATTAAATTATTTTTAAATTAAATTTAATTATTTTTAAATTAAATTAAATTATTTTTAAGTTATTTTTAAACTAAATTAAATAATTTTTAAATTAAATTCAATTATTTTTAAATAAAATAAAATTATTTTTAAATTGAATTAAACTATTTTCAAATTAAATTAAATTATTTTAAATTAATTTAAATTATTTATAAATAAAATTAAATTAGTTTTAAATAAAATAAAATTATTTTTAAATTATTTTTAAATTAAATTAAATTATTTTTAAATTAAATTACATTATTTTTAAATTAATTTAATTCATTTTTAAATTAAATTGAATTATTTTTAAATTAAATTAAATTATTTTTTAATTAATTTAATTTATTTTTAAATTAATTTAAATTATTTTTAAATAAAATTAAATTATTTTTAAATTAATTTAAATTATTTTTAAATTAAATTAAATTATTTTTAAATTATTTTAAAATTAAATTTAATTCTTTTTAAATTTAATTTATTTTTAAATTAAATTAAATTATTTTTAAATTTAATTAAATTATTTTTAAATTAAATTATTTTCAAATTATAGTAAATAATTTTTAAATTAAATTAAATTATTTTTAAATTAATTTAAATTATTTTTAAATAAAATTAAATTATTTTTAAATTAATTTAAATTATTTTTAAATTAAATTAAATTATTTTTAAATTATTTTAAAATTAAATTTAATTCTTTTTAAATTTAATTTATTTTTAAATTAAATTAAATTATTTTTAAATTTAATTAAATTATTTTTAAATTAAATTATTTTCAAATTATAGTAAATAATTTTTAAATTAAATTAAATTATTTTTAAATTAATTTAAATTATTTTTAAATAAAATTAAATTATTTTTATATTATATTAATCTATTTTCAAATTAAATTAAATTATTTTTAAATTAAATTAAATTATTTTTAAATTAAATTAAATTATTTTTAAATTTATTTAAATTATTTTTTAATTAAATTAAATTATTTTTAAAAAAATTATTTTTAAATTAAATTAAATTATTTTTAAATTAATTTAAATTATTTTTAAATTAATTTTAAATTAATTTAAATTATTTTTAAATGAAATAAAATTATTTCTAAATTAAATTACATTAATTCTAAATTAAATTAAATTATTTTTAATTAAATTAAATTATTTTTAAATTAAATTATTTTTAAATTAATTTAAATTATTTTTTAAATAAATTAAATTATTTTAAAATTAAATTAAATTATTTTTAAGTTATTTTTAAACTAAATTAAATAATTTTTAAATTAAATTAAATTATTTTTAATTTAAATTAAATTATTTTTAATTTAAATTAAACTATTTTCAAATTAAAAAAAATTATTTTAAATTAATTAAAATTATTTTTAAATAAAATTAAATTAGTTTTAAATAAAATTAAATTATTTTTAAATTAAATAAAATTATTTTTTAATTAAATTACATTATTTTTACATTAAATTAAATTATTTTTAAATTAAATTAAATTATTTTTAAATTAAATTAAATTATTTTTAAATTAAATTATTTTTAAATTAAATTAAATTATTTTTAAATTAAATTAAATTATTTTTAAATTAAATTAAATTATTTTTAGATTAATTTAAATTATTTTTAAATTAAATTAAATTATTTTTAAATTAAATTAAATTATTTTTAAATTAATTTAAATTATTTTTTAATTAAATTAAATTATTTTTAAATAAAATTAAATTATTTTTAAATTATTTTTAAATTAAATTCAACTATTTTCAAATTAAATTAAATTATTTTTAAATTAAATTAAATTATTTTTAAATTAATTTAAATTATTTTTAAATTAAATTAAATTATTTTTAAATAATTTTTAAATTAAATTAAATTATTTTTAAATTAAATTAAATTATTTTTAAGTTAAATTAAATTATTTTTAAACTAATTTAAATTATTTTTAAATACAATTAAATTATTTTTAAATTAATTTAAATTTTTTTTAAATTAAAATAAATTATTTTTTAATTAAATTAAATTATTTTTAAATTAATTTAAATTATTTTTAAATTAAATTAAATTATTTTTAAATATATTTAAATTATTTTTAAATTAAAATAAATTACTTTTAAATTAAATTAAATTATTTTTAAATTAATTTAAATTATTCTTAAATTAAATTAAATTATTTCTAAATTAAATTAAATTATTTTCAAATTAAATTAAATTATTTTTAAAATATTTTTAAATTAAATTAATTTTTTTTTTAATTAAATTAAATTATTTTTAAATTAATTTAAATTATTTTTAAATTAAAATAAATTATTTTTTAATTAAATTAAAATATTTTTAAATTAATTTAAATTATTTTTAAACTAAATTAAATAATTTTTAAATTAAATTAAATTATTTTTAAATAAAATTAAATTTATTTTAAATTAAATTAAACTATTTTTAAATTAAATTAAATTATTTTAAATTAATTTAAATTATTTTTAAATAAAATTAAATTATTTTTAAATAAAATTAAATTATTTTTAAATTAATTTAAATTATTTTTAAATTAAATTAAATTATTTTTAAATTAAATTAAATTATTTTTAAATTAATTTAAATTATTTTTAAATTAATTTGAATTAATTTTAAATTAAATTTTTTTTTTTCTAAATTACATAAAATTATTTCTAAATTAAATTACATTATTTCTAAATTAAATTAAATTATTTTTAATTAAATTAAATTATTTTTAAATTAAATTATTTTTAAATTAAATTAAATTATTTTTAAATTAATTTAAATTATTTTTAAATTAATTTTAAATTAATTTAAATTATTTTTAAATGAAATAAAATTATTTCTAAATTAAATTACATTAATTCTAAATTAAATTAAATTATTTTTAATTAAATTAAATTATAAATTAAATTATTTTTAAATTAATTTAAATTATTTTTAAAATAAATTAAATTATTTTAAAATTAAATTAAATTATTTTTAAGTTATTTTTAAACTAAATTAAATAATTTTTAAATCAAATTAAATTATTTTTAATTTAAATTAAATTATTTTTAATTTAAATTAAACTATTTTCAAATTAAATTAAATTATTTTAAATTAATTAAAATTATTTTTAAATAAAATTAAATTAGTTTTAAATAAAATTAAATTATTTTTAAATTAAATAAAATTATTTTTTAATTAAATTACATTATTTTTACATTAAATTAAATTATTTTTAAATTAAATTAAATTATTTTCAAATTAATTTAAATTATTTTTAAATAAAATTAAATTATTTTTAAATTAAATTAAATTATTTTTAAGTTAAATTAAATTATTTTTAAACTAATTTAAATTATTTTTAAATACAATTAAATTATTTTTAAATTAATTTAAATTATTTTTAAATAAAATTAAATTAGTTTTAAATAAAATTAAATTATTTTTAAATTAAATAAAATTATTTTTAAATTAAATTACATTATTTTTACATTAAATTAAATTATTTTTAAATTAAATTAAATTATTTTTAAATTAAATTAAATTATTTTTAAATTAAGTTAAATTATTTTTAAATTAATTTAATTCATTTTTAAATTAAATTGAATTATTTTTAAATTAAATTAAATTATTTTTTAATTAATTTAATTTATTTTTAAATAAATTTAAATTATTTTTAAATTTAATTAAATTATTTTTAAATTAATTTAAATTATTTATAAATTAAATTAAATTCTTTTTAAATTACTTTAATTTATTTTTAAATTATATTAAATTATTTTTAAATTAAATTAAATTATTTTTAAATTAATTTAAATTATTTTTAAATTAAATTAAATTATTTTTAAATTAATTTAAATTATTTTTAAATTAAATTAAATTATTTTTAATTTAAGTAAATTATTTTCAAATTAAATTAAATTATTTTTAAAATATTTTTAAATTAAATTAAATTATTTTTTAATTAAATTAAATTATTTTTAAAATATTTTTAAATTAAATTAAATTATTTTTTAATTAAATTAAATTATTTTTAAATTAATTTAAATTATTTTTAAATAAAATTAAATTATTTTTAAATTAAATTTAATTATTTTTAAATTAAATTAAATTATTTTCAAATTAAATTATTTTTAAAATATTTTCAAATTGATTTAAATTATTTTTAAACTAAATTAAATAATTTTTAAATTAAATTAAATTATTTTTATCTAAAATTAAATTATTTTTAAATTAAATTAAACTTTTTTTTAAATTAAATTAATGTATTTTAAATTAATTTAAATTATTTTTAAATAAAATTAAATTATTTTTAAATAAAATTAAATTATTTTTAAATTAATTTAAATTATTTTTAAATTAAATTAAATTATTTTTACATTAATTTAAATTATTTTTAAATTAAATTAAATTATTTTTAAATTTATTTAAATTATTTTTTAATTAAATTAAATTATTTTTAAATAATTTTTAAATTAAATTAAATTATTTTTAAATTAAATTAAATTATTTTTAAATTAAATTAAATTATTTTTAAGTTATTTTTAAACTAAATTAAATAATTTTTAAATTTAATTAAATTATTTTTAAATTAAATTAAACTATTTTCAAATTAAATTAAATTATTTTAAATTAATTTAAATTATTTCTAAATAAAATTAAATTAGTTTTAAATAAAATTAAATTATTTTTAAATTATTTTTAAATTAAATAAAATTATTTTTTATTTAAATTACATTATTTTTACATTAAATTAAATTATTTTTAAATTAAATTAAATTATTTTTAAATTAATTTAAATTATTTTTAAATAAAATTTAATTATTTTTAAATTAATTTAAATTATTTTTAAATTAATTTAAA
This sequence comes from Phosphuga atrata, assembly GCA_944588485.1. NCBI lineage: Eukaryota > Metazoa > Arthropoda > Insecta > Coleoptera > Silphidae > Phosphuga > Phosphuga atrata. The sequence continues at coordinate 11,017,038 of OX155905.1, forward strand.
TTATTTTTATAATAATTTAAATAATTTTTAAATTAATTTAAATTATTTTCAAATTAATTTAAATTATTTTTAAATGAAATTAAATTATTTTTAAATTAAATTTAATGATTTTTAAAATAAATTAAATTATTTTTAAATTAAATTAAATTTTTTTTTAATTCATTTAAATTATTTTTAAATTAATTTGTTATTTTTAAATTAAATTATTTTCAAATAAAATTAAATTATTTTTAAATTAAATTATTTTTAAATTAAATTAAATTATTTTTAAATTAATTTTAATCATTTTTAAATTAAATTGAATTATTTTTAAAGTAAATTAAATTATATTTAAATTAATTTAATTTATTTTTAAATTAATTTAAATTATTTTTAAATGATATTAAATTATTTTTAAATTAATTTAAGTTATTTTTAAATTAAATTAAATTATTTTTATATTAAATTAAATTATTTTTAAATTAATTTAAATTATTTTTTAATTAAATTAAATTATTTTTAAATAAAATTAAATTATTTTTAAATTAAATTAAATTATTTTTAAATTAAATTATTTTTAAATTAATTTAAATTATTTTTAAATTAAATTAAATTATTTTTAAATAATTTTTAAATTAAATTAAATTATTTTTAAATTAAATTAAATTATTTTTAAATTAATTTAAATTATTTTTAAATTAAATTAAATTATTTTTATATTAAATTAAATTATTTTTAAATTAAATAAAATTATTTTTAATTTAAATTACATTATTTTTACATTAAATTAAATTATTTTTAAATTAAATTAAATTATTTTTAAATTAAATTAAATTATTTTTAAATTAAATTAAATTATTTTTAAATTAATTTAAATTAATTTTAAATTAAATTAAATTTTTTCTAAATTAAATAAAATTATTTCTAAATTAAATTAAATTATTTTTAATTAAATTAAATTATTTTTAAATTAAATTATTTTTAAAATAAATTAAATTATTTTTAAATTAAATTAAATTATTTTTAAATTAAATTAAACTATTTTCAAATTAAATTAAATTATTTTAAATTTATTTAAATTATTTTTAAATAAAACTAAATTAGTTTGAAATAAAATTAAATTATTTTTAAATTAAATAAAATTATTTTTTAATTAAATTACATTATTTTTACATTAAATTAAATTATTTTTAAATTAAATTAAATTATTTTTAAATTAAATTAAATTATTTTTAATTAAATTAAATTATTTTTAAATTAATTTAAATTATTTTTAAATTAAATTAAATTATTTTTATATTAAATTAAATTATTTTTAAATTAAATAAAATTATTTTTTAATTAAATTACATTATTTTTACATTAAATTAAATTATTTTTAAATTAAATTAAATTATTTTTAAATTAAATTAAATTATTTTTAAATTAAATTATTTTTAAATTAAATTAAATTATTTTTAAATTAATTTAAATTATTTTTAAATTAAATTAAATTATTTTTAGATTAATTTAAATTATTTTTAAATTAAATTAAATTATTTTTAAATTAAATTAAATTATTTTTAAATTAATTTAAATTATTTTTAAATTAATTTAAATTATTTTTAAATTAAATTAAATTATTTTTAAATAATTTTTAAATTAAATTAAATTATTTTTAAATTAAATTAAATTATTTTTAAGTTAAATTAAATTATTTTTAAACTAATTTAAATTATTTTTAAATACAATAAAATTATTTTTAAATTAATTTAAATTTTTTTTTAAATTAAAATAAATTATTTTTTAATTAAATTAAATTATTTTTAAATTAATTTAAATTATTTTTAAATTAAATTAAATTATTTTTAAATTAATTTAAATTATTTTTAAATTAAATTAAATTATTTCTAAATTAAATTAAATTATTTTCAAATTAAATTAAATTATTTTAAAAATATTTTTAAATTAAATTAAATTTTTTTTTTAATTAAATTAAATTATTTTTAAATTAATTTAAATTATTTTTAAATTAAAATAAATTATTTTTTAAATAAATTAAAATATTTTTAAATTAATTTAAATTATTTTTAAACTAAATTAAATAATTTTTAAATTAAATTAAATTATTTTTAAATAAAATTAAATTATTTTGAAATTAAATTAAACTATTTTTAAATTAAATTAAATTATTTTAAATTAATTTAAATTATTTTTAAATAAAATTAAATTATTTTTAAATAAAATTAAATTATTTTTAAATTAATTTAAATTATTTTTAAATTAAATTAAATTATTTTTAAATTAAATTAAATTATTTTTAAATTAATTTAAATTATTTTTAAATTAATTTGAATTAATTTTAAATTAAATTAATTTTTTTCTAAATTACTTAAAATTATTTCTAAATTAAATTACATTATTTCTAAATTAAATTAAATTATTTTTAATTAAATTAAATTATTTTTAAATTAAATTATTTTTAAATTAAATTAAATTATTTTTAAGTTATTTTTAAACTAAATTAAATAATTTTTAAATTAAATTAAATTATTTTTAAATTAAATTAAACTATTTTCAAATTAAATTAAATTATTTTAAATTAATTTAAATTATTTTTAAATTAATTTAAATTATTTTTAAATTAAATTAAATTATTTTAAAATTAATTTAAATTATTTTTAAATTAAATTAAATTCTTTTTAAATTACATTAATTTATTTTTAAATTATATTAAATTATTTTTAAATTAAATTAAATTATTTTTAAATTAATTTAAATTATTTTTAAATTAAATTAAATTATTTTTAAATTAATTTAAATTATTTTTAAATTAAATTAAATTATTTTTAAATTAAGTAAATTATTTTCAAATTAAATTAAATTATTTTTAAAATATTTTTAAATTAAATTAAATATTTTTTAATTAAATTAAATTATTTTTAAAATATTTTTAAATTAAATTAAATTATTTTTTAATTAAATTAAATTATTTTTAAATTAATTTAAATTATTTTTAAATTAAATTAAATTATTTTTAAATTAATTTAAATTATTTTTAAATTAAATTAAATTATTTTTAAATAATTTTTAAATTAAATTAAATTATTTTTAAATAAAATTAAATTATTTTTAAATTAATTTAAATTGTTTTTAAATAAAATTAAATAATTTTTAAATTAAATTAAATTATTTTTATCTAAAATTAAATTATTTTTAAATTAGATTAAACTTTTTTTTAAATTAAATTAAAGTATTTTAAATTAATTTAAATTAGTTTTAAATAAAATTAAATTATTTTTAAATAAAATTAAATTATTTTTAAATTTATTTAAATTATTTTTTAATTAAATTAAATTATTTTTAAATAATTTTTAAATTAAATTAAATTATTTTTAAATTAAATTAAATTATTTTTAAATTAAATTAAATTATTTTTAAATTAAATTAAACTATTTTCAAATTAAATTAAATTATTTTATATTAATTTAAATTATTTTTAAATAAAATTAAATTAGTTTTAAATAAAATTAAATTATTTTTTAATTATTTTTAAATTAAATAAAATTATTTTTTAATTAAATTACATTATTTTTACATTAAATTAAATTATTTTTAAATTAAATTAAATTATTTTTAAATTAAATTATTTTTAAATTAAATTATTTTTAAATTAAATTAAATTATTTTTAAATTAATTTAAATTATTTTTAAATAAAATTTAATTATTTTTAAATTAATTTAAATTATTTTTAAATTAATTTAAATTATTTTTATAATAATTTAAATAATTTTTAAATTAATTTAAATTATTTTCAAATTAATTTAAATTATTTTTAAATGAAATTAAATTATTATTAAATTAAATTTAATGATTTTTAAATTAAATTAAATTATTTTTAAATGAAATTAATTTTTTTTTAACTCATTTAAATTATTTTTAAATTAATTTGTTATTTTTAAATTAAATTATTTTCAAATAAAATTAAATTATTTTTAAATTAAATTATTTTTAAATTAAATTAAATTATTTTTAAATTAATTTAAATCATTTTTAAATTAAATTGAATTATTTTTAAATTAAATTAAATTATATTTAAATTAATTTAATTTATTTTTAAATTAATTTAAATTATTTTTAAATAAAATTAAATTATTTTTAAATTAATTTAAATTATTTTTAAATTAAATTAAATTAATTTTATATTAAATTAAAATATTTTTAAATTAATTTAAATTATTTTTTAATTAAATTAAATTATTTTTAAATAAAATTAAATTATTTTTAAATTTATTTAAATTATTTTTAAATTAAATTCAACTATTTTCAAATTAAATTAATTTTTTTTTAAATTAAATTAAATTATTTTTAAATTAATTTAAATTATTTTTAAATTAAATTAAATTATTTTTAAATAATTTTTAAATTAAATTAAATTATTTTTAAATTAAATTAAATTATTTTTAAATTAAATTAAATTATTTTTAAACTAATTTAAATTATTTTTAAATAAAATTAAATTATTTTAAAATAAAATTAAATTATTTTTAAATTAATTTAAATTATTTTTAAATTAAATAAAATTATTTTTAATTTAAATTACATTATTTTTACATTAAATTAAATTATTTTTAAATTAAATTAAATTATTTTTAAATTAAATTAAATTATTTTTAAATTAAATTAAATTATTTTTAAATTAAATTAAATTATTTTTAAATTAATTTAAATTAATTTTAAATTAAATTAAATTTTTTCTAAATTAAATAAAATTATTTCTAAATTAAATCAAATTATTTTTAATTAAATTAAATTATTTTTAAATTAAATTATTTTTAAAATAAATTAAATTATTTTTAAATTAAATTATTTTTAAATTAAATTAAATTATTTTTAAGTTATTTTTAAACTAAATTAAATAATTTTTAAATTAAATTAAATTATTTTGAAATTAAATTAAACTATTTTCAAATTAAATTAAATTATTTTTAAATTAAGTTAAATTATTTTTAAATTAATTTAAATTATTTTTAAATAAAATTAAATTAGTTTTAAATAAAATTAAATTATTTTTAAATTAAATAAAATTATTTTTAAATTAAATTACATTATTTTTACATTAAATTAAATTATTTTTAAATTAAATTAAATTATTTTTAAATTAAATTAAATTATTTTTAAATTAAGTTAAATTATTTTTTAATTAATTTAATTCATTTTTAAATAAAATTGAATTATTTTTAAATTAAATTAAATTATTTTTTAATTAATTTAATTTATTTTTAAATTAATTTAAATTATTTTTAAATTAAATTAAATTATTTTTAAATTAATTTAAATTATTTTTAAATTAAATTAAATTTTTTTTAAATTACTTAAATTTATTTTTAAATTATATTAAATTATTTTTAAATTAAATTATATTATTTTTAAATTAATTTAAATTATTTATAAATTAAATTAAATTATTTTTAAATTAATTTAAATTATTTTTAAATTAAATTAAATTATTTTTAAATTAAGTAAATTATTTTCAAATTAAATTAAATTATTTTTAAAATATTTTTAAATTAAATTAAATTATTTTTTAATTAAATTAAATTATTTTTAAAATATTTTTAAATTAAATTAAATTATTTTTTAATTTAATTAAATTATTTTTAAATTAATTTAAATTATTTTTAAATTAAATTAAATTATTTTTAAATTAATTTAAATTATTTTTAAATTAAATTAAATTATTTTTAAATAATTTTTAAATTAAATTAAATTATTTTTAAATTAAATTATTTTTTAATTTATTTAAATTAATTTTAAATTAATTTAAATTGTTTTTAAATAAAATTAAATTATTTTTAAATTAAATTTAATTATTTATAAATTAAATTAAATTATTTTCAAATTAAATTATTTTTAAAATATTTTCAAATTGATTTAAATTATTTTTAAACTAAATTAAATAATTTTTAAATTAAATTAAATTATTTTTATCTAAAATTAAATTATTTTCAAATTAAATTAAACTTTTTTTTAAATTAAATTAAAGTATTTTAAATTAATTTAAATTATTTTTAAATAAAATTAAATTATTTTTAAATAAAATTAAATTATTTTTAAATTAATTTAAATTATTTTTAAATTAAATTAAATTATTTTTACATTAATTAAAATTATTTTTAAATTTAATTAAATTATTTTTAAATTAAATTAAATTATTTTTTAATTTATTTAAATTATTTTTTAATTAAATTAAATAATTTTTAAATAATTTTTAAATTAAATTAAATTATTTTCAAATTAAATTATTTTTAAATTAATTTAAATTATATTTAAATTAATTTAAATTAATTTTAAATTAAATTAAATTATTTTTAAATTAAATAAAATCATTTCTAAATTAAATTACATTATTTCTAAATTAAATTAAATTATTTTTAATTAAATAAAATTATTTTTAAATTAAATTATTTTTAAATTAATTTAAATAATTTTTAAATTAATTTAAATTATTTTTAAAATAAATTAAATTATTTTTAAATTAAATTAAATTATTTTTAAGTTATTTTTAAACTAAATTAAATAATTTTTAAATTAAATTAAATTATTTTTAAATTAAATTAAATTATTTTTAAATTAAATTAAACTATTTTCAAATTAAATTAAATTATTTTAAATTAATTTAAATTATTTTTAAATAAAATTAAATTAGTTTTAAATAAAATTAAATTATTTTTAAATTATTTTTAAATTAAATAAAATTATTTTTTAATTAAATTACATTATTTTTACATTAAATTAAATTATTTTTAAATTAAATTAAATTATTTTTAAATTAAATTAAATTATTTTTAAATTAAATTAAATTATTTTTAAATTAATTTAAATTATTTTTAAATAAAATTTAATTATTTTTAAATTAATTTAACATATTTTTAAGTTAATTTAAATTATTTTTATAATAATTTAAATAATTTTTAAATTAATTTAAATTATTTTCAAATTAATTTAAATTATTTTTAAATGAAATTAAATTATTTTTAAATTAAATTTAATGATTTTTAAATTAAATTTAATTATTTTTAAATAAAATTAAATTTTTTTTTAATTCATTTAAATTATTTTTAAATTAATTTGTTATTTTTAAATTAAATTATTTTCAAATAAAATTAAATTATTTTTAAATTAAATTATTTTTAAATTAAATTAAATTATTTTTAAATTAATTTAAATCATTTTTAAATTAAATTGAATTATTTTTAAATTAAATTAAATTATATTTAAATTAATTTAATTTATTTGTAAATTAATTTAAATTCTTTTTAAATAAAATTAAATTATTTTTAAATTAATTTAAATTATTTTTAAATTAAATTAAATTATTTTTATATTAAATTAAATTATTTTTAAATTAATTTAAATTATTTTTTAATTAAATTAAATTATTTTTAAATAAAATTAAATTATTTTTAAATTTATTTAAATTATTTTTAAATTAAATTCAACTATTTTCAAATTAAATTAAATTATTTTTAAATTGAATTAAATTATTTTTAAATTAATTTAAATTATTTTTAAATTAAATTAAATTATTTTTAAATAATTTTTAAATTAAATTAAATTATTTTTAAATTAAATTAAATTATTTTTAAATTAAATTAAATTATTTTTAAATTAAATTAAATTATTTTTAAACTTATTTAAATTATTTTTAAATTAAATAAAATTATTTTAAAATTAAATTAAGTTAATTTTAAATTAATTTAAATTATTTTTAAATTAAATTAAATTATTTTTAAATTAAGTAAATTATTTTCAAATTAAATCAAAATATTTTTAAAATATTTTTAAATTAAATTAAATTATTTTTTAATTAAATTAAATTATTTTTAAATTAATTTAAATTATTTTTAAATTAAATTAAATTATTTTTAAATTAATTTAAATTATTTTTAAATTAAATTAAATTATTTTTAAATAATTTTTAAATTAAATTAAATTATTTTTAAATTAAATTAAATTATTTTTAAATTAATTTAAATTATTTTTAAATTAATTTAAATTGTTTTTAAATAAAATTAAATTATTTTTAAATTAAATTAAATTATTTTTAAATTAAATTAAATTATTTTTAAATTTATTTAAATTATTTTTTAATTAAATTAAATTATTTTTGAATAATTTTTAAATTAAATTATTTTTAAATTATATTAAATTATTTTTAAATTAATTTAAATTATTTTTAAATTAATTTTAAATTAATTTAAATTATTTTTAAATGAAATAAAATTATTTCTAAATTAAATTACATTATTTCTAAATTAAATTAAATTATTTTTAATTAAATTAAATTATTTTTAAATTAAATTATTTTTAAATTAATTTAAATTATTTTTAAAATAAATTAAATTATTTTAAAATTAAATTAAATTATTTTTAAGTTATTTTTAAACTAAATTAAATAATTTTTAAATTAAATTAAATTATTTTTAATTTAAATTAAATTATTTTTAAATTAAATTAAACTATTTTCAAATTAAATTAAATTATTTTAAATTAATTAAAATTATTTTTAAATAAAATTAAATTAGTTTTAAATAAAATTAAATTATTTTTAAATTAAATAAAATTATTTTTTAATTAAATTACATTATTTTTACATTAAATTAAATTATTTTTAAATTAAATTAAATTTTTTTTAAATTAAATTAAATTATTTTTAAATTAAATTATTTTTAAATTAAATTAAAATATTTTTAAATTAATTTAAATTCTTTTTAAATTAAATTAAATTATTTTTAAATTAAATTAAACTATTTTCAAATTAAATTAAATTATTTTAAATTATTTAAAATTATTTTTAAATAAAATTAAATTAGTTTTAAATAAAATTAAATTATTTTTAAATTAAATAAAATTATTTTTTAATTAAATTACATTATTTTTACATTAAATTAAATTATTTTTAAATTAAATTACATTATTTTTACATTAAATTAAATTATTTTTAAATTAAATTAAATTATTTTTAAATTAAATTAAATTATTTTTAAATTAATTTAAATTATTTTTTAATTAAATTAAATTATTTTTAAATAAAATTAAATTATTTTTAAATTAAATTCAACTATTTTCAAATTAAATTAAATTATTTTTAAATTAAATTAAATTATTTTTAAATTAATTTAAATTATTTTTAAATTAATTAAAATTATTTTTAAATAATTTTTAAATTAAATTAAATTATTTTTAAATTAAATTAAATTATTTTTAAGTTAAATTAAATTATTTTTAAACTAATTTAAATTATTTTTAAATACAATTAAATTATTTTTAAATTAATTTAAATTTTTTTTAAATTAAAATAAATTATTTTTTAATTAAATTAAATTATTTTTAAATTAATTTAAATTATTTTTAAATTAAATTAAATTAATTTAAATTATTTTTAAATTAAAATAAATTACTTTTAAATTAAATTAAATTTTTTTTAAATTAATTTAAATTATTTTTAAAATATTTTTAAATTAAATTAAATTTTTTTTTAATTAAATTAAATTATTTTTAAATTAAATTAAATTATTTTTAAGTTATTTTAAAACTAAATTAAATAATTTTTAAATTAAATTAAATTATTTTTAATTTAAATTAAACTATTTTCAAATTAAATTAAATTATTTTAAATTAATTTAAATTATTTTTAAATAAAATTAAATTAGTTTTAAATAAAATTAAATTATTTTTAAATAAAATAAAATTATTTTTAAATTAAATTACATTATTTTTACATTAAATTAAATTATTTTTAAATTAAATTAAATTATTTTTAAATTAAATTAAATTATTTTTAAATTAAATTAAATTATTTTTAAGTTAAATTAAATTATTTTTAAACTAATTTAAATTATTTTTAAATACAATTAAATTATTTTTAAATTAATTTAAATTTTTTTTAAATTAAAATAAATTATTTTTTAATTAAATTAAATTATTTTTAAATTAATTTAAATTATTTTTAAATTAAATTAAATTAATTTAAATTATTTTTAAATTAAAATAAATTACTTTTAAATTAAATTAAATTATTTTTAAATTAATTTAAATTTTTTTTAAATTAAATTAAATTATTACTAAATTAAATTAAATTATTTTCAAATTAAATTAAATTATTTTTAAAATATTTTTAAATTAAATTAAATTTTTTTTTAATTAAATTAAATTATTTTTAAATTAAATTAAATTATTTTTAAGTTATTTTAAAACTAAATTAAATAATTTTTAAATTAAATTAAATTATTTTTAACTTAAATTAAACTATTTTCAAATTAAATTAAATTATTTTAAATTAATTTAAATTATTTTTAAATAAAATTAAATTAGTTTTAAATAAAATTAAATTATTTTTAAATTAAATAAAATTATTTTTAAATTAAATTACATTATTTTTACATTAAATTAAATTATTTTTAAATTAAATTAAATTATTTTTAAATTAAATTAAATTATTTTTAAATTAAGTTAAATTATTTTTAAATTAATTTAATTCATTTTTAAATTAAATTGAATTATTTTTAAATTAAATTAAATTATTTTTAAAATAATTTAATTTATTTTTAAATTAATTTAAATTATTTTTAAATTAAATTAAATTATTTTTAAATTAATTTAAATTATTTTTAAATTAAATTAAATTCTTTTTAAATTACATTAATTTATTTTCAAATTATATTAAATTATTTTTAAATTAAATTAAATTATTTTTAAATTAATTTAAATTATTTTTAAATTAAGTAAATTATTTTCAAATTAAATTAAATTATTTTTAAAATATTTTTAAATTAAATTAAATTATTTTTTAATTAAATTAAATTATTTTTAAAATATTTTTAAATTAAATTAAATTATTTTTTAATTAAATTAAATTATTTTTAAATTAATTTAAATTATTTTAAAATTAAATTAAATTATTTTTAAATTAATTTAAATTATTTTTAAATTAAATTAAATTATTTTTAAATAATTTTTAAATTAAATTAAATTATTTTTAAATTAAATTAAATTATTTTTAAATTTATTTAAATTATTTTTAAATTAATTTAAATTGTTTTTAAATAAAATTAAATAATTTTTAAATTAAATTAAATTATTTTTATCTAAAATTAAATTATTTTTAAATTAAATTAAACTTTTTTTAAAATTAAATTAAAGTGTTTTTAAATAAAATTTAATTATTTTTAAATTAATTTAAATTATTTTTAAATTAAATTAAATTATTTTTACATTAATTTAAATTATTTTTAAATTAAATTAAATTATTTTTAAATTAAATTAAATTATTTTAAAATTTATTTAAATTATTTTTTAATTAAATTGAATTATTTTTAAATAATTTTTAAATTAAATTAAATTATTTTTAAATTAAATTAAATTATTTTTAAATTAATTTAAATTATATTTAAATTAATTTAAATTAATTTTAAATTAAATTAAATTATTTTTAAATTAAATAAAATTATTTCTAAATTAAATTAAATTATTTCTAAATTAAATTAAATTATTTTTAATTAAATAACATTATTTTTAAATTAAATTATTTTTAAATTAATTTAAATTATTTTTAAAATAAATTAAATTATTTCTAAATTAAATTATTTTTAAGTTATTTTTAAACTAAATTAAATAATTTTTAAATTAAATTAAATTATTTTTAAATTAAATTAAATTATTTTTAAATTAAATTAAACTATTTTCAAATTAAATTAAATTATTTTAAATTAATTTAAATTATTTTTAAATAAAATAAAATTAGTTTTAAATAAAATTAAATTATTTTTAAATTATTTTTAAATTAAATAAAATTATTTTTTGATTAAATTACATTATTTTTACATTAAATTAAATTATTTTTAAATTAAATTAAATTATTTTTAAATTAAATTATTTTTAAATAATTTTTAAATTAAATTATTTTTAAATTATATTAAATTATTTTTAAATTAATTTAAATTATTTTTAAATTAATTTTAAATTAATTTAAATTATTTTTAAATGAAATAAAATTATTTCTAAATTAAATTACATTATTTCTAAATTAAATTAAATTATTTTTAATTAAATTAAATTATTTTTAAATTAAATTATTTTTAAATTAATTTAAATTATTTTTAAAATAAATTAAATTATTTTAAAATTAAATTAAATTATTTTTAAGTTATTTTTAAACTAAATTAAATAATTTTTAAATTAAATTAAATTATTTTTAATTTAAATTAAATTATTTTTAAATTAAATTAAACTATTTTCAAATTAAATTAAATTATTTTAAATTAATTAAAATTATTTTTAAATAAAATTAAATTAGTTTTAAATAAAATTAAATTATTTTTAAATTAAATAAAATTATTTTTTAATTAAATTACATTATTTTTACATTAAATTAAATTATTTTTAAATTAAATTAAATTTTTTTTAAATTAAATTAAATTATTTTTAAATTAAATTATTTTTAAATTAAATTAAAATATTTTTAAATTAATTTAAATTCTTTTTAAATTAAATTAAATTATTTTTAAATTAAATTAAACTAGTTTCAAATTAAATTAAATTATTTTAAATTAATTAAAATTATTTTTAAATAAAATTAAATTAGTTTTAAATAAAATTAAATTATTTTTAAATTAAATAAAATTATTTTTTAATTAAATTACATTATTTTTACATTAAATTAAATTATTTTTAAATTAAATTACATTATTTTTACATTAAAATAAATTATTTTTAAATTAAATTAAATTATTTTTAAATTAAATTAAATTATTTTTAAATTAATTTAAATTATTTTTTAATTAAATTAAATTATTTTTAAATAAAATTAAATTATTTTTAAATTAAATTCAACTATTTTCAAATTAAATTAAATTATTTTTAAATTAAATTAAATTATTTTTAAATTAATTTAAATTATTTTTAAATTAATTAAAATTATTTTTAAATAATTTTTAAATTAAATTAAATTATTTTTAAATTAAATTAAATTATTTTTAAGTTAAATTAAATTATTTTTAAACTAATTTAAATTATTTTTAAATACAATTAAATTATTTTTAAATTAATTTAAATTTTTTTTAAATTAAAATAAATTATTTTTTAATTAAATTAAATTATTTTTAAATTAATTTAAATTATTTTTAAATTAAATTAAATTAATTTAAATTATTTTTAAATTAAAATAAATTACTTTTAAATTAAATTAAATTATTTTTAAATTAATTTAAATTATTTTTAAATTAAATTAAATTATTACTAAATTAAATTAAATTATTTTCAAATTAAATTAAATTATTTTTAAAATATTTTTAAATTAAATTAAATTTTTTTTAATTAAATTAAATTATTTTTAAATTAAATTAAATTATTTTTAAGTTATTTTAAAACTAAATTAAATAATTTTTAAATTAAATTAAATTATTTTTAACTTAAATTAAACTATTTTCAAATTAAATTAAATTATTTTAAATTAATTTAAATTATTTTTAAATAAAATTAAATTAGTTTTAAATAAAATTAAATTATTTTTAAATTAAATAAAATTATTTTTAAATTAAATTACATTATTTTTACATTAAATTAAATTATTTTTAAATTAAATTAAATTATTTTTAAATTAAATTAAATTATTTTTAAATTAAGTTAAATTATTTTTAAATTAATTTAATTCATTTTTAAATTAAATTGAATTATTTTTAAATTAAATTAAATTATTTTTAAAATAATTTAATTTATTTTTAAATTAATTTAAATTATTTTTAAATTAAATTAAATTATTTTTAAATTAATTTAAATTATTTTTAAATTAAATTAAATTCTTTTTAAATTACATTAATTTATTTTCAAATTATATTAAATTATTTTTAAATTAAATTAAATTGTTTTTAAATTAATTTAAATTATTTTTAAATTAAATTAAATTATTTTTAAATTAATTTAAATTATTTTTAAATTAAATTAAATTATTTTTAAATTAAGTAAATTATTTTCAAATTAAATTAAATTATTTTTAAAATATTTTTAAATTAAATTAAATTATTTTTTAATTAAATTAAATTATTTTTAAAATATTTTTAAATTAAATTAAATTATTTTTTAATTAAATTAAATTATTTTTAAATTATTTTAAATTATTTAAAAATTAAATTAAATTATTTTTAAATTAATTTAAATTATTTTTAAATTAAATTAAATTATTTTTAAATAATTTTTAAATTAAATTAAATTATTTTTAAATTAAATTAAATTATTTTTAAATTTATTTAAATTATTTTTAAATTAATTTAAATTGTTTTTAAATAAAATTAAATAATTTTTAAATTAAATTAAATTATTTTTATCTAAAATTAAATTATTTTTAAATTAAATTAAACTTTTTTTAAAATTAAATTAAAGTGTTTTTAAATAAAATTAAATTATTTTTAAATTAATTTAAATTATTTTTAAATTAAATTAAATTATTTTTACATTAATTTAAATTATTTTTAAATTAAATTAAATTATTTTTAAATTAAATTAAATTATTTTAAAATTTATTTAAATTATTTTTTAATTAAATTAAATTATTTTTAAATAATTTTTAAATTAAATTAAATTATTTTTAAATTAAATTAAATTATTTTTAAATTAATTTAAATTATATTTAAATTAATTTAAATTAATTTTAAATTAAATTAAATTATTTTTAAATTAAATAAAATTATTTCTAAATTAAATTAAATTATTTCTAAATTAAATTAAATTATTTTTAATTAAATAACATTATTTTTAAATTAAATTATTTTTAAATTAATTTAAATTATTTTTAAAATAAATTAAATTATTTCTAAATTAAATTATTTTTAAGTTATTTTTAAACTAAATTAAATAATTTTTAAATTAAATTAAATTATTTTTAAATTAAATTAAATTATTTTTAAATTAAATTAAACTATTTTCAAATTAAATTAAATTATTTTAAATTAATTTAAATTATTTTTAAATAAAATAAAATTAGTTTTAAATAAAATTAAATTATTTTTAAATTATTTTTAAATTAAATAAAATTATTTTTTAATTAAATTACATTATTTTTACATTAAATTAAATTATTTTTAAATTAAATTAAATTATTTTTAAATTAAATTATTTTTAAATTAAATTATTTTTAATTAAATTAAATTATTTTTAAATTAATTTAAATTATTTTTAAATAAAATTTAATTATTTTTAAATTAATTTAAATTATTTTTAAATTAATTTAAATTATTTTTATAATAATTTAAATAATTTTTAAATTAATTTAAATTATTTTCAAATTAATTTAAATTATTTTTAAATGAAATTAAATTATTTTTAAATTAAATTTAATGATTTTTAAATTAAATTAAATTATTTTTTAATTAAATTAATTTTTTTTAATTCATTTAAATTATTTTTAAATTAATTTGTTATTTTTAAATTAAATTATTTTCAAATAAAATTAAATTATTTTTAATTTAAATTATTTTTAAATTAAATTAAATTATTTTTAAATTAATTTAAATCATTTTTAAATTAAATTGAATTATTTTTAAATTAAATTAAATTATATTTAAATTAATTTAATTTATTTTTAAATTCATTTAAATTATTTTTAAATAAAATTAAATTATTTTTAAATTAATTTAAATTATTTTTAAATTAAATTAAATTATTTTTATATTAAATTAAATTATTTTTAAATTAATTTAAATTATTTTTTAATTAAATTAAATTATTTTTAAATAAAATTAAATTATTTTTAAATTTATTTAAATTATTTTTAAATTAAATTCAACTATTTTCAAATTAAATTAAATTTTTTTTAAATTAAATTAAATTATTTTTAAATTAATTTAAATTATTTTTAAATTAAATTAAATAATTTTTAAATAATTTTTAAATTAAATTAAATTATTTTTAAATTAAATTAAATTATTTTTAAATTAAATTAAATTATTTTTAAACTAATTTAAATTATTTTTAAATAAAATTAAATTATTTTAAAATAAAATTAAATTATTTTTAAATTAATTTAAATTATTTTTAAATTAAATAAAATTATTTTTAATTTAAATTACATTATTTTTACATTAAATTAAATTATTTTTAAATTAAATTAAATTATTTTTAAATTAAATTAAATTATTTTTAAATTAAATTAAATTATTTTTAAATTAAATTAAATTATTTTTAAATTAATTTAAATTAATTTTAAATTAAATTAAATTTTTTCTAAATTAAATAAAATTATTTCTAAATTAAATTAAATTATTTTTAATTAAATTAAATTATTTTTAAATTAAATTATTTTTAAATTAAATTATTTTTAAATTAAATTAAATTATTTTTAAGTTATTTTTAAACTAAATTAAATAATTTTTAAATTAAATTAAATTATTTTGAAATTAAATTAAACTATTTTCAAATTAAATTAAATTATTTTAAATTAATTTAAATTATTTTTAAATAAAATTAAATTAGTTTTAAATAAAATTAAATTATTTTTAAATTAAATAAAATTATTTTTAAATTAAATGACATTATTTTTACATTAAATTAAATTATTTTTAAATTAAATTAAATTATTTTTAAATTAAATTAAATTATTTTTAAATTAAGTTAAATTATTTTTAAATTAATTTAATTCATTTTTAAATTAAATTGAATTATTTTTAAATTGAATTAAATTATTTTTTAATTAATTTAATTTATTTTTAAATTAATTTAAATTATTTTTAAATTAAATTAAATTATTTTTAAATTAATTTAAATTATTTTTAAATTAAATTAAATTCTTTTTAAATTACTTAAATTTATTTTTAAATTATATTAAATTATTTTTAAATTAAATTAAATTATTTTTAAATTAATTTAAATTATTTTTAAATTAAATTAAATTATTTTTAAAATAATTTAAATTATTTTTAAATTAAATTAAATTATTTTTAAATTAAGTAAATTATTTTCAAATTAAATTAAATTATTTTTAAAATATTTTTAAATTAAATTAAATTATTTTTTAATTAAATTAAATTATTTTTAAAATATTTTTAAATTAAATTAAATTATTTTTTAATTAAATTAAATTATTTTTAAATTAATTTAAATCATTTTTAAATTAAATTAAATTATTTTTAAATAAATTTAAATTATTTTTAAATTAAATTAAATTATTTTTAAATAATTTTTAAATTAAATTAAATTATTTTTAAATTAAATTATTTTTAAATTTATTTAAATTAATTTTAAATTAATTTAAATTGTTTTTAAATAAAATTAAATTTTTTTTAAATTAAATTTAATTATTTTTAAATTAAATTAAATTATTTTCAAATTAAATTATTTTTAAAATATTTTCAAATTGATTTAAATTATTTTGAAACTAAATTAAATAATTTTTAAATTAAATTAAATTATTTTTATCTAAAATTAAATTATTTTTAAATTAAATTAAACTTTTTTTTAAATTAAATTAAAGTATTTTAAATTAATTTAAATTATTTTTAAATAAAATTAAATTATTTTTTAATAAAATTAAATTATTTTTAAATTAATTTAAATTATTTTTAAATTAAATTAAATTATTTTTACATTAATTTAAATTATTTTTAAATTTAATTAAATTATTTTTAAATTAAATTAAATTATTTTTAAATTTATTTAAATTATTTTTTAATTAATATAAATTATTTTTAAATAATTTTTAAATTAAATTAAATTATTTTCAAATTAAATTATTTTTAAATTAATTTAAATTATATTTAAATTAATTTAAATTAATTTTAAATTAAATTAAATTATTTTTAAATTAAATAAAATTATTTCTAAATTAAATTACATTATTTCTAAATTAAATTAAATTATTTTTAATTAAATAAAATT
The DNA here is from genome assembly GCA_944588485.1 of Phosphuga atrata. Classification (NCBI taxonomy): domain Eukaryota; kingdom Metazoa; phylum Arthropoda; class Insecta; order Coleoptera; family Silphidae; genus Phosphuga; species Phosphuga atrata. Next base: position 11,034,925 of record OX155905.1, read on the forward strand.
ATTTTTAAATTAAATTATTTTTAAATTAATTTAAATTGTTTTTAAATTAATTTAAATTATTTTTAAAATAAATTAAATTATTTTTAAATTAAATTAAATTATTTTTAATTAATTTTTAAACTAAATTAAATAATTTTTAAATTAAATTATTTTTAAATTAAATTAAATTATTTTTAAATTAAATTAAACTATTTTCAAATTAAATTAAATTACTTTAAATTAATTTAAATTATTTTTAAATAAAATTAAATTAGTTTTAAATAAAATTAAATTATTTTTAAATTATTTTTAAATTAAATAAAATTATTTTTTAATTAAATTACATTATTTTTACATTAAATTAAATTATTTTTAAATTAAATTAAATTATTTTTAAATTAAATTAAATTATTTTTAAATTAAATTATTTTTAAATTAAATTAAATTATTTTTAAATTAATTTCAATTATTTTTAAATAAAATTTAATTATTTTTAAATTAATTTAAATTATTTTTAAATTAATTTAAATTATTTTTATAATAATTTAAATAATTTTTAAATTAATTTAAATTATTTTCAAATTAATTTAAATTATTTTTAAATGAAATTAAATTATTTTTAAATTAAATTTAATGATTTTTAAATTAAATTAAATTATGTTTAAATTAAATTAAATTTTTTTTTAATTCATTTAAATTATTTTTAAATTAATTTGTTATTTTTAAATTAAATTATTTTCAAATAAAATTAAATTATTTTTAAATTAAATTATTTTTAAATTAAATTAAATTATTTTTAAATTAATTTAAATCATTTTTAAATTAAATTGAATTATTTTTAAATTAAATTAAATTATATTTAAATTAATTTAATTTATTTTTAAATTAATTTAAATTATTTTTAAATAAAATTAAATTATTTTTAAATTAATTTAAATTATTTTTAAATTAAATTAAATTATTTTTATATTAAATTAAATTATTTTTAAATTAATTTAAATTATTTTTTAATTAAATTAAATTATTTTTAAATAAAATTAAATTATTTTTAAATTTATTTAAATTATTTTTAAATTAAATTCAACTATTTTCAAATTAAATTAAATTATTTTTAAATTGAATTAAATTATTTTTAAATTAATTTAAATTATTTTTAAATTAAATTAAATTATTTTTAAATAATTTTTAAATTAAATTAAATTATTTTTAAATTAAATTAAATTATTTTTAAATTAAATTAAATTATTTTTAAACTAATTTAAATTATTTTTAAATTAAATAAAATTATTTTAAAATAAAATTAAATTATTTTTAAATTAATTTAAATTATTTTTAAATTAAATTAAATTATTTTTAAATTAAGTAAATTATTATCAAATTAAATAAAATTATTTTTAAAATATTTTTTAATTAAATTAAATTATTTTTTAATTAAATAAAATTATTTTTAAATTAATTTAAATTATTTTGAAATTAAATTAATTTATTTTTAAATTAATTTAAATTATTTTTAAATTAAATTAAATTATTTTTAAATAATTTTTAAATTAAATTAAATTATTTTTAAATTAAATTAAATTATTTTTAAATTAATTTAAATTATTTTTAAATTAATTTAAATTGTTTTTAAATAAAATTAAATTATTTTTAAATTAAATTAAATTATTTTTAAATTTAATTAAATTATTTTCAAATTAAATTAAATTATTTTTAAAATATTTTTAAATTAATTTAAATTATTTTTAAACTAAATTATATTATTTTTAAATTAAATTAAATTATTTTTATGTAAAATTAAATTATTTTTAAATTAAATTAAACTTTTTTTTAAATTAAATTAAAGTATTTTAAATTAATTTAAATTATTTTTAAATAAAATTAAATTATTTTTAAATAAAATTAAAATATTTTTAAATTAATTTAAATTATTTTTAAATTAAATTAAATTATTTTTAGATTAGTTTAAATTATTTTTAAATTAAATTAAATTATTTTTAAATTAAATAAAATTATTTTTAAATTTATTTAAATTATTTTTTAATTAAATTAAATTATTTTTAAATAATTTTTAAATTAAATTATTTTTAAATTATATTAAATTATTTTTAAATTAATTTAAATTATTTTTAAATTAATTTAAATTATTTTTAAATGAAATAAAATTATTTCTAAATGAAATTATATTATTTCTAAATTAAATTAAATTATTTTTAATTAAATTAAATTATTTTTAAATTAAATTATTTTTAAATTAATTTAAATTATTTTTAAAATAAATTAAATTATTTTAAAATTAAATTAAATTATTTTTAAGTTATTTTTAAACTAAATTAAATAATTTTTAAATTAAATTAAATTATTTTTAATTAAATTAAATTATTTTTAAATTAAATTATTTTTAAATTAATTTAAATTATTTTTAAAATAAATTAAATTATTTTCAAATAAAATTAAATTATTTTTAAATTAAATTATTTTTAAATTAAATTAAATTATTTTTAAATTAAATTAAATTATTTTTAAATTAAATTATTTTTAAATTAAATTAAATTATTTTTAAGTTATTTTTAAACTAAATTAAATAATTTTTAAATTAAATTAAATTATTTTGAAATTAAATTAAACTATTTTCAAATTAAATTAAATTATTTTAAATTAATTTAAATTATTTTTAAATAAAATTAAATTAGTTTTAAATAAAATTAAATTATTTTTAAATTAAATAAAATTATTTTTAAATTAAATGACATTATTTTTACATTAAATTAAATTATTTTTAAATTAAATTAAATTATTTTTAAATTAAATTAAATTATTTTTAAATTAATTTAAATTATTTTTAAATTAATTTAATTCATTTTTAAATTAAATTGAATTATTTTTAAATTAAATTAAATTATTTTTTAATTAATTTAATTTATTTTTAAATTAATTTAAATTATTTTTAAATTAAATTAAATTATTTTTAAATTAATTTAAATTATTTTTAAATTAAATTAAATTCTTTTTAAATTACTTAAATTTATTTTTAAATTATATTAAATTATTTTTAAATTAAATTAAATTATTTTTAAATTAATTTAAATTATTTTTAAATTAAATTAAATTATTTTTAAAATAATTTAAATTATTTTTAAATTAAATTAAATTATTTTTAAATTAAGTAAATTATTTTCAAATTAAATTAAATTATTTTTAAAATATTTTTAAATTAAATTAAATTATTTTTTAATTAAATTAAATTATTTTTAAAATATTTTTAAATTAAATTAAATTATTTTTTAATTAAATTAAATTATTTTTAAATTAATTTAAATTATTTTTAAATTAAATTAAATTATTTTTAAATAAATTTAAATTATTTTTAAATTAAATTAAATTATTTTTAAATAATTTTTAAATTAAATTAAATTATTTTTAAATTTATTTAAATTAATTTTAAATTAATTTAAATTGTTTTTAAATAAAATTAAATTATTTTTAAATTAAATTTAATTATTTTTAAATTAAATTAAATTATTTTCAAATTAAATTATTTTTAAAATATTTTCAAATTGATTTAAATTATTTTGAAACTAAATTAAATAATTTTTAAATTAAATTAAATTATTTTTATCTAAAATTAAATTATTTTTAAATTAAATTAAACTTTTTTTTTAAATTAAATTAAAGTATTTTAAATTGATTTAAATTATTTTTAAATAAAATTAAATTATTTTTTAATAAAATTAAATTATTTTTAAATTAATTTAAATTATTTTTAAATTAAATTAAATTATTTTTACATTAATTTAAATTATTTTTAAATTTAATTAAATTATTTTTAAATTAAATTAAATTATTTTTAAATTTATTTAAATTATTTTTTAATTAATATAAATTATTTTTAAATAATTTTTAAATTAAATTAAATTATTTTCAAATTAAATTATTTTTAAATTAATTTAAATTATATTTAAATTAATTTAAATTAATTTTAAATTAAATTAAATTATTTTTAAATTAAATAAAATTATTTCTAAATTAAATTACATTATTTCTAAATTAAATTAAATTATTTTTAATTAAATAAAATTATTTTTAAATTAAATTATTTTTAAATTAATTTAAATTATTTTTAAATTAATTTAAATTATTTTTAAAATAAATTAAATTATTTTTAAATTAAATTAAATTATTTTTAAGTTATTTTTAAACTAAATTAAATAATTTTTAAATTAAATTAAATTATTTTTAAATTAAATTAAATTATTTTTAAATTAAATTAAACTATTTTCAAATTAAATTAAATTATTTTAAATTAATTTAAATTATTTTTAAATAAAATTAAATTAGTTTTAAATAAAATTAAATTATTTTTAAATTATTTTTAAATTAAATAAAATTATTTTTTAATTAAATTACATTATTTTTACATTAAATTAAATTATTTTTAAATTAAATTAAATTATTTTTAAATTAAATTAATATATTTTTAAATTAAATTATTTTTAAATTAAATTAAATTATTTTTAAATTAATTTCAATTATTTTTAAATAAAATTTAATTATTTTTAAATTAATTTAAATTATTTTTAAATTAATTTAAATTATTTTTATAATAATTTAAATAATTTTTAAATTAATTTAAATTATTTTCAAATTAATTTAAATTATTTTTAAATGAAATTAAATTATTTTTAAATTAAATTTAATGATTTTTAAATTAAATTAAATTATTTTTAAATTAAATTAAATTTTTTTTTAATTCATTTAAATTATTTTTAAATTAATTTGTTATTTTTAAATTAAATTATTTTCAAATAAAATTAAATTATTTTTAAATTAAATTATTTTTAAATTAAAATAAATTATTTTTAAATTAAATTAAATTATTTTTAAATTAAATTATTTTTAAATTAAATTAAATTTATTTTAAATTAATTTCAATTATTTTTAAATAAAATTTAATTATTTTTAAATTAATTTAAATTATTTTTATAATAATTTAAATAATTTTTAAATTAATTTAAATTATTTTCAAATTAATTTAAATTATTTTTAAATGAAATTAAATTATTTTTAAATTAAATTTAATGATTTTTAAATTAAATTAAATTATGTTTAAATTAAATTAAATTTTTTTTTAATTTATTTGAATTATTTTTAAATTAATTTGTTATTTTTAAATTAAATTATTTTCAAATAAAATTAAATTATTTTTAAATTAAATTATTTTTAAATTAAATTAAATTATTTTTAAATTAATTTAAATCATTTTTAAATTAAATTGAATTATTTTTAAATAAAATTAAATTATTTTTAAATTAATTTAAATTATTTTTAAATTAAATTAAATTATTTTTATATTAAATTAAATTATTTTTAAATTAATTTAAATTATTTTTTAATTAAATTAAATTATTTTTAAATAAAATTAAATTATTTTTAAATTTATTTAAATTATTTTTAAATTAAATTCAACTATTTTCAAATTAAATTAAATTATTTTTAAATTGAATTAAATTATTTTTAAATTAATTTAAATTATTTTTAAATTAAATTAAATTATTTTTAAATAATTTTTAAATTAAATTAAATTATTTTTAAATTAAATTAAATTATTTTTAAATTAAATTAAATTATTTTTAAACTAATTTAAATTATTTTTAAATTAAATAAAATTATTTTTAAATAAATTTAAATTATTTTTAAATTAATTTAAATTATTTTTAAATTAAATTAAATTATTTTTAAATTAAGTAAATTATTTTCAAATTAAATCAAATTATTTTTAAAATATTTTTAAATTAAATTAAATTATTTTTTAATTAAATAAAATTATTTTTAAATTAATTTAAATTATTTTTAAATTAAATTAATTTATTTTTAAATTAATTTAAATTATTTTTAAATTAAATTAAATTATTTTTAAATAATTTTTAAATTAAATTAAATTATTTTTAAATTAAATTAAATTTTTTTTAAATTAATTTAAATTATTTTTAAATTAATTTAAATTGTTTTTAAATAAAATTAAATTATTTTTAAATTAAATTAAATTATTTTTAAATTTAATTAAATTATTTTCAAATTAAATTAAATTATTTTTAAAATATTTTTAAATTAATTTAAATTATTTTTAAACTAAATTATATTATTTTTAAATTAAATTAAATTATTTTTATGTAAAATTAAATTATTTTTAAATTAAATTAAACTTTTTTTTAAATTAAATTAAAGTATTTTAAATTAATTTAAATTATTTTTAAATAAAATTAAATTATTTTTAAATAATTTTTAAATTAAATTATTTTTAAATTATATTAAATTATTTTTAAATTAATTTAAATTATTTTTAAATTAATTTAAATTATTTTTAAATGAAATAAAATTATTTTTAAACTAATTTAAATTATTTTTAAATACAATTAAATTATTTTTAAATTAATTTAAATTTTTTTTAAATTAAAATAAATTATTTTTTAATTAAATTAAATTTGTTTTAAATTAATTTAAATTATTTTTAAATTAATTTAAATTATTTTTAAATGAAATAAAATTATTTCTAAATTAAATTATATTATTTCTAAATTAAATTAAATTATTTTTAATTAAATTATTTTTAAATTAAATTAAAATATTTTTAAATTAATTTAAATTCTTTTTAAAATAAATTAAATTATTTTAAAATTAAATTAAATTATTTTTAAGTTATTTTTAAACTAAATTAAATAATTTTTAAATTAAATTAAATTATTTTTAATTTAAATTAAATTATTTTTAAATTAAATTAAACTATTTTCAAATTAAATTAAATTATTTTAAATTAACTAAAATTATTTTTAAATAAAATTAAATTAGTTTTAAATAAAATTAAATTATTTTTTAAATTAAATAAAATTATTTTTTAATTAAATTACATTATTTTTACATTAAATTAAATTATTTTTAAATTAAATTAAATTATTTTTAAATTAAATTAAATTATTTTTAAATTAAATTATTTTTAAATTAAATTAAAATATTTTTAAATTAATTTAAATTCTTTTTAAATTAAATTTAATTATTTTTAAATTAAATTAAACTATTTTCAAATTAAATTAAATTATTTTAAATTAATTAAAATTATTTTTAAATAAAATTAAATTAGTTTTAAATAAAATTAAATTATTTTTAAATTAAATAAAATTATTTTTTAATTAAATTACATTATTTTTACATTAAATTAAATTATTTTTAAATTAAATTACATTATTTTTACATTAAATTAAATTATTTTTAAATGAAATTAAATTATTTTTAAATTAAATTAAATTATTTTTAAATTAATTTAAATTATTTTTTAATTAAATTAAATTATTTTTAAATAAAATTAAATTATTTTTAAATTTATTTATTTAAATTATTTTTAAATTAAATTCAACTATTTTCAAATTAAATTAAATTATTTTTAAATTAAATTAAATTATTTTTAAATTAATTTAAATTATTTTTAAATTAATTAAAATTATTTTTAAATAATTTTTAAATTAAAATTAATTATTTTTAAATTAAATTAAATTATTTTTAAGTTAAATTAAATTATTTTTAAACTAATTTAAATTATTTTTAAATACAATTAAATTATTTTTAAATTAATTTAAATTTTTTTTAAATTAAAATAAATTATTTTTTAATTAAATTAAATTTGTTTTAAATTAATTTAAATTATTTTTAAATTAAATTAAATTATTTTTAAATTAATTTAAATTATTTTTAAATTAAAATAAATTACTTTTAAATTAAATTAAATTATTTTTAAATTAATTTAAATTATTTTTAAATTAAATTAAATTATTTCTAAATTAAATTAAATTATTTTCAAATTAAATTAAATTATTTTTAAAATATTTTTAAATTAAATTAAATTTTTTTTTAATTAAATTAAATTATTTTTAAATTAATTTAAATTATTTTTAAATTAAAATAAATTATTTTTTAATTAAATTAAAATATTTTTAAATTAATTTAAATTATTTTTATACTAAATTAAATAATTTTTAAATTAAATTAAATTATTTTTAAATAAAACTAAATTATTTTTAAATTAAATTAAACTATTTTTAAATTAAATTAAATTATTTTAAATTAATTTAAATTAATTTTAAATAAAATTAAATTATTTTTAAATAAAATTAAATTATTTTTAAATTAATTTAAATTATTTTTAAATTAAATTAAATTATTTTTAAATTAAATTAAATTATTTTTAAATTAATTTAAATTATTTTTAAATTAATTTGAATTAATTTTAAATTAAATTATTTTTTTTCTAAATTACATAAAATTATTTCTAAATTAAATTACATTATTTCTAAATTAAATTAAATTATTTTTAATTAAATTAAATTATTTTTAAATTAAATTATTTTTAAATTAAATTAAATTATTTTTAAGTTATTTTTAAACTAAATTAAATAATTTTTAAATTAAATTAAATTATTTTTAAATTAAATTAAACTATTTTCAAATTAAATTAAATTATTTTAAATTAATTTAAATTATTTTAAATTAATTTAAATTATTTTTAAATAAAATTAAATTAGTTTTAAATAAAATTAAATTATTTTTAAATTAAATAAAATTATTTTTAAATTAAATTACATTATTTTTACATTAAATTAAATTATTTTTAAATTAAATTAAATTATTTTTAAATTAAATTAAAATATTTTTAAATTAAGTTAAATTATTTTTAAATTAATTTAATTCATTTTTAAATTAAATTGAATTATTTTTAAATTAAATTAAATTATTTTTTAATTAATTTAATTTATTTTTAAATTAATTTAAATTATTTTTAAATTAAATTAAATTATTTTTAAATTAATTTAAATTATTTTTAAAAAAATTAAATTCTTTTTAAATTACTTTAATTTAATTTTAAATTATATTAAATTATTTTTAAATTAAATTAAATTATTTTCAAATTAATTTAAATTATTTTTAAATTAAATTAAATTATTTTTAAATTAATTTAAATTATTTTTTAATTAAATTAAATTATTTTTAAATTAAGTAAATTATTTTCAAATTAAATTATTTTTAAAATATTTTTAAATTAAATTAAATTATTTTTTAATTAAATTAAATTATTTTTAAAATATTTTTAAATTAAATTAAATTATTTTTTAATTAAATTAAATTATTTTTAAATTAATTTAAATTATTTTTAAATTAAATTAAATTATTTTAAAATTAATTTTTAAATTAAATTAAATTATTTTTAAATTAAATTAAATTATTTTAAAATTAAATTAAATTATTTTTAAACTAATTTAAATTATTTTTAAATTAATTTAAATTGTTTTTAAATAAAATTAAATTATTTTTAAATTAAATTTAATTATTTTTAAATTAAATTAAATTATTTTTAAATTAATTTAAATTATTTTTAAATTAAATTAAATTATTTTTAAATTAATTTAAATTATTTTTAAATTAAATTAAATTATTTTAAAATTAATTTTTAAATTAAATTATATTATTTTTAAATTAAATTAAATTATTTTAAAATTAATTTAAATTATTTTTAAATTAAATTAAATTATTTTTAAAATAATTTAAATTATTTTTAAATTAAATTAAATTATTTTTAAATAATTTTTAAATTAAATTAAATTATTTTTAAATTAAATTAAATTATTTTTAAATTAATTTAAATTATTTTTAAATTAATTTAAATTGTTTTTAAATAAAATTAAATTATTTTTAAATTAAATTTAATTATTTTTAAATTAAATTAAATTATTTTCAAATTAAATTAAATTATTTTTAAAATATTTTTAAATTAAATAAAATTATTTTTAAATTAAATTACATTATTTTTACATTAATTTAAATTATTTTTAAATAAAATTAAATTATTTTTAAATAAAATTAAAAGATTTTTAAATTAATTTAAATTATTTTTAAATTAAATTAAATTATTTTTAGATGTTTAAATTATTTTTAAATTAAATTAAATTATTTTTAAATTAAATTAAATTATTTTTAAATTTATTTAAATTATTTTTTAATTAAATTAAATTATTTTTAAATAATTTTTAAATTAAATTATTTTTAAATTAAATTAAAATTATTTTTAAATTAATTTAAATTATTTTTAAATTAATTTTAAATTAATTTAAATTATTTTTAAATGAAATAAAATTATTTCTAAATTAAATTACATTATTTCTAAATTAAATTAAATTATTTTTAATTAAATTAAATTATTTTTAAATTAAATTATTTTTAAATTAATTTAAATTATTTTTAAAATAAATTAAATTATTTTAAAATTAATTTAAATTATTTTTAAGTTATTTTTAAACTAAATTAAATAATTTATAAATTAAATTAAATTATTTTTAATTTAAATTAAATTATTTTTAAATTAAATTAAACTATTTTCAAATTAAATAAAATTATTTTAAATTAAATAAAATTATTTTTAAATAAAATAAAATTAGTTTTAAATAAAATTAAATTATTTTTAAATTAAATAAAATTATTTTTTAATTAAATTACATTATTTTTACATTAAATTAAATTATTTTTAAATTAAATTAAATTATTTTTAAATTAAATTAAATTATTTTTAAATTAAATTATTTTTAAATTAAATTAAATTATTTTTAAATTAATTTAAATTCTTTTTAAATTAAATTAAATTATTTTTAGATTAATTTAAATTATTTTTAAATTAAATTAAATTATTTTTAAATTAAATTAAATTATTTTTATATTAATTTAAATTATTTTTTAATTAAATTAAATTATTTTTAAATAAAATTAAATTATTTTTAAATTAATTTAAATTATTTTTAAATAAATTAAAATTATTTTTAAATAATTTTTAAATTAAATTAAATTATTTTTAAATTAAATTAATTTATTTTTAAGTTAAATTAAATTATTTTTAAATACAATTAAATTATTTTTAAATTAATTTAATTTTTTTTTAAATTAAAATAAATTATTTTTTAATTAAATTAAATTATTTTTAAATTAATTAAAATTATTTTTAAATTAAATTAAATTATTTTTAAATTAATTTAAATTATTTTTAAATTAAAATAAATTACTTTTAAATTAAATTAAATTATTTTTAAATTAATTTAAATTATTTTTAAATTAAATTAAATTATTTTTTAATTAAATTAAAATATTTTTAAATTAATTTATATTATTTTTATACTAAATTAAATAATTTTTAAATTAAATTAAATTATTTTTAAATAAAATTAAATTATTTTTAAATTAAATTAAACTATTTTTAAATTAAATTAAATTATTTTAAATTAATTTAAATTACTTTTAAATAAAATTAAATTATTTTTAAATAAAATTAAATTATTTTTAAATTAATTTAAAATATTTTTAAATTAAATTAAATTATTTTTAATTAAATTATTTTTAAATTAATTTAAGATATTTTTAAATTAAATTAAATTATTTTTAAATTCAGAAAATTATTTTCAAATTAAATTAAATTATTTTTAAAATATTTTTAAATTAAATTAAATTATTTTTTAATTAAATTAAATTATTTTTAAAATATTTTTAAATTAAATTAAATTATTTTTTAATTAAATTAAATTATTTTTAAATTAATTTAAATTATTTTTAAATTAAATTAAATTATTTTTAAATTAATTTATATTATTTTTAAATTAAATTAAATTATTTTTAAATAATTTTTAAATTAAATTTAATTATTTTTAAATTAAATTAAATTATTTTTAAATTTATTTAAATTATTTTTAAATTAATTTAAATTGTTTTTAAATAAAATTAAATTATTTTTAAATTAAATTTAATTATTTTTAAATTAAATTAAATTGTTTTCAAATTAAATTATTTTTAAAATATTTTCAAATTGATTTAAATTATTTTTAAACTAAATTAAATAATTTTTAAATTAAATTAAATTATTTTTATCTAAAATTAAATTATTTTTAAATTAAATTAAACTTTTTTTTAAATTAAATTAAAGTATTTTAAATTAATTTAAATTATTTTTAAATAAAATTAAATTATTTTTAAATAAAATTAAATTATTTTTAAATTAATTTAAATTATTTTTAAATTAAATTAAATTATTTTTAAATTAAATTAAATTATTTTTAAATTTATTTAAATTATTTTTTAATTAAATTAAATTATTTTTAAATAATTTTTAAATTAAATTAAATTATTTTTAAATTAAATTAAATTATTTTTATAATAATTTAAATAATTTTTAAATTAATTTAAATTATTTTCAAATTAATTTAAATTATTTTTAAATGAAATTAAATTATTTTTAAATTAAATTTAATGATTTTTAAATTAAATTAAATTATTTTTAAATTAAATTAAATTTTTTTTTAATTCATTTAAATTATTTTTAAATTAATTTGTTATTTTTAAATTAAATTATTTTCAAATAAAATGAAATTATTTTTAAATTAAATTATTTTTAAATTAAATTAAATTATTTTTAAATTAATTTAAATCATTTTTAAATTAAATTGAATTATTTTTAAATTAAATTAAATTATATTTAAATTAATTTAATTTATTTTTAAATTAAATTAAATTATTTTTAGATAAAATTAAATTATTTTTAAATTAAATTATTTTTAAATTAAATTAAATTATTTTTAGATTAAATTAAATTATTTTTAAATTAATTTAAATTATTTTTTAATTAAATTAAATTATTTTTAAATAAAATTAAATTATTTTTTAAATTTATTTAAATTATTTTTAAATTAAATTCAACTATTTTCAAATTAAATTAAATTATTTTTAAATTAAATTAAATTATTTTTAAATTAATTTAAATTATTTTTAAATTAAATTAAATTATTTTTAAATAATTTTTAAATTAAATTAAATTATTTTTAAATTAAATTAAATTATTTTTAAATTAAATTAAATTATTTTTAAACTAATTTAAATTATTTTTAAATAAAATTAAATTATTTTAAAATAAAATTAAATTATTTAATTTAAAAAAAATTAATTTAAATTATTTTTAAATTAAATAAAATTATTTTTAATTTAAATTACATTATTTTTACATTAAATTAAATTATTTTCAAATTAAATTAAATTATTTTTAAATTAAATTAAATTATTTTTAAATTAAATTAAATTATTTTTAAATTAAATTAAATTATTTTTAAATTAATTTAAATTAATTTTAAATTAAATTAAATTTTTTCTAAATTAAATAAAATTATTTCTAAATTAAATTAAATTATTTTTAATTAAATTAAATTATTTTTAAATTAAATTATTTTTAAAATAAATTAAATTATTTTTAAATTAAATTAAATTATTTTTAAATTAAATTAAACTATTTTCAAATTAAATTAAATTATTTTAAATAAAATAAAATTATTTTAAAATTATTTTTAAATTAAATAAAATTATTTTTAAATTAAATAACATTATTTTTACATTAAATTAAATTATTTTTAAATTAAATTAAATTATTTTTAAATTAATTTAAATTATTTTTAAATTAAATTAAATTATTTTTAAATTAAATTAAATTATTTTTAAATTAATTTAAATTATTTTTAAATTAAATTAAATTATTTTTAAATTAAATTAAATTATTTTTAAATTAATTTAAAAATAATTTAAATTAATTTAAAAATAATTTAATTTAATTAAAAAATAATTTAATTTAATTTAAAACAAATTTAAAATTATTTTAATTTAATTAAGAAATAATTTATTTTAATTTAAAAATAATTTAAATTAGTTTAAAAATAATTTAATTTTATTTAAAATTAATTTAAATTAATTTAATAATAATTTAAATTAGTTTAAAAATAATTTAATTTAATTTAAAAATAATTTAATTTAATTTAAAAATATTTTAAAAGTAATTTAATTTAATTTGAAAACAATTTAATTTAATTTAAAAATAATTTAATTTAATTTGAAAATAATTTATGTTTATTTAAAAATAATTTAATTTAATTTAAAAATAATTTAATTTAATTAATAAATAATTTAATTTAATTTTAAAATAATTTTAATTAATTTAAAAATAATTTAATTTAATTTAAAAATAATTTATGTTTATTTAAAAATAATTTAATTTAATTTAAAAATAATTTAAATTAATTTAAAAATAATTTAATTTAAGTTAAAAATAATTTGATTTAATTTAAAAATAATTTAATTTAATTTGAAAATAGATTAATTTAATATAAAAATAATTTAATTTTATTTAGAAATAATTTAAATTAATTTAAAAATAATTAAATTTAATTTAAAAATAATTTAATTTAATTTAAAAATAATTTAATTTAATTTGAAAATAGTTGAATTTAATTTAAAAATAATTTAATTAAGTTTAAAAATAATTTAATTTTATTTAAAAATAATTTAATTTAATTAAAAAATAATTTAAATTAATTTAAAAATAATTTAATTTATTATAAAAATAATTTAATTTAATTTAAAAATAGTTTAAATTAATTTAAAAATAATTTAATTTAATTTAAAAATAATTTAAATTAATTTAAAAATAATTTAATTTAATTTAAAAATAATTTAAATTAATTTAAAAATAATTCATTTTTATTTAAAAATAATTTAAATTAATTTAAAAATAAATTAAATTAATTTAAAAATAATTTAATTTAATTTAAAAATAATTCAATTTAATTTAAAAATGAATTAAATTAATTTAAAAATAATTTAATTTAATTTAAAAAAAAAATTAATTTAAAAATAATTTAATTTTATTTGAAAATAATTTAATTTAAAAATAACAAATTAATTTAAAAATAATTTAAATGAATTAAAAAAAAAAAAAATAAAATTAAATTAAATTAAATTATTTTTTAATTAAATTAAATTATTTTTAAATTAATTTAAATTATTTTTAAATTAAATTATTTTTAAATTAATTTAAATTATTTTTAAATTAAATTAAACTATTTTCAAATTAAATTAAATTATTTTCAAATTAAATTAAATTATTTTTAAAATAATTTAAATTATTTTTAAATTAAATTAAATTATTTTTAAATTTAATTAAATTAGTTTTAAATTAAATTAGATTATTTTTAAATTAATTTAAATTATATTTACATTAAATTAAATTATTTTTAAATTAATTTAAATTATTTTTAAATAAAATTAAATTATTTTTAAATTAAATTAAAGTATTTTTAAATTAAATTAAATTTTTTTTTAAATAATTTAAATTATTTTTAAATTAAATTAAATTATTTTTAAATTAAAATATTTTTAAATTAAATTAAATTATTTTTAAATTAAATTAAATTATATTTAAATTAAATTATTTTTAAATTAAATTATTTTTAAATTAATTTAAATTGTTTTTAAATAAATTATTTTTAAATTAAATTAAATTATTTTTAAATGAAATGAAATTATATTTAAATTAAATTAAATAATTTTTAAATTAATTTAAATTAAAGTAATAAAACTTAAAGTAAATTAAATTATTTTTAAATTAAATTATTTTTAAATTAAATTAAAAACATTTTAAATTAAATTAAATAATTTTTAAATTAAATTAAATTATTTTTTAATTAAATTATTTTTAAATTAATTTAAATTATTTTTAAATTGAATTAAATTATTTTTAAAATGATTTTAATTATTTTTAAAATAAATGAAATTATTTTTAAATTAAATTAAATTATTTTTAAATAAAATTAAATTATTTTTAAATTAAATTAAATTATTTTTAAATTAAATTAAATTATTTTTTAATTAAATTAAATCATTTTTCAATAAAATTAACATATTTTTAAATTAATTTAAATTATTTTTAAAATAAATTAAATTATTTTTAAATTAATTTAAATTATTTTTAAATTAAATTAAATTATTTTTAAATTAAATTTAATTATTTTTAAATTAAATTAGATTATTTTTAAATTAATTTAAATTATATTTACATTAAATTTAATTATTTTTAAATTATTTTAAATTATTTTTAAATAAAATTAAATTATTTTTAAATTAATTTAAATTATTTTTAAATTAAATTAAATTATTTTTAAATTAAATTAAATTATTTTTAAATTAAATAAAACTATTTTTAAATTAAATTAAATTATTTTTAAATAAAATTACAATATTTTTAAAATAATTTAAATTATTTT
This sequence comes from Phosphuga atrata, assembly GCA_944588485.1. Taxonomy (NCBI): domain Eukaryota; kingdom Metazoa; phylum Arthropoda; class Insecta; order Coleoptera; family Silphidae; genus Phosphuga; species Phosphuga atrata. The sequence goes on from OX155905.1 coordinate 11,051,058, forward strand.
TAAATTAAATTAGATTATTTCTAAATTATATTTACATTAAATTTAATTATTTTTTAATTAATTAAAATTATTTTTAAATAAAATTAAATTATTTTTAAATTAATTTAAATTAATTTAAATTATTTTTAAATTAAATTAAATTTTTTTAAAATTAATTTAAAATATTTTTAAATTAATTTAAATTATTTATAAATTAAATTAAATTATTTTTAAATTAAACTAAATTATTTTTTAATTATTTTAAATTATTTTTAAATAAAATTAAATTATTTTTAAATTAATTTAAATTATTTTTTAAATTAATTTAAATTTTTTGTAAATTAATTTAAATTATATTTAAATTAATTTAAATTATTTTTGAATTTTTTTAAATTATTTTTAAATTAAATTTAATTATTTTTAAATTAAATTTAATTATTTTTAAATTAAATTATATTATTTTTAAATTAATTTAAATTATATTTACATTAAATTTAATTATTTTTAAATTAATTTAAATTATTTTTATATAAAATTAAATTATTTTTAAATTAATTTAAATTATTTTTAAATTAAATTAAATTATTTTTAAGTTAAATTAAATTATATTTAAATTAAATTATTTTTAAATTTAATTATTTTTTAATTAATTAAAATTATTTTTAAAAAAAATTAAATTATTTTTAAATTAATTTAAATTAATTTAAATTATTTTTAAATTAAATTAAATTTTTTTAAAATTATTTTAAATTATTTTTAAATTAAAATAAATTATTTTTTAATTAAATTAAATCATTTTTCAATAAAATTAACATATTTTTTAATTAATTTAAATTATTTTTAAATTAAATTAAATTATTTTTAACTTAATTTAAATTATTTTTAAATTAAATTAAATTATTTTTAAATTAAATTTAATTATTTTTAAATTAAATTAGATTATTTTTAAATTAATTTAAATTATATTTACATTAAATTTAATTATTTTTAAATTAATTTAAATTATTTTTAAGTAAAATTAAATTATTTTTAAATTAATTTAAATTATTTTTAAATTAAATTAAATTATTTCTAAATAAAATTAAATTATTTTTAAAATTATATAAATTATAATACATTAAATTTAATTATTTTTTAATTAATTTAAATTATTTTTAAATAAAATTAAATTATTTTTAAATTAATTTAAATTAATTTAAATTATTTTTAAATTAAAATAAATTATTTTTAAATTAATTTAAATTATTTTTAAATTAAATTAGAATATTTTTAAACTATATTTACATTAAATTTAATTATTTTTTAATTAATTAAAATTATTTTTAAACAAAATTAAATTATTTTTAAATTAATTTAAATTATTTTAAATTATTTTTAAATTAAATTAATTTTTTTTTAAAATAATTTAAATTATTTTTAAATTAATTTAATTTATTTTTAAATTAAATTAACTTATTTTTAAATTAAATTAAATTATTTTTAAATTAAATTAAATTATGTTTAAATTAAATTAAATTATTTTTAAATTAAATTAAACTATTTTTAAATTAAATTAAATTATTTTAAAATAAAATTAAATTATTTTTAAAATTATTTAAATTATAATACATTAAATTTAATTATTTTTTAATTAATTTAAATTATTTTTAAATAAAATTAAATTATTTTTAAATTAATTTAAATTAATTTAAATTATTTTTAAATTAAATTAGATTATTTTTAAACTATATTTACATTAAATTTAATTATTGTTTAATTAATTAAAATTATTTTTAAACAAAATTAAATTATTTTTAAATTAATTTAAATTATTTTAAATTATTTTTAAATTAAATTAATTTTTCTTTAAAATAATTTAAATTATTTTTAAATTAATTTAATTTATTTTTAAAATAATTTAAATTATTTTTAAATAAAATTAAATTATTTTTAAATTAATTTAAATTATTTGTAAATTAATTTAAATTATTTTTAAATTAATTTAAATTATTTTTAAATAAAATTTAATTATTTTTAAATTAAATTAAACTATTTTCAAATTAAATTAAATTAATTTTAAATTAATTTACAATATTTTTAAAGTAACTAAAATTAGTTTTAAAATAAATTAAATTATTTTTAAATTAATTTAATTTATTTTTAAATTAAATTAACTTATTTTTAAATTAAATTAAATTATTTTTAAATTAAATTAAATTATTTTTAAATTAATTTAAATTATTTTTTAAATTAATTTAAATTTTTTGTAAATTAATTTAAATTATTTTTAAATTAATTTTAATTATTTCTAAATAAAATTAAATTATTTTTAAATTAATTTAAATTATTTTTAAATTAATTTAAATTATTTTTAAATTAATTTTAATTATTTCTAAATTAAATTAAATTATTTTTAAATAAAATTAAATTATTTTTAAATTAAATTAATCTATTTTCAAATTAAATTAAAATAGTTTTAAATTATTTTTAAAGTAAATTAAATTATTTTTAAATAAATTTAATTTTTTTTTAAATTAATTTAAATTATTCTTAAATTAATTTAAATTATTTTTAAATAAAATTAAATTATTTTTAAAATAATTTAAATTATTTTTAAATAAAATTAAACTATTTTTAAATTAATTTAAATTATTTTTAAATTAAATTATTTTTAAATAAAATTAAATTATTTTTAAATTAAATTAAACTATTTTCAAATTATTTTTAAATTATTTTTAAAGTAAATTAAATTATTTTTAAATTAAATTAAATTATTTTTAAATTAAATTAAATTATTTTTAAATTAATTTAAATTATTTTTAAATTAAATTAAATTATTTTTAACTTAATTTAAATTATATTTACATTAAATTTAATAATATTTAAATTAATTTAAATTATTTTTAAAAAAAATTAAATTATTTTTAATTTAATTTAAAATATTTTTAAATTAAATTAAATTATTTTTAAATTTAATTAAATTATTTTTAAATTAAATTAAACTATTTTTAGATTAAATTAAATTATTTTAAAATAAAATTAAATTATTTTTAAAATTATTTAAATTATATTTACATTAGATTTAATTATTTTTTAATTAATTTAAATTATTTTTAAATAAAATTAAATTATTTTTAAATAAATTTAAATTAATTTAAATTATTTTTAAATTAAATTAAATTATTTTTAAATTAATTTAAATTATTTTTAAATTATATTTACATTAAATTTAATAATTTTTTAATTAATTGAAATTATTTTTAAACAAAATTAAATTATTTTTAAATTATTTTAAATTATTTTAAATTATTTTTAAATTAAATTAATTTTTTTTTAAAATAATTTAAATTATTTTTAAATTAAATTAAATTATTTTTAAATTAATTTAAATTATTTGTAAATTAATTTAAATTATTTTTAAATTAATTTAAATTATTTTTAAATAAAATTTAATTATTTTTAAATTAAATTAAACTATTTTCAAATTAAATTAAATTAATTTTAAATTAATTTAATTCATTTTTAAATTAAATTAACTTATTTTTAAATAAAATTAAATTATTTTTAAATTAAATTAAATTATTTTTAAATTAATTTAAATTATTTTTAAATTAAATGAAATTATTTTTAAATTAAAATAAATTATATTAAAATTAAATTAAATTATTTTAAAATTAAATTAAATTAATTTCAAATAAAAATAAATTATTTTTAAATTAAATTAAACTATTTTCAAATTAAATTAAAATAGTTTTAAATTATTTTTAAAGTAAATTAAATTATTTTTAAATAAATTTAAATTATTTTTAAATAAATTTAAATTATTCTTAAATTAATTTAAATTATTTTTAAATAAAATAAAATTATTTTTCAAATAATTTAAATTATTTTTAAATAAAATTAAACTATTTTTAAATTAATTTAAATTATTTTTAAATTAAATTAAATTATTTTTAAATAAAATTAAATTATTTTTAAATTAAATTAAACTATTTTCAAATTAAATTAAATTAGTTTTAAATTATATTTAAAGTAAATTACATTATTTTTAAATTAAATAATATTATTTTTAAATAAAATTAAATTATTTTTAAAATAATTTAAATTATTTCTAAATAAAATTAAATTATTTTTAAATTAATTTAAATTATTTTTAAAGAAAATTAAATTATTTTAAAATAAAATAAATTTATTTTTAAATTGTTTTTAAATTAAATTAAATAATTTTTAAAATAAATTAAATAATTTTTTAATTAATTTAAATTATTTTTAAATTAAATTAAATAAATTTTAAATTGAACTAAATTATTTTTAAATAAATTTAAATTATTTTTAAATTAAATTAAATTATTTTTAAATAAAATTAAATTATTTTTAAATTAATTTAAATTATTTTTAAATTATATGAAATTATTTTTAAATTAAAATAAATTATTTTAAAATTAAATTAAATTATTTTAATATTAAATTAAATTATTTTCAAATAAAATTAAATTATTTTTAAATTAAATTAAACTATTTTCAAACTAAATTTAATTATTTTAAATTAATTTAAATTATTTTTAAATAAAATTAAATTATTTTTAAATAAAATTAAATTATTTTTAAATAAAATTAAATTATTTTTAAATTAATTTAAATTAATTTTTAAATTAAATTAAATTGTTTTTAAATTAATTTAAATTATTTTTATATCAAATTGTTTTTAAATTAAATTAAATTATTTTTCAATTTATTTAAATTATTTTTAAATTAATTTAAATTATTTTTATATAAAATTAAATTACTTTTAAGTTAAATTAAATTATTTTTAAATCAAATTAATTTAGTATTAAATTAAATTAAATTATTTTTAAATTAATTTAAATTATTTTTAAATTAAATTAAATAATTTTTAAATTAATTTAAATTATTTTTTAATTAAATTAAATAATTTTTAAATTAAATTAAATTATTTTTAAATTAATTTAATTAATTTTTAAATTAAATTAAATAATTTTTAAATTAAATTAAATAATTTTTAAATTAATTTAAATTATTTTTAAATAAAATTTAATTATTTTTAAATTAAATTAAACTATTTGCAAATTAAATTAAATTAATTTTAAATTAATTTACAATATTTTTAAAGTAACTAAAATTATTTTTAAAATAAATTAAATTATTTTTAAATTAATTTAATTTATTTTTAAATTAAATTAACTTATTTTTAAATAAAATTAAATTATTTTTAAAAAAAATTAAATTATTTTTAAATTAATGTAAATTATTTTTAAATTAAATGAAATTATTTTTAAATTAAAATAAATTATTTTAAAATTAAATTAAATTATTTTAAAATTAAATTAAATTATTTTTAAATAAAATAAAATTATTTTTAAATTAAATTAAACTATTTTCAAATTAAATTAAAATAGTTTTAAATTATTTTTAAAGTAAATTAAATTATTTTTATATAAATTTATATTATTTTTAAATAAATTTAAATTATTCTTAAATTAATTTAAATTATTTTTAAATAAAATTAAATTATTTTTAAAATAATTTAAATTATTTTTAAATAAAATTAAACTATTTTTAAATTAATTTAAATTATTTTTAAATTAAATTAAATTATTTTTAAATAAAATTAAATTATTTTTAAATTAAATTAAACTATTTTCTAATTAAATTAAATGAGTTTTAAATTATATTTAAAGTAAATTACATTATTTTTAAATTAAATTATATTATTTTTAAATTAATTTAAATTATTTTTAAATTAAATTAAATTATTTTTAAATAAAATTAAATTATTTTTAAAATAATTTAAATTATTTCTAAATAAAATTAAATTATTTTTAAATTAATTTAAATTATTTTTAAAGAAAATTAAATTATTTTAAAATAAAATAAATTTATTTTTAAATTGTTTTTAAATTAAATTAAATAATTTTTAAAATAAATTAAATAATTTTTAAATTAATTTAAATTAATTTTAAATTAAATTAAATAAATTTTAAATTGAACTAAATTATTTTTAAATAAATTTAAATTATTTTTAAATTAAATTAAATTATTTTTAAATTAATTTAAATTATTTTTAGATTATATGAAATTATTTTTAAATTAAAATAAATTATTTTAAAATTAAATTAAATTATTTCAAAATTAAATTAAATTATTTTCAAATAAAATTAAATTATTTTTAAATTAAATTAAACTATTTTCAAATTAAATTTAATTATTTTAAATTAATTTAAATTATTTTTAAATAAAATTAAATTATTTTTAAATAAAATTAAATTATTTTTAAATAAAATTAAATTATTTTTAAATAAAATTAAATTATTTTTAAATTAATTTAAATTAATTTTTAAATTAAATTAAATTGTTTTTAAATTAATTTAAATTATTTTTATATCAAATTGTTTTTAAATTAAATTAAATTATTTTTCAATTTATTTAAATTTCTTTTAAATTAATTTAAATTATTTTTATATAAAATTAAATTACTTTTAAGTTAAATTAAATTATTTTTAAATCAAATTAATTTAGTATTAAATTAAATTAAATTATTTTTAAATTAATTTAAATTATTTTTAAATTAAATTAAATAATTTTTAAATTAATTTAAATTATTTTTTAAATAAATTAAATAATTTTTAAATTAAATTAAATTATTTTTAAATTAATTTAAATAATTTTTAAATTAAATTAAATAATTTTTAAATTAAATTAAATAATTTTTAAATTAATTTAAATTATTTTTAAATAAAATTTAATTATTTTTAAATTAAATTAAACTATTTTCAAATTAAATTAAATTAATTTTAAATTAATTTACAATATTTTTAAAGTAACTAAAATTATTTTTAAAATAAATTAAATTATTTTTAAATTAATTTAATTTATTTTTAAATTAAATTAACTTATTTTTAAATAAAATTAAATTATTTTTAAATTAAATTAAATTATTTTTAAATTAATTTAAATTATTTTTTAAATTAATTTAAATTTTTTGTAAATTAATTTAAATTATTTTTAAATTAATTTAAATTATTTCTAAATAAAATTAAATTATTTTAAAATTAATTTAAATTATTTTTAAATTAATTTTAATTATTTCTATATTAAATTAAATTATTTTTAAATAAAATTAAATTTTTTTAAAATTAATTTAAACTATTTTCAAATTAAATTAAAATAGTTTTAAATTATTTTTAAAGTAAATTAAATTATTTTTAAATAAATTTAAATTATTTTTAAATAAATTTAAATTTCTCCTAAATTATTTTAAATTATTTTTAAATAAAATTAAATTATTTTTAAAATAATTTAAATTATTTTTAAATAAAATTAAACTATTTTTAAATTAATTTAAATTATTTTTAAATTAAATTAAATTATTTTTAAATAAAATTAAATTATTTATAAAATAATTTAAATTATTTCTAAATAAAATTAAATTATTTTTAAATTAATTTAAATTATTTTTAAAGAAAATTAAATTATTTTAAAATAAAATAAATTTATTTTTAAATTATTTTTAAATTAAATTAAATAATTTTTAAAATAAATTAAATAATTTTTAAACTAATTTAAATTATTTTTAAATTAAATTAAATAAATTTTAAATTGAACTAAATTATTTTTAAATAAATTTAAATTATTTTTCAATTAAATTAAATTATTTTTTAATTAATTTAAATTATTTTTAAATTAAAATAAATTATTTTAAAATTAAATTGAAATATTTTTAAATTAAATTAAATTATTTTTAAATTAAAATAAATTATTTTAAAATTAAATTAAATTATTTTAAAATTAAATTAAACTATTTTCAAATAAAATTAAATTATTTTTAAATTAAATTAAACTATTTTCAAATTAAATTTAATTATTTTAAATTAATTTAAATTATTTTTAAATAAAATTAAATTATTTTTAAATAAAATTAAATTATTTTTAAATAAAATTAAATTATTTTTAAATTAATTTAAATTAATTTTTAAATTAAATTAAATTGTTTTTAAATTAATTTAAATTATTTTTATATCAAATTGTTTTTAAATTAAATTAAATTATTTTTCAATATATTTAAATTATTTTTAAATTAATTTAAATTATTTTTATATAAAATTAAATTACTTTTAATTTAAATTAAATTATTTTTAAATCAAATTAATTTAGTATTAAATTAAATTAAATTATTTTTAAATTAATTTAAATTATTTTTAAATTAAATTAAATAATTTTTAAATTAATTTAAATTATTTTTTAATTAAATTAAATAATTTTTAAATTAAATTAAATTATTTTTAAATTAATTTAAATTATTTTTAAATTAAATTAAATTATTTTTAAATTAATTTAAATAATTTCTAAATTAAATTAAATAATTTTTAAATTAAATTAAATTATTTTTAAATTTATTTAAATTATTTTTAAAATAATTTAAATTATTTTTTAAATAAATTGAATTATTTTTAAATTTAATTATTTTTTAATTAAACTAAATTATTTTTAAAAAAATTTAAATTAATTTAAATTATTTTTAAATTAAATTAAATAATTTTTAAATTAAATTAAATAATTTTTAAATTAATTTAAATTAATTTAAATTATTTTTAAATAAAATAAAATAATTTTTTAATTAAATTAAATTATTTTTTAATTAAATTAAATTATTTTTAAATTAATTTAGATTATTTTTAAGTTAAATTAAATAATTTTTAAATTTATTTAAATTATTTTTAAATTAATTTAAATTGTTTTTAAATTAAATTAAATAATTTTTAATTCAAATTAAATCATTTTTAAATTAATTTAAATTATTTTTAAATTAAATGAAATAATTTTTAAATTAAGTTAAATTATTTTAAAACTAAATTAAATTATTTTCAAATAAAATTAAATTATTTTTAAACTAAATTAAACTGTTTTCAAATTAAATTTAATTATTTAAAATTAATTTAAATTATTTTTAAATAAAATTAAATTATTTTTAAATAAAATTACATTATTTTTAAATTAATTTAAATTAATTTTTAAATTAAATTAAATTGTTTTTAAATTAATTTAAATTATTTTTAAATCAAATTGTTTTTAAATTAAATTAAATTATTTTTAAATTTATTTAAATTATTTTTAAATTAATTTAAATTATTTTTATATAAAATTAAATTATTTTTAAATTAAATTAAATTATTTTTAAATTCATTTAAATTATTTTTATATTAATTTAAATTATTTTTAAATTAAATTAAATAATTTTTAAATTAAATTAAATAATTTTTAAATTAATTTAAATTATTTTTAAATTTTATTAAATAATTTTTAAATTGAATTAAATTATTTTTAAATTAATTTAAATAATTTTTAAATTAAATTAAATAATTTTTAAATTAAATTAAATAATTTTTAAATTAATTTAAATTATTGTTAAATTAATTTAAATTATTTTTTAAATTAATTAAATTATTTTTAAATTAAATTAAATTATTTTTTAATTAAATTAAATTATTTTAGAAAAAATTTAAATTAATTTAATTTTTTTTTAAATTAAATTAAATAATTTTTCGATTAAACGAAATTATTCTAAAATTAATTGGAATTATTTTTAAATTAAATTAAATAATTTTTAAATTAAATTAAATCATTTTTAAATTAATTTTAATTATTTTTAAATTAAATTAAGTTATTTTTAATTTAATTTAAATTATTTTTAAATTAAATTAAATTATTTTTAAATAAAATTAAATTATTTTTAAATTAAATTGAACTATTTTCAAAATAAATTTAATTATTTTAAATTAATTTAAATTATTTTTAAATAAAATTAAATTATTTTTAAATAAAATTAAATTATTTTTAAATTAATTTAAATTAATTTTTAAATTAAATTAAATTATTTTTAAAGTAATTTAAATTATTTTTAAATTAAATAAAATTATTTGTAAATTAAATTAAATTATTTTTAAATTATTTAAATTATTTTTAAATTAAAAAACTGTTTTTAAATTAAATTAAATTATTTTTAAATTAATTTAAATTATTTTTAAATAAAATTAAATTATTTTTAAATTAAATTAAATAATTTTTAAATTAAATTAAATAATTTTTAAATTAATTTAAATTATTTTTAAATTTTATTAAATAATTTTTAAATTGAATTAAATTATTTTTAAATTAATTTAAATAATTTTTAAATTAAATTAAATAATTTTTAAATTAAATTAAATAATTTTTAAATTAATTTAAATTATTGTTAAATTAAATTAAATTATTTTTTAAATAAATTAAATTATTTTGAAATTAAATTAAATTATTTTTTAATTAAATTAAATTATTTTAGAAAAAATTTAAATTAATTTAAATTTTTTTTAAATTAAATTAAATAATTTTTCAATTAAACGAAATTATTCTAAAATTAATTTGAATTATTTTTAAATTAAATAATTTTTAAATTAAATTAAATCATTTTTAAATTAATTTAAATTATTTTTAAATTAAATTAAGTTATTTTTAAATTAAATTAAATTATTTTTAAATTAAATTAAATTATTTTTAAATAAAATTAAATTATTTTTAAATTAAATTGAACTATTTTCAAAATAAATTTAATTATTTTAAATTAATTTAAATTATTTTTAAATAAAATTAAATTATTTTTAAATAAAATTAAATTATTTTTAAATTAATTTAAATTAATTTTTAAATTAAATTAAATTATTTTTAAATTAATTTAAATTATTTTTAAATTAAATAAAATTATTTGTAAATTAAATTAAATTATTTTTAAATTATTTAAATTATTTTTAAATTAAAAAACTGTTTTTAAATTAAATTAAATTATTTTTAAATTAATTTAAATTATTTTTAAATAAAATTAAATTATTTTTAAATTAAATTAGTTTTAAATTAATTTAAATTATTTTTAAATTAAAAAACTATTTTTAAATTAAATTAAATTAAATTATTTTTAAATTAATTTAAATTATTTTTAAATTAATTTTAAATATAATTAAATTATTTTTAAATAAAATTAAATTAATTTAAATTAATTTTTAAATTAAATTAAATTATTTTAAAATTAATTTAAATTATTTTTAAATTTAAAAACTATTTTTAAATTAAATTAAATTATTTTTAAAATAATTTAAATTATTTTTAAATAAAATTAAATTAATTTTAAATTAAATTAAATTATTTTTAAAATTATTTAAATTATTTTTAAATTAAAAAACTATTTTTAAATTAAATTAAATTATTTTTGAATTAAAAAACTATTTTCAAATTAAATTAAATTATTTTTAAAATAATTTAAATTATTTTTAAATTAATTTAAATTATTTTTAAATAAAATTAAATTATTTTTAAATTAAATTAAATAATTTTTTAACTAAATTAAATAATTTTTAAATTAATTTAAATTATTTTTAAATAAAATTAAATTATTTTTAAATTAAATTAAACTATTTTCAAATTAAATTAAATTATTTTAAATTAATTTAAATTATTTTTAAATAAAATTAAATTATTTTTAAATCAATTTAAATTATTTTTAAATTAAATTAAATTATTTTTAAATTAAATTAAATTATTTTTAAAAAAATTAAATTATTTTTAAATTAAATTAAATTATTTTAAAAATAATTTAAATTATTTTTAAATTAAATTAAAATATTTTTAAATTAATTTAAATTATTTTTAAATTAAATTAAATTATTTTTAAATTAAATTAAATTATTTTTAAATTAATTTAAATTTTTTTTAAATAAAATTAAATTATTTTTAGATTAATTTAAATTATTTTTAAATTAATTTAAATTATTTGTAAATTAATTTTAAATTAATTTAAATTATTTTTAAATTAAACTAAATTATTTTTAAATTAAATTAAACTATTTTTAAAATAATTTAAATTATTTTTAAAATTAATTTAAATTATTTTTAAATTAAATTGAATTATTTTTAAATTAATTTAAATTATTTTTAAATAAAATTAAATTATTTTTAAATTAATTTAAATTATCTGTAAATTAATTTAAATTATTTTTAAATTATTTTTAAAAAAATATTAACTTATTTCTAAATTAATTCAAATTATTCTTAAATTAAATTAAATAATTTATAAATAAAAATAAATTATTTTTAAAGAAAATTAAATTATTTTAAAATAAAATAAATTTATTTTTAAATTATTTTTAAATTAAATTAAATAATTTTTAAAATAAATTAAATAATTTTCAAATTAATTAAAATTATTTTTAAATTAAATTAAATAAATTTTAAATTGAACTAAATTATTTTTAAATAAATTTAAATTATTTTTAAATTAAATTAAATTATTTTTAAATTAATTTAAATTATTTTTAAATTAAAATAAATTATTTTAAAATTAAATTGAATTATTTTTAAATTAAATTAAATTATTTTTAAATTAAAATAAATTATTTTAAAATTAAATTAAATTATTTTAAAATTAAATTAAATTATTTTCAAATAAAATTAAATTATTTTTAAATTAAATTAAACTACTTTCAAATTAAATTTAATTATTTTAAATTAATTTAAATTATTTTTAAATAAAATTAAATTATTTTTAAATAAAATTAAATTATTTTTAAATAAAATTAAATTATTTTTAAATTAATTTAAATTAATTTTTAAATTAAATTAAATTGTTTTTAAATTAATTTAAATTATTTTTATATCAAATTGTTTTTAAATTAAATTAAATTATTTTTCAATATATTTAAATTATTTTTAAATTAATTTAAATTATTTTTATATAAAATTAAATTACTTTTGAGTTAAATTAAATTATTTTTAAATCAAATTAATTTAGTATTAAATTAAATTAAATTATTTTTAAATTAATTTAAATTATTTTTAAATTAAATTAAATAATTTTTAAATTAATTTAAATTATTTTTTAATTAAATTAAATAATTTTTAAATTAAATTAAATTATTTTTAAATTAATTTAAATTATTTTTAAATTAAATTAAATTATTTTTAAATTAATTTAAATAATTTTTAAATTAAATTAAATAATTTTTAAATTAAATTAAATAATTTTTAAATTAATTTTAATTATTTTTAAAATAATTTAAATTATTTTTTAAATAAATTGAATTATTTTTAAATTAAATTATTTTTTAATTAAACTAAATTATTTTAAAAAAAATTTAAATTAATTTAAATTATTTTTAAATTAAATTAAATAATTTTTAAATTAAATTAAATAATTTTTAAATTAATTTAAATTAATTTTAAATTAATTTAAATTATTTTTAAATAAAATAAAAATTTTTTTTTAATTAAATTAAATTATTTTTTAATTAAATTAAATTTTTTTTAAATTAATTTAAATTAATTTAGATTATTTTTAAGTTAAATTAAATAATTTTTAAATTAAATTAAATTATTTTTAAAATAATTTAAATTGTTTTTAAATTAAATTAAATAATTTTTAATTCAAATTAAATCATTTTTAAATTAATTTAAATTAATTTTTAAATTAAATTAAATTGTTTTTAAATTAATTTAAATTATTTTTAAATCAAATTGTTTTTAAATTAAATTAAATTATTTTTAAATTATTTTTAAATTAATTTAAATTATTTTTATATAAAATTAAATTATTTTTAAATTAAATTAAATTATTTTTAAATTTATTTAAATTATTTTTATTATAATTTAAATTATTTTTAAACTAAATTAAATAATTTTTAAATTAAATTAAATAATTTTTAAATTAATTTAAATTATTTTTAAATTTTATTAAATAATTTTTAAATTGAATTAAATTATTTTTAAATTAATTTAAATAATTTTTAAATTAAATTAAATAATTTTTAAATTAAATTAAATAATTTTTAAATTAATTTAAATTATTGTTAAATTAATTTAAATTATTTTTTAAATAAATTAAATTATTTTTAAATTAAATTAAATTATTTTTTAATTAAATTAAATTATTTTAGAAAAAATTTAAATTAATTTAAATTTTTTTTAAATTAAATTAAATAATTTTTCAATTAAACGAAATTATTCTAAAATTAATTTGAATTATTTTTAAATTAAATTAAATAATTTTTAAATTAAAATAAATCATTTTTAAATTAATTTAAATTATTTTTAAATTAAATTAAGTTATTTTTAAATTAAATTAAATTATTTTTAAATTAAATTAAATTATTTTCAAATAAAATTAAATTATTTTCAAATTAAATTGAACTATTTTCAAAATAAATTTAATTATTTTAAATTAATTTAAATTATTTTTAAATAAAATTAAATTATTTTTAAATAAAATTAAATTATTTTTAAATTAATTTAAATTAATTTTTAAATTAAATTAAATTATTTTTAAATTAATTTAAATTATTTTTAAATTAAATAAAATTATTTGTAAATTAAATTAAATTATTTTTAAATTATTTAAATTATTTTTAAATTAAAAAACTGTTTTTAAATTAAATTAAATTATTTTTAAATTAATTTAAATTATTTTTAAATAAAATTAAATTATATTTAAATTAAATTAGTTATAAATTAATTTAAATTATTTTTAAATTAAAAAACTATTTTTAAATTAAATTAAATTAAATTATTTTTAAATTAATTTAAATTATTTTTAAAATAATTTTAAATAAAATTAAATTATTTTTAAATAAAATTAAATTAATTTAAATTAATTTTTAAATTAAATTAAATTATTTTAAAATTAATTTAAATTATTTTTAAATTTAAAAACTATTTTTAAATTAAATTAAATTATTTTTAAAATAATTTAAATTATTTTTAAATAAAATTAAATTAATTTTAAATTAAATTAAATTATTTTTAAAATTATTTAAATTATTTTTAAATTAAAAAACTATTTTTAAATTAAATTAAATTATTTTTGAATTAAAAAACTATTTTCAAATTAAATTAAATTATTTTTAAAATAATTTAAATTATTTTTAAATTAATTTAAATTATTTTTAAATAAAATAAAATTATTTTTAAATTAAATTAAATAATTTTTTAACTAAATTAAATAATTTTTAAATTAATTTAAATTATTTTTAAATAAAATTAAATTATTTTTAAATTAAATTAAACTATTTTCAAATTAAATTAAATTATTTTAAATTAATTTAAATTATTTTTAAATAAAATTAAATTATTTTTAAATCAATTTAAATTATTTTTAAATTAAATTAAATTATTTTAAAATTAAATTAAATTATTTTTAAAAAAATTAAATTATTTTTAAATTAAATTAAATTATTTTAAAATTAAATTAAATTATTTTTAAATTAAATTAAAATATTTTTAAATTAATTTAAATTATTTTTAAATTAAATTAAATTATTTTTAAATTAAATTAAATTATTTTTAAATTAATTTAAATTTTTTTTAAATTAAATTAAATTATTTTTAGATTAATTTAAATTATTTTTAAATTAATTTAAATTATTTGTAAATTAATTTTAAATTAATTTAAATTATTTTTAAATTAAACTAAATTATTTTTAAATTAAATTAAACTATTTTTAAAATAATTTAAATTATTTTTAAAATTAATTTAAATTATTTTTAAATTAAATTGAATTATTTTTAAATTAATTTAAATTATTTTTAAATAAAATTAAATTATTTTTAAATTAATTTAAATTATCTGTAAATTAATTTAAATTATTTTTAAATTATTTTTAAAAAAATATTAACTTATTTTTAAATTAATTTAAATTATTCTTAAATTAAATTAAATAATTTATAAATAAAAATAAATTATTTTTAAAGAAAATTAAATTATTTTAAAATAAAATAAATTTATTTTTAAATTATTTTTAAATTAAATTAAATAATTTTTAAAATAAATTAAATAATTTTCAAATTAATTTAAATTATTTTTAAATTAAATTAAATAAATTTTAAATTGAACTAAATTATTTTTAAATAAATTTAAATTATTTTTAAATTAAATTAAATTATTTTTAAATTAAAATAAATTATTTTAAAATTAAATTAAATTATTTTAAAATTAAATTAAATTATTTTCAAATAAAATTAAATTATTTTTAAAAAAATTAAACTATTTTCAAATTAAATTTAATTATTTTAAATTAATTTAAATTATTTTTAAATAAAATTAAATTATTTTTAAATTAATTTAAATTACTTTTAAATAAAATTAAATTATTTTTAAATAAAATTACATTATTTTTAAATTAATTTAAATTAATTTTTAAATTAAATTAAATTGTTTTTAAATTAATTTAAATTATTTTTAAATCAAATTGTTTTTAAATTAAATTAAATTATTTTTAAATTATTTTTAAATTAATTTAAATTATTTTTATATAAAATTAAATTATTTTTAAATTAAATTAAATTATTTTTATATTAATTTAAATTATTTTTAAACTAAATTAAATAATTTTTAAATTAAATTAAATAATTTTTAAATTAATTTAAATTATTTTTAAATTTTATTAAATAATTTTTAAATTGAATTAAATTATTTTTAAATTAATTTAAATAATTTTTAAATTAAATTAAATAATTTTTAAATTAAATTAAATAATTTTTAAATTAATTTAAATTATTGTTAAATTAATTTAAATTATTTTTTAAATAAATTAAATTATTTTTAAATTAAATTAAATTATTTTTTAATTAAATTAAATTATTTTAGAAAAAATTTAAATTAATTTATTTTTTTTTAAATTAAATTAAATAATTTTTCAATTAAACAAAATTATTCTAAAATTAATTTTAATTATTTTTAAATTAAATTAAATAATTTTTAAATTAAATTAAATCATTTTTAAATTAATTTAAATTATTTTTAAATTAAATTAAGTTATTTTTAAATTAAATTATTTTTAAATTAAATTAAATTATTTTTAAATAAAATTAAATTATTTTTAAATTAAATTGAACTATTTTCAAAATAAATTTAATTATTTTAAATTAATTTAAATTATTTTTAAATAAAATTAAATTATTTTTAAATAAAATTAAATTATTTTTAAATTAATTTAAATTAATTTTTAAATTAAATTAAATTATTTTCAAAATTAATTTAAATTATTTTTAAATTAAATAAAATTATTTGTAAATTAAATTAAATTATTTTTAAATTATTTAAATTATTTTTAAATTAAAAAACTGTTTTTAAATTAAATTAAATTATTTTTAAATTAATTTAAATTATTTTTAAATAAAATTAAATTATTTTTAAATTAAATTAGTTTTAAATTAATTTAAATTATTTTTAAATTAAAAAACTATTTTTAAATTAAATTAAATTAAATTATTTTTAAATTAATTTAAATTATTTTTAAATTAATCTAAATTTTTTTTAAATAAAATTAAATTATTTTTAAATAAAATTAAATTAATTTTAAATTAAATTAAATTATTTTTAAATTAAATTAAATTATTTTTAAATTAAATTAAATTATTTTTAAATAAAATTAAATTATTTTTAAATTAATTTAAATTAAATTAAATTATTTTAAAATTAATTTAAATTATTTTTAAATTTAAAAACTATTTTTAAATTAAATTAAATTATTTTTAAAATAATTTAAATTATTTTTAAATAAAATTAAATTAATTTTAAATTAAATTAAATTATTTTTAAATTTATTTAAATTATTTTTAAATTAAAAAACTATTTTTAAATTAAATTAAATTATTTTTGAATTAAAAAACTATTTTCAAATTAAATTAAATTAATTTTAAAATAATTTAAATTGTTTTTAAATTAATTTAAATTATTTTTAAATAAAATTAAATTATTTTTAAATTAAATTAAATAATTTTTAAATTAATTTAAATTATTTTTAAATAAAATTAAATTATTTTTAAATTAAATTAAACTATTTTCAAATTAAATTAAATTATTTTAAATTAATTTAAATTATTTTTAAATAAAATTAAATTATTTTTAAATCAATTTAAATTATTTTTAAATTAAATTAAATTATTTTTAAATTAAATTAAATTATTTTTAAATTAAATTAAATTATTTTTAAATTAAATTAAATTATTTTAAAATTAAATTAAATTATTTTTAAATTAAATTAAACTATTTTCAAATTAAATTAAATTATTTTAAATTAATTTAAATTATTTTTAAATAAAATTAAATTATTTTTAAATCAATTTAAATTATTTTTAAATTAAATTAAATTATTTTTAAATTAAATTAAATTATTTTTAAATTAAATAAAATTATTTTTAAATTAAATTAAATTATTTTAAAATTAAATTAAATTATTTTTAAATAAAATAAAATTATTTTTAAATTAATTTAAATTATTTTTAAATTAAATTAAATTATTTTTAAATTAAATTAAATTATTTTTAAATTAATTTAATTTTTTTTTAAATAAAATTAAATTATTTTTAGATTAATTTAAATTATTTTTAAATTAATTTAAATTATTTGTAAATTATTTTTAAATTAATTTAAATTATTTTTAAATTAAACTAAATTATTTTTAAATTAAATTAAACTATTTTTACAATAATTTAAATTATTTTTAAAATTAATTTAAATTATTTTTAAATTAAATTGAATTATTTTTAAATTAATTTCAATTATTTTTAAATAAAATTAAATTATTTTTAAATTAATTTAAATTATCTGTAAATTAATTTAAATTATTTTTAAATTATTTTTAATTTAAATTAACTTATTTTTAAATTAATTTAAATTATTTTTAAATTAAATTAAATAATTTATAAATAAAAATAAATTATTTTTAAATAAATTTAAATTATTTTTAAATTAAATTAAATTATTTTTAAATTTAATTATTTTTAAATTAATTTAAATTATTTTTAAATTATTTAAAATATTTTAAAATTAAATTATTTGTAATTAAATTTAATTATTTTTAAATTAATTTAAATTATTTTTAAATTAAATTAAATTATTTTAAAAATGATTTAAATTATTTTTGATTTAAATTAAATTATTCTAAATAAAATTAAATTATTTTTAAATAAAATTAAATTATTTTTAAAATATTTTTAAATTAAATTAAATTATTTTTAAATTAAATTACATTATTTTAAAATTAATTTAAATAATTTTTAAATTAAATTAAATAATTTTTAAATTAAATTCAATAATTTTTCCATCAATTTAAATTATTTTAAAAATAATTTAAATTATTTTTAAATTAAATTAAATTATTTCTATATTAAATTATTTTTAAATTAAATTAAATTATTTTTAAATTAATTTAAATTATTTTTAAATTAATTTAAATTATTTTTAAATAAAATTAAATTATTTTTAAATAAGATTAAATTAATTTTAAATTAAATTAAATTATTTTTAAATTAAATTAAATTATTTTTAAATTAAATTAAATTATTTTTAAATAAAATTAAATTATTTTTAAATTAATTTAAATTAATTTTTAAATTAAATTAAATTATGTACCTGTGTACGGGAATTTTATAGACTTCGAAACTACAAGAAGAATCCAAAAGGTCCAAAACCTATGCATCCGGTTTACATACAAATTAAAAGCTAGAGATAACATTCCTCTAGGCCTCCGCCTTTCCTGGATGAATATGAAGGACACTAGGAAAAAGCATAAGATCTCACTCTACAAAAGAATTTTAAACACAAAGAAACCCTCTTACCTTCATAGAAAAATCCAATTTAGGAGTGATGTGCATAATATTAATATAAGGAACCGAGGCACACTAACTATACCCAAACACCGGACAGCACAATTCCAAGGCAGCTACTCGTACCAAGTCGCTAAATCGCTGAACAGCATAACTGCAGCTCCAAAATTAGGATAATTCCAATCTTCAAAACGATAGGTGCCAGAAGTTTCTCCGCTGACATTTCTTGCTGCTTTCTCTACGCTGAAGTTTCTACGGACTATGGATATGGCTCTCGGGTGCGTGATTAATGACCTTTTAATGACGTATTTTCCCTTCGGAATCTTCCCGTAACTTCCCTTTCGGTATTTTCCCTGTTTCTTTGTTTTTCTTTGGTTTTCTCTCTATAAATGCAAATGTAAATCTCAACTTAATAAGTTCGAACAATAGTTATAGAACAATGTTATGCACTAATGCCAAGTATAAATAATAATCAACTTTGTACGCGGTACAATACACTATTATGTAATAGTGTAATGCAATAGTATCTGTAACGGGGCTTGCGGAAGATTGAGTGTGATAATATCACATCTCAAGCAAGTCCTTTTTGTCTAGTTACGAGCAAACATATCATGTTATTATACAAATGTAATGTATCTTTCTGTTGCTTTTAACTGGATCAATAAATGCTATAAAAAAAAAAAAAAAAATTATTTTAAAATTAATTTAAATTATTTTTAAATTTAAAAACTATTTTTAAATTAAATTAAATTATTTTTAAAATAATTTAAATTATTTTTAAATAAAATTAAATTAATTTTAAATTAAATTAAATTATTTTTAAATTTATTTAAATTATTTTTAAATTAAAAAACTATTTTTAAATTAAATTAAATTATTTTTGAATTAAAAAACTATTTTCAAATTAAATTAAATTATTTTTAAAATAATTTAAATTATTTTTAAATTAATTTAAATTATTTTTAAATAAAATTAAATTATTTTTAAATTAAATTAAATTATTTTTAAACTAAATTAAATAATTTTTAAATTAATTTAAATTATTTTTAAATAAAATTAAATTATTTTTAAATTAAATTAAACTATTTTCAAACCAAATTAAATTATTTTAAATTAATTTAAATTATTTTTAAATAAATTTAAATTATTTTTAAATCAATTTAAATTATTTTTAAATTAAATTAAATTATTTTTAAATTAAATTAAATTATTTTTAAATTAAATTAAATTATTTTTAAATTAAATTAAATTATTTTAAAATTAAATTAAATTATTTTAAAATTAAATTAAATTAAATTATTTTTAAATTAAATTAAATTATTTTTAAATTAATTTAAATTTTTTTTAAATAAAATTAAATTATTTTTAGATTAATTTAAATTATTTTTAAATTAATTGAAATTATTTGTAAATTAATTTTAAATTAATTTAAATTATTTTTAAATTAAACTAAATTATTTTTAAATTAAATTAAACTAATTTTAAAATAATTTAAATTATTTTTAAAATTAATTTAAATTATTTTTAAATTAAATTGAATTATTTTTAAATTAATTTAAATTATTTTTAAATAAAATAAAATTATTTTTAAATTAATTTAAATTATCTGTAAATTAATTTAAATTATTTTTAAATTATTTTTAAATTAAATTAACTTATTTTTAAATTAATTTAAATTATTTTTAAATTAAATTTAATAATTTATAAATAAAAATAAATTATTTTTAAATAAATTTAAATTATTTTTAAATTAAATTAAATTAAATTATTTTTAAATTAAATTATTTTTAAATTAATTTAAATTATTTTTAAATTATTTAAAATATTTTAAAATTAAATTATTTGTAATTAAATTTAAATATTTTTAAATTAATTTAAATTATTTTTAAATTAAATTAAATTATTTTAAAAATGATTTAAATTATTTTTAATTTAAATTAAATTAATTCTAAATAAAATTAAATTATTTTTAAATAAAATTAAATTATTTTTAAAATATTTTTAAATTAAATTAAATTATTTTTAAATTAAATTACATTATTTTAAAATTAATTTAAATAATTTTTAAATTAAATTAAATAATTTTTAAATTAAATTCAATAATTTTTCCATCAATTTAAATTATTTTAAAAATAATTTAAATTATTTTTAAATTAAATTAAATTATTTCTAAATTAAATTATTTTTAAATTAAATTAAAATATTTTTAAATTAAATTAAACTATTTTTAAATTAATTTAAATTATTTTTTAAATTAATTTAAATTATTTTTAAACTAAATTAAATAATTTTTAAATTAAATTAAATTATTTCTAAATTAGATTAAATTTTTTTAAATAAAATTAAATTACTTTTAAATTAAATTAAATTATTTTTAAATTAAATTTAATTATTTTTAAATTAAATTTAACCATTTTTAAATTAAATTAAACTATTTTCAAACTAAATTTAATTATTTTAAATTATTTTAAATTATTTTTAAATAAAATTAAATTATTTTTAAATAGAATTAAATTATTTTTAATTCAATTTAAATTAATTTTTAAATTAAATTAAATTATTTTTAAATAAATTTAAATTATTTTTAAATAAAATTATATTATTTTTAAATTAATTTAAATTAAATTATTTTTAAATTATTTAAATTATTTTTAAATTAAAAAACTGTTTTTAATTTAAATTAAATTATTTTTAAATTAATTTAAATTATTTTTAAATAAAATTTAATTATTTTTAAATTAAATTAAATTAGTTTTAAATTAATTTAAATTATTTTTAAATAAAATTAAATTATTTTTAAATAAAATTAAATTATTTTTAAATCAATTTAAATTAATTTTTAAATTAAATTAAATTAATTTTTAAATTAAATTAAATTATTTTAAAATTATTTAAATTATTTTTATATTAAAAAACTGTTTTTAATTTAAATTAATTTATTTTTAAATTAATTTAAATTATTTTTAAATTAATTTAAATTATTTTTAAATTAAAAAACTATATTTAAATTAAATTAAATTATTTTTAAATTAATTTAAATGATTTTTAAATTAATTTAAATTATTTTTAAATAAAATTAAATTATTTTTAAATAAAATAAAATTATTTTTAAATTAAATTAAATTATTTTTAAATTAAATTAAATTATTCTTAAATTAATTTAAATTAATTTTTAAATTAAATTAAATTATTTTAAAAAATATTTAAATTATTTTTAAATTAAAAAACTATTTTAAATTAATTTAATTTATTTTTAAAATAATTTAAAATAATTTTTAAATAAAATAAAATTAATTTTAAATTAAATTAAATTATTTTTGAATTAAAAAACTATTTTCAAATTAAATTAAATTATTTTTAAAATAATTTAAATTTTTTCTAATTTAATTTAAATTATTTTTAAATAAAATTAAATTAATTTTAAAATAAATTAAATAATTTTTAAATTAAATTAAATTATTTTTAAATAAAATTAAATTATTTTTAAATTAAATTAAATTAAATTATTTTTAAATTAATTTAAATTATTTTTAAATTAATTTAAATTATTTTTAAATAAAATTAAATTATTTTTAAATTAAATTAAATTATTTTTAAACTAAATTAAATAATTTTTAAATTAAATTAAATTATTTTTAAATAAAATTAAATTATTTTTAAATTAATTTAAATTATTTGTAAATTAATTTAAATTATTTTTAAATTAAATTAAATTATTTTTAAATTAAATTAACTTATTTTTAAATTAATTTAAATTATTTTTAAATTAATTTAAATAATTTCTAAATAAAAATAAATTATTTTTAAATTATTTTAAATTATTTTTAAATTAAATTAAATTATTTTTAAATTAATTTTAATTATTTTTAAATTATTTAAAATAATTTAAAATTAAATTACTTTTAAATTAAATTTAATTATTTTTAAATTAATTTAAATTATTTTTAAATTAAATTAAATTATTTGTAAATTAAATTAAATTATTTTTAAATAAAATTAAATTATTTTTAAAATATTTTTAAATTAAATTAAATTATTTTTAAAATAAATTACCTTATTTTTAAATTAATTTAAATAATTTTTAAATTAAATTAAATAATTTTTAAATTAAATTCAATAATTTTTCCATCAATTTAAATTATTTTAAAAATAATTTAAATTATTTTTAAATTAAATTTAAATTATTTTTAAATTAAATTTAATTATTTCTAAATTAAATTAAATCATTTTTAAATTAAATTAAATTATTTTTAAATTAAATTAAACTATTTTTAAATTAATTTAAATTATTTTTTAAATTAATTTAAATTATTTTTAAACTAAATTAAATAATTTTTAAATTAAATTAAATTATTTCTAAATTAAATTAAATTATTTTTAAATTAAATTAAATTATTTTTAAATTAATTTAAATTGTTTTTAAATTAAATTAAATTATTTTTAAATTAATTTAAATTATTTGTAAATTAATTTAAATTATTTTTAAATTATTTTTAAATTAAATTAATTTTTTTTAAATTAAATTAAATTATTTTTAAATTAATTTAAATTATTTTTAAATAAAATTTAATTATTTTTAAATTAAATTAAATTATTCTTTAATTAATTTAAATTATTTTTTAAATTAATTTAAATTATTTTTAAATAAAATTAAATTATTTTTTAATTAATTTAAATTATTTGTAAATTAATTTAAATTATTTTTAAATTAATTTAAAATATTTTTTAATAATATTAAATAATTTTTAAATTAAATTTAACTATTTTCAAATTAAATTAAATTATTTTTAAATTAATTTAAAATATTTTTTAAGTGAATTAAATTATTTTTTAATAAAATTAAATTATTTTTAAATTAAATTAAACTATTTTCAAATTAAATTAAATTATTTTGAAATTAAATTAAATTATTTTTTAATTAATATAAATTATTTTTAAATTAAATTAAACTATTTTTAAATTAAATTAAATTATTTTTAAATTAAATTAAATTATTTTTAAATTAAATTAAATTATTTTAAAATTAAATTATTATTTTTAAATTAAATTAATTTTTTTTTAAATTAATTTAAATTATTCTTAAATAAGTTTAAATTATTTTTAAATAAAATTAAACTATTTTTAAATTAAATTTATTTATTTGTAAATAAAATAAAATTATTTTTAAATAAAATAAAATTATTTTTAAATTAAATTAAACTATTTTTAAAGTAAATTTAATTATTTTAAATTATTTTTAATGTAAATTAAATTATTTTTAAATTTAATTAAATTAGTTTTAAATAAATTTAAATTATTTTTAAATTAAATTAAATTATATTTAAATTAAATTAAATTATTTTTAAAGTAATTTAAATTATTTTTAAATTAATTTGAATAATTTTTAAATTAAATTAAACTATTTTTATATTAAATTAAATTATTTTTAAATTAATTTAAATTATTTTTAAATTAATTTAAATTATTTTTAAATTAATTTAAATTATTTTAAATTAATTTAGATTATTTTTAAATAAAATTAAATTATTTTTAAATTAATTTAAATTATTTTTAAAATAATTTAAATTAAATTAAATTATTTTAAAATAAAATTAATTTATTTTATAATTAAATTATTTTTAAATTAAATTAAATTATTTTTAAATTAAACTATTTTCAAGTTATATTAAATTATTTTTTAATTAATTAAAATTATTTTTAAAGTAAATTGAATTATTTTTAAATTAAATTAATTTGAATTATTTTTAAATTAAATTAAATTATTTTTAAATCAATTTAAATTATTTTTAAATTAATTTAAATTATTTTTAAATTAAATTAAATTAATTTAAATTATTTTTAAATTAATTTAAATTATTTTTAATTTAAAATAAATTATTTTTAAATTAAATTAAATTATTTTTAAATAAAATTAAATTATTTTTAAATTAAATTAAATTATTTTTAAAATAAATTAAATTATTTTTAAATTAAACTAAATTATTTTTAAATTAAATTAAATTATTTTTAAAATAATTTAAATTATTTTTCAAATTAATTTAAATAATTTTTAAATTAAATTAAATAATTTTTAAATTAAATTAAATAATTTTTAAATTAATTTAAATTATTTTTAAATTAAATTAAATTATTCTTAAATTAAATTAAATTATTTTTAAATTAAATTAAATAATTTTTAAATTAAATTAAATTATTTTTAAATTAAATTTAATTAATCTTAAATTAAATTATTTTTAAATTAAATTAAATAATTTTCAAATTAAATTAAATTATTTTTAAATTAATTTAAATTATTTTTAAATTAAATTAAATTATTTTTAAATTAATTTAAATTATTTGTAAATTAATTTAAATTATTTTTAAATTATTTTTAAATTAAATTAAATTTTTTTTAAATTAAATTAAATTATTTTTAAATTAATTTCAATTATTTTTAAATAAAATTAAATTATTTTTAAATTAAATTAAATTATTTTTTAATTAATTTAAATTATTTTTTAAATTAATTTAAATTATTTTTAAATAAAATTAAATTATTTTTTAATTAATTTAAAATATTTGTAAATTAATTTAAATTATTTTTAAATTAATTTAAAATATTTTTTAATAAAATTAAATTATTTTTAAATTAAATTTAACTATTTTCAAATTAAATTAAATTATTTTTAAATTAATTTAAAATATTTTTAAAGTGAATTAAATTATTTTTTAATAAAATTAAATTATTTTTAAATTAAATTAAACTATTTTCAAATTAAATTAAATTATTTTTAAATTAAATTAAATTATTTTTTAATTAATATAAATTATTTTTAAATTAAATTAAATTATTTTTAAATTAAATTAAATTATTTTTAAATTAAATTAAATTATTTTTAAATTAATTTAAATTATTTTGAAATTTATTTAAATTATTTTTAAATTAAATTAAATTATTCTTAAATTAAATTAAATTATTTTTAAATTAAATTAAATAATTTTTAAATTAAATTAAATTATTTTTAAATTAAATTAAATTAATCTTAAAATAAATTAAATTATTTTTAAATTAAATTAAATAATTTTCAAATTAAATTAAATTATTTTTAAATTAATTTAAAATATTTTTTAAGGGAATTAAATTATTTTTTAATAAAATTAAATTATTTTTAAATTAATTTAAATTATTTTAAAAAAAAAAATTATTTTTAAATTAAATTAAATTATTTTTAAATTAAATTAATTTTTTTTTAAATTAATTTAAATTATTCTTAAATATGTTTAAATTATTTTTAAATAAAATTAAACTATTTTTAAATTAAATTAATTTATTTGTAAATAAAATAAAATTATTTTTAAATAAAATAAAATTATTTTTAAATTAAATTAAACTATTTTTAAAATAAATTTAATTATTTTAAATTATTTTTAATGTAAATTAAATTATTTTTGAATTTAATTAAACTAGTTTTAAATAAATATTAATTATATTTAAATTAAATTAAATTATATTTAAATTAAATTAAATTATTTTTAAAGTAATTTAAATTATTTTTAAATTAATTTGAATAAATTTTAAATTAAATTAAACTATTTTTAAATTAAATTAAATTATTTTTAAATTATTTTAAATTATTTTTAAATTAATTTAAATTATTTTTAAATTAATTTAAATTATTTTAAATTAATTTAGATTATTTTTAAATAAAATAAAATTATTTTTAAATTAAATTAAATTATTTTAAAATAAAATTAATTTATTTTTAAATTAAATTATTTTTAAATTAAATTAAGTTATTTTTAAATTAAACTATTTTCAAGTTATATTAAATTATTTTTTAATTAATTAAAATTAGTTTTAAAGTAAATTGAATTATTTTTAAATTAAATTAATTTAAATTATTTTTAAATTAAATTAAATTATTTTTAAATTAATTTAAATTATTTTTAAATTAATTTAAATTATTTTTAAATTAAATTAAATAATTTTTAAAATAAATTAAATTATTTTTTAATTAATTTAAATTATTTTTTAAATTAATTTAAATTATTTTTAAATAAAATTAAATTTTTTTTTAATTAATTTAAATTATTTGTAAATTAATTTAAATTATTTTTAAATTAATTTAAAATATTTTTTAATAAAATTAAATTATTTTTAAATTAAATTTAACTATTTTCAAATTAAATTAAATTATTTTTAAATTAATTTAAAATATTTTTAAAGTGAATTAAACTATTTTTTAATAAAATTAAATTATTTTTAAATTAAGTTAAACTATTTTCAAATTAAATTTAATTATTTTGAAATTAAATTAAATTATTTTTTAATTAATATAAATTATTTTTAAATTAAATTAAATTATTTTTAAATTAAATTAAATTATTTTTAAATTAAATTAAATTATTTTTAAATTAATTTAAATTATTTTTAAATTTATTTAAATTATTTTTAAATAAAATTAAATTATTTTTAAATGAATTTAAATTATTTTTAAATTAATTTAAATTATTTTTAAATTAAATTAAATTATTTTTAAATTAAATTAATTTATTTTTAAATTAAATTAATATTTTTAAATTAAATTAAATTTTTTTTAAATTAATTTAAATTATTCTTAAATAAGTTTAAATTATTTTTAAATAAAATTAAACTATTTTTAAATTAAATTAATTTAATTGTAAATAAAATAAAATTATTTTTAAATAAAATAAAATTATTTTTAAATTAAATTAGACTATTTTTAAATTAAATTAAATTATTTTTAAATTAATTTAAATTATTTTTAAATTAATTTAAATATGTTTTAAATTAAATTAAATTATTTTTAAATTAAATTAAATTATTCTTAAATTAAATTAAATTATTTTTAAATTAAATTAAATTATTTTTAAATTAAATTAAATTATTTTTAAATTAAATTAAATTATTTTTAAATTAAATTAAATTATTCTTAAATTAAATTAAATTATTCTTAAATTAAATTAAATTATTTTTAAATTAAATTAAATTATTTTTAAATTAAATTAGATTATTTTTAAATTAATTAAAATTATTTTTAAATTAATTTAAATTATTTTTAAATTAATTTAAATTAGTTTTAAATTAATTTAAATAATTTTTAAATTAAATTAAATTATTTTTAAATTAAATTAAATAATTTTTAAATTAAATTAAATAATTTTTAAATTAAATTAAATTATTTTTAAATTAATTTAAATAATTTTTAAATTAAATTAAATTATTTTTAAATTAAATTAAATTATTTTTAAATTAATTTAAATTATTTTTAAATTAATTTAAATTATTTTTAAAGTAAATTAAATTATTTTTAAAATAATTTAAATTATTTTAAAATTAATTTAAATAATTTTTAAATTAATTTAAATTATTTTTAAATTAAATTAAATAATTTTTAAGTTAAATTAAATTATTTTTAAATTAATTTAAATTATTTTTAAATTAATTTAAATAATTTTTAAATTAAATTAAATTATTTTTAAATTAAATTAAATTATTCTTAAATTAAATTAAATTATTTTTAAATTAAATTAAATTATTTTTAAATTAAATTAAATTATTTTTAAATTAAATTAAATTATTTTTAAATTAAATTAAATTATTCTTAAATTAAATTAAATTATTTTTAAATTAAATTAAATTATTTTTAAATTAAATTAAATTATTTTTAAATTAAATTAAATTATTTTTAAATTAATTTAAATTATTTTTAAATTAATTTAAATAATTTTTAAATTAATTTAAATTAGTTTTAAATTAATTTAAATAATTTTTAAATTAATTTAAATTATTTTTAAATTAATTTAAATTATTTTAAATTAATTTAGATTATTTTTAAATAAAATTAAATTATTTTTAAATTAATTTAAATTATTTTTAAAATAATTTAAATTAAATTAAATTATTTTAAAATAAAATTAATTTATTTTTAAATTAAATTAAATTATTTTTAAATTAAACTATTTTCAAGTTATATTAAATTATTTTTTAATTAATTAAAATTATTTTTAAAGCAAATTGAATTATTTTTTTAATTAAATTAATTTAAATTATTTTTAAATTAAATTAAATTATTTTTAAATTAATTTAAATTATTTTTAAATTAATTTAAATTATTTTTAAATTAAATTAAATTATTTTTAAAATAATTTAAATTATTTTTAAATTAATTTAAATTATTTTTAAATTAAAATTAATTATTTTTAAATTAAATTAAATTATTTTTAAATAAAATTAAATTATTTTTAAATTAAATTAAATTATTTTTAAAATAAATTAAATTATTTTTAAAATAAACTAAATTATTTTAAAATTAAAAAAATTATTTTTAAAATAATTTAAATTATTTTTCAAATTAATTTAAATAATTTTTAAATTAAAATAAATAATTTTTAAATTAAATTAAATAATTTTTAAATTAATTTAAATTATTTTTAAATTAAATTAAATTATTCTTAAATTAAATTAAATTATTTTTAAATTAAATTAAATAATTTTTAAATTAAATTAAATTATTTTTAAATGAAATTTAATTAATCTTAAATTAAATTAAATTTTTTTTAAATTAAATTAAATAATTTTCAAATTAAATTAAATTATTTTTAAATTAATTTAAATTATTTTTAAATTAAATTAAATTATTTTTAAATTAATTTAAATTATTTGTAAATTAATTTAAATTATTTTTAAATTAATTTAAATTATTTTTAAATTATTTTTAAATTAAATTAAATTTTTTTTAAATTAAATTAAATTATTTTTAATTTAATTTCAATTATTTTTAAATAAAATTAAATTATTTTTAAATTAAATTAAATTATTTTTTAATTAATTTAAATTATTTTTTAAATTAATTTAAATTTTTTTTAAATAAAATTAAATTATTTTTTAATTAATTTAAATTATTTGTAAATTAATTTAAATTATTTTTAAATTAATTTAAAATATTTTTTAATAAAATTAAATTATTTTTAAATTAAATTTAACTATTTTCAAATTAAATTAAATTATTTTTAAATTAATTTAAAATATTTTTAAAGTGAATTAAAATATTTTTTAATAAAATTAAATTATTTTTAAATTAAATTAAACTATTTTCAAATTAAATTAAATTATTTTGAAATTAAATTAAATTATTTTTTAATTAATATAAATTATTTTTAAATTAAATTAAATTATTTTTAAATTAAATTAAATTATTTTTAAATTAAATTAAATTATTTTTAAATTAATTTAAATTATTTTTAAATTTATTTAAATTATTTTTAAATTAAATTAAATTATTCTTAAATCAAATTAAATTATTTTTAAATTAAATTAAATAATTTTTAAATTAAATTAAATTATTTTTTAATTAAATTAAATTAATCTTAAATTAAATTAAATTATTTTTAAATTAAATTAAATAATTTTTAAATTAAATTAAATTATTTTTAAACTAATTTAAATTATTTTTAAATTAAATTAAATTATTTTTAAATTAATTTAAATTATTTTTAAATTGATTTAAAATATTTTTAAATAAAATTAAATTATTTTTAAATTAATTTAAATTAATTTTAAATTTATTTAAATTATTTTTAAATTAAATTAAATTATTTTTAAATTAAATTAAATTATTTTAAATTAATTCAAATTATTTTAAAATTATTTTTTAATTAATTTAAATTATTTTTAAATTAATTTGAATAATTTTAAATTAATTCAAATTATTTTTAAATTATTTTTTAATTAATTTAAATTATTTTTTAAATTAATTTAAATTATTTTTAAATAAAATTAAATTATTTTTAAATTAATTTAACTTATTTGTAAATTATTTTAAATTATTTTTAAATTAATTTAAAATATTTTTTAATAAAATTAAATTATTTTTAAATTAAATTAAACTATTTTCAAATTAAATTAAATTATTTTGGAATTAAATTAAATTATTTTTTAATTAATATAAATTATTTTTAAATTAAATTAAATTATTTTTAAATTAAATTAAATTATTTTTAAATTAAATTAAATTATTTTTAAATTAATTTAAATTAATTTTAAATTTATTTAAATTATTTTTAAATAAAATTAAATTATTTTTAAATTAATTTAAATTATTTTTAAATTAATTTAAATTATTTTTAAATTAAATTAAATTATTTTTGAATTAAATTAAATTATTTTAAAATTAAAATAATATTTTTAAATTAAATTAAATTTTTTTTAAATTAATTTAAATTTTTCTTAAATAAGTTTAAATTATTTTTAAATAAAATTAAACTATTTTTAAATTAAATTAATTTATTTGTAAATAAAATAAAATTATTTTTAAATAAAATAAAATTATTTTTAAATTAAATTAGACTATTTTTAAATTAAATTAAATTATTTTTAAATTAATTTAAATTATTTTTAAAATAATTTAAATAATTTTTAAATTAAATTAAATTATTTTTAAATTAAATTAAATTATTCTTAAATTAAATTAAATTATTTTTAAATTAAATTAAATTATTTTTAAATTAAATTAAATTATTTTTAAATTAAATTAAATTATTTTTAAATTAAATTAAATTATTCTTAAATTAAATTAAATTATTCTTAAATTAAATTAAATTATTTTTAAATTAAATTAAATTATTTTTAGATTAAATTAAATTATTTTTAAATTAATTTAAATTATTTTTAAATTAATTTAAATAATTTTTAAATTAATTTAAATTAGTTTTAAATTAATTTAGATAATTTTTACATAAAATTAAATTATTTTTAAATTAAATTTAATTATTTTTAAATTAAATTAAATAATTTTTAAATTAAATTAAATTATTTTTAAATTAATTTAAATAATTTTTAAATTAAATTAAATTATTTTTAAATTAAATTAAATTATTTTTAAATTAATTTAAATTATTTTTAAATTAATTTAAATTATTTTTAAATTAAATTAAATTATTTTTAAATTAATTTAAATTATTTTTAAATTAATTTAAATAATTTTTAAATTAATTTAAATTATTTTTAAATTAAATTAAATAATTTTTAAATTAAATTAAATTATTTTTAAATTAATTTAAATTATTTTTAAATTAATTTAAATTATTTTTAAATTTTTTTAAAAAATTTTTAAACTAAATTAAATTATTTTTAAATTAAATTAAATTATTTTTAAATTAAAATAAATTATTTTTAAATTAAATTAAATAATTTTTAAATTAAATTAAATTATTTTTAAATTAAATTAAATTATTCTTAAATTAAATTAAATTATTTTTAAATTAAATTAAATTATTTTTAAATTAATTTAAATAATTTTTAAATTTAATTAAATAATTTTTAAATTAAATTAAATAATTTTTAAATTAATTTAAATTACTTTTAAAAAAAAATTAAATAATTTTCAAATTAAATTAAATTATTTTTAAATTAATTTAAATTATTTTTAAATTAATTTAATTTATTTTTAAATTAAATTAAATTATTTTTAAGTTAAATTAAATTATTTTTAAATTAAATTAAATTATTTTTAAATTAATTTAAATAATTTTTAAATTAAGTTAAATAATTTTTGAATTAAGTTAAATTATTTTTAAAATAATTTAAATTAATATTAAATTAAATTAAATTATTTTTAAAAAAATTTAAATAATTTTTAAATTAAATTAAATTATTCCTAAATTAAATTAAATTATTTTTAAATTAAATTAAATTATTTTTAAATTAATTTAAATTATTTTTAAATTAAATTAAATAATTTTTAAATTAATTTAAATTATTTTTAAATTAAATTAAATTATTCTTAAATTAAATTAAATAATTTTTAAATTAATTTAAATTATTTTTAAATTAAATTAAATTATTTTTAAATTAAATTAAATTATTTT
Source organism: Phosphuga atrata (assembly GCA_944588485.1). Lineage (NCBI taxonomy): Eukaryota > Metazoa > Arthropoda > Insecta > Coleoptera > Silphidae > Phosphuga > Phosphuga atrata. The sequence continues at coordinate 11,084,526 of OX155905.1, forward strand.
TAAATTAATTTAAATAATTTTTAAATTAATTTAAATTATTTTTAAATTAAATTAAGTAATTTTTAAATTAATTTAAATTATTTTTAAATTAAATTAAATTATTTTTAAATTAAATTAAATTATTTTAAAATTAATTTAAATAATTTTTAAATTAATTTAAATTATTTTTAAATTAAATTAAATTATTCTTAAATTAAATTAAATTATTTTTAAATTAATTTAAATTATTTTTAAATTAATTTAAATTATTTTTAAATTAAATTAAATTATTCTTAAATTAAATTAAATAATTTTTAAATTAATTTAAATTATTTTTAAATTAAATTAAATTATTTTTAAATTAATTTAAATTATTTTTAAATTAAATTAAATTATTCCTAAATTAAATTAAATAATTTTTAAATTAATTTAAATTATTTTTAAATTAAATTAAATTATTCTTAAATTAAATTAAATAATTTTTAAATTAATTTAAATTATTTTTAAATTAAATTAAATAATTTTTAAATTAAATTAAATTATTTTTAAATTAAATTAATTTTAAATGAAATTAAATTATTTTTAAATTAATTTAAATTATTTTTAAATTAAATTAAATAATTTTTAAATTAAATTAATTTAAATTATTTTTAAATTAAATTAAATTATTTTTAAATTAAATTAAATTATTTTTAAATTCATTTAAATTATTTTTAAATTAAATTAAATTATTTTTAAATTAAATTAAATTATTTTTAAATTAAATTACATTATTTTTAAATTAATTTAAATAATTTTTAAATTAATTTAAATTATTTTTAAATTAAATTAAATTATTTTTAAATTAAATTAAATTATTTTTAAATTAAATTACATTATTTTTAAATTAATTTAAATAATTTTTAAATTAAATTAAATAATTTTTAAATTAAATTGAATTATTTTTAAATTAAATTAAATTATTTTTAAATTAATTTAAATTATTTTTAAATTAAATTAAATTATTTTTAAATTAATTTAAATTATTTTTAAATTAAATTAAATTATTCTTAAATTAAATTAAATAATTTTTAAATTAATTTAAATTATTTTTAAATTAAATTAAATTATTTTTAAATTAATTTAAATTATTTTTAAATTAAATTAAATTATTTTTAAATTAAATTAAATTATTTTTAAATTAAATTAAATAATTTTTAAATTAAATTGATTTATTTTTAAATTTATTTAAATTATTATTAAATCAAATTATTTTTAAATTAATTTAAACAATTTTTTAATTAATTTAAATAATTTTTAAATTAATTTAAATTATTCTTAAATTAAATTAAATAATTTTTAAATTAAATTAATTTAAATTATTTTTAAATTAAATTAAATAATTTTTAAATTCATTTAAATTATTTTTAAATTAAATTAAATTATTCTTAAATTAAATTAAATAATTTTTAAATTAATTTAAATTATTTTTAAATTAAATTAAATTATTCTTAAATTAAATTAAATAATTTTTAAATTATTTTAAATTATTTTTAAATTAAATTAAATTATTTTTAAATTAAATTAAATTATTTTTAAATTAATTTAAATAATTTTTAAATTAATTTAAATTATTTTTAAATTAAATTAAATTAATTTAAATTATTTTTAAATTAAATTAAATTATTCTTAAATTAAATTAGATAATTTTTAAATTAATTTAAATTATTTTTAAATTAAATTAAATTATTCTTAAATTAAATTAAATAATTTTTAAATTAATTTAAATTATTTTTAAATTAAATTAAATTATTTTTAAATTAAATTAAATAATTTTTAATTTAAATTAAATTATTTTTAAATTATTTTAAATTATTTTTAAATTAAATTAAATTATTTTTAAATTAATTTAAATTATTTTTAAATTAAATTAAATTATTTTTAAATTAATTTAAATTATTTTTAAATTAAATTAAATAATTTTTAAATTAAATTAATTTAAATTATTTTTATATTAAATTAAATTATTTTTAAATTAATTTAAGTTATTTTTAAATTAAATTAAATAATTTTTAAATTAAATTAAATTATTTTTAATATAAATTAAATTATTTTTAAATTAATTTAAATTATTTTTAAATTAAATTAAATAATTTTTAAATTAAATTAATTTAAATTATTTTTAAATTAAATTAAATTATTTTTAAATTAAATTAAATGATTTTTAAATTCATTTAAATTATTTTTAAATTAAATTAAATTATTTTTAAATTAAATTAAATTATTTTTGAAATAAATTAAATTATTTTTAAATTAATTTAAATAATTTTTAAATTAAATTAAATTATTCTTAAATTAAATTAAATTATTTTTAAATTAAATTAAATTATTTTTAAATTAATTTAAATTATTTCTAAATTAAATTAAAAAAAATTTAAATTGATTTAAATTAAATTAAATTATTCTTAAATTAAATTAAATAATTTTTAAATTAATTTAAATTATTTTTAAATTAAATTAAATTATTGTTAAATTAATTTAAATTATTTTTAAATTAAATTAAATAATTTTTAAATTAATTTAAATTATTTTTAAATTAAATAAAATCATTTTTAAATTAATTTAAATTATTTTTAAATTAAATTATTTTTAAATTAAATTAAACTATTTTTAAATTAATTTAAATACATTTTAAATTAATTTAAATTATTTTTAATTTAAATTAAATTATTCTTAAATTAAATTAAATTATTTTTAAATTAAATTAAATTATTTTTAAATTAATTCAAATAATTTTTAAATTAAATTAAATTATTTTTAAATTAATTTAAATTGTTTTTAAATTAAATTAAATAATTTTTAAATTAATTTAAATTATTTTTAAAGTAAATTAAATAATTTTTAAATTAAATTAAATTATTTTTAAATTAAATTAAATAATTTTTAAATTAAATTAAATTATTTTTAAATTAATTTAAATTATTTTTAAATTAAATTAAATTATTCTTAAATGAAATTAAATTATTTTTAAATTAAATTAAATTATTTTTAAATTAATTTAAATTATTTTTAAATCAAATTAAATAATTTTTAAATTAAATTAAATTATTTTTAAATTTATTTAAATTATTTTTAAATTAAATTAAATTATTTTTAAATTAATTTAAATTATTTTTAAATTAAATTAAATAATTTTTAAATTAATTTAAATTATTTTTAAATTAAATTAAATAATTTTCAAATTAAAGTAAATAATTTTTAAATTAATTTAAATTATTTTTAAATTGATTTAAATTATTTTTAAATAAAATAAAATTATTTTTAAATTAATTTAAATTATTTTTAGAATATATTAAATTATTTTTAAATTAAATTAATTTATTTTTTAATTAAATTAAACTATTTTCAAATTAAATTAAATTATTTTTAAATTAAATTAAATAATTTTTAAATTAAATTAAATTATTTTTAAATTAATTTAAATTATTTTTAAATTAAATTAAATTATTCTTAAATGAAATTAAATTATTTTTAAATTAAATTAAATTATTTTTAAATTAATTTAAATTATTTTTAAATCAAATTAAATAATTTTTAAATTAAATTAAATTATTTTTAAATTTATTTAAATTATTTTTAAATTAAATTAAATTATTTTTAAATTAATTTAAATTATTTTTAAATTAATTTAAATAATTTTTAAATTAATTTAAATAATTTTTAAATTATTTTAAGTTATTTTTAAATTGAATTAAATTATTCTTAAATTAAATTAAATTATTTTTAAATTAAATTAAATTATTTTTAAATTAATTTAAATAATTTTTAAATTAATTTAAATTATTTTTGAATTAAATTAAATTATTCTTAAATTAAATTAAATTATTTTTAAATTAAATTAAATTATTTTTAAATTAAATTAAATAATTTTTAAATTAAATTAAATTATTTTTAAATTAAATTAAATAATTTTTAAATTAAATTAAATTATTTTTAAATTAATTTAAATTATTTTTAAATTAAATTAAATTATTTTTAAATTAATTTAAATTATTTTTAAATTAAATTAAATTATTTTTAAATTAATTTAAATTATTTTTAAATTAAATTAAATTATTTTTAAATTAATTTAAATTATTTTTAAATTAAATTAAATAATTTTTAAATTAAATTAAATTATTTTTAAATTAAATTAAATACATTTTAAATTAAATTAAATTATTTTTAAATTAATTTAAATTTTTTTAAATTGAATTAAATTATTTTTAAATTAATTTAAATTATTTTTAAATTAAATTAAATAATTTTTAAATTAAAGTAAATAAATTTTAAATTAATTTAAATTATTTTTAAATTAATTTAAATTATTTTTAAATAAAATAAAATTATTTTTAAATTAATTTAAATTATTTTTAAAATAAATTAAATTATTTTTAAATTAAATTAAATTATTTTTTAATTCAATTAAACTATTTTCAAATTAAATTAAATTATTTTAAATTAATTTAAATTATTTTTAAATTAATTTAAATTATTTTTAAATAAAATAAAATTATTTTTAAATAAAATTTAAATTAAAATTATTTTAAATTAATTTTAAATTTAAATTAATTTAATTTAAAAATAATTTAATTTAATTTAAGAATAATTTAATTTAAATTAAAAATAATTAAAATTAATTTAAAATGTATTTAAATTAATTTAAAAAAAATTTAATTTAAAAATAATTTAATTTAATTTAAGAATAATTTAATTTAAATTAAAAATAATTTAAATTAATTTAAAATGTATTTAAATTAATTTAAAAAAAAAAATTAATTTAATTTAAAAATAATTTAATTTAATTTAAAAATAATTTAAATTAATTTAAAAATGATTTTATTTAATTTAAAAATAATTTAAATTAATTTAAAAATTATTTAATTTAATTTAAAAATAATTTAAATTAATTTAACAATAATTTAATTTAATTTAAAAATAATTTAAATTAATTTAAAAATTATTTAATTTAATTTAAGAATAATTTAATTTAATTTAAATATAATTTAAATCAATTTAAATTTTTTTTAATTTAATTTAGAAATAATTTAAATTAATTTAAAAATAATTTAATTTAATTTAAAAATAATTTAATTTAATTTAAGAATAATTTAATTTAATTTAAAAATAATTTAAATTAATTTAAAAATTATTTAAATTAATTAAAAAATTGTTTAAATTAATTTAAAAATAATTTGATTTAATAATAATTTAAATTAATTTAAAAATATTTTAATTTAATTTAAAAATAATTTTATTTAATTTAAAAATAATTTAATTTAATTAAATTAAATTATTTTTAAAATAAATTAAATTATTTTTAAATTAAATAAAATTATTTTTAAATTAAATTAAATTATTTTTAAATTAATTTAAATTATTTTTAAAGTGTATTAAATCACTTAAAAATTAAATTAAATTATTTTTAAATTAATTTCAATTATTTTTAAATTAAATTAAATTATTTTTAAATTAATTTAAATTATTTTTAAATTAAATTAAATTATTTTTAAATTAATTTTAATTATTTTTAAATAAAATAAAATTATTTTTAAATTAAATTAAATTATTTTTAATTTAATATAAATTATTTTTAAATAAAATTAAAAATTAAATTAAATTATTTTTAAATAAAATAAAATTATTTTTAAATTAAATTCAATTATTTTTAATTTAATTTAAATAATTTTTAAATTATATTAAACAATTTTTAAATTAAATTAAATTATTCTTAAATTAATTTAAATCATTTTTAAATAAAATAAAATTATTTTTAAATTAAATTAAATTATTTTTAAATTAAATTAAATTATTTTTATATTAAATTAAATTATTTTTAAATAAAATTAAATTATATTTAAATAAAATTAAATTAATTTAAAATTAATTTAAATTATTTTTAAATTAAATTATATTATTTTTAAATAATATTAAATTATTTTTAAATAAAATTAAATTATTTTAAAATTAATTTAAATTATTTTTATATTAAATTAAATTATTTTTAAATAAAATTAAATTATTTTTAAATAAAAATAAATTATTTTAAAATTAATTTAAATTATTTTAAAATTAATTTAAATTATTTTTAAATTAAATTAAATTATTTTTAAATTTAATTAAATTATTTTTAAATTAATTTAAATTATTTTTAAATTAATTTAAATTATTTTTAAATAAAATAAAATAATTTTTAAATTTAATTAAATTATTTTTAAATTAAATTAAATTATTTTTAATTTAATTGAAATAGTTTTTAAATTATATTAAATAATTTTTAAATTAAATTAAATTAAATTATTCTTAAATTAATTTTAATTATTTTGAAATAAAATTAAATTATTTTTCAATTAAATTAAATTATTTTTAAATTAATTTAAATTATTTTTAAATTAAATTAAAATATTTTTAAATTAAATTAAATTATTTTTAAATTAAATTAAATTATTTTTAAATAAAATAAAATAATTTTTAAATTAAATTCAATTGTTTTTAATTTAATTTAAATAATTTTTAAATTATATAAAATAATTTTTAAATTAAATTAAATTTTTCTTAAATTAATTTAAATCATTTTTAAATAAATAAAAATTATTTTTAAATTAAATTAAATTATTTTTGAATTAATTTAAATTATTTTTAAATTAAATTAAAATATTTTTAAATTAAATTAAATTATTTTTAAATTCAATTAAATTTTTTTTACATAAAATAAAATTATTTTTAAATTAAATTAAATTATTTTTAAATTAATTTAAAATATTTTTTAAATAAAATTAAATTAATTTTAAATTAAATTAAATTATTTTTAAATTTAATTAAATTATTTTTAAATTAATTTAAACTATTTTTAAATTAAATTAAATTATTTTTAAATTAAATTAAATTATTTTTAATTTAATATAAATTATTTTTAAATTAAATTAAAAATTAAATTAAATTATTTTTAAATAAAATAAAATTATTTTTAAATTAAATTCAATTATTTTTAATTTAATTTAAATAATTTTTAAATTATATTAAATAATTTTTAAATTAAATTAAATTATTCTCAAATAAATTTAAATCATTTTTAAATAAAATAAAATTATTTTTAAATTAAATTAAATTATTTTTAAATAAAATTAAATTATTTTTATATTAAATTAAATTATTTTTAAATAAAATTAAATTATTTTTAAATTAAATTAAATTATTTTAAAATTAATTTAAATTATTTTTATATTAAATTAAATTATTTTTAAATAAAATTAAATTATTTTTAAATAAAATTAAATTATTTTAAAATTAATTTAAAATATTTTTATATTAAATTAAATTATTTTTAAATAAAATTAAATTATTTTTAAATAAAAATAAATTATTTTAAAATTAATTTAAATTATTTTAAAATTAATTTAAATTATTTTTAAATTAAATTAAATTATTTTTAAATTTAATTAAATTATTTTTAAATTAATTTAAATTATTTTTAAATTAATTTAAATTATTTTTAAATTAAATTAAATAATTTTTAAATTAAAGTAAATAAATTTTAAATTAATTTAAATTATTTTTAAATTAATTTAAATTATTTTTAAATAAAATAAAATTATTTTTAAATTAATTTAAATTATTTTTAAAATAAATTAAATTATTTTTAAATTAAATTAAATTATTTTAAATTGTTTTAAATTATTTTTACATTAATTTAAATTTAGTTTTAAATATAATTAAATTATTTTTAAATTATTTTTAAATAAAATTAAATTATTTTTAAATTAATTTAAATTTGTTTTAAATTAATTTAAATTTTTTTTAAATAAAATTAAATTATTTTTAAATTTAAATATTTTTTAATTATTTTAAATTATTTTTAAATTAAATTAAATTATTTTCAAAAAAATTGAAATTATTTTTAAATAAAATTGAATTATTTTAAAATTAGATTAAATTAATTTAAAATATTATTAAATTAATTTAAATCATTTAAATTAAATCAAATTATTTTTTTATTGATTTAAATTTTTTTTTTAATAAAATTAAATTATTTTTAAATGAAATTAAATTTATTTAAATTATTTTTAATGTAATCTTAATTAAATTAAATTATTTTTAAATTATTTTAAATTAATTTAAATTATTTTTAAATTTAATTATTTTTAATTTAAATTAAATTATTTTTAAATTAATTTAAATTATTTTTAAATAAAATTAAATTATTTTTAAATTAAATTAAATTATTTTTAAATTTAACTAAATTGTTTTAAATTAATTTAAATTATTTTGAAATAAAATTAAATTATTTTTAAATTAAATTAAATTATTCTCAAATTAATTTAAATTATTTTTAAATAAAATAAAATTATTTTTAAATTAAATTAAATTATTTTTAAATTAAATTAAATTTTTTTTACATGAAATAAAATTATTTTTAAATTAATTTAAAATATTTTCAAATAAAATTAATTTATTTTTAATTTAATTTAAATTATTTTTAAATTTAATAAAATTATTTTTAAATTAAATTAAATTATTTTTAAATTATTTTAAATTATTTTTAAATTAAATTAAATTATTTTTAAATTAATTTAAATTATTTTTAAATAAAATAAAATAATTTTTAAATTAAATTAAATTATTTTTAAATTAATTTAAATTATTTTTAAATTAAATTAAAATATTTTTAAATTATTTTAAATTATTTTTAAATTAAATTAAATTATTTTTAATTTAATTTAAATTATTTTTAAATAAAATAAAATAATTTTTAAACTAAATTAAATTATTTTTAAATTAATTTAAATTATTTTTAAATTAAATTAAATTATTTTTAAATTAATTTAAATTATTTTTAAATAAAATAAAATAATTTTTAAATAAAATTAAATTATTTTAAAATTAATTTAAATTATTTTTAAATTAATCTAAATTATTTTTAAATTAAATTAAATTATTTTTAAATAAAATAAAATTATTTTTAAATTAAATTCAATTATTTTTAATTTAATTTAAATAATTTTTAAATTATATTAAACAATTTTTAAATTAAATTAAATTATTCTTAAATTAATTTAAATCATTTTTAAATAAAATAAAATTATTTTTAAATTAAATTAAATTATTTTTAAATAAAATTAAATTATTTTTATATTAAATTAAATTATTTTTAAATAAAATTAAATTATATTTAAATAAAATTAAATTAATTTAAAATTAATTTAAATTATTTTTATATTAAATTAAATTATTTTTAAATAATATTAAATTATTTTTAAATAAAATTAAATTATTTTAAAATTAATTTAAATTATTTTTATATTAAATTAAATTATTTTCAAATAAAATTAAATTATTTTTAAATAAAAATAAATTATTTTAAAATTAATTTAAATTATTTTAAAATTAATTTAAATTATTTTTAAATTAAATTAAATTATTTTTAAATTTAATTAAATTATTTTTAAATTAATTTAAATTATTTTTAAATTAATTTAAATTATTTTTAAATAAAATAAAATAATTTTTAAATTTAATTAAATTATTTTTAAATTAAATTAAATTATTTTTAATTTAATTGAAATAGTTTTTAAATTATATTAAATAATTTTTAAATTAAATTAAATTAAATTATTCTTAAATTAATTTTAATTATTTTGAAATAAAATTAAATTATTTTTCAATTAAATTAAATTATTTTTAAATTAATTTAAATTATTTTTAAATTAAATTAAAATATTTTTAAATTAAATTAAATTATTTTTAAATTAAATTAAATTATTTTTAAATAAAATAAAATAATTTTTAAATTAAATTCAATTGTTTTTAATTTAATTTAAATAATTTTTAAATTATATAAAATAATTTTTAAATTAAATTAAATTTTTCTTAAATTAATTTAAATCATTTTTAAATAAATAAAAATTATTTTTAAATTAAATTAAATTATTTTTGAATTAATTTAAATTATTTTTAAATTAAATTAAAATATTTTTAAATTAAATTAAATTATTTTTAAATTCAATTAAATTTTTTTTACATAAAATAAAATTATTTTTAAATTAAATTAAATTATTTTTAAATTAATTTAAAATATTTTTTAAATAAAATTAAATTAATTTTAAATTAAATTAAATTATTTTTAAATTTAATTAAATTATTTTTAAATTAATTTAAATTATTTTTAAATTAAATTAAATTATTTTAAATTAATTTAAATTATTTTTAAATTAAATTAATTTATTTTTAAATAAAATTAAACTATTTTTAAATTAAATTAAATTATTTTTAAATTAAATTAAATTATTTTTAATTTAATATAAATTATTTTTAAATTAAATTAAAAATTAAATTAAATTATTTTTAAATAAAATAAAATTATTTTTAAATTAAATTCAATTATTTTTAATTTAATTTAAATAATTTTTAAATTATATTAAATAATTTTTAAATTAAATTAAATTATTCTCAAATAAATTTAAATCATTTTTAAATAAAATAAAATTATTTTTAAATTAAATTAAATTATTTTTAAATAAAATTAAATTATTTTTATATTAAATTAAATTATTTTTAAATAAAATTAAATTATTTTTAAATTAAATTAAATTATTTTAAAATTAATTTAAATTATTTTTATATTAAATTAAATTATTTTTAAATAAAATTAAATTATTTTTAAATAAAATTAAATTATTTTAAAATTAATTTAAATTATTTTTATATTAAATTAAATTATTTTTAAATAAAATTAAATTATTTTTAAATAAAAATAAATTATTTTAAAATTAATTTAAATTATTTTAAAATTAATTTAAATTATTTTTAAATTAAATTAAATTATTTTTAAATTTAATTAAATTATTTTTAAATTAATTTAAATTATTTTTAAATTAATTTAAATTATTTTTAAATTAAATTAAATAATTTTTAAATTAAAGTAAATAAATTTTAAATTAATTTAAATTATTTTTAAATTAATTTAAATTATTTTTAAATAAAATAAAATTATTTTTAAATTAATTTAAATTATTTTTAAAATAAATTAAATTATTTTTAAATTAAATTAAATTATTTTAAATTATTTTTACATTAATTTAAATTTAGTTTTAAATATAATTAAATTATTTTTAAATTATTTTTAAATAAAATTAAATTATTTTTAAATTAATTTAAATTTGTTTTAAATTAATTTAAATTTTTTTAAAATAAAATTAAATTATTTTTAAATTTAAATATTTTTTAATTATTTTAAATTATTTTTAAATTAAATTAAATTATTTTCAAAAAAATTGAAATTATTTTTAAATAAAATTGAATTATTTTAAAATTAGATTAAATTAATTTAAAATATTATTAAATTAATTTAAATCATTTAAATTAAATCAAATTATTTTTTTATTGATTTAAATTTTTTTTTAATAAAATTAAATTATTTTTAAATGAAATTAAATTTATTTAAATTATTTTTAATGTAATCTTAATTAAATTAAATTATTTTTAAATTATTTTAAATTAATTTAAATTATTTTTAAATTTAATTATTTTTAATTTAAATTAAATTATTTTTAAATTAATTTAAATTATTTTTAAATAAAATTAAATTATTTTTAAATTAAATTAAATTATTTTTAAATTTAACTAAATTGTTTTAAATTAATTTAAATTATTTTGAAATAAAATTAAATTATTTTTAAATTAAATTAAATTATTCTCAAATTAATTTAAATTATTTTTAAATAAAATAAAATTATTTTTAAATTAAATTAAATTATTTTTAAATTAAATTAAATTTTTTTTACATGAAATAAAATTATTTTTAAATTAGTTTAAAATATTTTCAAATAAAATTAATTTATTTTTAATTTAATTTAAATTATTTTTAAATTTAATAAAATTATTTTTAAATTAAATTAAATTATTTTTAAATTATTTTAAATTATTTTTAAATTAAATTAAATTATTTTTAAATTAATTTAAATTATTTTTAAATAAAATAAAATAATTTTTAAATTAAATTAAATTATTTTTAAATTAATTTAAATTATTTTTAAATTAAATTAAAATATTTTTAAATTATTTTAAATTATTTTTAAATTAAATTAAATTATTTTTAATTTAATTTAAATTATTTTTAAATAAAATAAAATAATTTTTAAACTAAATTAAATTATTTTTAAATTAATTTAAATTATTTTTAAATTAAATTAAATTATTTTTAAATCAATTTAAATTATTTTTAAATAAAATAAAATAATTTTTAAATAAAATTAAATTATTTTAAAATTAATTTAAATTATTTTTAAATTAATCTAAATTATTTTTAAATTAAATTAAATTATTTTTAAATAAAATAAAATTATTTTTAAATTAAATTCAATTATTTTTAATTTAATTTAAATAATTTTTAAATTATATTAAATAATTTTTAAATTTAATTAAATTATTCTTAAATTAATTTAATTAAATCATTTTTAAATAAAATAAAATTATTTTTAAATTAAATTAAATTATTTTTAAATTAATTTAAACTATTTTAAATTAAATTTAAATATTTTTAAATTAAATTAAATTGTTTTTAAATTAAATTAAATTTTTTTTACATAAAATAAAATTATTTTTAAATTAAATAAAATTATTTTTAAATTAATTTAAAATATTTTTAAATAAAATAAAATTATTTTTAAAATAATTTAAATTATTTTTAAATTTAATTAAATTAATTTTAAATTATTTTAAATTATTTTTTTAAAAAATAAAATTATTTTTAAATTAAATTAAATTATTTTTAAATTAATTTAAATTATTTTAAAATTAAATTAAAATCTTTTTAAATTAAATAAAATTATTTTTAAATTAAATTAAATTATTTTTAAATTAATTTAAATTATTTTTAAAGTGTATTAAATCACTTAAAAATTAAATTAAATTATTTTTAAATTAATTTCAATTATTTTTAAATTAAATTAAATTATTTTTAAATTTAATTAAATTATTTTTAAATTAATTTAAATTATTTTTAAATTAATTTAAATTATTTTTAAATAAAATAAAATAATTTTTAAATTTAATTAAATTATTTTTAAATTAAATTAAATTATTTTTAATTTAATTGAAATAGTTTTTAAATTATATTAAATAATTTTTAAATTAAATTAAATTAAATTATTCTTAAATTAATTTTAATTATTTTGAAATAAAATTAAATTATTTTTCAATTAAATTAAATTATTTTTAAATTAATTTAAATTATTTTTAAATTAAATTAAAATATTTTTAAATTAAATTAAATTATTTTTAAATTAAATTAAATTATTTTTAAATAAAATAAAATAATTTTTAAATTAAATTCAATTGTTTTTAATTTAATTTAAATAATTTTTAAATTATATAAAATAATTTTTAAATTAAATTAAATTTTTCTTAAATTAATTTAAATCATTTTTAAATAAATAAAAATTATTTTTAAATTAAATTAAATTATTTTTGAATTAATTTAAATTATTTTTAAATTAAATTAAAATATTTTTAAATTAAATTAAATTATTTTTAAATTCAATTAAATTTTTTTTACATAAAATAAAATTATTTTTAAATTTAATTAAATTATTTTTAAATTAATTTAAAATATTTTTTAAATAAAATTAAATTAAATTATTTTTAAATTTAATAAAATTATTTTTAAATTAATTTAAATTATTTTTAAATTAAATTAAATTATTTTAAATTAATTTAAATTATTTTTAAATTAAATTAATTTATTTTTAAATAAAATTAAACTATTTTTAAATTAAATTAAATTATTTTTAAATTAAATTAAATTATTTTTAAATTAAATTAAATTATTTTTAAATAGAATTAAATTATTTTTAAATTAAATTAAATTATTTTTAAATAAAATTAAATTATTTTTAAATTAAATTAAACTATTTTTAAATTAATTAAAATTATTTTTAAATTAATTTAAATTATTTTTAAATTAAATTAAATTATTTTTAAATTAATTTAAATTATTTTTAAATAAAATTAAATTATTTTTAAATTAAATTAAATTATTTTTAAATAAAATTAAATTATTTTTAAATAAAATTAAATTATTTTTAAATTAAATTATATTATTTTTATATTAATTTAAATTATTTTTAAATAAAATTAAACTATTTTTAAATTAATTTAAATTATTTTTAAATTATTTTAAATTATTTTTAAAGAGAATTAAATTATTTTTAAATTAAATTAAATTATTTTAAAATTAATTTAAATTATTTTTAAATTAAATTAAATTATTTTTAAAATAATTCAACTTATTTTTAAATTAATTTAAATTATTTTTAAATTAAATTATTTTTAAATTAAAGTATTTTTAAATAAATTTAAATTATTTTTGAATAAAATTAAATTATTTTTAAATCAATTTATATTATTTTTAAATAAAATAAAATTATTTTTAAATTAATTTAAATTATTTTTTAATTAATTTAAATTATTTTAAAATAAAATTAGATTATTTTTAAATTGATTTAAATTATTTTTACATTAATTTAAATTATTTTTAAATAAAATTAAATTAATTTAAATTATTTTTAATTTATTTTTAAATAAAATTAAATTATTTTTAAATTTATTTAAATTTTTTTAAATTAATTTAAATTATTTTTAAATAAAATTAAATTATTTTTAAATTTAAATATTTTTTAATTATTTTAAATTATTTTTAAATAAAATTAAATTATTTTAAAAAAAATTGAAATTATTTTTATATAAAATTGAATTATTTTAAAATTAAATTACATTAATTTTAAAATATTTTTAAATCAATTTAAATCATTTTAAATGAAATGAAATTATTTTTTTATTGATTTAAATTAATTTTAAATAAAATTAAATTATTTTTAAATGAAATTAAATTAATTTAAATTATTTTTAAAGTATTCTTAATTAAACTAAATTATTTTTAAATTAATTTAAATTATTTTTAAATTAATTTAAATCATTTATAAGTAAAATTAAATTTATTTTAAATTAATTTAAATTATTTTTAAATTTAATTAAATTATTTTTAAATTAATTTAAATTATTTTTAAATTAAATTATTTTTAATTTAAATTAAATTATTTTTAAATTAATTTAAATTATTTTTAAATTAATTTAAATTATTTTTAAATTAATTTCAATTATTTTTAAATTAATATAAATTATTTTTAAATAAAATTAAATTATTTGTAAATTAAATTAAATTATTTTTAAACTAAATTAAATTATTTTTAATTTAATTTAAATAATTTTTAAATTAAATTAAATAATTTTTAAATTAATTTAAATTATTTTTAAATAAAATTAAATTATTTTTAAATTAAATTAAAATATTTTTAAATTAAATTAAATTATTTTTAAATTAAATTAGATTATTTTTAATTTAATTTAAATTATTTTTAAATAAAATAAAATTATTTTTAAATAAAATTAAATTATTTTTAAATTAAATTAAATTATTTTTAAATAAAATTAAATTATTTTTAAATTAAATTAAAATATTTTTATATTAAATTAAATTATTTTAAAATTAAATTAAATTATTTTTAAATTAATTTAAATTATTTTTAAATTAATTTAAATTATTTTTAAATTAATTTAAATTATTTTTAAATAAAATTAAATTATTTTTAAATAAAATTAAATTATTTTTAAATTAAATTAAATTATTTTTAATTTAATTTAAATAATTTTTAAATTATATTAAATAATTTTTAAATTAAATTATTCTTAAATTAATTTAAATCATTTTTAAACAAAATAAAATTATTTTTAAATTAAATTATATTATTTTTAAATTAAATTAAATTATTTTTAAATAAAATAAAATAATTTTTAAATTAAATTAAATTATTTTTAAATTAATTTAAATTATTTTTAAATTAATTTAAATTATTTTTAAATTAATTTAAATTATTTTCAAATAAAATTAAATTTTTTTTAAATTAAATTAAATTATTTTTAAATTAAATTAAAATATTTTTAAATTAATTAAAATTATTTTTACATAAAATAAAATTATTTTTAAATTAAATTAAATTATTTTTAAATTAATTTAAATTATTTTGAAATTTAATTAAATTATTTTAAATTATTTTTAAATTAATTGAAATTAAATAAAATTATTTTTAAATTAATTTAAAATATTTTTAAATAAAATCAAATTATTTTTAAATTTAATTAAATTATTTTTAATTTAATTTATATAATTTTTAAATTAAATTAAATTATTTTTAAATTAAATTAAATTATTTTTAAATAAAATTAAATTATTTTTAAATTAATTTAAATTATTTTTAAATTTAAATAAATTGTTTTTAAATTAATTTAAATTATTTTTAAATAAAATTAAATTATTTTTAAATTAAATTAAATTATTTTTAAATTAAATTAAATTTTTTTTAAATTATTACAAATTATTTTTAAATAAAATTAAATTATTTTTATATTAAATTAAATTATTTTTAAATAAATTTAAATTATTTTTAAATAAAATTAAATTATTTTTAAATTAATTTAAATTATTTTTAATTTAAATTAAATTACTTTCAAATTATTTTTAAATTAAATTAAATTATTTTTAAATTAATTTAAAATATTTTTAAATTAATTTAAATTCTTTTTAAATAAAATTAAATTATTTTTGAATAAAATAAAATTATTTTTAAATTAGATTAATTTATTTTTATATAAAATTAAATTTTTTAAGTAAAATTAAATTATTTTTAAATTAAATTAAATTATTTTTAAATTAATTTAAATTATTTTTAAATTAATTTAAATTATTGTTTAATTAATTTAAATTATTTTTAAATTAAATAAAATTATTTTTAAATTAAATTAAATCATTTTCAAATTAAATTATGTCATTTTGAAATAAATTAAAATTATTTTTAAATAAATTTAAATTATTTTTGTATTAAATTAAATTATTTTTAAAATAATTTAAATTATTTTTAAATTAATTTAAATTATTTTTAAATAAAATTAAATTATTTTTAAATAAATTTAAATTATTTTTAAATTAAATTAAATTATTTTTAAATTGATTTATATTATTTTTAAATTAAATTAAATTATTTTTAAATTAAATTAAATTATTTTTAAATTAAATTATTTTATTTTTAAATTACTTAAAATTATTTTTACATAAAATAAAATTATTTTTAAATTAAATTAAATTATTTTTTAATTAATTTAAAATATTTTTAAATAAAATTAAATTATTTTTAAATTAATTTAAATTATTTTTAAATTTAATTAAATTATTTTTAAATTATTTTAAATTATTTTTAAATAAAATAAAATTATTTTTATATTAAATTAAATTATTTTTAAATTAATTTAAATTATTTTTAAATTAAATTAAAATATTTTTAAATTAAATCAAATTATTTTTAAATTAAATTATATTATTTTTAAATTAATTTAAATTATTTTTAAATAAAATAAAATAATTTTTAAATTAAATTAAATTATTTTAAAATTTATTTAAATTATTTTTAAATAAAATTAAATTATTTTTATATTAAATTAACTTATTTTTAAATAAAATTAAAATTTTTTTAAATAAAATTAAATTATTTTTAAATTAAAGTAAATTATTTTTAAATTAATTTAAATTATTTTTAAATTAATTTAAATTATTTTTAAATTAATTTAAATTATTTTTAAATTAATTTAAATTATTTTTAAATAGAATTAAATTATTTTTAAATTAAATTAAATTATTTTTGAATTAATTTAAATTATTTTTAAATTAATTTAAATTATTTTTAAATAGAATTAAATTATTTTTAAATTAAATTAAATTATTTTTAAATTAATTTAAATTATTTTTAAATTAAATTAAATTATTTTTAAATTAAATTAAATTATTTTTAAATAAAATTAAATTATTTTTAAATTAAATTAAATTATTTTTAAATTAATTTAAATTATTTTTAAATTGATTTAAATTATTTTTAAATTAAATTAAATTATTTTTAAATAAAATTAAATTATTTTTAAATAAAATTAAATTATTTTTAAATTAAATTAAATTATTTTTAAATTAATTTAAATTATTTTTAAATTAATTTAAATTATTTTTAAATTAATTTGAATTCTTTTTAAATAAAAGTAAATTATTTTTAAATAAAATTTATTTATTTTTAAATTAAATTAAATTATTTTTAAATTAATTTAAATTATTTTTAAATTAATTTTCAATTATTTTTAAATAAAATTAAATTATTTTTAAATTAATTTAAATTATTTTTAAATTTAATTAAATTATTTTTAAATAAAATTAAATTATTTTTAAATAAAATTAAATTATTTTTAAATTAAATTAAATTATTTTTAAATTATTTTTAAATTGATTTAAATTATTTTTAAATTAAATTAAATTATTTTTAAATTAATTAAAATTATTTTTACATAAAATAAATTTATTTTTAAATAAAATTAAATTATTTTTAAATTAAATTAAATTATTTTTAAATTAATTTAAATTATTTTTAAATTAAATTAAATTATTTTTAAATTAATTTAAATTATTTTTAAATTTAATTAAATTATTTTTAAATTATTTTAAATTATTTTTAAATAAAATCAAATTATTTTTAAATTGATTTATATTATTTTTAAATTAAATTAAATTATTTTTAAATTAAATTAAATTATTTTTAAATAAAATTAAATTATTTTTAAATAAAATTGAATTATTTTTAAATTAAATTAAATTATTTTTAAATTAATTTAAATTATTTTTAAATTAATTTAAATTATTTTTAAATTAATTTAAATTATTTTTAAATAAAAGTAAATTATTTTTAAATAAAATTAAATTATTTTTAAATTAAATTAAATTATTTTTAAATTAATTTAAATTATTTTTAAGTTAATTTTCAATTATTTTTAAATTAAATTAAATTATTTTTAAATTAATTTAAATTATTTTTAAATTAAATTAAATTATTTTTAAATAAAATAATATATTTTTAAATAAAATTCAATTATTTTTAAATTAAATTAAATTATTTTTAAATTAATTTAAATTATTTTTAAATTGATTTAAATTATTTTTAAATTAAATTAAATTATTTTTAAATAAAATAAAATTATTTTTAAATAAAATTAAATTATTTTTAAATTAAATTAAATTAATTTTAAATTAATTTAAATTATTTTTAAATTAAATTAAATTATTTTTAAATTAATTTTAATTATTTTTAAATAAAATAAAATTATTTTTAAATTAAATTAAATTATTTTTAATTTAATATAAATTATTTTTAAATAAAATTAAAAATTAAATTAAATTATTTTTAAATAAAATAAAATTATTTTTAAATTAAATTCAATTATTTTTAATTTAATTTAAATAATTTTTAAATTATATTAAATAATTTTTAAATTAAATTAAATTATTCTTAAATTAATTTAAATCATTTTTAAATAAAATAAAATTATTTTTAAATTAAATTAAATTATTTTTAAATAAAATTAAATTATTTTTATATTAAATTAAATTATTTTAAATAAAATTAAATTATTTTTAAATAAAATTAAATTATTTTAAAATTAATTTAAATTATTTTTATATTAAATTAAATTATTTTTAAATAATATTAAATTATTTTTAAATAAAATTAAATTATTTTAAAATTAATTTAAATTATTTTTATATTAAATTAAATTATTTTTAAATAAAATTAAATTATTTTTAAATAAAAATAAATTATTTTAAAATTAATTTAAAATATTTTAAAATTAATTTAAATTATTTTTAAATTAAATTAAATTATTTTTAAATTTAATTAAATTATTTTTAAATTAATTTAAATTATTTTTAAATTAATTTAAATTATTTTTAAATAAAATAAAATAATTTTTAAATTTAATTAAATTATTTTTAAAAAAAATTAAATTATTTTTAATTTAATTGAAATAGTTTTTAAATTATATTAAATAATTTTTAAATTAAATTAAATTAAATTATTCTTAAATTAATTTTAATTATTTTGAAATAAAATTAAATTATTTTTCAATTAAATTAAATTATTTTTAAATTAATTTAAATTATTTTTAAATTAAATTAAAATATTTTTAAATTAAATTAAATTATTTTTAAATTAAATTAAATTATTTTTAAATAAAATAAAATAATTTTTAAATTAAATTCAATTGTTTTTAATTTAATTTAAATAATTTTTAAATTATATAAAATAATTTTTAAATTAAATTAAATTTTTCTTAAATTAATTTAAATCATTTTTAAATAAATAAAAATTATTTTTAAATTAAATTAAATTATTTTTGAATTAATTTAAATTATTTTTAAATTAAATTAAAATATTTTTAAATTAAATTAAATTATTTTTAAATTCAATTAAATTTTTTTTACATAAAATAAAATTATTTTTAAATTGAATTAAATTATTTTTAAATTAATTAAAAATATTTTTTAAATAAAATTAAATTAAATTATTTTTAAATTTAATAAAATTATTTTTAAATTAATTTAAATTATTTTTAAATTAAATTAAATTATTTTAAATTAATTTAAATTATTTTTAAATTAAATTAATTTATTTTTAAATAAAATTAAACTATTTTTAAATTAAATTAAATTATTTTTAAATTAAATTAAATTATTTTTAAATTAAATTAAATTATTTTTAAATTAAATTAAATTATTTTTAAATTAAATTAAATTATTTTTAAATTAATTTAAATTATTTTTAAATAGAATTAAATTATTTTTAAATTAAATTAAATTATTTTTAAATAAAATTAAATTATTTTTGAATTAAATTAAACTATTTTTAAATTAATTAAAATTATTTTTAAATTAATTTAAATTAAATTAAATTATTTTTAAATTAATTTAAATTATTTTTAAATAAAATTAAATTATTTTTAAATTAAATTAAATTATTTTTAAATAAAATTAAATTATTTTTAAATAAAATTAAATTATTTTTAAATTAAATTATATTATTTTTAAATTAATTTAAATTATTTTTAAATAAAATTAAACTATTTTTAAATTAATTTAAATTATTTTTAAATTAATTTAAATTATTTTTAAAGAGAATTAAATTATTTTTAAATTAAATTAAATTATTTTAAAATTAATTTAAATTATTTTTAAATTAAATTAAATTATTTTTAAAATAATTCAACTTATTTTTAAATTAATTTAAATTATTTTTAAATTAAATTAAATTATTTTTAAATTAAATTATTTTTAAATAAATTTAAATTATTTTTGAATAAAATTAAATTATTTTTAAATCAATTTATATTATTTTTAAATAAAATAAAATTATTTTTAAATTAATTTAAATTATTTTTTAATTAATTTAAATTATTTTAAAATAAAATTAGATTATTTTTAAATTGATTTAAATTATTTTCACAATAATTTAAATTATTTTTAAATAAAATTAAATTAATTTAAATTATTTTTAATTTATTTTTAAATAAAATTAAATTATTTTTAATCTTATTTAAATTTTTTTAAATTAATTTAAATTATTTTTAAATAAAATTAAATTATTTTTAAATTTAAATATTTTTTAATTATTTTAAATTATTTTTAAATAAAATTAAATTATTTTAAAAAAAATTGAAATTATTCTTATATAAAATTGAATTATTTTAAAATTAAATTACATTAATTTAAAATATTTTTAAATCATTTTAAATGAAATCAAATTATTTTTTTATTGATTTAAATTAATTTTAAATAAAATTAAATTAAATTAAATTATTTTTAAATTAATTTAAATTATTTTTAAATTGATTTAAATTATTTTTAAATTAAATTAAATTATTTTTAAATTAATTAAAATTATTTTTACATAAAATGAAATTATTTTTAAATAAAATTAAATTATTTTTAAATTAAATTAAATTATTTTTAAATTAATTTAAATTATTTTTAAATTAAATTAAATTATTTTTAAATTAATTTAAATTATTTTTAAATTTAATTAAATTATTTTTAAATTATTTTAAATTATTTTTAAATAAAATCAAATTATTTTTAAATTGATTTATATTATTTTTAAATTAAATTAAATTATTTTTAAATTAAATTAAATTATTTTTAAATAAAATTAAATTATTTTTAAATAAAATTAAATTATTTTTAAATTAAATTAAATTATTTTTAAATTAATTTAAATTATTTTTAAATTAATTTAAATTATTTTTAAATTAATTTAAATTATTTTTAAATAAAAGTAAACTATTTTTAAATAAAATTAAATTATTTTTAAATTAAATTAAATTATTTTTAAATTAATTTAAATTATTTTTAAATTAATTTTCAATTATTTTTAAATTAAATTAAATTATTTTGAAATTAATTTAAATTATTTTTAAATTAAATTAAATTATTTTTAAATAAAATAAATTATTTTTAAATAAAATTCAATTATTTTTAAATTAAATTAAATTATTTTTAAATTAATTTAAATTATTTTTAAATTGATTTAAATTATTTTTAAATTAAATTAAATTATTTTTAAATAAAATAAAATTATTTTTAAATAAAATTAAATTATTTTTAAATTAAATTAAATTATTTTTAAATTAATTTAAATCATTTTTAAATAAAATAAAATTATTTTTAAATTAAATTAAATTATTTTTAAATAAAATTAAATTATTTTTATATTAAATTAAATTATTTTAAATAAAATTAAATTATTTTTAAATAAAATTAAATTATTTTAAAATTAATTTAAATTATTTTTATATTAAATTAAATTATTTTTAAATAAAATTAAATTATTTTTAAATAAAATTAAATTATTTTAAAATTAATTTAAATTATTTTTATATTAAATTAAATTATTTTTAAATAAAATTAAATTATTTTTAAATAAAAATAAATTATTTTAAAATTAATTTAAATTATTTTAAAATTAATTTAAATTATTTTTAAATTAAATTAAATTATTTTTAAATTTAATTAAATTATTTTTAAATTAATTTAAATTATTTTTAAATTAATTTAAATTATTTTTAAATAAAATAAAATAATTTTTAAATTTAATTAAATTATTTTTAAATTAAATTAAATTATTTTTAATTTAATTGAAATAGTTTTTAAATTATATTAAATAATTTTTAAATTAAATTAAATTAAATTATTCTTAAATTAATTTTAATTATTTTGAAATAAAATTAAATTATTTTTCAATTAAATTAAATTATTTTTAAATTAATTTAAATTATTTTTAAATTAAATTAAAATATTTTTAAATTAAATTAAATTATTTTTAAATTAAATTAAATTATTTTTAAATAAAATAAAATAATTTTTAAATTAAATTCAATTGTTTTTAATTTAATTTAAATAATTTTTAAATTATATAAAATAATTTTTAAATTAAATTAAATTTTTCTTAAATTAATTTAAATCATTTTTAAATAAATAAAAATTATTTTTAAATTAAATTAAATTATTTTTGAATTAATTTAAATTATTTTTAAATTAAATTAAAATATTTTTAAATTAAATTAAATTATTTTTAAATTCAATTAAATTTTTTTTACATAAAATAAAATTATTTTTAAATTAAATTAAATTATTTTTAAATTAATTTAAAATATTTTTTAAATAAAATTAAATTAAATTATTTTTAAATTTAATAAAATTATTTTTAAATTAATTTAAATTATTTTTAAATTAAATTAAATTATTTTAAATTAATTTAAATTATTTTTAAATTAAATTAATTTATTTTTAAATAAAATTAAACTATTTTTAAATTAAATTAAATTATTTTTAAATTAAATTAAATTATTTTTAAATTAAATTAAATTATTTTTAAATAGAATTAAATTATTTTTAAATTAAATTAAATTATTTTTAAATAAAATTAAATTATTTTTAAATTAAATTAAACTATTTTTAAATTAATTAAAATTATTTTTAAATTAATTTAAATTATTTTTAAATTAAATTAAATTATTTTTAAATTAATTTAAATTATTTTTAAATAAAATTAAATTATTTTTAAATTAAATTAAATTATTTTTAAATAAAATTAAATTATTTTTAAATAAAATTAAATTATTTTTAAATTAAATTATATTATTTTTAAATTAATTCAAATTATTTTTAAATAAAATTAAACTATTTTTAAATTAATTTAAATTATTTTTAAATTATTTTAAATTATTTTTAAAGAGAATTAAATTATTTTTAAATTAAATTAAATTATTTTAAAATTAATTTAAATTATTTTTAAATTAAATTAAATTATTTTTAAAATAATTCAACTTATTTTTAAATTAATTTAATTTATTTTTAAATTAAATTAAATTATTTTTAAATTAAAGTATTTTTAAATAAATTTAAATTATTTTTGAATAAAATTAAATTATTTTTAAATCAATTTATATTATTTTTAAATAAAATAAAATTATTTTTAAATTAATTTAAATTATTTTTTAATTAATTTAAATTATTTTAAAATAAAATTAGATTATTTTTAAATTGATTTAAATTATTTTTACATTAATTTAAATTATTTTTAAATAAAATTAAATTAATTTAAATTATTTTTAATTTATTTTTAAATAAAATTAAATTATTTTTAAATTTATTTAAATTTTTTTAAATTAATTTAAATTATTTTTAAATAAAATTAAATTATTTTTAAATTTAAATATTTTTTAATTATTTTAAATTATTTTTAAATAAAATTAAATTATTTTAAAAAAAATTGAAATTATTTTTATATAAAATTGAATTATTTTAAAATTAAATTACATTAATTTAAAATATTTTTAAATCAATTTAAATCATTTTAAATGAAATCAAATTATTTTTTTATTGATTTAAATTAATTTTAAATAAAATTAAATTATTTTTAAATGAAATTAAATTAATTTAAATTATTTTTAAAGTATTCTTAATTAAACTAAATTATTTTTAAATTAATTTAAATTATTTTTAAATTAATTTAAATCATTTATAAGTAAAATTAAATTTATTTTAAATTAATTTAAATTATTTTTAAATTTAATTAAATTATTTTTAAATTAATTTAAATTATTTTTAAATTAAATTATTTTTAATTTAAATTAAATTATTTTTAAATTAATTTAAATTATTTTTAAATTAATTTAAATTATTTTTAAATTAATTTCAATTATTTTTAAATTAATATAAATTATTTTTAAATAAAATTAAATTATTTGTAAATTAAATTAAATTATTTTTAAACTAAATTAAATTATTTTTAATTTAATTTAAATAATTTTTAAATTAAATTAAATAATTTTTAAATTAATTTAAATTATTTTTAAATAAAATTAAATTATTTTTAAATTAAATTAAAATATTTTTAAATTAAATTAAATTATTTTTAAATTAAATTAGATTATTTTTAATTTAATTTAAATTATTTTTAAATAAAATAAAATTATTTTTAAATAAAATTAAATTATTTTTAAATTAAATTAAATTATTTTTAAATAAAATTAAATTATTTTTAAATTAAATTAAAATATTTTTATATTAAATTAAATTATTTTAAAATTAAATTAAATTATTTTTAAATTAATTTAAATTATTTTTAAATTAATTTAAATTATTTTTAAATTAATTTAAATTATTTTTAAATAAAATTAAATTATTTTTAAATAAAATAAAATTATTTTTAAATTAAATTAAATTATTTTTAATTTAATTTAAATAATTTTTAAATTATATTAAATAATTTTTAAATTAAATTATTCTTAAATTAATTTAAATCATTTTTAAACAAAATAAAATTATTTTTAAATTAAATTAAATTATTTTTAAATTAATTTAAATTATTTTTAAATTAAATTAAAATATTTTTAAATTAATTTAAATTATTTTTAAATTAAATTAAATTTTTTTTACATAAAATAAAATTATTTTTAAATTAAATTAAATTATTTTTAAATTAATTTAAAGTATTTTTAAATAAAATTAAATTATTTTTAAAATATTTTAAATTTTTTTTAAATTTAATTAAATTATTTTTAAATTATTTTAAATTATTTTTAAATAAAATAAAATTATTTTTAAATTAAATTAAATTATTTTTAAATTAATTTAATGTATTTTTAAATTAAATTAAAATATTTTTAAATTAAATCAATTTAATTTATAAATTAAATTAAATTATTTTTAAATTAATTTAAATTATTTTTAAATTAATTTAAATTATTTTTAAATAAAATAAAATTATTTTTAAATAAAATAAAATTATTTTTAAATTAAATTAATTTATTTTTAAATAAAATTAAATTATTATTAAATTAAATTATTTTTAAATTAAATTAAATTAAATTAAATTATTTTTAAATTAATTTAAATTATTTTTAAATTAATTTAAATTATTTTTAAATAAAATTAAATTATTTTTAAATTTAATTAAATTATTTTTAAATTAATTTAAATTATTTTTAAATTAATTTAAATTATTTTTAAGTTAATTTAAATTATTTTTAAAATGAATTACATTATTTTTAAATTAAATTAATTTATTTTTAAATAAAATTAAATTATTTTTAAATTAAATTAAATTATTTTTAAATAAAATTAAATTATTTTTAAATTAAATTAAATTATTTCTAAATTAAATTAAATTATTTTTAAATTAATTTAAATTATTTTTAAATTAAATTAAATTATTTTTAAATTAATTTAAATTATTTTTAAATAAAATAAAATAATTTTTAAATTAAATTAAATTATTTTTAAATAAAATAAAATAATTTTTAAATTAAATTAAATTATTTTTAAATTAATTTAAATTATTTTTAAATTAATTTAAATTATTTTTAAATTAATTTAAATTATTTTCAAATAAAATTAAATTTTTTTTAAATTAAATTAAATTATTTTTAAATTAAATTAAAATATTTTTAAATTAATTAAAATTATTTTTACATAAAATAAAATTATTTTTAAATTAAATTAAATTATTTTTAAATTAATTTAAATTATTTTGAAATTTAATTAAATTATTTTAAATTATTTTTAAATTAATTGAAATTAAATTAAATTATTTTTAAATTAATTTAAAATATTTTTAAATAAAATAAAATTATTTTTAAATTTAATTAAATTATTTTTAATTTAATTTATATAATTTTTAAATTAAATTAAATTATTTTTAAATTAAATTAAATTATTTTTAAATAAAATTAAATTATTTTTAAATTAATTTAAATTATTTTTAAATTAATTTAAATTATTTTTAAGTTAATTTAAATTATTTTTAAAATGAATTACATTATTTTTAAATTAAATTAATTTATTTTTAAATAAAATTAAATTATTTTTAAATTAAATTAAATTATTTTTAAATTAAATTAAATTATTTTTAAATTAAATTAAATTATTTTTAAATTAATTTAAATTATTTTTAAATAAAATAAAATAATTTTTAAATTAAATTAAATTATTTTTAAATAAAATAAAATAATTTTTAAATTAAATTAAATTATTTTTAAATTAATTTAAATTATTTTTAAATTAATTTAAATTATTTTTAAATTAATTTAAATTATTTTCAAATAAAATTAAATTTTTTTTAAATTAAATTAAATTATTTTTAAATTAAATTAAAATATTTTTAAATCAATTAAAATTATTTTTACATAAAATAAAATTATTTTTAAATTAAATTAAATTATTTTTAAATTAATTTAAATTATTTTGAAATTTAATTAAATTATTTTAAATTATTTTTAAATTAATTGAAATTAAATTAAATTATTTTTAAATTAATTTAAAATATTTTTAAATAAAATAAAATTATTTTTAAATTTAATTAAATTATTTTTAATTTAATTTATATAATTTTTAAATTAATTTAAATTATTTTTAAATTAAATTAAATTATTTTTAAATAAAATTAAATTATTTTTAAATTAATTTAAATTATTTTTAAAATTAAATAAATTGTTTTTAAATTAATTTAAATTATTTTTAAATAAAATTAAATTATTTTTAAATTAAATTAAATTATTTTTAAATTAAATTAAATTTTTTTTAAATTATTACAAATTATTTTTAAATAAAATTAAATTATTTTTATATTAAATTAAATTATTTTTAAATAAATTTAAATTATTTTTAAATAAAATTAAATTATTTTTAAATTAATTTAAATTATTTTTAATTTAAATTAAATTACTTTCAAATTATTTTTAAATTAAATTAAATTATTTTTAAATTAATTTAAAATATTTTTAAATTAATTTAAATTCTTTTTAAATAAAATTAAATTATTTTTGAATAAAATAAAATTATTTTTAAATTAGATTAATTTATTTTTATATAAAATTAAATTTTTTAAGTGAAATTAAATTATTTTTAAATTAAATTAAATTATTTTTAAATTAATTTAAATAATTTTTAAATTAATTTAAATTATTGTTTAATTAATTTAAATTATTTTTAAATTAAATAAAATCATTTTTAAATTAAATTAAATCATTTTCAAATTAAATTATGTCATTTTGAAATAAATTAAAATTATTTTTAAATAAATTAAAATTATTTTTGTATTAAATTAAATTATTTTTAAAATAATTTAAATTATTTTTAAATTAATTTAAATTATTTTTAAATAAAATTAAATTATTTTTAAATAAATTTAAATTATTTTTAAATTAAATTAAATTATTTTTAAATTGATTTATATTATTTTTAAATTAAATTAAATTATTTTTAAATTAAATTATTTTATTTTTAAATTACTTAAAATTATTTTTACATAAAATAAAATTATTTTTAAATTAAATTAAATTATTTTTTAATTAATTTAAAATATTTTTATATAAAATTAAATTATTTTTAAATTAATTTAAATTATTTTTAAATTTAATTAAATTATTTTTAAATTATTTTAAATTATTTTTAAATAAAATTAAATTATTTTTATATTAAATTAAATTATTTTTAAATTAATTTAAATTATTTTTAAATTAAATTAAAATATTTTTAAATTAAATCAAATTATTTTTAAATTAAATTATATTATTTTTAAATTAATTTAAATTATTTTTAAATAAAATAAAATAATTTTTAAATTAAATTAAATTATTTTTAAATTTATTTAAATTATTTTTAAATAAAATTAAATTATTTTTATATTAAATTAACTTATTTTTAAATAAAATTAAAATTTTTTTAAATAAAATTAAATTATTTTTAAATTAAAGTAAATTATTTTTAAATTAATTTAAATTATTTTTAAATTAATTTAAATTATTTTTAAATTAATTTAAATTATTTTTAAATTAATTTAAATTATTTTTAAATAGAATTAAATTATTTTTAAATTAAATTAAATTATTTTTGAATTAATTTAAATTATTTTTAAATTAATTTAAATTATTTTTAAATAGAATTAAATTATTTTTAAATTAAATTAAATTATTTTTAAATTAATTTAAATTATTTTTAAATTAAATTAAATTATTTTTAAATAAAATTAAATTATTTTTAAATAAAATTAAATTATTTTTAAATTAAATTAAATTATTTTTAAATTAATTTAAATTATTTTTAAATTGATTTAAATTATTTTTAAATTAAATTAAATTATTTTTAAATAAAATTAAATTATTTTTAAATAAAATTAAATTATTTTTAAATTAAATTAAATTATTTTTAAATTAATTTAAATTATTTTTAAATTAATTTAAATTATTTTTAAATTAATTTGAATTATTTTTAAATAAAAGTAAATTATTTTTAAATAAAATTTATTTATTTTTAAATTAAATTAAATTATTTTTAAATTAATTTAAATTATTTTTAAATTAATTTTCAATTATTTTTAAATAAAATTAAATTATTTTTAAATTAATTTAAATTATTTTTAAATTTAATTAAATTATTTTTAAATAAAATTAAATTATTTTTAAATAAAATTAAATTATTTTTAAATTAAATTAAATTATTTTTAAATTATTTTTAAATTGATTTAAATTATTTTTAAATTAAATTAAATTATTTTTAAATTAATTAAAATTATTTTTACATAAAATAAAATTATTTTTAAATAAAATTAAATTATTTTTAAATTAAATTAAATTATTTTTAAATTAATTTAAATTATTTTTAAATTAAATTAAATTATTTTTAAATTAATTTAAATTATTTTTAAATTTAATTAAATTATTTTTAAATTATTTTAAATTATTTTTAAATAAAATCAAATTATTTTTAAATTGATTTATATTATTTTTAAATTAAATTAAATTATTTTTAAATTAAATTAAATTATTTTTAAATAAAATTAAATTATTTTTAAATAAAATTGAATTATTTTTAAATTAAATTAAATTATTTTTAAATTAATTTAAATTATTTTTAAATTAATTTAAATTATTTTTAAATTAATTTAAATTATTTTTAAATAAAAGTAAATTATTTTTAAATAAAATTAAATTATTTTTAAATTAAATTAAATTATTTTTAAATTAATTTAAATTATTTTTAAATTAATTTTCAATTATTTTTAAATTAAATTAAATTATTTTTAAATTAATTTAAATTATTTTTAAATTAAATTAAATTATTTTTAAATAAAATAAAATATTTTTAAATAAAATTCAATTATTTTTAAATTAAATTAAATTATTTTTAAATTAATTTAAATTATTTTTAAATTGATTTAAATTATTTTTAAATTAAATTAAATTATTTTTAAATAAAATAAAATTATTTTTAAATAAAATTAAATTATTTTTAAATTAAATTAAATTATTTTTAAATTAATTTAAATTATTTTTAAATTAATTTAAATTGTTTTTAAATTAATTTAAATTATTTTTAAATAAATTTAAGATATTTTTAAATAAAAGTAAATTATTTTTAATTAAAATTAAATTTTTTTTATATTAAATTATATTATTTTTAAATTAATTAAAATTATTTTTACATAAAATAAAATTATTTTTTAATAAAATTAAATTATTTTTAAATTAAATTTTATTATTTTTAAATTAATTTAAAATATTTTTAAATTAAATTAAATCATTTTTAAATTAAGTTAAATTATTTTTAAATTTAATTAAATTATTTTAAAATTATTTTAAATTATTTTTAAATAAAATCAAATTATTTTTAAATTGATTTATATTATTTTTAAATTAAATTAAATTATTTTTAAATTAAATTAAATTATTTTTAAATTTAATTCAAATAATTTAAATAATTTTCAAATTAATTTAAATTATTTTTAAAAGGTTAAATTATTAAAAAAAAAAAAAATTATTTTTAAATTAATTTAAATTTATTTTAAATTAATTTAAATTATTTTTAAATAAAATTAAATTATGTTTAAATTAATTTAAATTATCTTTAAATTTAATTAAACTATTCTTAAAATAATTTAAATTATTGTTAAATAAAATGAAATTATTTTTAAATTAAATTAAATTATTTTTAAATTAAATTATATTATTTTTAAATTAATTGAAATTATTTTTACATAAAATAAAATTATTTTTAAATTAAATTAAATTATTTTTAAATTAATTTAAAATATTTTTAAATAAAATTAAATTATTTTTAAATTAATTTAAATTATTTTTAAATTTAATTAAATTATTTTAAATTATTTTTAAATAAAATAAAATTATATTTAAATTAAATTAAATTATTTTTAAATTAATTTAAATTATTTTTAAATTAAATTAAAATATTTTTAAATTAAATCAAATTATTTTTAAATTAAATTAAATTATTTTTAAATTAATTTAAATTATTTTTAAATAAAATAAAATTATTTTTAAATTAAATTAAATTATTTTTAAATTAATATAAATTATTTTTAAATAAAATTAAATTATTTTTATATTAAATTAACTTATTTTCAAATAAAATTAAATTATTTTTAAATAAAATTAAATTATTTTTAAATTAAATTAAATTATTTTTAAATTAATTTAAATAATTTTTAAATTAATTTAAATTATTTTTAAATAGAATTAAATTATTTTTAAATTAAATTAAATTATTTTTAAATTAATTTAAATTATTTTTGAATTAATTTAAATTATTTTTAAAAAAATTTAAAATATTTTTAAATAGAATTAAATTATTTTTAAATTAAATAAATTATTTTTAAATTAATTTGAATTATTTTTAAATTAAATTAAATTATTTTTAAATAAAATTAAATTATTTTTAAATAAAATTAAATTATTTTTAAATTAAATTAAATTATTTTTAAATTAAATTAAATTATTTTTAAATACAATTAAATTATTTTTAAATAAAATTAAATTATTTTTAAATTAAATTAAATTATTTTTACATTAATTTAAATTATTTTTAAATTAATTTAAATTATTTTTAAATTAATTTAAATTATTTTTAAATTAATTTAAATTATTTTTAAATTAATTTAAATTATTTTTAAATAAAAGTAAGTTATTTTTAAATAAAATTAAATTATTTTTAAATTAAATTAAATTATTTTTAAATTAATTTAAATAATTTTTAAATTAATTTAAATTATTTTTAAATTAATTTAAATTATTTTTAAATAAAATAAAATTATTTTTAAATTAAAATTATTTTTAAATTAATTTAAATTATTTTTAAATAAAATAAAATTATTTTTGTATTAAAATAACTTATTTTTAAATAAAATTAAATTATTTTTAAATAAAATTAAATTATTTTTATAATAATTTAAATTGTTTTTAAATTAAATTAAATTACTATTAAATTATTTTTAAATTTAATTAAATTATTTTTAAATTAATTTAAATTATTTTTAAATATAATTAAATTATTCTTAAATTAAATTAAATTATTTTTAAAATAATTTAAATTATTTTTAAATTAATTTAAATTATTTTTAAATTAATTTAAATTATTTTTAAATAAAATTAAAATATTTTTAAATAAAATAAAATTATTTTTAAATTAAATTAATTTATTTTTAAATAAAATTAAATTATTTTTAAATAAAATTAAATTATTTTTAAATTAAATTAAATTGTTTTTAAATTAATTTAAATTATTTTTGAATTAATTTAAATTATTTTTAAATTAATTTAAATTATTTTTAAATAAAATTAATTTATTTTTTAATTAATTTAAATTATTTTTAAATAAAATTAAAATATTTTTAAATAAAATTAAATTATTTTTAAATTATTTTTAAATTATTTCTAAATTAATTTAAATTATTTTTAAATTAATTTAAATTATTTTTAAATAAAATTAAATTATTTTTAAATAAAATTAAATTATTTTTAAATTAAATTTATTTATTTTTAAATAAAATTTAATTATTTTAAAATTAAATTAAATTATTTTTAAATAAAATTAAATTATTTTTAAATAAAATTAAATTATTTTTAAAATTAAATTAAATTATTTTTAAATTAAATTAATTTATTTTTAAATAAAATTAAATTATTTTTAAATTAAATTAAATTATTTTTAAATTAAATTAAATTATTTTTAAATTAAATTAAATTATTTTTACATAAAATAAAATTATTTTTAAATTAAATTAAATTATTTTTAAATTAATTTAAAATATTTTTACATAAAATTAAATTAATTTTAAATTAGTTTAAATTATTTTTAAATTTATTTAAATTATTTTTAAATTATTTTAAATTATTTTTAAATTAAATTAAATTATTTTTAAATTAATTGAAAGTAAATTAAATTATTTTTAAATTAATTTAAATTATTTTTAAATAAAATAAAATTATTTTTAAATTAAATTTAATTATTTTTAAATTAAATTGAATTATGTTTGATTTAATTTATATAATTTTTAAATTAAATTAAATTATTTTTAAATTAAATTAAATTATTTTTAAATTAATTTAAATTATTTTTAAATTTAATTAAATTGTTTTTAAATTAATTTAAATTATTTTTAAATAAAACTAAATTATTTTTAAATTAAATTAAATTATTTTTAAATTAATTTAAATTATTTTTAAATTAAATTAAATTATCTTTAATTTAAATTAAATTATTTTTAAATTAATTTAAATTATTTTTAAATTAATTTAAATTAATTTTAAATAAATTAAAATTATTTTTAAATAAAATAAAATTATTTTTAAATTAAATTAATTTATTTTTAAATAAAATAAAATTATTTTTAAATTAAATTAAATTATTTTATATAAAATTAAATTATTTTTAAATTAAATTAAATTATTTTTAAATTAAATTAAATTATTTTTAAATTAATTTAAATTATTTTTGAATTAATTTAAATTATGTTTAAATTAATTTTAATTATTTTTAAATAGAATTAAATTATTTTTAAATTAAATTAAATTATTTTTAAATTAATTTAAATTATTTTTTAATTAATTTAAATTATTTTTAAATAAATTTAAATTATTTTTAAATAGAAATAAATTATTTTTAAATTAAATTAAATTATTTTTAAATTAATTTAAATTATTTTTAAATTAATTTAAATTATTTTTAAATTAATTTAAATTATTCTTAAATAAAATTAAATTATTTTTTAATAAAATTAAATTATTTTTAAATTAAATTTAATTATTTTTAAATTAATTTATATTATTTTTAAATTAATTTAAATTATTTTTAAATTAATTTCAAATTATTTTTAAATAAAATTAAATTATTTTTTAATAAAATTAAATTATTTTTAAATAAAATTAAATTATTTTTAAATTAAATTAAAATATTTTTAATTAAAATTAAGTTATTTTTAAATAAAATTAAATTATTTTAAAATTAAATTAAATTATTTTTAAATTAAATTTAATTATTTTTAAATTAAATTAAATTATTTTTAAATTAAAATAAATTATTTTTAAATTAATTAAAATTATTTTTACATAAAATAAAATTATTTTTAAATTAAATTAAATTATTTTTAAATTAATTTAAAATATTTTTAAATAAAATTAAATTATTTTTAAATTAATTTAAATTATTTTTAAATTAAATTAAATTATTTTTAAATTATTTTAAATTATTTTTAAATTAAATTAAATTATGTTTAAATTAATTGAAATTAAATTAAATTATTTTTAAATTAATTTAAATTATTTTTAAATAAAATAAAATTATTTTTAAATTAAATTAAATTATTTTTAAATTAAATTAAATTATTTTTAAATTAAATTAAATTATTTTTAATTTTATTTATATAATTTTTAAATTAAATTATTTTTAAATAAAATTAAATTCTTTTTAAATTAATTTAAATTATTTTTAAATTTAATTAAATTGTTTTCAAATTAATTTAAATTATTTTTAAATAAAATTAAATTATTTTTAAATTAAATTAAATTATTTTTAAATTAATTTAAATTATTTTTAAATTAATTTAAATTATTTTTAAATTAATTTAAATTATTTTTAAATAAAATAAAATTATTTTTAAATTAAATTATTTTTAAGTTAATTTAAATTATTTTTGTATTAAATTAAATTACTTATAAATTAATTTAATTTATTTTTAAATAAAATTTAATTATTTTTAAATTAATTTAAATTGTTTTTAAATTAAATTAATTTATTTTTAAATTAAATTAAATTATTTTTAAATTAATTTAAATTTTTTTTAAATTATTTTTAAATAAAATTAAATTATTTTTAAATTAATTTAAATTATCTTTAAATAAAATTTAATTATTTTTAAATTAAATTGAATTATTTTTAAATTAATTTAAATTATTTTTAAATTAAATTAAATTATTTTTAAATTAATTTAATTTATTTTTAAATGAAATTAAATTATTTTTAAATTAAATTAAATTGTTTTTAAATTAATTTAAATTATTTTTAAATTAAATTAAAATATTTTTAACTTAAATTAAATTATTTTTAAAATAATTTAAATTATTTTTTAATTAAATTAAATTATTTTTAAATTAAATTGAATTATTTTTAAATTAATTTAAATTATTTTTAAATTAAATTAAATTATTTTTAAATTAATTTAATTTATTTTTAAATGAAATTAAATTATTTTTAAATTAAATTAAATTGTTTTTAAATTAATTTAAATTATTTTTAAATTAATTTAAATTATTTTTAAATTATTTTTAAATCAAATTAAATTATTTTTAAATTAATTTAAATTGTTTTTAAATTAAATTAATTTATTTTTAAATTAAATTAAATTATTTTTAAATTAATTTAAATTTTTTTTAAATTATTTTTAAATAAAATTAAATTATTTTTAAATTATATTAATTTTTTTTTAAATTAATTTAACTTATTTTTAAATTAATTTAAATTATTTTCAAAGTATATTGAATTATTTTTAAATAAAATTGAACTATTTTTAAATTTAATTAAATTATTTTTAAATTAATTTAAAATATTTTTTAATAAAATTTAATTATTTTTAATTTAAATTAAACTATTTTCAAATTAAATTAAATTATTTGTAAATTAATTTAAATTATTATTAAAGTAAATTAAATTATTTTTAAATTAAATTATATTATTTTTAAATTGATTTAAATTATTTTTAAATTGAATTAAATTATTTTTAAATAAAATAAAATTATTTTTAAATAAAATTAAATTATTTTTAAATTAAATTAAATTATATTTAAAATAAATTAAATTATTTTTAAATTAATTTAAATTATTTTTAAATTGATTTAAATTATTTTTAAATTAAATTAAATTATTTTTAAATAAAATTAAATTATTTTTAAATAAAATAAAATTATTTTTAAATTAAATTAAATTATTTTTAAATTAATTTCAATTATTTTTAAATTAATTAAATTATTTTTAAATTAAATTATTTTTAAATAAAATAAAATTATTTTTAAATAAAATTAAATTATTTTTAAATTATTTTAAAATTATTTTTAAAAATAATTTAAATTATTTTTAAATAAAATTAAATTATTTTTAAATAAAATTAAATTATTTTTAAATTAAATTTATTTATTTTTAAATAAAATTAAATTATTTTTAAATAAAATTAAATTATTTTTAAATTAAATTAAATTATTTTTAAATTAAATTAATTTATTTTTAAATAAAATTTAATTACTTTTAAATTAAATTAAATTATTTTTAAATTATTTTTACATTATTTTTAAATTAATTAAAATTATTTTTAATTTAAATAAAATTATTTTTATATTAAATTTAATTATTTTTAAATTAAATTAAATTATTTTTAAATTAATTGAAAGTAAATTAAATTATTTTTAAATTAATTTAAATTATTTTTAATTAAAATAAAATTATTTTTATATTAGATTTAATTATTTTTAAATTAAATTAAATTATGTTTAATTTAATTTATATAACTTTTAAATTAAATTAAATTATTTTTAAATTAAATTAAATTATTTTTAAATAAAATTAAATTATTTTTAAATTAATTTATTTTTAAAATATTTTTACATTAAATTAAATTATTTTTAAATTAGTTTAAATTATTTTTAAATTTAATTAAATTATTTTTAAATTAATTGAAAGAAAATTAAATTATTTTTAAATTAATTTAAATTATTTTTAATTAAAATAAAATTATTTTTATATTAAATTTAATTATTTTTAAATTAAATTAAATTATGTTTAATTTAATTTATATAATTTTTAAATTAAATTAAATTATTTTTAAATTAAATTAAATTATTTTTAAATAAAATTAAATTATTTTTAAATTAATTTAAATTAATTTTAAATTTAATTAAATTGTTTTTAAATTAATTTAAATTATTTTTAAATAAAATAAAATTATTTTTGAATTAAATTAAATTATTTTTAAATTAATTCAAATTATTTTTAAATAAAATTAAATTATCTTTAATTTAAATTAAATTATTTTTAAATAAATTTAAATTATTTTTAAATTAATTTAAATTAATTTTAAATAAAATAAAATTATTTTTAAATAAAATAAAATTATTTTTAAATTAAATTAATTTATTTTTAAATAAAATTAAATTATTTTTAAATTAAATTAAATTATTTTATATAAAATTAAATTATTTTTAAATAAAATAAAATTATTTTTAAATTAAATTAAATTATTTTTAAATTAATTTAAATTATTTTTGCATTTATTTAAATTATTTTTAAATTAATTTTAATTATTTTTAAATAGAATTAAATTATTTTTAAATTAAATTAAATTATTTTTAAATTAATTTAAATTATTTTTAAATTAATTTAAATTATTTTTAAATTAATTTAAATTATTCTTAAATAAAATTAAATTATTTTTAAATAAAATTAAATTATTTTTAAATTAAATTAAATTAATTTATATTATTTTTAAATTAATTTAAATTATTTTAAATTAATTTAAATTATTTTAAAATAAAATTAAATTATTTTTAAATAAAATTAAATTATTTTTAAATTAAATTAAATTATTTTTTAATTAATTTAAATTATTTTTAAATTAATTTAAATTATTTTTAAATTAATTTAAATTATTTTTAAATTAATTTAAATTATTTTTAAATAAAATTAAATTATTTTTAAATAAAATTAAATTATTTTTAAATTAAATAATTTATTTTTAAATAAAATTAAATTATTTTTAAATTAAATTAAAATATTTTTAATTAAAATTAAGTTATTTTTAAATAAAATAAAATTATTTTTAAATTAAATTAAATTATTTTTAAATTAAATTTAATTATTTTTAAATTAAATTAAATTATTTTTAAATTAAATTAAATTATTTTTAAATTAATTAAAATTATTTTTACATAAAATAAAATTATTTTTAAATTAAATTAAATTATTTTTAAATTAATTTAAAATATTTCTAAATAAAATTAAATTATTTTTAAATTAATTTAAATTATTTTTAAATTAAATTAAATTATTTTTAAATTATTTTAAATTATTTTTAAATTAAATTAAATTATTTTTAAATTAATTGAAATTAAATTAAATTATTTTTAAATTAAATTAAATTATTTTTAAATAAAATAAAATTATTTTTAAAATAAATTAAATTATTTTTAAATTAAATTAAATTATTTTTAATTTAATTTATATAATTTTTAAATTAAATTAAATTATTTTTAAATTAAATTAAATTATTTTTAAATAAAATTAAATTATTTTTAAAATAATTTAAATTATTTTTAAATTTAATTAAATTGTTTTTTAATTAATTTAAATTATTTTTAAATTAATTTATATTATTTTTAAATTAATTTAAATTATTTTAAATTAATTTAAATTATTTTAAAATAAAATTAAATTATTTTTAAATAAAATTAAATTATTTTCAAATTAAATTAAATTATTTTTAAATTAATTTAAATTATTTTTAAAGTATATTAAATCACTTTAAAATTAAATACATTATTTTTTAATTAATTTCAATTATTTTCAAATTAAGTTAAATTATTTTTAAATTAATTTAAATTGTTTTTAAATTAAATTAAATTATTTTTAAATTAATTTAATTTATTTTTAAATAAAATTAAATTATTTTTAAATTAATTTAAATTATTTTTGAATTAAATTAAATTATTTTTAAATTAAATTAAATTATTTTTAAATTAATTTAAATTATTTTTAAATAAACTTAAATTATTTTTGAGTTATATTCAATTATTTTTAAATTAAATTAAATTATTTTTAAATAAATTTAAATTATTTTTAAATAAATTTAAATTATTTTTGAATTAATTTAAATTATTTTTAAATTAAATTAAATTATTTTTAAAATAATTTAATTTATTTTTAAATGAAATTAAATTATTTTTAAAATGATAGTAAATTAAATAGTTTTTAAATTAAATTAAATTATTTTAAATAAAATAATAATTATTTTAAATAAAATTAAATTATTTTTAAATGAATTTAAATTATTTTTAAATAAAATTAAATTATTTTTAAATTAAATTAAATTATTTTTAAATTAATTTAAAATAATTTTTAAATTAATTTAAATTATTTTTAAATTAATTTAAATTATTTTTAAATTAAATCAAATTATTTATAAATTGATTTAAATTATTTTTAAATTAAATTAAAATATTTTTGAATTAATTTAAATTATTTTTAAATTAATTTAAATTATTTTTAAATTAAATTAAATTATTTTTAAATTAATTAAAATTATTTTAAAATTAAATTAAATTGTTTTTAATTTAAATTAAATTATTTTTTCATTATTTTAAATTATTTTTAAATAAAATTAAATTATTATTAAATTAATTTAATTTATTTTTAAATAAAATTAAATTATTTTTAAATTAAATTAAATTATTTTTAAATTAAATTAAATTATTTTTAACGTAATTCAAATTATTTTTAAAGTATATTTATTTTTAAATTAAATTAAAATTTTTTTGAATTAATTTAAATTATTTTTAAATTAAATTAAATTATTTTTTAATTAATTTAAATTATTTTTAAATTAAATTAAATTATTTTTAAATTAATTTAAATTATTTTTAAATTAATTTAATTTATTTTTAAATTAAATTACATTTAAATTATTTTTAAATTAATTTAAATTATTTTTAAATAAAATTAAATTATTTTTAAATTAAATTAAATTATTTTTAAATTACTTTAAATTATTTTTAAATTAATTTAAATTATTTTTAAAGTATATTTAATTAATTTTAAATTAAATTAAATTATTTTTTCATTAATTTAAATTATTTTTATATTAAATTAAATTATTATTAAATTAATTTAATTTATTTTTAAATAAAATAAAATTATTTTTAAATTAAATTCAATTATTTTTAAATTAAATTAAATTATTTTTAACGTAATTCAAATTATTTTTAAAGTATATTAAATTATTTTTAAATTAAATTAAATGATTTTTAAATTAATTTAAATTATTTTTAAATTGATTTAAATTATTTTTAAATTAATTTAAATTATTTTTAAATAAAATTTAATTATTTTTAAATTAAATTAAATTATTTTTAAATTAATTTAAATTATTTTTAGATTAAATTACTTTCAAATTATTTTTAAATTAAATTAATTTATTTTTAAATTAATTTAAATTATTTTTAAATAAAATTTAATTATTTTTAAATTAAATTAAATTATTTTTAAATTAATTTAAATTATTTTTAAATTAATTTAAATTATTTTTAAAGTATATTTAAATATTTTTAAATTAAATTAAATTATTTTTTCATTAATTTAAATTATTTTTATATTAAATTAATTTAATTTATTTTTAAATAAAATAAAATTATTTTTAAATTAAATTAAATTATTTTTAAATTAAATTAAATTATTTTTAACGTAATTCAAATTATTTTTAAAGTATATTAAATTATTTTTAAATTAAATTAAATTATTTTTAATTTAATTTAAATTATTTTTAAATTAATTTAAATTATTTTTAAATTAATTTAAATTATTTTTAATTTAAATTAAATTATTTTTAAATTAATTTTAAATTAAATTATTTTTAAATTAAATTAAATTATTTTTAAATTAATTTAAATTATCTTTAAATTTAATGAAACTATTTTTAAAATAATTTAAATTATTTTTAAATAAAATTTAATTATTTTTAAATTAATTTAAATTATTTTTAAATTAACTTAAATTATTTAAAAAAAAAATTAAATAGTTTTTAAATTAATTTAAATTATTTTTAAATTTAATTAAATTATTTTTAAATTAATTTGAATTATTTTTAAATTAAATTAAATTATTTTTAAATTAATTTAAATTATTTATAAATTAAATTAAATTATTTTTAAATTAAATTATTTTTAAATTAATTTAAATTATTTTTAAATTAAATTAAATTATTTTTAAATTAATTTAAATTATTTTTAAATAAAATTAAATTATTTTTATATTAAATTAAAATATTTTTAAATTAAATTTAATTATTTTTAAATTAATTTAAATTATTTTAAAATTAAATTAAATTATTTTTAAATTAATTTAATTTATTTTTAAATGAAATCAAATTATTTTTAAATTAATTTAAATTGTTTTTAAATTAAATTATTTTTAAATTAAATTAAATTATTTTTAAATTAATTTAAATTATCTTTAAATTTAATGAAACTATTTTTAAAATAATTTAAATTATTTTTAAATAAAATTTAATTATTTTTAAATTAATTTAAATTATTTTTAAATTAAATTAAATTATTTTTAAAAAAATTTATATTATTTTTACATAAAATAAAATTATTTTTAAATTAATTTAAATTGTTTTTAAATTAAATTAAATTTTTTTTACATAAAATAAAATTATTTTTAAATTAATTTTAATTTATTTTTAAATGAAATCAAATTATTTTTAAATTAATTTAAATAGTTTTTAAATTAAATTAAATTATTTTTAAATTAAATTAAATTATTTTTAAATTAATTTAAATTGTTTTTAAATTAAATTAAATTATTTTTAAATTAAATTAAATTATTTTTAAATTGATTTAAATTATTTTTAAATAAAATTAAATAATTTTTAAATTAAATTAAATTATTTTTAAATAAATTTAAATTATTTTTAAATTAATTTAAATTATTTTTAAATAAAACTAAATTATTCTTAAATTAATTTAAATTATTTTTAAATAAAATTGAATTATTTTTAAATTAAATTAAATTATTTTAAATTAATTTAAATTATTTTTAAATTAATTTAAATTGTTTTTAAATTAAATTAAATTATTTTTAAATTAATTTAAATAATTTTTAAATTAAAGTAAATAATTTTTAAAGTAAATTAAATTATTCTTAAATTAATTAAAATTATTTTTAAATAAAATTGAATTATTTTTAAATTAAATTAAATTGATTTTTAATTAATTTAAATTATTTTTAA
This sequence comes from Phosphuga atrata, assembly GCA_944588485.1. Lineage (NCBI taxonomy): Eukaryota > Metazoa > Arthropoda > Insecta > Coleoptera > Silphidae > Phosphuga > Phosphuga atrata. The sequence continues at coordinate 11,127,338 of OX155905.1, forward strand.
ATAAAATAGAATTATTTTTAAATTAAATTAAATTATTTTTAATTAATTTAAATTATTTTTATATAAAATTAAATTATTTTTAAATTAATTTAATTTATTTTTAAATGAAATTAAATTAATTTTAAATTAATTTAAATTATTTTTGAATTAAATTAAATTATTTTTAAATTAAATTAAATTATTTTTAAATTAATTTCAATTATTTTTAAATTAATTTAAATTATTTTGGAGTTAATTTAAATTATTTTTAAATTAAATTAAATTATTTTTAAATAAATTTAAATTATTTTTAAATAAATTTAAATTATTTTTGAATTAATTTAAATTATTTTTAAATTAAATTAAATTATTTTTAAATTAATTTAAATTATTTTAAATAAAATTAAATTATTTTTAAATGAATTTAAATTATTTTTAAATAAAATTAAATTATTTTTAAATTAAATTAAATTATTTTTAAATTAATTTAAATTATTTTAAATTTTTTTTAAATTAAATTAAATTATTTTTAAATTAATTAAAATTATTTTAAAATTAAATTAAAGTATTTTTAAATAAAATTAAATTATTTTTCAATTACATTAAATTATTTTTAAATTAAATTAAATAACTTTTAAATTAATTTAAATTATTTTTAAATTAAATCAAATTATTTATAAATTGATTTAAATTATTTTTAAATTAAATTAAATTATTTTTAAATTAATTTAAATTATTTTTAAATAAAATTAAATTATTTTTAAATTAATTTAAATTATTTTTCATTTAAATTAAATTATTTTAAAATTTATTTAAATTATTTTTAATTTAATTTAAATTATTTTTAAATTAATTTAAATTATTTTTAAATAAAATTAAATTATTTTTAAATTAAATTAAATTATTTTGAAATTAAATTAAATTATTTTTAAATAAATTTAAATTTATTTTTAATTTAAATTAAATTATTTTTAAATTAATTTAAATTATTTTTAAACATATTAAATAGTTTTTAAATTAATTTAAATTATTTTTAAATTTAATTAAATTATTTTTAATTTAATTTAAATTATTTTTAAATTAAAATTAAATTATTTTTAAATTAATTTAAATTAATTTTAAATTAACTTAAATTATTTTTAAAGTAAATTAAATTATTTTTAAATTAAATTAAATTATTTTTAAATTAATTTAAAATATTTTTAAATTAAATTACTTTCAAATTATTTTTAAATTAAATTAAATTATTTTTAAATTAATTTAAATTATTTTTAAATAAAATTCAATTATTTTTAAATTAAATTAAATTATTTTTAAATTAATTTAAATTAATTTTAAATTAAATTAAATTATTTTTAAATTAATTTAAATTATTTTTCATTTAAATTAAATTATTTTTAAATTAATTTAAACTATTTTTAATTTAATTTAAATTATTTTTAAATTAATTTAAATTATTTTTAAATTAAATTAAATTATTTTTAAATTAAATTAAATTATTTTTAAATTAATTTATATTATTTTTAAATAAAATTAAATTATTTTTAAGTTAAATTACATTATTTTCAAATTAATTTAAATTATTTTTAAATTAATTTAAATTATTTTTAAATTAAATCAAATTATTTTTAAATTGATTTAAATTATTTTTAAATGAAATTAAATTATTTTTAGATTAATTTAAATTAATTTAAATTATTTTTAAATAAATTTAAATTATTTTTAAATTGATTTAAATTATTTTTAAATTAAAATTAAATTATTTTTAAATAAATTTAAATTATTTTTCAATTTAATTAAATTATTTTTAAATTGATTTAAATTATTTTTAATTTAATTTAAATTATTTTTAAATTAATTTAAATTATTTTTAAATAAAATTAAATTATTTTTAAATTAAATTAAATTAAATTATTTTTAAATTAATTTAAATTATTTTTAAAGTATATAAAATTATTTTTAAATTAAATTAAATTATTATTAAATTAATTTAAATTATTTTTAAGATAAATTAAATTATTTTTAAATTTATTTAAATTATTTTTAAATTTATTTAAATTATTTTTAAAGTTAATTAAATTATTTTTAAATTAATTTAAATTATTTTTAAATAAAATTAAATTATTTTGAAATTAAATTAAATTATTTTTAAATAAATATAAATTGTTTTTAAATAAAATTAAATTATTGTTAAATTAATTTAAATTATTTTTAAATGAAATTAAATTATTTTTAGATTAATTTAAATTAATTTAAATTATTTTTAAATAAATTTAAATTATTTTTAAATTAATTTAAATTAATTTTAAATTAAATTTAATTATTTTTAAATTAATTTAAATTATTTTTCATTTAAATTAAATTATTTTTAAATTAATTTGAATTATTTTTAATTTAATTTAAATTATTTTTAAATTAATTTAAATTATTTTTAAATAAAATTAAATTATTTTTAAATTAAATTAAATTATTTTTAAATTAATTTAAATTATTTTTAAAGTATATAAAATTATTTTTAAATTAAATTAAATTATTATTAAATTAATTTAAATTATTTTTAAGATAAATTAAATTATTTTTAAATTTATTTGAATTATTTTTAATTTAATTTAAATTATTTTTAAATTAATTTAAATTATTTTTAAATAAAATTAAATTATTTTTAAATTAAACTAAATTATTTTTAAAATAATTTAAATTATTTTTAAAGTATATAAAATTATTTTTAAATTAAATTAAATTATTATTAAATTAATTTAAATTATTTTTAAGATAAATTAAATTATTTTTAAATTTATTTAAATTATTTTTAAATTTATTTAAATTACTTTTAAATTTAATTAAATTATTTTTAAATTAATTTAAATTATTTTTAAATAAAATTAAATTATTTTGAAATTAAATTAAATTATTTTTAAATTAATATAAATTGTTTTTAAATAAAATTAAATTATTGTTAAATTAATTTAAATTATTTTTAAATCAAATTATATAAATTTTAAATTAATTTAAATAATTTTTAATTAAAATTAAATTATTTTAAAATTACATTAAATTAATTTAAATTTTTTTTAAATTAAATTAAAATATTTTTGAATTATTTAAATTATTTTTAAATTAAATTAAATTATTATTAAATAAAATTAAATTATTTTTAGATTAAATTAAATTATTTTAAAATAAAATAAAATTATTTTTAAATTAAACTAAATTATTTTAAAATTAATTTAAATTATTTTTCATTTAAATTAAATTATTTTTAAATTTATTGAGCTAATATTTAAATTAAATTAAATTATTTTTAAATTAATTTAAATTATTTTTAAATAAAATTAAATTATATTTAAATAGAATTTAATTATTTTTAAATTAATTTAAATTATTTTGAACTAAAATTAAATTATTTTTAAATTAAATTAAATTATTTTTAAATTAATTTAAATTATTTTTAAATTAATTTAAATTATTTTTAAATTAAATTAAATTATTTTTAAATTAATTTAAATTATTTTTAACTAAATCAAATTTAAATTAAATTAAATTATTTTTAAATTGATTTAAATTATTTTTAATTTAAATTAAATTATTTTTAAATTAATTTAAATTATTTTTAAATAAAATAAAATTAATTTTAAGTTAAATTAAATTAGTTTTAAATTAATTTAAATTATTTTTAAATTAATTTAAATTATTTTTAAATAAAATTATATTATTTTTATATCAAATTAAATTATTTTTAAATTAAATTAAATTAATTTTAAATTAATTTAAATTATTTTTCATTAAAATTAAATTATTTTTAAATTAATTTAAATTATTTTTAAATTAATTTAAATTATTTTTTAAAATATTAAATAGTTTTTAAATTATTTCAAATTATTTTTAAATTTAATTAAATTATTTTTAATTTAATTTAAATTATTTTTAAATTAAATTAAATTATTTTTAAATTAATTTAAATTAATTTTAAATTAAATCAAATTATTTTTAAATTGATTTAAATTATTTTTAAATGAAATTAAATTATTTTTAAATTAAATTAAATTAATTTAAATTATTCTTAATTTAACTTTAATTATTTTATTATTTTCTATTAATTTTAATTTAAATTTTTTTAAAATTAATTGAGATTATTTTTAAAATAAATTAAATTATTTTTAAAATAATTTAAATTATTTTTAAATAAAATTACTTTCAAATTATTTTAAAATTAATTTAAATTATTTTTAAATTAATTTAAATTATTTTTAAATTAAATTACTTTATTAAATAAATTATTATTATTATTTTTAAATAAAATTAAATTATTTTTAAATTAAATTAAATTAGTTTAAATTATTTTTAATTTAACTTTAATTATTTTATTATTTTCTATTAATTTTAATTTAAATTTTTTTTAAATTAATTGAGATTATTTTTAAATTAAATTAAATTATTTTTAAAATAATTTAAATTATTTTTAAATAAAATTACTTTCAAATTATTTTTAAATTAATTTAAATTATTTTTAAATTAATTTAAATTATTTTTAAATTAAATTACTTTCAACTTATTTTTAAATTAAATTAAATTATTTTAAAATTAATTTAAATTATTTTCAAATAAAATTAAATTATTTTTAAATTATTTTTAAATTAATTTGAATTATTTTTAAATTAATTTAAATTATTTTTAAATTAAATTAAAGTATTTTTAAATTGAATTTATAACTAACTATTTTCAAAATAAATTAAATTATTTTTAAATTAATTTAAATTATTTTTTAATTTAATTAAATTATTTTTAAATTAATTGAAATTATTTTTAAATTTATTTAAATTATTTTTAAATTAAATCAAATTATTTTTAAATCGTTTTAAATTATTTTTAAATAAAATTAAATTATTTTTAAATAAAATTAAATTAATTTAAATTATTTTTAAATTAATTTGAATTATTTTTAAATTAATTTAAATTATTTTTAAATTAAAATTAAATTATTTTTAAATTAATGTAAATTATTTTTCAATTTAATTAAATTATTTTTAACTTGATTTAAATTTATTTTAAATTAATTTAAATTATTTTCAAATTAATTTAAATTATTTTTAAAGTAAATTAAATTATTTTTAAATTAATTTAAATTATTTTTAAAGTATATTAAATAATTTTTAAATTAAATTAAATTATTTTTAAATTAATTTAAATTATTTTTAAAATAAATTAAATTGTTTTTAGATTAATTTAAATTATTTTTAAATTAAATTAAATTATTTTTAAATTAATATAAATTATTTTTAAATTAATTTAAATTATTTTTAAAGTATATTAAATTATTTTTAGATTAATTTAAATTTTTTTAAATAAAATTAAAATATTTTTAACAGAATTTAAATAATTTTTAAATAAAATTAAATTATTTTTAAATTAAATTAAATTATTTTTAAATTAAATTAAAATATTTTTAAATTAATTTAAATTATTTTTAAAGTATATTAAATTATTTTAAAATTAATTTGAATTATTTTTAAATTAAAATTAAATTATTTTTAAATTAATTTAAATTATTTTTCAATTTAATTAAATTATTTTTCAATTTAATTAAATTTTTTTTAAATTAATTTAAATTATTTTTAAATTAATTTAAATTATTTTTAAATTAAATTAAATTTTTTTTAAATTAATTTAAATTATTTTTAAATTAATTTAAATTATTTTTAATTTAAATTAAATTATTTTTAAATTAATTTAAATTATTTTTAAATATAATTAAATTATTTTTAAATTAAATTAAATTATTTTTAAATTAAATTATTTTTAAATTAATTTAAATTATTTTTAAATTAATTTAAATTATTTTTAAATAAAATTAAATTATTTTTAAATTAAATTAAATTTTTTTAAATTAAATTATACTATTTTCAAATTAAATTAAATTATTTTCAAATTAATTTAAATTATTTTTCAATTTAATTAAATTATTTTTCAATTTAATTAAATTATTTTTAAATTAATTTAAATTATTTTTAAATTAATTTAAGTTATTTTTAAATTAATTAAAATTATTTAAAAAAAAAATTAAATTATTTTTAAATTAAATTAAATTATTTTTAAATTAAATTAAATTATTTTTAAATTAATTGTAATTATTTTTAAAGTATATTAAATTATTTTTAAATTAAATTAAATTATTTTTAAATTATTTTTAAATTAATTTAAATTATTTTTAAATTAAATTAAATTATTTTTAAATTAATTTAAATTATTTTTAAATTAATTTAAATTATTTTTAAATTAAATTAAATTATTTTTAAATTAATTTAAATTATTTTTAAATACAATTAAATTATTTTTAAATTAAATTAAATTATTTTTAAATTAATTTAAATTATTTTTAAATTAATTTAAATTATTTTTAAATTAAAATTAAATTATTTTTAAATTAAATTAAATTATTTTTAAATTAATTTAAACTATTTTTAAAGTATATTAAATTATTTTTAAATTAAATTAAATTATTTTTAAAATAATTTAAATTATTTTTAAAGTAAATTAAATTATTTTTAAATTAAATTCTTTTAAAATTAATTTAAATTATTTTTAAATTAATTTAAATTATTTTTAAATTAAAATTAAATTATTTTTGAATTAATTTAAATTATTTTTAAATTAATTTAAACTATTTTTAAATTAAATTAAATTACTTTTAAATTAATTTAAATTATTTTTAAATTAAACTAAATTATTTTTTAATTAATTTAAATTATTTTTAAAGTAAATTAAATTATTTTTAAATTAAATTCTTTTAAAATTAATTTAAATTATTTTTAAATTAATTTAAATTATTTTTAAATTAAAATTAAATTATTTTTGAATTAATTTAAATTATTTTTAAATTAATTTAAACTATTTTTAAATTAAATTAAATTACTTTTAAATTAATTTAAATTATTTTTTAATAAAATAAAATTATTTTTAAATTAAATTAAATTATTTTTAAATTAAATTAAATTTTTTTTAAATTAATTTAAATTATTTTTAAAGTAAATTGAATTATTTTTAAATTTAATTAAAATATTTTTAAATTAATTTTAATTATTTTTAAATTAATTTAAATTATTTTTAAATTAATTTAAATTATTTTGAAATTAAAATTAAATTATTTTTAAATTAATTTAAATTATTTTTAAATTTAACTAAATTATTTTTAAATTAATTTAAATTATTTTTAAATTAATTTAAATTATTTTTAAATTAAATTAAATTATTTTTAAATTAAATTAAATTATTTTTAAATTAATTTAAACTATTTTTAAAGTATATTAAATTATTTTTAAATTAAATTAAAATAATTTTAAATTAATTCAAATTATTTTTAAATTAAACTAAATTATTTTTTAATTAATTTAAATTATTTTTAAATTAAATTAAATTATTTTTAAAATAATTTAAATTATTTTTAAATAAAATTAAATTATTTGTATATTAAATTAAATTATTTTTAAATTAATATAAATTATTTTTAAATAAAATTAAATTATTTTTAAATTAATTTAAATTAATTTAAATTATTTTTAATTTAATATAAATTATTTTTAAATAAAATTAAATTATTTATAAATTAAATTAAATTGTTTTTAAATTATTTTTAAATTAATTTAATTTATTTTTAAATAAAATAAACTTATTTTTAATATAAATTAAATTATTTTTAAATTAATTCAAATTATTTTTAAATTAATTTAAATTATTTTTAAATTAATTTAAATTATTTTAAAATTAATTTAAATTTTTGTTAAATTAATATAAATTATTTTTAAATAAAATAAAATTATTTTTAAATTAAATTAAATTATTTTTAAATTAATTTAAAATATTTTTAAATTAATTTAAATTATTTTTAAATTAAAATTAAATTATTTTTGAATTAATTTAAATTATTTTTAAATAAATTAAATTATTTATAAATTAATTTAAATTATTTTTAAATTAAAATTAAATTAATTTTAATTATTTTTAAATTAAACTAAATTATTTTAAGTTAATTTAAATTATTTTTAAAGTAAATTGAATTATTTTTAAATTAAATTAAATTATTTTTAAATTAATTTAAACTATTTTTAAAGTATATTAAATTATTTTAAAATTAAATTAAATTATTTTTAAAATAATTTAAATTATTTTTAAATTAATTTGAATTATTTTTTAATTAAATAAAATTATTTTTAAATTGAATTAAATTTTTTTTATTAATTTAAATTATTTTCAAATTAAATTAAATTATTTTTAAATTAATTTAAATTATTTTTAAAATAAATTAAATTATTTTTAAATTAAATTCTTTTAAAATTAATTTAAATTATTTTTAAATTAATTTAAATTATTTTTAAATTAAAATTAAATTATTTTTTGAATTAATTTAAATTATTTTTAAATAAATTAAATTATTTTTAAATTAATTTAAATTATTTTTAAATTAAAATTAAATTAATTTTAATTATTTTTAAATTAAACTAAATTATTTTTAAATTAATTTAAATTATTTTTAAATTAATTTAAACTATTTTTAAATTAAATTAAATTACTTTTAAATTAATTTAAATTATTTTTTAATAAAATAAAATTATTTTTAAATTAAATTAAATTATTTTTAAATTAAATTAAATTTTTTTTAAATTAATTTAAATTTTTTTTAAAGTAAATTAAATTATTTTTAAATTTAATTAAATTATTTTTAAATTAATTTAAATTATTTTTAAATTAATTTAAATTATTTTTAAATTAATTTAAATTATTTTGAAATTAAAATTAAATTATTTTTAAATTAATTTAAATTATTTTTAAATTAAACTAAATTATTTTTAAATTAATTTAAATTATTTTTAAATTAATTTAAATTATTTTTAAATTAAATGAAATTATTTTTAAATTAAATTAAATTATTTTTAAATTAATTTAAACTATTTTTAAAGTATATTAAATTATTTTTAAATTAAATTAAATTATTTTTAAATTAATTCAAATTATTTTTAAATTAAACTAAATTATTTTTTAATTAATTTAAATTATTTTTAAATTAAATTAAATTATTTTTAAAATAATTTAAATTATTTTTAAATAAAATTAAATTATTTGTATATTAAATTAAATTATTTTTAAATTAATATAAATTATTTTTAAATAAAATTAAATTATTTTTAAATTAATTTAAATTATTTTTAATTTAATATAAATTATTTTTAAATAAAATTATATTAAATAATTTTTAAATTAAATTAAATTATTTTTAAAATAATTTAAATTATTTTTAAATTAATTTGAATTATTTTTTAATTAAATAAAATTATTTTTAAATTTAATTAAATTTTTTTTATTAATTTAAATTATTTTCAAATTAAATTAAATTATTTTTAAATTAATTTAAATTATTTTTAAAGTAAATTAAATTATTTTGAAATTAAATTCTTTTAAAATTAATTTAAATTATTTTTAAATTAATTTAAATTATTTTTAAATTAAAATTAAATTATTTTTGAATTAATTTAAATTATTTTTAAATAAATTAAATTATTTTTAAATAAATTTAAATTATTTTTAAATTAAAATTAAATTAATTTTAATTATTTTTAAATTAAACTAAATTATTTTTAAATTAATTTAAATTATTTTTAAATTAATTTAAACTATTTTTAAATTAAATTAAATTACTTTTAAATTAATTTAAATTATTTTTTAATAAAATAAAATTATTTTTAAATTAAATTAAATTATTTTTAAATTAAATTAAATTTTTTTTAAATTAATTTAAATTTTTTTTAAAGTAAATCAAATTATTTTTAAATTTAATTAAATTATTTTTAAATTAATTTAAATTATTTTTAAATTAATTTAAATTATTTTTAAATTAAAATTAAATTATTTTTGAATTAATTTAAATTATTTTTAAATTAAAATTAAATTAATTTTAATTATTTTTAAATTAAACTAAATTATTTTAAGTTAATTTAAATTATTTTTAAAGTAAATTGAATTATTTTTAAAGTAAATTAAATTATTTTTAAATTATTTTTAAATTAAATTAAATTACTTTCAAAGTATTTTTAAAATAAATTAAATTATTTTTAAATTAATTTAAATTATTTTTAAATTAATTTAAATTATTTTTAAATAAAATTAAATTATTTTTAAATTCAATTAAATTATTTTTAAATTAATTTAAATTATTTTTAATTTAAATTAAAATATTTTTAAATGAATTGCGGTTATTTTTAAATTAAATTAAATTATTTTTAAATTAATTTAAATTATTTTTAAATTAAATTATATTATTTTTAAAGTAAATTAAATTATTTTTAAATAAATTTAAATTATTTTTAAACCTAATTAAATTATTTGTAAATTAAACTAAATTATTTTTCAATTTATTTAAATAATTTTTAAATTAATTTAAATAATTTTTAAATAAAATAAAATTATTTTTAAATTAAATTAGATTATTTTTAAATTAATATAAATTATTTTTAAATAAAATTAAATTATTTTTAAATTAAATTAAATTATTTTCAAATTAATATAAATTATTTTTAAATCAAATTAAATTATTTTTAAATTAAATTTAATTATTTTTAAATTAAATTTAATTATTTTTAAATTAAATTTAATTATTTTTAAATTAAATTTAATTATTTTTAAATTAATTTAAATTATTTTTAAATTAATTTAAATAATTTTTAAATAAAATCAAATTATTTTTAAATTAAATTAGATTATTTTTAAATATAAATTATTTTTAAATAAAATTAAATTTAATTTTATTTAAAAAATTAAATTATTTTTAAATTAAATTATGTTATTTTTAAAGTAAATTAAATTATTTTTTAATAAATTTAAATTATTTTTAAACTTAATTAAATTATTTTTAAATTAAATGAAATTATTTTTAAATTTATTTAAATTATTTTTAAATAATATTAAATTACTTTTAAATAAAATGAAATTATTTTTAAATTAAATTTAATTATTTTTAAATTAAATTTAATTATTTTTAAATTAATTTAAATTATTTTTAAATTAATTTAAATTATTGTTAAATAAAATTAAATTATTTTTAAATTAAATTAAACTGTTTTCAAATTAAATTAAGATATTTTTAAATTAAACTGTTTTTAAGTTAAATTAATTTTTTTTTAAATTAATTTAAATTATTTTTAAATTAATTTAAATTATTTTTAAATAAAATAAAATTATTTTTAAATTAAATTAAATTATTTTTAAATTAATTTAAATTATTTTTAAATTATTTTAAATTATTTTTAAATAAAATTAAATTATTTTTATATTACATTAAATTATTTTTAAATTAAATTAAATTATTTTTAAATTAATTTAAATTATTTTTAAAGTAAATTAAATTATTTTTAAATTAAATTATTTTTAAATTATTTAAATTATTTTTAAAATAAATTAAATTAATTTTAAATTAAATTATTTTTAAATTAATTTATATTATTTTTAAATAATTTTTAAATTAAATTACTTTCAAAGTATTTTTAAAATAAATTAAATTATTTTTAAATTAATTTAAATTATTTTTAAATTAATTTAAATTATTTTTAAATAAAATTAAATTATTTTTAAATTAAATTAAATTATTTTTAAATTAATTTAAATTATTTTTAAATTAGTTTAATTTATTTTTAAATTAAATTAAATTACTTTTAAATTAATTTAAATTATTTTTAAATAAAATTAAATTATTTTTAAATTAAATTAAATTACTTTTAAAAAAATTTAAATTATTTTTAAATAAAATGAAATTATTTTTAAATTAAATTAAATTATTTTCAAATTAATACAAATTGTCTTTAAATAAAATAAAAATATTTTTATATTAAACTAAATTATTTTTAAATTAAATTAAATTATTTTTAAATTAATTTAAATTATTTTTAAAGTAAATTAAATTATTTTTAAACTTAATTAAATTATTTTTAAATTAATTTAAATTATTTTTAAATTAATTTAAATTATTTTTAAATTAAAATTAAATTATTTTTAAATTAAATTAAATTATTTTAAAATTATTTTAAATTATTTTTAAATTAAATTAAATTATTTTTAAATTAAATTAAACTATTTTCAAATTAAATCAAGATATTTTTAAAGTAAATTGTTTTTAAATTAAATTAAATTATTTTTAAATTAAATTAAATTATTTTTAAATTAAATTTAATTATTTTTAAATTAAATTTAATTATTTTTAAATTAAATTTAATTATTTTTAAATTAATTCAAATTATTTTTAAATTAATTTAAATTATTTTTAGATAAAATAAAATTATTTTTAAATTAAATTAGATTATTTTTAAATTAATATAAATTATTTTTAAATAAAATTAAATTATTTTTATATTACTTTAAATTATTTTTAAATAAAATTCAATTATTTTTAAATTAATTTAAATTATTTTTAAAGTAAATTAAATTATTTTTAAATTAAATTATTTTTAAATTAATTTAAATTATTTTTAAATTAAATTAAATTATTTTTAAATTAATTTAAATTATTTTTAAAGTAAATTAAATTATTTTTAAATTAATTTAAATTATTTTTAAATTAATTTAAATTATTTTTAAATTAGTTTAATTTATTTTTAAATTAAATTAAATTACTTTTAAATTAATTTAAATTATTTTTAAATAAAATTAAATTATTTTTAAATTAAATTAAATTACTTTTAAATTAATTTAAATTATTTTTAAATAAAATAAAATTATTTTTAAATTAAATTAAATTATTTTCAAATTAATATAAATTGTCTTTAAATAAAATAAAAATATTTTTATATTAAACTAAATTATTTTTAAATTAAATTAAATTATTTTTAAATTAATTTAAATTATTTTTAAATTAATTTAAATTATTTTTAAATTAATTTAAATTATTTTTAAATTAATTTAAATTATTTTTAAATTAATTTTATCTATTTTTAAATTAAATGAAGTTACTTTTAAATTAATTTAAATTATTTTTAAATAAAATAAAATAATTTTTAAATTAAATTAAATTTCATTCAAATTAATGTAAATTATTTTTAAATAAAATAAAATTATTTTTATATTAAATTAAATTATTTTTAAATTAAATTAAATTATTTTTAAATTAATTTAAATTATTTTTAAATTAAACTAAATTATTTTTAAATTAATTAATTTATTTTTAAATTAATTTAAATTATTTTTAAATCAATTTAAATTATTTTTAAATTAAACTTAAATTATTTTTAAATTAATTTAAATTATTTTTAAAATAAACTAAATTATTTTTAAATTAATTTAAATTATTTTGAAATTAATTTAAATTATTTTTAAATTAAAATTACATTATTTTTAAATTAAACTAAATTATTTTTAAATTAATTTAAATTATTTTTAAATTAATTTAAATTATTTTTAAATTAAAATTAAATTATTTTTAAATTAAACTAAATTGTTTTTAAATTAATTTAAATTATTTTTAAATTAATTTAAATTATTTTTAAATTAAAATTAAGTTATTTTTAAATTAATTTAAATTAATTTAAATTATTTTTAAATTAAAATTAAATTATTTTTAAATTAATTTAAATTATTTTTAAATTAAAATTAAATTATTTTTAAATTAAACTAAATTATTTTTAAATTAATTTAAATTATTTTTAAATTAATTTAAATTATTTTTAAATTAAACTAAATTATTTTTAAATTAATTTAAATTATTTTTAAATTAATTTAAATTATTTTTAAATTAATTTAAATTATTTTTAAATCAAATTAAATTATTTTTAAATTAAATTAAATTATTTTTAAATTAATTTAAATTATTTTTAAATTAAATTAAATTATTTTTAAATTAAATTAAATTAATTTTAAATTAATTCAAATTATTTTTAAATTAATCTAAATTATTTTTAAATTAATTTAAATTATTTTAAATTTAAATTAAATTATTTTTAAATTAAATTAAATTATTTTTAAATTTATTTAAATTATTTTTAAATTAAATTAAATTATTTTTAAATTAAATTAAATTAAAAAAAAAAAAAAAAAATTATTTTTAAATAAAATAAAATTATTTTTATATTAAATTAAATTATTTTTAAATTAAACTAAATTATTTTTAAATTAATTTAAATTATTTTTAAAGTAATTTAAATTATTTTTAAATTAATTTAAATTATTTTTAAATTAAATTAAATTATTTTTAAATTAATTTAAATTATTTTTAGATAAAATTAAATTATTTTTATATTAAATTAAATTATTTTTAAATTAAACTAAATTATTTTTAAATTAATTTAAAATATTTTTAAAGTATATTAAATTATTTTTAAATTTAATTAAATTATTTTTAAATTAATCTAAATGATTTTTAAATTAATTTAAATTATTTTTAAATAAAATTAAATTATTTTTAAATAAAATTAAATTATTTTTAAATTAAATTAAATTATTTTTAAATTAATTTAAATTATTTTTAAATTAATTTAAATTATTTTTAAATTAAAATTAAATTATTTTTAAATTAGTTTAAATTATTTTTAAATTAAACTAAATTATTTTTAAATTAATTTAAATTATTTTTAAATTAAAATTAAATTATTTTTAAATTAATTTAAATTATTTTCAAATTAATCTAAATTATTTTTAAATTAATTTAAATTATTTTTAAATTAATTTAAATTATTTTTAAATTAAATTAAATTATTTTTAAATTAAATTAAATTATTTTTATAATAATTTAAATTATTTTTAAATTAATTCAAATTATTTTTAAATTAAACTAAATTATTTTTAAATTAATTTAAATTATTTTTAAATTAAATTATTTTTAAATTAATTTACATTATTTTTAAATTAATTCAAATTATTTTTAAATTAAACTAAATTATTTTTAAATTAAATTAAATTATTTTTAAATTAATTTAAATTATTTTTAAATTAAACTAAATTATTTTTAAATTAAAATTAAATTATTTTTAAATTAATCTAAATTATTTTTAAATTAATTTAAATTATTTTTATATTAATTTAAATTATTTTTAAATTAAATTAAATTATTTTTAAATTAAATTAAATTATTTTTAAATTAAATTAAATTATTTTTAAATTAATTTAAATTATTTTTAAATTAATTTAAATTATTTTTAATTTAAATTAAATTATTTTTAAATTAATTTAAATTCTTTTTAAATTAAACTAAATTATTTTTAAATTAATTTAAATTATTTTTAAATTAATTTAAATTATTTTTAAATTTAATTAAATTATTTTTAAATTAATTTAAATTATTTTTAAATAAAATTAAATTATTTTTAAATAAAATTAAATTATTTTTAAATTAAATTAAATTATTTTTAAATTAAATTAAACTATTTTCAAATTAAATTAAGTTATTTTTAAATTAGTTAAGATTATTTTTAAATTAAATTATTTTTAAATTAATTTAAATTATTTTTAAATTAAATTCAATTATTTTTAAATTAATTTAAATTAATTTTAAAGTAAATTAAATTATTTTTAAATTAAATTATTTTTAAATTAATTTAAATTATTTTTAAATTAGTTTAAATTATTTTTAAATTAAATTAAATTACTTTCAAAGTATTTTTAAAATAAATTAAATTATTTTTAAATTAATTTAAATTATTTTTAAATTAATTTAAATTATTTTTAAATCAAATTAAATTATTTTTAAATTAAATTAAATTATTTTTAAGTTAATTTAAATTATTTTTAATTTAAATTAAATTATTTTTAAATGAATTGAGGTTATTTTTAAATTAAATTATTTTTAAATTAATTTAAATTATTTTTAAATTAAATTAAATTATTTTTAAATTAAATTATATTATTTTTAAAGAAAATTAAATTATTTTTTAACTTAATTAAATTATTTTTAAATTACACTAAATTAGTTTTAAATTTATTTAAATTATTTTTAAATAATATTAAATTATTTTTAAATAAAATTAAATTATTTTTAAATTTAATTCAATTATTTTTAAATTAAATTAAATTATTTTTAAATTAATTTAAATTATTTTTAATATAAATTAAATTATTTTAAAATGAATTGAGGTTATTTTTAAATTAAATTAAATTATTTTTAAATTAATTTAAATTATTTTTATTAAAATCAAATTATTTTTAAATTAAATTATATTATTTTTAAAGTAAATTAAATTATTTTTAAATAAATTTAAATTATTTTTAAACTTAATTAAATTATTTTTAAATTAAATTAAATTATTTTTAAATTAATTTAAATTATTTTTTAAGTAAATTAAATTATTTTTAAATTTAATGAAATTATTTTTAAATTAATTTAAATTATTTTTAAATTAATTTAAATTATTTTTAAATTAAAATTAAATTATTTTTAAATTAATTTAAATTATTTTTAAATTAATTTAAATTATTTTTAAATTAAACTTAATTATTTTTAAATTAATTTAAATTATTTTTAAATTAATTTAATCTATTTTTAAATGAAACAAAATTAATTTAAATTATTTTGAAATAAAATAAAATTATTTTTAAATTAAATTAAATTATTTTCAAATAAATATAAATTATTTTTAAATAAAATTAAATTATTTTTATATTAAATTAAATTATTTTTAAATTAAATTAAATTAATTTAAATTATTTTTAAAGAAAATTAAATTATTTTTAAATTTAATTAAATTATTTTTAAATTAATTTAAACTATTTTTAAATTAAAATTAAATTATTTTTAAATTAATTTAAATTATTTTTAAATTAAACTAAATTATTTTTAAATTAATTTAAATTATTTTTAAATTAAATTAAATTATTTTTAAATAAAATTAACTTATTTTTAAATTAATTTAAATTATTTTTAAATTAATTTAAATTATTTTCAAAGTAATTTAAATTATTTTTAAATTAATTTAAATTATTTTTAAATTAAATTAAATTATTTTTAAATTAATTTAAATTATTTTTAAATAAAATTAAATTATTTTTATATTAAATTAAATTATTTTTAAATTAAACTAAATTATTTTTAAATTAATTTAA
Source organism: Phosphuga atrata (assembly GCA_944588485.1). Taxonomy (NCBI): domain Eukaryota; kingdom Metazoa; phylum Arthropoda; class Insecta; order Coleoptera; family Silphidae; genus Phosphuga; species Phosphuga atrata. The sequence goes on from OX155905.1 coordinate 11,144,381, forward strand.
ATTATTTTTAAAGTATATTAAATTATTTTTAAATCTAATTAAATTATTTTTAAATTAATTTAAATTATTTTTAAAGTAATTTAAATTATTTTTAAATTAAAATTAAATTATTTTTAATTTAAATTATTTTTAAATTAATCTAAATTATTTTTAAGTTAATTTAAATTATTTTTAAATTAATTTAAATTATTTTTAAATTAAATTAAATTATTTTTAAATTAAATTAAATTATTTTTAAATTAATTTAAATTATTTTTAAATTAAACTAAATTATTTTTAAATTAATTAAATTATTTTTAATTTAATTTAAATTATTTTTAAATTAAATTAAATTATTTTTAAATTAATTTAAATTATTTTTTAATAAAATTAAATTATTTCTAAATTAAATTAAATTATCTTTAAATTAAATTAAATTATTTTTATATTAAATTAAATTATTTTCAAATAAAATTAAATTATTTTTATATTAAATTAAATTATTTTTAAATTAATTTAAATTATTTTTAAATTAATTTAAATTATTTTTAAATAAAATTAAAATATTTTTAAATTATTTTAAATTATCTTTAAATTTAATTTTAAAGTAATTTAAATAATTTTTAAATTAAAACAAAATATTTTTAAACTAATTTAAATTATTTTTAAATTAAATTAAATTATTTTTAAATTAATTTAAATTATTTTTAAATAAAATTAAATTATTTTTAAATTAAATTATTTTTAAATTAATATAAATTATTTTTAAACTAATTGAGATTATTTTTAAATTAAATTAAATTATTTTTAAATTAATTTAAATTATTTTTAAATAAAATTAAATTATTTTTATATTAAATTAAATTATTTTTAAATTAAACTAAATTATTTTTAAATTAAATTAAATTATTTTTGAATTAATTTAAATTATTTTTAAATTAAACTAAATTATTTTTAAATTAATTTAAATTATTTTTAAATTAATTTAAATTATTTTTAAATTAATTTAAATTATTTTTAAAGTAATTTTAAATTATTTTTAAATTAATTTAAATTATTTTTAAATTAAATTAAATTATTTTTAAATTAATTTAAATTATTTTTAAATTAAACTAAATTATTTTTAAATTAATTTAAATTATTTTTAAATTAATTTAAATTATTTTTAAATTAATTTAAATTATTTTTAAAGTAATTTAAATTATTTTTAAATTAATTTAAATTATTTTTAAATTAATTTAAATTATTTTTAAATTAAATTAAATTATTTTTTAATTAATTTAAATTATTTTTAAATAAAATTAAATTATTTTTATATTAAATTAAATTATTTTTAAATTAAACTAAATTATTTTTAAATTAAATAAATTATTTTTAAAGTATATTAAATTATTTTTAAATTTAATTAAATTATTTTTAAATTAATATTAATTATTTTTAAATTAATTTAAATTATTTTTAAATTAAAATTAAATTATTTTTAAATTAATTTAAATTATTTTTAAATTAATCTAAATTATTTTTAAATTAATTTAAATTATTTTTAAATTAATTTAAATTATTTTTAAATTAAATTAAATTATTTTTAAATTAAATTAAATTATTTTTAAATTAATTTAAATTATTTTTAAATTAATTCAAATTATTTTTAAATTAAACTAAATTATTTTTAAATTAATTTAAATTATTTTTAAATTAAAATTAAATTATTTTTAAATTAATTTAAATTATTTTTAAATTAATCTAAATTATTTTTAAATTAATTTAAATTATTTTTAAATTAATTTAAATTATTTTTAAATTAAATTAAATTATTTTTAAATTAAATTAAATTATTTTTATAATAATTTAAATTATTTTTAAATTAATTCAAATTATTTTTAAATTAAACTAAATTATTTTTAAATTAATTTAAATTAATTTTAAATTAAATTGTTTTTAAATTAATTTACATTATTTTTAAATTAATTCAAATTATTTTTAAATTAAACTAAATTATTTTTAAATCAAATTAAATTATTTTTAAATTAATTTAAATTATTTTTAAATTAAACTAAATTGTTTTTAAATTAAAATTAAATTATTTTTAAATTAATCTAAATTATTTTTAAATTAATTTAAATTATTTTTAAATTAATTTTAATTATTTTTAAATTAAATTAAATTATTTTTAAATTAAATTAAATTATTTTTAAATTAAATTAAATTATTTTTAAATTAATTTAAATTATTTTTAAATAAAATTAAATTATTTTTATATTAAATTAAATTATTTTTAAATTAAACTAAATTATTTTTAAATTAATTTAAATTATTTTTAAAGTATATTAAATTATTTTTAAATCTAATTAAATTATTTTTAAATTAATTTAAATTATTTTTAAAGTAATTTAAATTATTTTTAAATTAAAATTAAATTATTTTTAATTTAAATTATTTTTAAATTAATCTAAATTATTTTTAAGTTAATTTAAATTATTTTTAAATTAATTTAAATTATTTTTAAATTAAATTAAATTATTTTTAAATTAAATTAAATTATTTTTAAATTAATTTAAATTATTTTTAAATTAAACTAAATTATTTTTAAATTAATTAAATTATTTTTAAATTAATTTAAATTATTTTTAAATTAAATTAAATTATTTTTAAATTAATTTAAATTATTTTTTAATAAAATTAAATTATTTCTAAATTAAATTAAATTATCTTTAAATTAAATTAAATTATTTTTATATTAAATTAAATTATTTTCAAATAAAATTAAATTATTTTTATATTAAATTAAATTATTTTTAAATTAATTTAAATTATTTTTAAATTAATTTAAATTATTTTTAAATAAAATTAAAATATTTTTAAATTATTTTAAATTATCTTTAAATTTAATTTTAAAGTAATTTAAATAATTTTTAAATTAAAACAAAATATTTTTAAACAAATTTAAATTATTTTTAAATTAAATTAAATTATTTTTAAATTAATTTAAATTATTTTTAAATAAAATTAAATTATTTTTAAATTAAATTATTTTTAAATTAATATAAATTATTTTTAAACTAATTGAGATTATTTTTAAATTAAATTAAATTATTTTTAAATTAATTTAAATTATTTTTAAATAAAATTAAATTATTTTTATATTAAATTAAATTATTTTTAAATTAAACTAAATTATTTTTAAATTAAATTAAATTATTTTTGAATTAATTTAAATTATTTTTAAATTAAACTAAATTATTTTTAAATTAATTTAAATTATTTTTAAATTAATTTAAATTATTTTTAAATTAATTTAAATTATTTTTAAAGTAATTTTAAATTATTTTTAAATTAATTTAAATTATTTTTAAATTAAATTAAATTATTTTTAAATTAATTTAAATTATTTTTAAATTAAACTAAATTATTTTTAAATTAATTTAAATTATTTTTAAATTAATTTAAATTATTTTTAAATTAATTTAAATTATTTTTAAAGTAATTTAAATTATTTTTAAATTAATTTAAATTATTTTTAAATTAATTTAAATTATTTTTAAATTAAATTAAATTATTTTTTAATTAATTTAAATTATTTTTAAATAAAATTAAATTATTTTTATATTAAATTAAATTATTTTTAAATTAAACTAAATTATTTTTAAATTAAATAAATTATTTTTAAAGTATATTAAATTATTTTTAAATTTAATTAAATTATTTTTAAATTAATATTAATTATTTTTAAATTAATTTAAATTATTTTTAAATTAAAATTAAATTATTTTTAAATTAATTTAAATTATTTTTAAATTAATCTAAATTATTTTTAAATTAATTTAAATTATTTTTAAATTAATTTAAATTATTTTTAAATTAAATTAAATTATTTTTAAATTAAATTAAATTATTTTTAAATTAATTTAAATTATTTTTAAATTAATTCAAATTATTTTTAAATTAAACTAAATTATTTTTAAATTAATTTAAATTATTTTTAAATTAAAATTAAATTATTTTTAAATTAATTTAAATTATTTTTAAATTAATCTAAATTATTTTTAAATTAATTTAAATTATTTTTAAATTAATTTAAATTATTTTTAAATTAAATTAAATTATTTTTAAATTAAATTAAATTATTTTTATAATAATTTAAATTATTTTTAAATTAATTCAAATTATTTTTAAATTAAACTAAATTATTTTTAAATTAATTTAAATTAATTTTAAATTAAATTGTTTTTAAATTAATTTACATTATTTTTAAATTAATTCAAATTATTTTTAAATTAAACTAAATTATTTTTAAATCAAATTAAATTATTTTTAAATTAATTTAAATTATTTTTAAATTAAACTAAATTGTTTTTAAATTAAAATTAAATTATTTTTAAATTAATCTAAATTATTTTTAAATTAATTTAAATTATTTTTAAATTAATTTTAATTATTTTTAAATTAAATTAAATTATTTTTAAATTAAATTAAATTATTTTTAAATTAAATTAAATTATTTTTAAATTAATTTAAATTATTTTTAAATTAATTTAAATTATTTTTAAATTAAATTAAATTATTTTTAAATTAATTTAAATTCTTTTTAAATTAAACTAAATTATTTTTAAATAATTTAAATTATTTTTAAATTAATTTAAATTATTTTTAAGTTAAATTAAATTATTTTTAAATTAATTTAAATTATTTTTTAATAAAATTAAATTATTTCTAAATTAAATTAAATTATCTTTAAATTAAATTAAATTATTTTTATATTAAATTAAATTATTTTTAAATAAAATTAAATTATTTTTATATTAAATTAAATTATTTTTAAATTAATTTAAATTATTTTTAAATTAATTTAAATTATTTTTAAATAATATTAAATTATTTTTAAATTAATTTAATTTATTTTTAAATTAAATCAAATTATTTTTAAATTTATTTATATTATTTTTAAATTAAATTAAATTATTTTTAAATTAAATTAATTTAATTTAAATTATATTTAAATCAATTTAAATTATTTTTAAATTAGGTTAAATAATAAAAAAAAAAAATTAAATTATTTTTAAATTAATTTAAATTATTTTAAAATTAATTTAAATTATTTTTAAATAAAATTAAATTATTTTAAATTATCTTTAAATTTAATTAAACTATTTTTAAAGTAATTTAAATAATTTTCAAATAAAATTTAATTATTTTTAAATTAAATTAAATTATTTTTAAATTAATTTAAATTATTTTTAAATTTAATTAAATTATTTTTAAATTAATTTAAATTATTTTTAAATAAAATTAAATTGTTTTTAAATTAAATTATTTTTAAATTATTATAAATTATTTTTAATTTAAATTAAATTATTTTTAAATTAATTGAGATTATTTTTAAATTAAATTAAATTATTTTTAAATTAATTTAAATTATTTTTAAATTAAATAAAATTTTTTTTAAATTAATTTAAATTATTTTTAAATAAAATTAAATTATTTTAAAATTAAATTAAATTATTTTTAAATTAATTTAAATTATTTTTAAATTAAATTAAATTATTTTTGAATAAAATTAAATTATTTTTAAATTAAATTAAATTATTTTTAAATTAAATTAAATTATTTTCAAATTAAATTAAGTTATTTTTAAATTAGTTAAAATTATTTTTAAATTAAATTATTTTTAAATTAATTTAAATTATTTTTAAATAAAATTTAATTATTTTTAAATTAATTTAAATTAATTTTAAAGTAAATTAAATTATTTTTAAATTAAATTATTTTTAAATTAATTTAAATTATTTTTAAATTAGTTTAAATTATTTTTAAATTAAATTAAATTACTTTCAAAGTATTTTTAAAATAAATTAAATTATTTTTAAATTAATTTAAATTATTTTTAAATTAATTTAAATTATTTTTAAATCAAATTAAATAATTTTTAAATTAAATTAAATTATTTTTAAGTTAATTTAAATTATTTTTAATTTAAATTAAATTATTTTTAAATGAATTGAGGTTATTTTTAAATTAAATTAAATTATTTTTAAATTAATTTAAATTATTTTTAAATAAAATTAAATTATTTTTAAATTAAATTATATTATTTTTAAAGAAAATTAAATTATTTTTTAACTTAATTAAATTATTTTTAAATTAAACTAAATTATTTTTGAATTTATTTAAATTATTTTTAAATAATATTAAATTATTTTTAAATAAAATTAAATTATTTTTAAATTTAATTTAATTATTTTTAAATTAAATTAAATTATTTTTAAATTAATTTAAATTATTTTTAATATAAATTAAATTATTTTAAAATGAATTGAGGTTATTTTTAAATTAAATTAAATTATTTTTAAATTAATTTAAATTATTTTTAAATAAAATTAAATTATTTTTAAATTAAATTATATTATTTTTAAAGTAAATTAAATTATTTTTAAATAAATTTAAATTATTTTTAAACTTAATTAAATTATTTTTAAATTAAATTAAATTATTTTTAAATTAATTTAAATTATTTTTAAAGTAAATTAAATTATTTTTAAATTTAATTAAATTATTTTTAAATTAATTTAAATTATTTTTAAATTAATTTAAATTATTTTTAAATTAAAATTAAATTATTTTTAAATTAATTTAATTTACTTTAAAAATAATTTAAATTATTTTTAAATGAAACTAAATTATTTTCAAATTAATTTAAATTATTTTTAAATTAATTTAATCTATTTTTAAATTAAACTAAATTAATTTAAATTATTTTTAAATAAAATAAAATTATTTTTAAATTAAATTAAATTATTTTCAAATAAATATAAATTATTTTTAAATAAAATTAAATTATTTTTATATTAAATTAAATTATTTTTAATTTAAATTAAATTAATTTAAATTATTTTTAAAGAAAATTAAATTATTTTTAAATTTAATTAAATTATTTTTAAATTAATTTAAATTATTTTTAAATTAATTTAAATTATTTTTAAATTAAAATTAAATTATTTTTAAATTAATTTAAATTATTTTTAAATTAAACTAAATTATTTTTAAATTAACTAAAATTATTTTTAAATTAAATTAAATTATTTTTAAATTAAATTACCTTATTTTTAAATTAATTTAAATTATTTTTAAATTAATTTAAATTATTTTTAAAGTAATTTAAATTATTTTTAAATTAATTTAAATTATTTTTAAATTAAATTAAATTATTTTTAAATTAATTTAAATTATTTTTAAATAAAATTAAATTATTTTTATATTAAATTAAATTATTTTTAAATTAAACTAAATTATTTTTAAATTATTTTTAAAGTATATTAAATTATTTTTAACTTTAATTAAATTATTTTTAAATTAATTTAAATTATTTTTAAAGTAATTTAAATTATTTTTAAATTAAAATTAAATTATTTTTAAATTAATTTAAATTATTTTTAAATTAAATTAAATTATTTTTAAATTAAATTAAATTATTTTTTAACTTAATTAAATTATTTTTAAATTAAACTAAATTATTTTTAAATTTATTTAAATTATTTTTAAATAATATTAAATTATTTTTAAATAAAATTAAATTATTTTTAAATTTAATTTAATTATTTTTAAATTAAATTAAATTATTTTTAAATTAATTTAAATTATTTTTAATATAAATTAAATTATTTTAAAATGAATTGAGGTTATTTTTAAATTAAATTAAATTATTTTTAAATTAATTTAAATTATTTTTAAATTAATTTAAATTATTTTTAAATTAAAATTAAATTATTTTTAAATTAATTTAAATTATTTTTAAATTAAACTAAATTATTTTTAAATTAATTAAAATTATTTTTAAATTAAATTAAATTATTTTTAAATTAAATTAACTTATTTTTAAATTAATTTAAATTATTTTTAAATTAATTTAAATTATTTTTAAAGTAATTTAAATTATTTTTAAATTAAATTAAATTATTTTTAAATTAATTTAAATTATTTTTAAATAAAATTAAATTATTTTTAAATTAATTTAAATTATTTTTAAATTAAACTAAATTATTTTTAAATTAATTAAAATTATTTTTAAAGTAATTTAAATTATTTTTAAATTAAAATTAAATTATTTTCAAATTAATTTAAATTATTTTTAAATTAATCTAAATTATTTTTAAGTTAATTTAAATTATTTTTAAATTAATTTAAATTATTTTTAAATTAAATTAAATTATTTTTAAATTAAATTAAATTAATTTAAATTATTTTTAAGGAAAATTAAATTATTTTTAAATTTAATTAAATTATTTTTAAATTAATTTAAATTATTTTTAAATTAATTTAAATTATTTTTAAATTAAAATTAAATTATTTTTAAATTAATTTAAATTATTTTTAAATTAAACTAAATTATTTTTAAATTAATTAAAATTATTTTTAAAGTAATTTAAATTATTTTTAAATTAAATTAAATTATTTTTAAATTAAATTAACTTATTTTTAAATTAATTTAAATTATTTTTAAATTAATTTAAATTATTTTTAAAGTAATTTAAATTATTTTTAAATTAAATTAAATTATTTTTAAATTAAATTAAATTATTTTTAAATAAAATTAAATTATTTTTATATTAAATTAAATTATTTTTAAATTAAACTAAATTGTTTTTAAATTAATTTAAATTATTTTTAAAGTATATTAAATTATTTTTAAATTTAATTAAATTATTTTTAAATTAATTTAAATTATTTTTAAAGTAATTTAAATTATTTTTAAATTAAAATTAAATTATTTTTAAATTAATTTAAATTATTTTTAAATTAATCTAAATTATTTTTAAGTTAATTTAAATTATTTTTAAATTAATTTAAATTATTTTTAAATTAAATTAAATTATTTTTAAATTAAATTAAATTATTTTTAAATTAATTTAAATTATTTTTAAATTAAACTAAATTATTTTTAAATTAATTTAAATTATTTTTAAATTAATTTAAATTATATTTAAATTAAATTAACTTATTTTTAAATTATATTAAATTATTTTTTAATAAAATTAAATTATTTCTAATTTAAATTAAATTATCTTTAAATTAAATTAAATTATTTTTATATTAAATTAAATTATTTTCAAATAAAATTAAATTATTTTCATATTAAATTAAATTATTTTTAAATTAATTTTACATTATTTTTAAATTAATTTAAATTATTTTTAAATAAAATTAAATTATTTTTAAATTAAATTATTTTTAAATTAATATAAATTATTTTTAAACTAATTGAGATTATTTTTAAATTAAATTAAATTATTTTTAAATTAATTAAAATTATTTTTAAATAAAATTAAATTATTTTTATATTAAATTAAATTATTTTTAAATTAAACTAAATTATTTTTAAATTAATTTAAATTATTTTTAAATTAATTTAAATTATTTTTAAATTAATTTAAATTATTTTTAAATCAAATTAAATTATTTTTAAATTAAATTAAATTCATTTTAAATTAATTTAAATTATTTTTAAATTAAATTAAATTATTTTTAAATTAAATTAAATTAATTTTAAATTAATTCAAATTATTTTTAAATTATTCTAAATTATTTTTAAATTAATTTAAATTATTTTTAAATTAATTTAAATTATTTTTAATTTAAATTAAATTATTTTTAAATTAAATTAAATTATTTTTAAATTTATTTAAATTATTTTTAAATTAAATTAAATTATTTTTAAATTAAATTAAATTTTAAAAAAAAAATAAAAATTATTTTTAAATAAAATAATATTATTTTTATATTAAATTATTTTTAAATTAAACTAAATTATTTTTAAATAAATTTAAATTATTTTTAAAGTAATTTAAATTATTTTTAAATTAATTTAAATTATTTTTAAATTAAATTAAATTATTTTTATATTAAATTAAATTATTTTTAAATTAAACTAAATTATTTTTAAATTAATTTAAATTATTTTTAAAGAATAATAAATTATTTTTAAATTTAATTAAAATATTTTTAAATTAATCTAAATTATTTTTAAATTAATTTAAATTATTTTTAAATTAATTTAAATTATTTTAAATTAATTTAAATTATTTTTAAATTAAAATTAAATTATTTTTAAATTAATTTAAATTATTTTTAAATTAATCTAAATTATTTTTTAATTAATTTAAATTATTTTTAAATTATTTTAAATTAATTTAAATTATTTTTAAATTAAACTAAATTATTTTTAAATTAATTTAAATTATTTTTAAATTAATTTAAATTATTTTTAAATTAAATTAAATTATTTTTAAATTAATTTAAATTATTTTTAAATTAAATTAAATTATTTTTAAATTTATTTAAATTATTATTAAATCTAATTCAATTTATTTTAAATTAAATTAAATTATTCTTAAAATAATATAAATTATTTTTAAATAAATAAAATTATTTTTATATTAAATTAAATTATTTTTAAATTAAACTAAATTATTTTTAAATTAATTTAAATTATTTTTAAAGTATATTAAATTATTTTTAAATTAAATTAAATTAATTTTAAATTAATTCAAATTATTTTTAAATTAAACTAAATTATTTTTAAATTAATTTAAATTATTTTTAAACTAATTTAAATTATTTTCAAGTTAAATTAAATTATTTTTAAATTAAAACTAAATTATTTTTAAATTAATTTAAATTATTTTTAAATTAAACTAAATTATCTTTAAATTAATTTAAATTATTTTTAAATTAATTTAAATTATTTTTAAATCAAATTAAATTATTTTTAAATTAAATTAAATTATTTTTAAATTAAATTAAATTAATTTTAAATTAATTCAAACTATTTTTAAATTAAACTAAATTATTTTTAAATTAATTTAAATTAATTTTAAATTAATTCATATTATTTTTAAATTAATCTAAATTATTTTTAAATTAATTTAAATTATTTTTAAATTAATTTAAATTATTTAAAATTTAAATTAAATTATTTTTAAATTAAATTAAATTATTTTTAAATTAATTTAAATTATTTTTAAAGAAATTTAAATTATTTTTAAATTAAAATTAAGTTATTTTTAAATTAATTTAAATTATTTTTAAATTATTTTAAATTATTTTTAAATTAATTTAAATTATTTTTAAATTAAATTAAATTATTTTTAAATTAAATTAAATTAATTTTAAATTAATTCAAACTATTTTTAAATTAAACTAAATTATTTTTAAATTAATTTAAATTATTTTTAAATTAATTTAAATTATTTTTAAATTAAATTAAATTATTTTTAAATTAATTTAAATTATTTTTAAAATAAACTAAATTATTTTTAAATTAATTCAAATTATTTTTAAATTAAACTAAATTATTTTTAAATTAATTTAAATTATTTTTAAATTAAATTAAATTCTTTTTAAATTAATTTACATTATTTTTAAATTAATTCAAATTATTTTTAAATTTAATTAAATTATTTTTAAATTAATTTAAATTATTTTTAAATTAACTAAAATTATTTTTAAATTAAAATTAAATTATTTTTAAAATAATTAAAATTATTTTTAAATTAAACTAAATTATTTTTAAATTAATTAAAATTATTTTTAAATTAAATTAAATTATTTTTAAATTAAATTAACTTATTTTTAAATTAATTTAAATTATTTTTAAATTAATTTAAATTATTTTTAAAGAAATTTAAATTATTTTTAAATTAATTTAAATTATTTTTAAATTAAATTAAATTATTTTTAAATTAAATTAAATTATTTTTAAATTAATTTAAATTATTTTTAAATAAAATTAAATTATTTATATATTAAATTAAATTATTTTTAAATTAAACTAAATTATTTTTAAATTAATTTAAATTATTTTTAAAGTATATTAAATTATTTTTAAATTTAATTAAATTATTTTTAAATTAATTTAAATTATTTTTAAAGTAATTTAAATTATTTTTAAATTAAAATTAAATTATTTTTAAATTAATTTAAATTATTTTTAAATTAATCTAAATTATTTTTAAGTTAACTTAAATTATTTTTAAATTAATTTAAATTATTTTTAAATTAAATTAAATTATTTTTAAATTAAATTAAATTATTTTTAAATTAATTTAAATTATTTTTAAATTAAACTAAATTATTTTTAAATTAATTTAAATTATTTTTAAATTAATTTAAATTATTTTTAAATTAAATTAAATTATTTTTAAATTAATTTAAATTATTTTTTAATAAAATTAAATTATTTCTAAATTAAATTAAATTATCTTTAAATTAAATTAAATTATTTTTATATTAAATAAAATTATTTTCAAATAAAATTAAATTATTTTTATATTAAATTAAATTATTTTTAAATTAATTTAAATTATTTTTAAATTAATTTAAATTATTTTTAAATAAAATTAAAATACTTTTAAATTATTTTAAATTATCTTTAAATTTAATTAAACTATTTTTAAAGTAATTTAAATAATTTTTAAATTAAAATAAAATATTTTTAAATTAATTTAAATTATTTTTAAATTTAATTAAATTATTTTTAAATTAATTTAAATTATTTTTAAATAAAATAAAATTATTTTTAAATTAAATTATTTTTAAATTAATATAAATTATTTTTAAACTAATTGAGATTATTTTTAAATTAAATTAAATTATTTTTAAATTAATTTAAATTATTTTTAACATAAATTAAATTATTTTTAAATTAATTTAAATTTTTTTTAAATAAAATTAAATTATTTTCAAATTAAATTAAATTATTTTTAAGTTAATTTAAATTATTTTAATATTAAATTAAATTATTTTTAAATTAATTTAAATTATTTTTAAATTAGTTTAAATCATTTTTAAATAAAATTAAATTATTTTTAAATTAATTTAAATTATTTTTAAATTAATTTAAATTTTTTTTACATAAAATAAAATTATTTTTAAATTAAACTAAATTATTTTTTAATTAATTTAAAATATTTTTAAATAAAATTAAATTATTTTTAAATTAATTTAAATTATTTTTAAAGTAAACTAAATTATTTTTAAATAAAATTAAATTATTCCTAAATTAATTCAAATTATTTTTAAATTAAATTACTTTCAAATTATTTTTAAATTAAATTTAATTATTTTTAAATTAATTTAAATTATTTTTAAACAAATTAAATTATTTTTCAATTAATTTAAATTATTGTTAAATAAAATAAAATTATTTTTAAATTAAATTAAATTATTTTTAAATTAAATTAAATTATTTTTAAATTAATTTAAATTATTTTTAAATTAAATTGAATTATTTTTAAATTAATTTAAAATATTTTTTAATAAAATTAAATTATTTTTAAATTAAATTAATTTTTTTTTAATTTAATTTAAATTATTTTTAAATCAAATTAAATAATTTTTAAATTATTTTTAAATTAAATTAAATTATTTTTAAATTAATTTAAATTTTTTTTAAATAAAATTAAATTATTTTTTAATTAATTTAAATTATTTTTAAATTAAATTGAATTATTTTTAAATTAATTTAAAATATTTTTTAATAAAATTAAATTATTTTTAAATTAAATTAATTTTTTTTTAATTTAATTTAAATTATTTTTAAATCAAATTAAATTATTTTTAAATTAAATTAAATTATTTTTAAATTAATTTAAATTATTTTTAAATTAAATTAAATTAATTTAAATTATTTTTAAATTAAATTAAATTATTTTTAAATTAATTTAAATTATTTTTAAATAAAATTAAATTATTTTTAAAATTTATTTAAATTATTTTTAAATAAAATTAAATTATTTTTAAATTAAATTAAATTATTTTTAAATTAATTTAAATTATTTTTAAATAAAATAAAATTATTTTTAAATTAATTTAAATTATTTTTAAATAAAATTAATTTTTTTTTAAATTAAATTAAATTATTTTTAATTAATATAAATTATTTTTAAATTAATTTAAATTATTTTTAAAGTATATTAAATTATTTTTAAATTAAATTAAATTATTTTTAAATTAAATAAATTATTTTTAAATTAATTTAAATTATTTTTAAATAAAATAAAACTATTTTTAAATTAATTTAAATTATTTTTAAATAAAATTAATTTTTTTTTAAATTAAATTAAATTATTTTTAAATAATATAAATCATTTTTAAATTAATTTAAATTATTTTTAAAGTATATTAAATTATTTTTAAATAAAATAAAATTATTTTTAAATTAATTTAAATTATTTTTAAATAAAATTAAATTATTTTTAAATTAAATTAAATTATTTTTAAATTAAATTAAATTATTTTTAAATTAATTTAAATTATTTTTAAATAAAATTAAATTATTTTTAAATTAAATTAAATTATTTTTAAATTAAATTTAATTATTTTTAAATTAATTTAAATTATTTTTAAATAAAATAAAATTATTTTTAAATTAATTTAAATTATTTTTAAATAAAATTAAATTATTTTTAAAATAAATTAAATTATTTTTAAATAAAATTAAATTATTTTTAAAATAAATTAAATTATTTTTAAATAAAATTAAATTATTTTTAAAATAAATTAAATTATTTTTAAATTAAATTAAATTATTTTTAAATAAAATTAAATTATTTTTAAAATAAATTAAATTATTTTTAAATTATTTTTAACTTAAATTAAATTATTTTTAAACTAAATTAAATTATTTTTAAATTAATTTAAATTATTTTTAAATTAAATTAAATTATTTTTAAATTAATTTAAATTATTTTGAAATAAAAATAAATTATTTTTAAATTAATTTAAATTATTTTTAAATAAAATTAAATTATTTTTAAATTAAATTAAATTATTTTTAAATTAAATTAAATTATTTTTAAATTAATTTAAATAATTTTTAAATAAAATAAAATTATTTTTAAATTAATTTAAATTATTTTTAAATAAAATTAATTTTTTTTTAAATAAAATTAAATTATTTTTAATTAATATAAATCATTTTGAAATTAATTTAAATTATTTTTAAAGTATATTAAATTATTTTTAAATTAAATTAAATTATTTTTAAATTAAGTTAAATTATTTTTAAATTAATTTAAATTATTTTTAAATAAAATAAAATTATTTTTAAATTAATTTAAATTATTTTTAAATAAAATTAAATTATTTTTAAATTAAATTAAATTATTTTTAAATTAAATTAAATTATTTTTAAACTAAATTAAATTATTTTTAAATTAATTTAAAATATTTTTAAATTAAATTTAATTATTTTTAAATTAATTTAAATTATTTTTAAATAAAATAAAATTATTTTTAAATTAATTTAAATTATTTTTAAATAAAATTAAATTATTTTTAAATTAAATTAAATTATTTTTAAATAAAATTAAATGATTTTTAAATTAAATTAAATTATTTTTAAATTAAATTAAATTATCTTTAAATTATTTTTAAATAAAATAAAATTATTTTTAAATTAATTTAAATTATTTTTAAATAAAATTAATTTTTTTTAAATTAAATTAAATTATTTTTAATTAATATAAATCATTTTTAAATTAATTTAAATTATGTTTAAAGTATATTAAATTATTTTTAAATTAAATTGAATTATTTTTAAAATAATTTAAATTTTTTTTAAATTAATTTAAATTATTTTTAAATAAAATAAAATTATTTTTAAATTAAATTATTTTTAAATTAAATTTAATTATTTTTAAATTAATTTAAATTATTTTTAAATAAAAATAAATTATTTTTAAATTAATTTAAATTATTTTTAAATAAAATTAAATTATTTTTAAATTAAATTAAATTATTTTTAAAAAAAATTAAATTATTTTTAAAATAAATTAAATTATTTTTAAATTAAATTAAATTATTTTTAAATTAATTTAAATTATTTTTAAATAAAATTAAATTATTTTTAAATTAATTTAAATTAATTTTAAATAAAATTAAATTATTTTTAAATTAATTTAAATTATTTTTAAATAAAATTAAATTATTTTTAAATTAAATTAAATTATTTAAAAAAAAAAAAAAATTATTTTTAAAATAAATTAAATTATTTTTAAATTAAATTAAATTTTTTTTAAATTAATTTAAATTATTTTTAAATTAAATTAAATTATTTTGAATTAATTGAAATTATTTTTAAATTAAATTAAATTATTTTTAAATTAATTTAAATTATTTTTAAATAAAATTAAATTATTTTTAAATTCATATACATTATTTTTAAATAAAATTAAATTATTTTTAGATTAAATAAATTATTTTAAAATTAAATTAAATTAATTTAAATTATTTTTAAAGTAAATTAACTTATTTTTAAATTAAATTAAATTATTCCTAAATTAATTTAAATTATTTTTAAATAAAATTAAATTACTTTTAAATTAACTTATTTTTAAATTAATTTAAATTATTTTTAATTTAAATTAACTTATTTTTAAATTAATTGAGATTATTTTTAAATTAAAATAAATTATTTTTAAATTAATTTAAATTAATTTTAAGTAAAATTAAATTATTTTTAAATTAAATAAAATTATTTTTAAATTAATTTAAATTTTTTTTAAATAAAATTAAATAATTTTTATTTTAAATTAAACTATTTTCAAATTAAATTAAATTATTTTTAAATTAATTTAAATTATTGTTAAATTAAATTAAATAATTTTTAAATTAATTTAAATAATTTTTAAATAAAATTGAATTATTTCCAAATTAAATTAAATTATTTTTTAATTAAATTAAATTATTTTTAAATAAAATTAAAATATTTTTAAATTAATTTAAATTATTTTTAAATTAAATTAAAGTATTTTTAAATTAATTTAAATTATTTTTAAATTAAATTAAATTATTTTTAAATTAAATTATTTTTAAATTAATTTAAATTATTTTTAAATTAAATAAAAGTATTTTTAAATTAATTTAAATTATTTTTAAATTAAATTAAATTATTTTTAAATAAAATTAAATTATTTTTAAATTAAATTAAATTATTTTTTAATTAAATTAAATTATTTTTAAATTAATTTAAATTATTTTTAAATAAAATAAAATTATTTTTAAATTAATTTAAATTATTTTTAAATAAAATTATTTTTTTTTTAAATTAAATTAAATTATTTTTAATTAATATAAATCATTTTTAAATTAATTTAAATTATGTTTAAAGTATATTAAATTATTTTTAAATTAAATTGAATTATTTTTAAAATAATTTAAATTTTTTTTAAATTAATTTAAATTAATTTTAAATAAAATTAAATTATTTTTAAATTAAATTAAATTATTTTTAAATTAAATTTAATTATTTTTAAATTAATTTAAATTATTTTTAATTTAAATTAACTTATTTTTAAATGAATTGAGATTATTTTTAATTTAAAGTAAATTATTTTTAAATTAATTTAAATTATTTTTAAGTAAAATTAAATTATTTTTAAATTAAATAAAATTATTTTTAAATTAATTTAAATTTTTTTTAAATAAAATTATTTTTTTTTTAAATTAAATTAAATTATTTTTAATTAATATAAATCATTTTTAAATTAATTTAAATTATGTTTAAAGTATATTAAATTATTTTTAAATTAAATTGAATTATTTTTAAAATAATTTAAATTTTTTTTAAATTAATTTAAATTAATTTTAAATAAAATTAAATTATTTTTAAATTAAATTAAATTATTTTTAAATTAAATTTAATTATTTTTAAATTAATTTAAATTATTTTTAATTTAAATTAACTTATTTTTAAATGAATTGAGATTATTTTTAAATTAAAGTAAATTATTTTTAAATTAATTTAAATTATTTTTAAGTAAAATTAAATTATTTTTAAATTAAATAAAATTATTTTTAAATTAATTTAAATTTTTTTTAAATAAAATTAAATCATTTTTATTTTAAATTAAACTATTTTCAAATTAAATTATTTTTAAATTAATTTAATTTATTGTTAAATTAAATTAAATAATTTTTAAATTAATTTAAATAATTTTTAAATAAAATTGAATTATTTCCAAATTAAATTAAATTTTTTTTTAATTAAATTAAATTATTTTTAAATTAAATTAAAGTATTTTTAAATTAATTTAAATTATTTTTAAATTAAATTAAATTATTTTTAAATTAAATTAAATTATTTTTAAATTAATTTAAATTATTTTTAAATTGATTTAAATTATTTTTAAATAAAATTAAATTATTTTTAAATTAATTTAAATTAATTTAATTTTTTTTTAAATTACTTTAAATTATTTTTAAATTAATTAAAATTTTTTTTAAATTAAAATTAACTTATTCTAAATTCATTTAAATTATTTTTCAATTTAATTAAAATATTTTTAAATTAATATAAATTATTTTTAAATTAATTTAAATTATATTTAAATTAATTTAAATTATTTTTAAATAAAATTAAATTATTTTTAAATTAATTTAAATTATTTTTCAATTTAATTAAATTATTTTTAAATCAATTTGATTATTTTAAAATTAATTTTAATTATTTTTAAAAAAATTTAAAATATTTTTAAATTAATTTAAATTATTTTTAAATTAAAATTAAATTATTTTTAAATTAATTTAAATTATTTATTAAATAAAATTATTTCTAAATTAAATTAAATTATTTTTAAATTAAAATAAATTATTTTTAAATTAATATAAATTATTTTTAAATTAATTTAAATTATTTTAAAATTAAATTTAATTATTTTTAAATTAAATTAAATTATTTTTAAATTAAATTAAATTATTTTTAAATTAATTTAAATGATTTTTAAATAAAATTAAATTATTTTTAAATTAATTCAAATTGTTTTTAAATAAAATTAAATTATTTTTAAATTAAATTAAATTATTTTTAAATAAAATTAAATTATTTTTATATTAAATTAAATTATTTTTAAATTAATTTAAATTATTTTTAAATTAAATTCAATTATTATTAAATTAATTTAAAATATTTATAAATAAAATTAAATTATTTTTAAATTAAATTCAATTATTGTTAAATTAATTTAAAATATTTATAAATAAAATTAAATTATTTTTAAATTAAATTAAATTATTTTTAAATTAATTTAAATTATTTTTTAATTAAATTCAATTATTTTTAAATTAATTTAAATTGTTTTTAAATAAAATTAAATTATTTTTAAATTAAATTAAATTATTTTTAAATTAATATAAATTATTTTTAAATAAAATTAAATTATTTTTATATTAAATTAAATTATTTTTAAATTAAATTATTTTTAAAGTAAATTATTTTTAAATTAATTTAAATTATTTTTCAATTTAATTAAATTATTTTTAAATCATTTTCAATTATTTTTAAATTAATTTTAAATTATTTTTAAATAAATTTAAATTATTTCTAAATTAATTTAAATTATTTTTAAATTAAAATTTAATTATTTTAAATTATTTTTAAATTAAAATTTAATTATTTTTAAATTAATTCAAATTCTTTTTAAATTAATTTAAATTATTTTTAAATTAATTTAAATTATTTTTCAATTTAATTAAATTATTTTTAAATCAATTTGATTATTTTAAAATTAATTTTAATTATTTTTAAATAAATTTAAAATATTTTTAAATTAATTTAAATTATTTTTAAATTAAAATTAAATTATTTTTAAATTAATTTAAATTATTTTTAAATTAATTTAAATTATTTTTAAATTAATTTAAATTATTTGTAAATTAAATTAAATTATTTTTACATTAAATAAAATTATTTTTAAATTAAATTAAATTATTTTTAAATTAAATTAAATTATTTTTAAATTAACATAAATTATTTTTAAATTAATTTAATTTATTTTTGAATTAAATTAAATTATTTTTAATTTAAATTAAATTATTTTTAAATTAAATTAAATTATTTTTAAATTAATTTAAATTATTTTTAAATAAAATTAAATTGTTTTTAAATTAATTTAAATTGTTTTTAAATAAAATTAAATTATTTTTAAAAGAAATTAAATTATTTTTAAATAAAATTAAATTATTTTTATATTAAATTAAATTATTTTTAAATTAATTTAAATTATTTTTAAATTAAATTCAATTTTTATTAAATTAATTTATATTATTTATAAATAAAATTAAATAATTTTTAAATTAAATTAAATTATTTTTAAATTAATATAAATTATTTTTAAATAAAATTAAATTATTTTTATGTTAAATTAAATTCTTTTTAAATTAAAATAAATTAATTAAAATTATTTTTAAAGTAAATTATTTTTAAATTAATTTAAATTATTTTTCAATTTAATTACATTATTTTTAAATCAAATTCAATTATTTTTAAATTAATTTAAATTATTTTTAAATTAATTTAAATTATTTTAAATAAATTTAAATTATTTTTAAATTAATTTAAATTATTTTTAAATTAAAATTAAATTATTTTTGAATTAAAATTAAATTATTTTTAAATTTATTTTAAATATTTTTCAAGCTAATTAAATTATTTTTAAATTAATTTAAATTATTTTTAAATAATTTTAAATTATTTTTAAATTAAATTAAATTATTTTTACATTAATTTAAATTATTTTTAAAGTATATTACATTATTTTTAAATTAAAATAAATTATTTTTAAATTAAATTAAATTATTTTTAAATTAATATAAATTATTTTTAAAATAATTTAAATTAATTTTAAATTTAAATTAAATTATTTTAAATTATTTTTAAATTAAATTAAATTATTTTTAAATTAATATAAATTATTTTTAAATTAATTTAAATTATTTTTAAATTAAATTAAATTATTTTTAAATTAATTTAAATTGTTTTTAAATAAAATTAAATTATTTTTAAATTAAATTAAATTATTTTTAAATTAAATTAAATTATTTTTATATTAAATTAAATTATTTTTAAATTAATTTAAATTATTTTTAAATTAAATTCAATTATTTTTAAATTAATTTAAATTGTTTTTAAATAAAATTAAATTATTTTTAAATTAAATTAAATTATTTTTAAATTAATATAAATTATTTTTAAATAAAATTAAATTATTTTTATATTAAATTAAATTATTTTTAAAGTAAATAATTTTTTAATTAATTTAAATTATTTTTCAATTTAATTAAATTATTTTCAAATCATTTTCAATTATTTTTAAATTAATTTTAAATTATTTTTAAATAAATTTAAATTATTTCTAAATTAATTTAAATTATTTTTAAATTAAAATTTAATTATTTTAAATTATTTTTAAATTAAAATTAAATTATTTTTAAATTAATTTAAATTCTTTTTAAATTAATTTAAATTATTTTTAAATTAATTTAAATTATTTGTAAATTAAATTAAATTATTTTTACATTAAATAAAATTATTTTTAAATTGAATTAAATTATTTTTAAATTAAATTAAATTATTTTTAAATTAATATAAATTATTTTTAAATTAATTTAAATTATTTTTGAATTAAATTAAATTATTTTTAATTTAAATTAAATTATTTTTAAATTAAATTAAATTATTTTTAAATTAATTTAAATTATTTTTATATAAAATTAAATAATTTTTAAATTAATTTAAATTGTTTTTAAATAAAATTAAATTATTTTTAAATTAAATTAAATTATTTTTAAATAAAATTAAATTATTTTTATATTAAATTAAATTATTTTTAAATTAATTTAAATTATTTTTAAATTAAATTCAATTTTTATTAAATTAATTTATATTATTTATAAATAAAATTAAATAATTTTTAAATTAAATTAAATTATTTTTAAATTAATATAAATTATTTTTAAATAAAATTAAATTATTTTTATATTAAATTAAATTCTTTTTAAATTAAATTCAATTATTTTTAAATTAATTTAAATTATTTTTCAATTTAATTAAATTATTTTTAAATCAAATTCAATTATTTTTAAATTAATTTAAATTATTTTTAAATAAATTTAAATTATTTTTAAATTAATTTAAATTATTTTTAAATTAAATTAAATTATTTTTAAATTAATTTAAATTGTTTTTAAATAAAATTAAATTATTTTTAAATTAAATTAAATTATTTTTAAATCAAATTAAATTATTTTTATATTAAATTAAATTATTTTTAAATTAATTTAAATTATTTTTAAATTAAATTCAATTATTTTTAAATTAATTTAAATTGTTTTTAAATAAAATAAAATTATTTTTAAATTAAATTAAATTATTTTTAAATTAATATAAATTATTTTTAAATAAAATTAAATTATTTTTATATTAAATTAAATTATTTTTAAATTAAATTATTTTTAAAGTAAATAATTTTTAAATTAATTTAAATTATTTTTCAATTTAATTAAATTATTTTTAAATCAATTTCAATTATTTTTAAATTAATTTTAAATTATTTTTAAATAAATTTAAATTATTTCTAAATTAATTTAAATTATTTTTAAATTAAAATTAAATTATTTTAAATTATTTTTAAATTAAAATGAAATTATTTTAAATTAATTTAAATTATTTTTCAATCTAATTAAATTATTTTTAAATTAATTTAAATTATTTTTAAATTAATTTTAATGTTTTTTATATTAAATTAAATTATTTTTACATTAATTTAAAATATTTTTAAAGTATTTTAATTTATTTTAAAATTGAAATAAATTATTTTTAAATTAAACTAAATTATTTTTAAATTAATATAAATTATTTTTAAATTAATTTAAATTATTTTTAAATTAAAATTAAATTATTTTAAATTATTTTCAAATTAAAATTAAATTATTTTTAAATTAAATTAAATTATTTTTAAATTAATTTAAATTATTCTTAATTTAAATTAAATTAACTGAGATTATTTTTAAATTAAATTAAATTATTTTTAAATTAATTTAAATTATTTTTAAATAAAATTAAATTATTTTTAAATAAAATTAAATTATTTTTAAATTAATTTAATTTATTTTTAAATTAATTTAAATTATTTTTAAATTAAATTAAATTATTTTTAAAAAAATTAAATTATTTTTCAATTATTTTTAAATAAAATTAAGTTATTTTTAAATTAAATTAAATTATTTTTAAATTAAATTAAATTATTTTTAAATTAATTTAAATTATTTTTAAATTGAATTGAATTATTTTTAAATTAATTTAAAATATGTTTTAATAAAATTAAATTATTTTTAATTTAAATTAATTTTTTTTTAATTTAATTTAAATTATTTTTAAATCAAATTAAATTATTTTTAATTTATTTTTAAATTAAATTAAATTATTTTTAAACTAAATAAAATTACTTTTAAATTAATTTAAATTATTTTTAAATTAAATTAAATTATTTTTTAATTAATTAAAATTATTTTTAAATTAAATTAAATTATTTTTAAATTAATTTAAATTATTTTTAAATAAAATAAAATTATTTTTAAATTTAATTAAATTATTTTTAAATTAATTTAAATTTTTTTTAAATAAAATTATATTATTTTTATTTTAAATTAACTATAAAACTATTTTCAAATTAAATTAAATTATTTTTAAATTAATTTAAATTATTTTTAGTTAAAATTAAATTATTTTTAAATTAATTTAAATTATATTTAAATGAATTTAAATTATTTTTAAATAAAATTAAATTATTTTTAAATTAATTTAAATTATTTTTCAATTTAATTAAATTATTTTTAAATCAATTTCAATTATTTTTAATTTAATTTTAATTATTTTTAAATAAAATTATATTATTTTTATTTTAAATTAACTATAAAACTATTTTCAAATTAAATTTACTCATTTTTAAATTAATTTAAATCATTTTTTAATTTAAATAAATTATTTTTAAATTAATATAAATTATTTTTAAATTAATTTAAATTATATTTAAATTTATTTAAATTATTTTTAAATTAAATTAAATAATTTTTAAATTAATTTAAATAATTTTTAAATAAAATTGAATTATTTTCAAATTAAATTAAATTATTTTTAAATAAAATTAAATTATTTTTATTTTAAACTAAATTATTTTTAAATTAATTTAAATTATTTTTAAATTAAATTAAATAATTTTTAAATTAATTTAAATAATTTTTAAATAAAATTGAATTATTTTCAAATTAAATTAAATTATTTTCAAATAAAATTAAATTATTTTTAAATTAAATTAAATTATTTTTAAATTAAAAAAAGTATTTTTAAATTAAATTAAATTATTTTTAAATTAAATTAAAGTATTTTGAAATTAAATTATTTTCAAATAAAATTATATTATTTTTAAATTAAATTAAATTATTTTTAAATTAAATTAAATAATTTTTAAATTAAATTAAATTATTTTCAAATAAAATTAAATTATTTTTAAATTAAATTAAACTATTTTTAAATTGATTTAAATAATTTTTAAATTAATTTAAATTATTTTTAAATTAAAATTAACTCATTTTTAAATTAATTTAAATTATTTTTTAATTTAATTAAATTATTTTTAAATTAATATAAATTATTTTTAAATTAATTTAAATTATATTTAAATTAATTTAAATTATTTTTAAATAAAATTAAATTATTTTTAAATTAATTTAAATTATTTTTCAATTTAATTAAATTATTTTTAAATCAATTTCAATTATTTTTAATTTAATTTTAATTATTTTTAAATATATTTAAATTATTTTTAAATTAATTTAAATTATTTTTAAATTAAAATTAACTCATTTTTAAATTAATTTAAATTATTTTTTAATTTAATTAAATTATTTTTAAATTAATATAAATTATTTTTAAATTAATTTAAATTATTTTTAAATTAAAATTAAATTATTTTAAATTATTTTTGAATTAAAATTAAATTATTTTTAAATTTATTTTAAATATTTTTCAAGCTAATTAAATTATTTTAAAATTAATTTAAAATATTTTTAAATAATTTTAAATTATTTTTAAATTAAATTAAATTATTTTTACATTAATTTAAATTATTTTTAAAGTATATTACATTATTTTTAAATTAAAATAAATTATTTTTAAATTAAATTAAATTATTTTTAAATTAATATAAATTATTTTTAAAATAATTTAAATTATTTTTAAATTAAAATTAAATTATTTTAAATTATTTTTAAATTAAATTAAATTATTTTTAAATTAATATAAATTATTTTTAAATTAATTTAAATTATTTTTAAATTAAATTAAATTATTTTTAAATTAATTTAAATTGTTTTTAAATAAAATTAAATTATTTTTAAATTAAATTAAATTATTTTTAAATTAAATTAAATTATTTTTATATTAAATTAAATTATTTTTAAATTAATTTAAATTATTTTTAAATTAAATTAAATTATTTTTAAATTAAATTAAATTGTTTTTAAATAAAATTAAATTATTTTTAAATTAAATTAAATTATTTTTAATTAATTAAATTAATTAAAAATATTATTTATAATATATTTTTAAATAAAATTAAATTATTTTTATATTAAATTAAATTATTTTTAAAGTAAATAATTTTTTAATTAATTTAAATTATTTTTCAATTTAATTAAATTATTTTCAAATCATTTTCAATTATTTTTAAATTAATTTTAAATTATTTTTAAATAAATTTAAATTATTTCTAAATTAATTTAAATTATTTTTAAATTAAAATTTAATTATTTTAAATTATTTTTAAATTAAAATTAAATTATTTTTAAATTAATTTAAATTCTTTTTAAATTAATTTAAATTATTTTTAAATTAATTTAAATTATTTGTAAATTAAATTTAATTATTTTTACATTAAATAAAATTATTTTTAAATTGAATTAAATTATTTTTAAATTAAATTAAATTATTTTTAAATTAATATAAATTATTTTTAAAAAAATTTAAATTATTTTTGAATTAAATTAAATTATTTTTAATTTTAATTAAATTATTTTTAAATTAAATTAAATTATTTTTAAATTAATTTAAATTATTTTTAAATAAAATCAAATAATTTTTAAATTAATTTAAATTGTTTTTAAATAAAATTAAATTATTTTTAAATTAAATTAAATTATTTTTAAATAAAATTAAATTATTTTTATATTAAATTAAATTATTTTTAAATTAATTTAAATTATTTTTAAATTAAATTCAATTTTTATTAAATTAATTTATATTATTTATAAATAAAATTAAATAATTTTTAAATTAAATTAAATTATTTTTAAATTAATATAAATTATTTTTAAATAAAATTTAATTATTTTTATATTAAATTAAATTCTTTTTAAATTAAATTCAATTATTTTTAAATTAATTTAAATTATTTTTCAATTTAATTAAATTATTTTTAAATCAAATTCAATTATTTTTAAATTAATTTAAATTATTTTTAAATAAATTTAAATTATTTTTAAATTAATTTAAATTATTTTTAAATTAAAATTAAATTATTTTAAATTATTTTTAAATTAAAATTAAATTATTTTTTAATTTATTTTAAATATTTTTCAAGCTAATTAAATTATTTTTAAATTAATTTCAATTATTTTTAAATAATTTTAAATTATTTTTAAATTAAAATAAATTATTTTTAAATTAAATTAAATTATTTTTAAATTAATATAAATTATTTTTAAAGTAATTTAAATTATTTTTAAATTAAAATTAAATTATTTTAAATTATTTTTAAATTAAATTAAATTATTTTTAAATTAATATAAATTATTTTTAAATTAATTTAAATTATTTTTAAATTAAATTAAATTATTTTTAAATTAATTTAAATTGTTTTTAAATAAAATTAAATTATTTTTAAATTAAATTAAATTATTTTTAAATTAAATTAAATTATTTTTATATTAAATTAAATTATTTTTAAATTAATTTAAATTATTTTTAAATTAAATTCAATTATTTTTAAATTAATTTAAATGGTTTTTAAATAAAATTAAATTATTTTTAAATTAAATTAAATTATTTTTAAATTAATATAAATTATTTTTAAACAAAATTAAATTATTTTTATATTAAATTAAATTATTTTTAAATTAAATTATTTTTAAAGTAAATAATTTTTAAATTAATTTAAATTATTTTTCAATTTAATTAAATTATTTTTAAATCAATTTCAATTATTTTTAAATTAATTTTAAATTATTTTTAAATAAATTTAAATTATTTCTAAATTAATTTAAATTATTTTTAAATTAAAATTAAATTATTTTAAATTATTTTTAAATTAAAATGAAATTATTTTTAAATTAATTTAAATTATTTTTCAATCCAATTAAATTATTTTTAAATTAATTTAAATTATTTTTAAATTAATTTAAATGTTTTTTATATTAAATTAAATTATTTTTACATTAATTTAAAATATTTTTAAAGTATTTTAATTTATTTTAAAATTGAAATAAATTATTTTTAAATTAAACTAAATTATTTTTAAATTAATATAAATTATTTTTAAATTAATTTAAATTATTTTTAAATTAAAATTAAATTATTTTAAATTATTTTCAAATTAAAATTAAATTATTTTTAAATTAAATTAAATTATTTTTAAATTAATTTAAATTATTCTTAATTTAAATTAAATTAACTGAGATTATTTTTAAATTAAATTAAATTATTTTTAAATTAATTTAAATTATTTTTAAATAAATTTAAATTATTTTTAAATTAAATTAAATTATTTTTAAATTATTTAATTTATTTTTAAATTAATTTAAATTATTTTTAAATTAAATTAAATTATTTTTAAATAAATTAAATTATTTTTCAATTATTTTTAAATAAAATTAAGTTATTTTTAAATTAAATTAAATTATTTTTAAACTAAATTAAATTATTTTTAAATTAATTTAAATTGTTTTTAAATAAAATTAAATTATTTTTAAATTAAATTAAATTATTTTTAAATTAATATAAATTATTTTTAAATAAAATTAAATTATTTTTATATTAAATTAAATTATTTTTAAATTAAATTATTTTTAAAGTAAATAATTTTTAAATTAATTTAAATTATTTTTCAATTTAATTAAATTATTTTTAAATCAATTTCAATTATTTTTAAATTATTTTTAAATAAATTTAAATTATTTCTAAATTAATTTAAATTATTTTTAAATTAAAATTAAATTATTTTAAATTATTTTTAAATTAAAATGAAATTATTTTTAAATTAATTTAAATTATTTTTCAATCTAATTAAATTATTTTTAAATTAATTTAAATTATTTTTAAATTAATTTAAATGTTTTTTATATTAAATTAAATTATTTTTACATTAATTTAAAATATTTTTAAAGTATTTTAATTTATTTTAAAATTGAAATAAATTATTTTTAAATTAAACTAAATTATTTTTAAATTAATATAAATTATTTTTAAATTAATTTAAATTATTTTTAAATTAAATTGAATTATTTTTAAATTAATTTAAAATATTTTTTAATAAAATTAAATTATTTTTAATTTAAATTAATTTTTTTTTAATTTAATTTAAATTATTTTTAAATCAAATTAAATTATTTTTAATTTATTTTTAAATTAAATTAAATTATTTTTAAACTAAATAAAATTACTTTTAAATTAATTTAAATTATTTTTAAATTAAATTAAATTATTTTTTAATTAATTAAAATTATTTTTAAATTAAATTAAATTATTTTTAAATTAATTTAAATTATTTTTAAATAAAATTAAATTATTTTTAAATTAATTTAAATTATTTTTAAATAAAATTAAATTATTTTTAAATTTAATTAAATTATTTTTAAATTAATTTAAATTTTTTTTAAATAAAATTATATTATTTTTATTTTAAATTAACTATAAAACTATTTTCAAATTAAATTAAATTATTTTTAAATTAATTTAAATTATTTTTAGTTAAAATTAAATTATTTTTAAATTAATTTAAATTATATTTAAATGAATTTAAATTATTTTTAAATAAAATTAAATTATTTTTAAATTAATTTAAATTATTTTTCAATTTAATTAAATTATTTTTAAATCAATTTCAATTATTTTTAATTTAATTTTAATTATTTTTAAATAAAATTATATTATTTTTATTTTAAATTAACTATAAAACTATTTTCAAATTAAATTAACTCATTTTTAAATTAATTTAAATCATTTTTTAATTTAATTAAATTATTTTTAAAGTAATATAAATTATTTTTAAATTAATTTAAATTATATTTAAATTAATTTAAATTATTTTTAAAATAAATTAAATAATTTTTAAATTAATTTAAATAATTTTTAAATAAAATTGAATTATTTTCAAATTAAATTAAATTATTTTTAAATACCATTAAATTATTTTTATTTTAAACTAAATTATTTTTAAATTAATTTAAATTATTTTTAAATTAAATTAAATAATTTTTAAATTAATTTAAATAATTTTTAAATAAAACTGAATTATTTTCAAATTAAATTAAATTATTTTCAAATAAAATTAAATTATTTTTAAATTAAATTAAATTATTTTTAAATTAAATTAAAGTATTTTTAAATTAAATTAAATTATTTTTAAAATAAATTAAAGTATTTTGAAATTAAATTATTTTCAAATAAAATTATATTATTTTTAAATTAAATTAAATTATTTTTAAATTAAATTAAATAATTTTTAAATTAAATTAAATTATTTTCAAATAAAATTAAATTATTTTTAAATTAAATTAAACTATTTTTAAATTGATTTAAATAATTTTTAAATTAATTTAAATTATTTTTAAATTAAAATTAACTCATTTTTAAATTAATTTAAATTATTTTTTAATTTAATTAAATTATTTTTAAATTAATATAAATTATTTTTAAATTAATTTAAATTATATTTAAATTAATTTAAATTATTTTTAAATAAAATTAAATTATTTTTAAATTAATTTAAATTATTTTTCAATTTAATTAAATTATTTTTAAATCAATTTCAATTATTTTTAATTTAATTTTAATTATTTTTAAATATATTTAAATTATTTTTAAATTAATTTAAATTATTTTTAAATTAAAATTAACTCATTTTTAAATTAATTTAAATTATTTTTTAATTTAATTAAATTTTTTTTTAATTAATATAAATTATTTTTAAATTAATTTAAATTATATTTAAATTAATTTAAATTATTTTTAAATTAAATTAAATAATTTTTAAATTAATTTAAATTATTTTCAAATTAAATTAAATTATTTTTAAATAAAATTAAATTATTTTTATTTTAAACTAAATTATTTTTAAATTAATTTAAATTATTTTTAAATTAAATTAAATAATTTTTAAATTAATTTAAATAATTTTTAAATCAAATTGAATTATTTTCAAATTAAATTAAATTATTTTCAAATAAAATTAAATTATTTTTAAATTAAATTAAATTATTTTTAAATTAAATTAAAGTATTTTTAAATTAAATTAAATTATTTTTAAATTAAATTAAAGTATTTTGAAATTAAATTATTTTCAAATAAAATTATATTATTTTTAAATTAAATTAAATTATTTTTAAATTAAATTAAATAATTTTTAAATTAAATTAAATTATTTTCAAATAAAATTAAATTATTTTTAAATTAAATTAAATTAATTTTAAATTGATTTAAATAATTTTTAAATTAATTTAAATTATTTTTTAATAAAATTAAATAGTTTTCAAATTAATTTAAATTATTTTTAAATTAAATCAAATTATTTTTAAGTTGATTTATATTATTTTTAAATAAAATTAAATTATTTTTAAATTAATTTAAATTAATTTAATTTTTTTTTTAAATTAATTTAAATTATTTTTAAATAAATTTAAATTATTTTTAAATTAAAATTAACTTATTTTTAAATTAATTTAAAATGTTTTTCAATTTAATTAAATTATTTTTAAATTAATATAAATTATTTTTAAATTAATTTAAATTATTTTTAAATTAATTTAAATTATTTTTAAATTAATTTAAATTATTTTTAAATAAAATTAAATTATTTTTAAATTAATTTGAATTATTTTTCAATTTAATTAAATTATTTTTAAATCAATTTCAATTATTTTTAATTTAATTTTAATTATTTTTAAATAAATTTAAATTATTTTTAAATTAATTTAAATTATTTTTAAATTAAAATTAAATTATTTTAAATTAGATTTAAATTAAAATTAAATTATTTTTAAATTAATTTAAAATATTTTTCAAGCCAATTAAATTATTTTTAAATTAATTTAAATTATTTTTAAATTAATTTAAATTATTTCTAAATTAAATTAAATTATTTTTACATTAAATTAAATTATTTTTAAATTAAATTATTTTTAAATTAAATTAAATTATTTTTAAATTAATATAAATTATTTTTAAACTAAATTCTGTTATTTTTAAATTAATTTAAATTATTTTTAAATAAAATTAAATTATTTTTAAATTAAATTAAATTATTTTTAAATTAAATTAAATTATTTTCCAATTAAAATTAAATTATTTTAAATTATTTTTAAATTAATTTAAATTATTTTTAAATAAAATAAAATTAACTAAACTGTTTTTAAATAAAATTAAATTATTTTTAAATTAAATTAAATTATTTTTAAATTAAATTTAATTATTTTTATATTAAATTAAATTATTTTTAAATTAATTTAAATTATTTTTAAATTAAATTCTATTATTTTTAAATTAATTTAAATTATTTTTTAATAAAATTAAATTATTTTTAAATTAAATTAAATTATTTTTAAATTAATATAATTTATTTTTAAAATAATTTAAATTATTTTTAAATTTAAATTAAATTATTTTTAAATTAAATTAAATTATTTTTAAATTAAATTAAATTATTTTTAAAATAAATTAAATTAATTTTAAATTAATTTAAATTATTTTTAAATTAATTTAAATTATTTTTAAATTAAATTAAATTATTTTTTAATTAATTAAAATTATTTTTAAATTAAATTAAATTATTTTTAAATTAATTTAAATTATTTTTAAATAAAATTAAATTATTTTTAAATTAATTTAAATTATTTTTAAATAAAATTAAATTATTTTTAAATTTAATTAAATTATTTTTAAATTAATTTAAATTTTTTTTAAATAAAATTATATTATTTTTATTTTAAATTAACTATAAAACTATTTTCAAATTAAATTAAATTATTTTTAAATTAATTTAAATTATTTTTAGTTAAAATTAAATTATTTTTAAATTAATTTAAATTATATTTAAATGAATTTAAATTATTTTTAAATAAAATTAAATTATTTTTAAATTAATTTAAATTATTTTTCAATTTAATTAAATTATTTTTAAATCAATTTCAATTATTTTTAATTTAATTTTAATTATTTTTAAATAAAATTATATTATTTTTATTTTAAATTAACTATAAAACTATTTTCAAATTAAATTAACTCATTTTTAAATTAATTTAAATCATTTTTTAATTTAATTAAATTATTTTTAAAGTAATATAAATTATTTTTAAATTAATTTAAATTATATTTAAATTAATTTAAATTATTTTTAAAATAAATTAAATAATTTTTAAATTAATTTAAATAATTTTTAAATAAAATTGAATTATTTTCAAATTAAATTAAATTATTTTTAAATACCATTAAATTATTTTTATTTTAAACTAAATTATTTTTAAATTAATTTAAATTATTTTTAAATTAAATTAAATAATTTTTAAATTAATTTAAATAATTTTTAAATAAAACTGAATTATTTTCAAATTAAATTAAATTATTTTCAAATAAAATTAAATTATTTTTAAATTAAATTAAATTATTTTTAAATTAAATTAAAGTATTTTTAAATTAAATTAAATTATTTTTAAAATAAATTAAAGTATTTTGAAATTAAATTATTTTCAAATAAAATTATATTATTTTTAAATTAAATTAAATTATTTTTAAATTAAATTAAATAATTTTTAAATTAAATTAAATTATTTTCAAATAAAATTAAATTATTTTTAAATTAAATTAAACTATTTTTAAATTGATTTAAATAATTTTTAAATTAATTTAAATTATTTTTAAATTAAAATTAACTCATTTTTAAATTAATTTAAATTATTTTTTAATTTAATTAAATTATTTTTAAATTAATATAAATTATTTTTAAATTAATTTAAATTATATTTAAATTAATTTAAATTATTTTTAAATAAAATTAAATTATTTTTAAATTAATTTAAATTATTTTTCAATTTAATTAAATTATTTTTAAATCAATTTCAATTATTTTTAATTTAATTTTAATTATTTTTAAATATATTTAAATTATTTTTAAATTAATTTAAATTATTTTTAAATTAAAATTAACTCATTTTTAAATTAATTTAAATTATTTTTTAATTTAATTAAATTTTTTTTTAATTAATATAAATTATTTTTAAATTAATTTAAATTATATTTAAATTAATTTAAATTATTTTTAAATTAAATTAAATAATTTTTAAATTAATTTAAATTATTTTCAAATTAAATTAAATTATTTTTAAATAAAATTAAATTATTTTTATTTTAAACTAAATTATTTTTAAATTAATTTAAATTATTTTTAAATTAAATTAAATAATTTTTAAATTAATTTAAATAATTTTTAAATCAAATTGAATTATTTTCAAATTAAATTAAATTATTTTCAAATAAAATTAAATTATTTTTAAATTAAATTAAAGTATTTTTAAATTAAATTAAATTATTTTTAAAATAAATTAAAGTATTTTGAAATTAAATTATTTTCAAATAAAATTATATTATTTTTAAATTAAATTAAATTATTTTTAAATTAAATTAAATAATTTTTAAATTAAATTAAATTATTTTCAAATAAAATTAAATTATTTTTAAATTAAATTAAACTATTTTTAAATTGATTTAAATAATTTTTAAATTAATTTAAATTATTTTTAAATTAAAATTAACTCATTTTTAAATTAATTTAAATTATTTTTTAATTTAATTAAATTATTTTTAAATTAATATAAATTATTTTTAAATTAATTTAAATTATATTTAAATTAATTTAAATTATTTTTAAATAAAATTAAATTATTTTTAAATTAATTTAAATTATTTTTCAATTTAATTAAATTATTTTTAAATCAATTTCAATTATTTTTAATTTAATTTTAATTATTTTTAAATATATTTAAATTATTTTTAAATTAATTTAAATTATTTTTAAATTAAAATTAACTCATTTTTAAATTAATTTAAATTATTTTTTAATTTAATTAAATTTTTTTTTAATTAATATAAATTATTTTTAAATTAATTTAAATTATATTTAAATTAATTTAAATTATTTTTAAATTAAATTAAATAATTTTTAAATTAATTTAAATTATTTTCAAATTAAATTAAATTATTTTTAAATAAAATTAAATTATTTTTATTTTAAACTAAATTATTTTTAAATTAATTTAAATTATTTTTAAATTAAATTAAATAATTTTTAAATTAATTTAAATAATTTTTAAATCAAATTGAATTATTTTCAAATTAAATTAAATTATTTTCAAATAAAATTAAATTATTTTTAAATTAAATTAAATTATTTTTAAATTAAATTAAAGTATTTTTAAATTAAATTAAATTATTTTTAAATTAAATTAAAGTATTTTGAAATTAAATTATTTTCAAATAAAATTATATTATTTTTAAATTAAATTAAATTATTTTTAAATTAAATTAAATAATTTTTAAATTAAATTAAATTATTTTCAAATAAAATTAAATTATTTTTAAATTAAATTAAATTAATTTTAAATTGATTTAAATAATTTTTAAATTAATTTAAATTATTTTTTAATAAAATTAAATAGTTTTCAAATTAATTTAAATTATTTTTAAATTAAATCAAATTATTTTTAAGTTGATTTATATTATTTTAAAAAAAAAATTAAATTAATTTAAATTAATTTAAAAATAATTTAATTTTTTTTTTAAATTAATTTAAATTATTTTTAAATAAATTTAAATTATTTTTAAATTAAAATTAACTTATTTTTAAATTAATTTAAAATGTTTTTCAATTTAATTAAATTATTTTTAAATTAATATAAATTATTTTTAAATTAATTTAAATTATTTTTAAATTAATTTAAATTATTTTTAAATTAATTTAAATTATTTTTAAATAAAATTAAATTATTTTTAAATTAATTTGAATTATTTTTCAATTTAATTAAATTATTTTTAAATCAATTTCAATTATTTTTAATTTAATTTTAATTATTTTTAAATAAATTTAAATTATTTTTAAATTAATTTAAATTATTTTTAAATTAAAATTAAATTATTTTAAATTAGATTTAAATTAAAATTAAATTATTTTTAAATTAATTTAAAATATTTTTCAAGCCAATTAAATTATTTTTAAATTAATTTAAATTATTTTTAAATTAATTTAAATTATTTCTAAATTAAATTAAATTATTTTTACATTAAATTAAATTATTTTTAAATTAAATTATTTTTAAATTAAATTAAATTATTTTTAAATTAATATAAATTATTTTTAAACTAAATTCTGTTATTTTTAAATTAATTTAAATTATTTTTAAATAAAATTAAATTATTTTTAAATTAAATTAAATTATTTTTAAATTAAATTAAATTATTTTCCAATTAAAATTAAATTATTTTAAATTATTTTTAAATTAATTTAAATTATTTTTAAATAAAATAAAATTAACTAAACTGTTTTTAAATAAAATTAAATTATTTTTAAATTAAATTAAATTATTTTTAAATTAAATTTAATTATTTTTATATTAAATTAAATTATTTTTAAATTAATTTAAATTATTTTTAAATTAAATTCTATTATTTTTAAATTAATTTAAATTATTTTTTAATAAAATTAAATTATTTTTAAATTAAATTAAATTATTTTTAAATTAATATAATTTATTTTTAAAATAATTTAAATTATTTTTAAATTTAAATTAAATTATTTTTAAATTAAATTAAATTATTTTTAAATTAAATTAAATTATTTTTAAAATAAATTAAATTAATTTTAAATTAATTTAAATTATTTTTAAATTAATTTAAATTATTTTTAAAAAAAATTAAATTATTTTTAAATTAATTTAAATTGTTTTTAAATAAAATTAAATTATTTTTAAATTAAATTAAATTATTTTTAAATAAAATTAAATTATTTTTATATTAAATTAAATTATTTTTAAATTAATTTAAATTATTTTTAAATCAAATTCAATTATTTTTAAATTAATTTAAATTATTTTTAAATAAAATTAAATTATTTTTAAATTAAATTAAATTATTTTTAAATTAATTTAAATTATTTTTCAATTTAATTAAATTATTTTTAAATCAATTTCAATTATTTTTAAATTAATTTAAATAATTTTTAAATTATTTTTAAATTAATTTAAATTATTTTTTAATTAATTTAAATTATTTTTATATTAAATTAAATTATTTTTACATTAATTTAAATTATTTTTAAAGTATATTAAATTATTTTTAAAATTAAATTAAATTATTTTGAAATTAAATTAAATTATTTTTAAATTAAAATTAAATTATTTTAAATTAATTTTAAATTAAAATTAAATTATTTTTAAATTAAATTAAATTATTTTTAATTAATTTAAATTATTTTTAAATTAATTTAAATTATTTTTAAATAAATTAAATTATTTTTCAATTAATTTAAATTATTTTTAAATAAAATAAAATTATTTTTAAATTAAATTAAATTATTTTTAAATTAAATTAAATTATTTTTAAATTAATTTAATTTATTTTTAAATTAATTTAAATTATTTTTAAATTAAATTAAATTATTTTTAAATAAATTAAATTATTTTTCAATTATTTTTAAATAAAATTAAGTTATTTTTGAATTAAATTAAATTATTTTTAAACTAAATTAAATTATTTTTAAATTAATTTAAATTGTTTTTAAATAAAATTAAATTATTTTTAAATTAAATTAAATTATTTTTAAATTAATATAAATTATTTTTAAATAAAATTAAATTATTTTTATATTAAATTAAATTATTTTTAAATTAAATTATTTTTAAAGTAAATAATTTTTAAATTAATTTAAATTATTTTTCAATTTAATTAAATTATTTTTAAATCAATTTCAATTATTTTTAAATTATTTTTAAATAAATTTAAATTATTTCTAAATTAATTTAAATTATTTTTAAATTAAAATTAAATTATTTTAAATTATTTTTAAATTAAAATGAAATTATTTTTAAATTAATTTAAATTATTTTTCAATCTAATTAAATTATTTTTAAATTAATTTAAATTATTTTTAAATTAATTTAAATGTTTTTTATATTAAATTAAATTATTTTTACATTAATTTAAAATATTTTTAAAGTATTTTAATTTATTTTAAAATTGAAATAAATTATTTTTAAATTAAACTAAATTATTTTTAAATTAATATAAATTATTTTTAAATTAATTTAAATTATTTTTAAATTAAATTGAATTATTTTTAAATTAATTTAAAATATTTTTTAATAAAATTAAATTATTTTTAATTTAAATTAATTTTTTTTTAATTTAATTTAAATTATTTTTAAATCAAATTAAATTATTTTTAATTTATTTTTAAATTAAATTAAATTATTTTTAAACTAAATAAAATTACTTTTAAATTAATTTAAATTATTTTTAAATTAAATTAAATT
Source organism: Phosphuga atrata (assembly GCA_944588485.1). Classification (NCBI taxonomy): domain Eukaryota; kingdom Metazoa; phylum Arthropoda; class Insecta; order Coleoptera; family Silphidae; genus Phosphuga; species Phosphuga atrata. The sequence continues at coordinate 11,182,034 of OX155905.1, forward strand.
ATTTTTTAATTAATTAAAATTATTTTTAAATTAAATTAAATTATTTTTAAATTAATTTAAATTATTTTTAAATAAAATTAAATTATTTTTAAATTAATTTAAATTATTTTTAAATAAAATTAAATTATTTTTAAATTTAATTAAATTATTTTTAAATTAATTAAAATTTTTTTTAAATAAAATTATATTATTTTTATTTTAAATTAACTATAAAACTATTTTCAAATTAAATTAAATTATTTTTAAATTAATTTAAATTATTTTTAGTTAAAATTAAATTATTTTTAAATTAATTTAAATTATATTTAAATGATATTTAAATTATTTTTAAATAAAATTAAATTATTTTTAAATTAATTTAAATTATTTTTCAATTTAATTAAATTATTTTTAAATCAATTTCAATTATTTTTAATTTAATTTTAATTATTTTTAAATAAAATTATATTATTTTTATTTTAAATTAACTATAAAACTATTTTCAAATTAAATTAACTCATTTTTAAATTAATTTAAATCATTTTTTAATTTAATTAAATTATTTTTAAAGTAATATAAATTATTTTTAAATTAATTTAAATTATATTTAAATTAATTTAAATTATTTTTAAATTAAATTAAATAATTTTTAAATTAATTTAAATAATTTTTAAATAAAATTGAATTATTTTCAAATTAAATTAAATTATTTTTAAATACCATTAAATTATTTTTATTTTAAACTAAATTATTTTTAAATTAATTTAAATTATTTTTAAATTAAATTAAATAATTTTTAAATTAATTTAAATAATTTTTAAATAAAACTGAATTATTTTCAAATTAAATTAAATTATTTTCAAATAAAATTAAATTATTTTTAAATTAAATTAAATTATTTTTAAATTAAATTAAAGTATTTTTAAATTAAATTAAATTATTTTTAAAATAAATTAAAGTATTTTGAAATTAAATTATTTTCAAATAAAATTATATTATTTTTAAATTAAATTAAATTATTTTTAAATTAAATTAAATAATTTTTAAATTAAATTAAATTATTTTCAAATAAAATTAAATTATTTTTAAATTAAATTAAACTATTTTTAAATTGATTTAAATAATTTTTAAATTAATTTAAATTATTTTTAAATTAAAATTAACTCATTTTTAAATTAATTTAAATTATTTTTTAATTTAATTAAATTATTTTTAAATTAATATAAATTATTTTTAAATTAATTTAAATTATATTTAAATTAATTTAAATTATTTTTAAATAAAATTAAATTATTTTTAAATTAATTTAAATTATTTTTCAATTTAATTAAATTATTTTTAAATCAATTTCAATTATTTTTAATTTAATTTTAATTATTTTTAAATATATTTAAATTATTGTTAAATTAATTTAAATTATTTTTAAATTAAAATTAACTCATTTTTAAATTAATTTAAATTATTTTTTAATTTAATTAAATTTTTTTTAAATTAATATAAATTATTTTTAAATTAATTTAAATTATATTTAAATTAATTTAAATTATATTTAAATTAATTTAAATTATTTTTAAATTAAATTAAATAATTTTTAAATTAATTTAAATTATTTTTAAATAAAATTGAATTATTTTCAAATTAAATTAAATTATTTTTAAATAAAATTAAATTATTTTTATTTTAAACTAAATTATTTTTAAATTAATTTAAATTATTTTTAAATTAAATTAAATAATTTTTAAATTAATTTAAATAATTTTTAAATAAAATTGAATTATTTTCAAATTAAATTAAATTATTTTCAAATAAAATTAAATTATTTTTAAATTAAATTAAATTATTTTTAAATTAAATTAAAGTATTTTTAAATTAAATTAAATTATTTTTAAATTAAATTAAAGTATTTTGAAATTAAATTATTTTCAAATAAAATTATATTATTTTTAAATTAAATTAAATTATTTTTAAATTAAATTAAATAATTTTTAAATTAAATTAAATTATTTTCAAATAAAATTAAATTATTTTTAAATTAAATTAAATTATTTTTAAATTAATTTAAATAATTTTTAAATTAATTTAAATTATTTTTTAATAAAATTAAATAGTTTTCAAATTAATTTAAATTATTTTTAAATTAAATCAAATTATTTTTAAATTGATTTATATTATTTTTAAATAAAATTAAATTATTTTTAAATTAATTTAAATTAATTTAATTTTTTTTTTAAATTAATTTAAATTATTTTTAAATGAATTTAAATTATTTTTAAATTAAAATTAACTTATTTTTAAATTAATTTAAAATGTTTTTCAATTTAATTAAATTATTTTTAAATTAATATAAATTATTTTTAAATTAATTTAAATTATTTCTAAATTAAATTAAATTATTTTTACATTAAATTAAATTATTTTTAAATTAAATTATTTTTAAATTAAATTAAATTATTTTTAAATTAATATAAATTATTTTTAAACTAAATTCTGTTATTTTTAAATTAATTTAAATTATTTTTAAATAAAATTAAATTATTTTTAAATTAAATTAAATTATTTTTAAATTAAATTAAATTATTTTTCAATTAAAATTAAATTATTTTAAATTATTTTTAAATTAATTTAAATTATTTTTAAATAAAATAAAATTAACTAAACTGTTTTTAAATAAAATTAAATTATTTTTAAATTAAATTAAATTATTTTTAAATTAAATTTAATTATTTTTATATTAAATTAAATTATTTTTAAATTAATTTAAATTATTTTTAAATTAAATTCTATTATTTTTAAATTAATTTAAATTATTTTTTAATAAAATTAAATTATTTTTAAATTAAATTAAATTATTTTTAAATTAATATAATTTATTTTTAAAATAATTTAAATTATTTTTAAATTTAAATTAATTTTTTTTTAATTAAAATTAAATTATTTTTAAATTAAATTAAATTATTTTTAAATTAAATTAAATTATTTTTAAAATAAATCAAATTAATTTTAAATTAATTTAAATTATTTTTAAATTAATTTAAATTATTTTTAAAAAAAATTAAATTATTTTTAAATTAATTTAAATTGTTTTTAAATAAAATTAAATTATTTTTAAATTAAATTAAATTATTTTTAAATAAAATTAAATTATTTTTATATTAAATTTAATTATTTTTAAATTAATTTAAATTATTTTTAAATCAAATTCAATTATTTTTAAATTAATTTAAATTATTTTTAAATAAAATTAAATTATTTTTAAATTAAATTAAATTATTTTTAAATTAATTTAAATTATTTTTCAATTTAATTAAATTATTTTTAAATCAATTTCAATTATTTTTAAATTAATTTAAATAATTTTTAAATTATTTTTAAATTAATTTAAATTATTTTTTAATTAATTTAAATTATTTTTATATTAAATTAAATTATTTTTACATTAATTTAAATTATTTTTAAAGTATATTAAATTATTTTTAAAATTAAATTAAATTATTTTGAAATTAAATTAAATTATTTTTAAATTAAAATTAAATTATTTTAAATTAATTTTAAATTAAAATTAAATTATTTTTAAATTAAATTAAATTATTTTTAATTAATTTAAATTATTTTTAAATTAATTTAAATTATTTTTAAATAAATTAAATTATTTTTCAATTAATTTAAATTATTTTTAAATAAAATAAAATTATTTTTAAATTAAATTAAATTATTTTTAAATTAAATTAAATTATTTTTAAGTTAATTTAAATTATTTTTAAATCAAATTAAATTATTTTTAAATTAAATTAAATTATTTTTAAACTAAATTAAATTATTTTTAAGTTATTTTTAAATTAAATTATTTTTAAATTAATTAAAATGATTTTTAAAAATAATTAAATCATTTTTAAATTAATTTAAATTATTTTTAAATAAAATTAAATTATTTTTAAATTAAATTAAATTATTTTTAAATTAATTTAAATTATTTTTAAAAAAAATTAAATAATTTTTAAATTAATTTAAATTGTTTTTAAATAAAATTAAATTATTTTTAAATTAAATTAAATTATTTTTAAATAAAATTAAATTATTTTTATATTAAATTAAATTATTTTTAAATTAATTTAAATTATTTTTAAATCAAATTCAATTATTTTTAAATTAATTTAAATTATTTTTAAATAAAATTAAATTATTTTTAAATTAAATTAAATTATTTTTAAATTAATTTTAATTATTTTTATATAAATTTAAATTATTTTTAAATTAATTTAAATTATTTTTAAATTCAAATTAAATTATTTTAAATTAGATTTAAATTAAAATTAAATTATTTTTAAATTAATTTAAAATATTTTTCAAGCCAATTAAATTATTTTTAAATTAATTTAAATTATTTTTAAATTAAATTCTATTATTTTTAAATTATCTTAAATTATTTTTTAATAAAATTAAATTATTTTTAAATTAAATTAAATTATTTTTAAATTAATATAATTTATTTTTAAAATAATGTAAATTATTTTTAAATTTAAATTAAATTATTTTTAATTAAAATTAAATTATTTTTAAATTAAATTAAATTATTTTTAAATTAAATTAAATTATTTTTAAAATAAATTAAATTAATTTTAAATTAATTTAAATTATTTTTAAATTTATTTAAATTATTTTTAAAAAAAATTAAATTATTTTTAAATTAATTTAAATTGTTTTTAAATAAAATTAAATTATTTTTAAATTAAATTAAATTATTTTCAAATAAAATTAAATTATTTTTATATAAAATTAAATTATTTTTAAATTAATTTAAATTATTTTTAAATCAAATTCAATTATTTTTAAATTAATTTAAATTATTTTTAAATAAAATTAAATTATTTTTAAATTAAATTAAATTATTTTTAAATTAATTTAAATTATTTTTCAATTTAATTAAATTATTTTTAAATCAATTTCAATTATTTTTAAATTAATTTAAATTATTTTTAAATTATTTTTAAATTAATTTAAATTATTTTTTAATTAATTTAAATTATTTTTATATTAAATTAAATTATTTTTACATTAATTTAAATTATTTTTAAAGTATATTAAATTATTTTTAAAATTAAATTAAATTATTTTGAAATTAAATTAAATTATTTTTAAATTAAAATTAAATTATTTTAAATTAATTTTAAATTAAAATTAAATTATTTTTAAATTAAATTAAATTATTTTTAATTAATTTAAATTATTTTTAAATTAATTTAAATTATTTTTAAATAAATTAAATTATTTTTCAATTAATTTAAATTATTTTTAAATAAAATAAAATTATTTTTAAATAAAATTAAATTATTTTTAAATTAAATTAAATTATTTTTAAATTAATTTAAATTATTTTTAAATCAAATTAAATTATTTTTAAATTAAATTAAATTATTTTTAAACTAAATTAAATTATTTTTAAGTTATTTTTAAATTAAATTATTTTTAAATTAATTAAAATTATTTTTAAAAATAATTAAATCATTTTTAAATTAATTTAAATTATTTTTAAATAAAATTAAATTATTTTTAAATTAAATTAAATTATTTTTAAATTAATTTAAATTATTTTTAAAAAAAATTAAATTATTTTTAAATTAATTTAAATTGTTTTTAAATAAAATTAAATTATTTTTAAATTAAATTAAATTATTTTTAAATAAAATTAAATTATTTTTATATTAAATTAAATTATTTTTAAATTATTTTTAAATCAAATTCAATTATTTTTAAATTAATTTAAATTATTTTTAAATAAAATTAAATTATTTTTAAATTAAATTAAATTATTTTTAAATTAATTTTAATTATTTTTAAATAAATTTAAATTATTTTTAAATTAATTTAAATTATTTTTAAATTAAAATTAAATTATTTTAAATTAGATTTAAATTAAAATTAAATTATTTTTAAATTAATTTAAAATATTTTTCAAACTAATTAAATTATTTTTAAATTAATTTAAATTATTTTTAAATTAATTTAAATTGTTTGTAAATTAAATTAAATTATTTTTACATTAAATTAAATTATTTTTAAATTAAATTATTTTTAAATTAAATTAAATTATTTTTAAATTAATATAAATTATTTTTAAATTAAATTCTATTATTTTTAAATTAATTTAAATTATTTTTAAATAAAATTAAATTATTTTTAAATTAAATTAAATTATTTTTAAATTAAATTAAATTATTTTTCAATTAAAATTAAATTATTTTAAATTATTTTTAAATTAATTTAAATTATTTTTAAATAAAATTAAATTAATTTAAACTGTTTTTAAATAAAATTAAATTATTTTTAAATAAAATTTAAATATTTTTATATTAAATTAAATTATTTTTAAATTAATTTAAATTATTTTTAAAATAAATTCTATTATTTTTAAATTAATTTCAATTATTTTTAAATAAAATTAAATTATTTTTAAATTAAATTAAATTATTTTTAAATAAATATAAATTATTTTTAAAATAATTTAAATTATTTTTAAATTAAAATTAAATTATTTTTAATTAAAATTAAATTATTTTTAAATTAAATTAAATTATTTTTAAATTAAATTAAATTATTTTTAAAATAAATTAAATTAATTTTAAATTAATTTAAATTATTTTTAAATTAATTTAAATTATTTTTAAAAAAAATTAAATTATTTTTAAATTAATTTAAATTGTTTTTAAATAAAATTAAATTATTTTTAAATTAAATTAAATTATTTTTATATTAAATTAAATTATTTTTACATTAATTTAAATTATTTTTAAAGTATATTAAATTATTTTTAAAATTAAATTAAATTATTTTGAAATTAAATTAAATTATTTTTAAATTAAAATTAAATTATTTTAAATTAATTTTAAATTAAAATTAAATTATTTTTAAATTAAATTAAATTATTTTTAATTAATTTAAATTATTTTTAAATTAATTTAAATTATTTTTAAATAAATTAAATTATTTTTCAATTAATTTAAATTATTTTTAAATAAAATAAAATTATTTTTAAATAAAATTAAATTATTTTTAAATTAAATTAAATTATTTTTAAATTAATTTAAATTATTTTTAAATCAAATTAAATTATTTTTAAATTAAATTAAATTATTTTTAAACTAAATTAAATTATTTTTAAGTTATTTTTAAATTAAATTATTTTTAAATTAATTAAAATTATTTTTAAAAATAATTAAATCATTTTTAAATTAATTTAAATTATTTTTAAATAAAATTAAATTATTTTTAAATTAAATTAAATTATTTTTAAATTAATTTAAATTATTTTTAAAAAAAATTAAATTATTTTTAAATTAATTTAAATTGTTTTTAAATAAAATTAAATTATTTTTAAATTAAATTAAATTATTTTTAAATAAAATTAAATTATTTTTATATTAAATTAAATTATTTTTAAATTAATTTAAATTATTTTTAAATCAAATTCAATTATTTTTAAATTAATTTAAATTATTTTTAAATAAAATTAAATTATTTTTAAATTAAATTAAATTATTTTTAAATTAATTTTAATTATTTTTAAATAAATTTAAATTATTTTTAAATTAATTTAAATTATTTTTAAATTAAAATTAAATTATTTTAAATTAGATTTAAATTAAAATTAAATTATTTTTAAATTAATTTAAAATATTTTTCAAACTAATTAAATTATTTTTAAATTAATTTAAATTATTTTTAAATTAATTTAAATTGTTTGTAAATTAAATTAAATTATTTTTACATTAAATTAAATTATTTTTAAATTAAATTATTTTTAAATTAAATTAAATTATTTTTAAATTAATATAAATTATTTTTAAATTAAATTCTATTATTTTTAAATTAATTTAAATTATTTTTAAATAAAATTAAATTATTTTTAAATTAAATTAAATTATTTTTAAATTAAATTAAATTATTTTTCAATTAAAATTAAATTATTTTAAATTATTTTTAAATTAATTTAAATTATTTTTAAATAAAATTAAATTAATTTAAACTGTTTTTAAATAAAATTAAATTATTTTTAAATAAAATTTAATTATTTTTATATTAAATTAAATTATTTTTAAATTAATTTAAATTATTTTTAAAATAAATTCTATTATTTTTAAATTAATTTCAATTATTTTTAAATAAAATTAAATTATTTTTAAATTAAATTAAATTATTTTTAAATAAATATAAATTATTTTTAAAATAATTTAAATTATTTTTAAATTAAAATTAAATTATTTTTAATTAAAATTAAATTATTTTTAAATTAAATTAAATTATTTTTAAATTAAATTAAATTATTTTTAAAATAAATTAAATTAATTTTAAATTAATTTAAATTATTTTTAAATTAATTTAAATTATTTTTAAAAAAAATTAAATTATTTTTAAATTAATTTAAATTGTTTTTAAATAAAATTAAATTATTTTTAAATTAAATTAAATTATTTTTAAATAAAATTAAATTATTTTTATATTAAATTAAATTATTTTTAAATTAATTTAAATTATTTTTAAATCAAATTCAATTATTTTTAAATTAATTTAAATTATTTTTAAATAAAATTAAATTATTTTTAAATTAATTTAAATTATTTTTAAATTAATTTAAATTAATTTTCAATTTAATTAAATTATTTTTAAATCAATTTCAATTATTTTTAAATTAATTTAAATAATTTTTAAATTAATTTAAATTATTTTTAAATTAATTTAAATTATTTTTATATTAAATTAAATTATTTTTACATTAATTTAAATTATTTTTAAAGTATATTAAATTATTTTTAAAATTAAATTAAATTATTTTGAAATTAAATTAAATTATTTTTAAATTAAAATTAAATTATTTTAAATTAATTTAAAATTAAAATTAAATTATTTTTAAATTAAATTAAATTATTTTTAAATTAATTTAAATTATTTTTAAATTAATTTAAATTATTTTTAAATAAATTAAATTATTTTTCAATTAATTTAAATTATTTTTAAATAAATTAAAATTATTTTTAAATTAAATTAAATTATTTTTAAATTAAATTAAATTATTTTTAAATTAATTTAAATTATTTTTAAATCAAATTAAATTATTTTTAAATTAAATTAAATTATTTTTAAACTAAATTAAATTATTTTTAAGTTATTTTTAAATTAAATTAAATTATTTTTAAATTAATTAAAATTATTTTTAAATTAAATTAAATTATTTTTAAATTAATTTAAATTATTTTTAAATAAAATTAAATTATTTTTAAATTAAATTAAATTATTTTTAGTTAATATAAATTATTTTTAAATTAATTTAAATTATTTTTAAAGTATATTAAATTATTTTTAAATTAAATAAAATTATTTTTAATTTAATTTAAATTATTTTTAAATCAAATTCAATTATTTTTAAATTAATTTAAATTATTTTTAAATAAAATTAAATTATTTTTAAATCAAATTCAATTATTTTTAAATTAATTTAAATTATTTTTCAATTTAATTAAATTATTTTTAAATCAATTTCAATTATTTTTAAATTAATTTAAATAATTTTTAAATTATTTTTAAATTAATTTAAATTATTTTTTAATTAATTTAAATTATTTTTATATTAAATTAAATTATTTTTACATTAATTTAAATTATTTTTAAAGTATATTAAATTATTTTTAAAATTAAATTAAATTATTTTGAAATTAAATTAAATTATTTTTAAATTAAAATTAAATTATTTTAAATTAATTTTAAATTAAAATTAAATTATTTTTAAATTAAATTAAATTATTTTTAATTAATTTAAATTATTTTTAAATTAATTTAAATTATTTTTAAATAAATTAAATTATTTTTCAATTAATTTAAATTATTTTTAAATAAAATAAAATTATTTTTAAATTAAATTAAATTATTTTTAAATTAATTTAAATTATTTTAAAAAAAAATTAAATTATTTTTAAATTAATTTAAATTGTTTTTAAATAAAATTAAATTATTTTTAAATTATTTTTAAATTAAATTAAATTATTTTTATATTAAATTAAATTATTTTTAAATCAAATTAAATTATTTTTAAATTAAATTAAATTATTTTTAAACTAAATTAAATTATTTTTAAGTTATTTTTAAATTAAATTAAATTATTTTTAAATTAATTCAAATTATTTTTAAAAATAATTAAATTATTTTTAAATTAATTTAAATTATTTTTAAATAAAATTAAATTATTTTTAAATTAAATTAAATTATTTTTAAATTAATTTAAATTATTTTAAAAAAAAATTAAATTATTTTTAAATTAATTTAAATTGTTTTTAAATAAAATTAAATTATTTTTAAATTATTTTTAAATTAAATTAAATTATTTTTATATTAAATTAAATTATTTTTAAATTAATTTAAATTATTTTTAAATCAAATTCAATTATTTTTAAATTAATTTAAATTATTTTTAAATAAAATTAAATTATTTTTAAATTAAATTAAATTATTTTTAAATTAATTTCAATTATTTTTAAATAAATTTAAATTATTTTTAAATTAATTTAAATTATTTTTAAATTAAAATTAAATTATTTTAAATTAGATTTAAATTAAAATTAAATTATTTTTAAATTAAATTAAATTATTTTTAAATTAAATTAAATTATTTTTAAATTAAATTAAATTATTTTTAATTAATATAAATTATTTTTAAATTAATTTAAATTATTTTTAAAGTATATTCAACTATTTTTAAATTAAATTAAATTATTTTTAAATTAATTTAAATTATTTTTAAATAAAATTAAATTATTTTTAAATGAAAATAAATTTATTTTAAATTAATTTAAATTATTTTTAAATAAAATAAAATTATTTTTAAATTAAATTAAATTATTTTTATATTATTTTTAAATTATTTTTAAATTATTTTTAAATTAAATTAAATTATTTTTAAACTAAATTAAATTATTTTTAAATTAATTAGAATTATTTTTAAATTAAATTAAATTATTTTTAAATTAATTTAAATTATTTTTAAATTAAATTAAATTATTTTTAAATTAAATTAAATTATTTTTAATTAATATAAATTATTTTTAAATTAATTTAAATTATTTTTAAAGTATATTCAACTATTTTTAAATTAAATTAAATTATTTTTAAATTAATTTAAATTATTTTTAAATAAAATTAAATTATTTTTAAATGAAAATAAATTTATTTTAAATTAATTTAAATTATTTTTAAATAAAATAAAATTATTTTTAAATTAAATTAAATTATTTTTATATTATTTTTAAATTATTTTTAAATTATTTTTAAATTAAATTAAATTATTTTTAAACTAAATTAAATTATTTTTAAATTAATTAGAATTATTTTTAAATTAAATTAAATTATATTTAAATTAATTTAAATTATTTTTAAATTAAATTAAATTATTTTTAAATGAAATTAAATTGTTTTTAATTAATATAAATTATTTTTAAATTAATTTAAATTATTTTTAAAGTATATTAAACTATTTTTAAATTAAATTAAATTATTTTTAAATTAATTTAAATTATTTTTAAATAAAATTTAATTTTGAATTGGTAAAACCATACAACATTATAGATAATCAGATAAACTTAATAAAGACGGAACACAGCTTGAATATATAAATATATTCAACATTTCCGGAACTCTATAATACTAATGAGTCTTTTTAGGACTACCAAAAACAAATCTCGTATGAAATTTGTCAGTTTTTCTATAGCTTTCAGTCCACCTTCGTGGCACTCAACAAAAACCATAAAAATAACATTGATTTTTAAGATCATGTCTTTCCGATACCTTGAGTGGATAGCCATCTGTGGACGCGTTTCGAGATTTATCTCTCATCAGCACAGCTTTGCTTCCATTAACAATATTTTGTAAATCACTCACTTAAAATCCCATGTGTTGATTAGGGTTAGATGTTTTTAATTTTGACATTTTGTGAGAGAGACATGAACTTAGCAGATTATTGATATAAATGATAAATTTTGAATTGGTAAAACCATACAACATTATAGATAATCAGATAAACTTATAAAATTTAATTATTTTTATTTAAATTAAATTAAATTATTTTTAAATTAAACAAAATTATTTTTAAATTAATTTAAATTATTTTTAAATAAAATTAAATTATTTTTAAATAAAAATAAATTTATTTTAAATTAATTTAAATTATTTAAAATAAAATAAAATTATTTTTAAATTAAATTATTTTTAAATTAATTTAAATTATTTTTAAATAAAATTAAAATATTTTTAAATAAAATTAATTTAATTTTAAATTAATTTAAATTATTTTTAAATAAAATTAAATTATTTTTAAATTAAATTAAATTATTTTTAAATAAAATTAAACATATTTATATTAAATTAAATTATTTTTAAATTAATTTAAATTATTTTTAAATTAAATTAAATTATTTTTAAATTAATTTAAATTATTTTTAAATTAATTTAAATTATTTTTAAATTAAATTAAATTATTTTTAAATTAATTTAAATTATTTTTAAATAAAATTAAAATATTTTTAAATTAATTTAAATTATTTTTAAATTAAATTAAATTATTTTTAAATTAATTTAAATTATTTTTAAATAAAATTAAAATATTTTTAAATTAATTTAAATTATTTTTAAATTAAATTAAATTATTTTTAAATTAAATTAAATTATTTTTAAATTAGTTTAAATTATTTTTAAATAAAATTAATTTAATTTTAAGTTAATTTAAATTATTTTTTAATAAAATAAAATTATTTTTAAATTAAATTAAATTATTTTTAATTTCATGTAAATTAATTTTAAATAAAATTAAATTATTTTTATATTAAATTAAATTATTTTTAAATTAAATTAAATTAATTTAAATTATTAAATTTATATTTTTAAGTTAATTTAAATTATATTAAAATTAATTTTAATTATTTTTAAATTAATTTAAATTATTTTTTAATAAATTTAAATTATTTTTAAATTAATTTAAATTATTTTTAAATTAAAATTAAATTATTTTGAAGTATTTTTAAATTAAAATTAAATTATTTTTAAATTAATTTAAAATATTTTTCAAGCTAATTAAATTATTTTTAAATTAATTTAAATTATTTTTAAATTAATTTGAATTATTTCAAAATTAAATTAAATTATTTTTACATTAATTTAAATTATTTTTAATTTAAATTAAATTATTTTTAAATTAATATAAATTATTTTTAAATTAATTTAAATTATTTTTAAAGTAATTTAAATTATTTTTAAATAAAATAAAATTATTTTTAAATTAATTTCAATTATTTTTCAATTTAATTAAATTATTTTTAAATCAGTTTAAATTATTTTTAAATTAATTTAAATTATTTTTAAATTAAATTAAATTAATTTTAAATTAATTTAAATCATTTTTAAATTTATTTAAATTATTTTTAAATTAATTTCAATTATTTTTAAATTAATTTAAATCATTTTTAAATTAAATTAATTTTTTTTTAATTTAATTTAAATTATTTTTAAAGTTTATTTAATTATTTTTAAATTAAATTAAATTATTTTAAAATTAATTTAAATTATTTTTAAATTAAATTAAATTAATTTTAAATTAATTTAAATTATTTTTAAATTTATTTAAATTATTTTTAAATTAAATTATTTTCAAATTAACTTAAATTATTTTTAAATAAAATTAAATTATTTTTAAATTAAATTAAATTATTTTTAAATTAATATTAATTATTTTTAAATAAAATTAAAATATTTTTATATTAAATTAAAATATTTTTAAATTTAAATAAATTGTTTTTAAATTAATTTAAATTATTTTTGAAGTAAATTAAATTATTTTTAAATTAAATTAAATTATTTTTAAATTAATTTAAATTATTTTTAAATTAAATTAAATTAATTTTAAATTAATTTAAATCATTTTTAAATTTATTTAAATTATTTTTAAATTAATTTCAATTATTTTTAAATTAATTTAAATCATTTTTAAATTAAATTAATTTTTTTTTAATTTAATTTAAATTATTTTTAAAGTTTATTTAATTATTTTTAAATTAAATTAAATTATTTTAAAATTAATTTAAATTATTTTTAAATTAAATTAAATTAATTTTAAATTAATTTAAATTATTTTTAAATTTATTTAAATTATTTTTAAATTAAATTATTTTCAAATTAACTTAAATTATTTTTAAATAAAATTAAATTATTTTTAAATTAAATTAAATTATTTTTAAATTAATATTAATTATTTTTAAATAAAATTAAAATATTTTTATATTAAATTAAAATATTTTTAAATTTAAATAAATTGTTTTTAAATTAATTTAAATTATTTTTGAAGTAAATTAAATTATTTTTAAATTAAATTAAATTATTTTTAAATTAATTTAAATTATTTTTAAATTATATTTAAATTAATTTAAATTAATTTTAAATTAAATTAAATTATTTTTAAATTAATTTAAATTATTTTTAAATAAAATTAAATTATTTTTAAATTAAATTAAATTATTTTTAATTTAAATTAAATTATTTTTACATTAATTTAAATTATTTTTAAAGTAAATTATATTATTTTTAAATTAAATTAAATTATTTTTAAATTAAATTATTTTTAAATTAATATAAATTATTTTTAAATTAATTTAAATTATTTTTAAAGTAATTTAAATTATTTTTAAATAAAATTAAATTATTTTTAAATTAATTTAAATTATTTTTCAATTTAATTAAATTATTTTTAAATCAATTTAAATTATTTTTAAATTAATTTAAATTATTTTTAAATCAATTTAAATTATTTTTAAATTAATATAAATTATTTTTAAATAAAATTAAAATATTTTTATATTAAATTAAAATATTTTTAAATTAAATTAAATTGTTTTTAAATTAATTTAAATTATTTTTAAAGTAAATTATTTTTAAATTAAATTAAATTATTTTTAAATTAATTTAAATTATTTTTAAATTATATTAAATTATATTTAAATTAATTTAAATTATTTTTAAATTAAATTAAATTATTTTTAAAGTAAATTAAATTATTTTTAAATTAAATTAAATTATTTTTAAATTAATTTAAATTATTTTTAAATTAGTGTAATCTATTTTTAAATTAAAATTAAATTATTTTTAAATTAAATTAAATTATTTTTCAATTTAATTAAATTATTTTTAAATTAATTTAAATTATTTTTAAATTAATTTAAATTAATTTAAATTATTTTTAAATAAAATTAATTATTTTTTTAATTGAATTAAATTATTTTTAAATTAAATTAAATTATTTTAAAATTAATTTAAATTATTTTTAAAGTGTATTAAATAATTTTAAAATTAAATTAAAATATTTTTAATATAATTTAAATTATTTTTAAATTAAATTAAATTATTTTTAAATTAAAATAAATTATTTTTAAATTAATTTAAATTATTTTTAAATAAAATTAAAATATTTTTAAATTAATTTAATTTATTTTTAAATTATATTAAATTATTTTTAAATAAAATTAATTAATTTTTTAATTGAATTAAATTATTTTAAAATAAAATTGAAATATTTTTAAATTAAATCAAATTAAATTATTTTTAAAAAAATATAAATTATTTTTAAATAAAATAAAATTATTTTTATATTAAATTAAATTATTTTTAAATTAAATTAAATTATTTTTAAATTAATTTAAATTATTTTTAAAGTAAATTAAATTATTTTTAAATAAAATTAAAATATTTTTAAATTAATTTAATTTATTTTTAAATTATATTAAATTATTTTTAAATTTATTTAAATTATTTTTAAATAAAATTAATTTATTTTTAAATTAAATTAAATTATTTTTAAATTAGTTTAAATTATTTTGTAATTAAATTAAATTATTTTAAATTAATTTAAATTATTTTTAAATTAATTTAAATTATTTTTAAATTAAATTTAATTATTTTTAAATTAAAATAAATTAATTTAAATTATTTTTAAGTAAAATTAAATTATATTTAAATTAAATTTATTTATTTTTAAATTAAATTAAATTATTTTTAAATTAATTTAAATTATTTTTAAATAAAATTAAATTATTTTTTAATTAAATTAAATTATTTTTAAATTAAATTAAATTATTTTTAAATTAATTTAAATTATTTTTAAATAAAATTAAATTATTTTTAAATTAATATAAATTATTTTTAAATTAATTTTTAAATTAATTTTAATTATTTTTAAATAAAATTAAATTATTTTTAAATAAAATTAAATTATTTTTAAATTAAATTAAATTATTTTTTAACAGTTAAATTATTTTTAAATTAATTTAAATTATTTTAAAATAAAATTAAATTATTTTTAAATTAAGTTATATTATTTTTAAAGTAAATTAAATTATTTTTCAATTAAATTAAATTATTTTTCAACTTAATTAAATTATTTTTAAATGAATTTAAATTATTTTTAAATTAATTTAAATTAATTTTAAATTAATTTAAATTATTTTTATATAAAATTAATTAATTTTTTAATTGAATTAAATCATTTTTAAATTATTTTTAAATTAATTTAAATTATTTTTAAAGTGTATTAAATAATTTTTAAATTAAATTAAATTATTTTTAAATTAAATTAAATTATTTTTAAATTAAATTAAATTATTTTTAAATTAATTTAAATTATTTTTAAATAAAATTAAATTATTTTTTAATTAAATTAAATTATTTTTAAATTAAATTAAATTATTTTTAAATTAATTTAAATTATTTTTAAATAAAATTAAATTATTTTTAAATTAATATAAATTATTTTTAAATTAATTTAAATTATTTTTAAAGCGTATTAAATAATTTTTAAATTAAATTATATTATTTTTAATATAATTTAAATTATTTTTAAATTAAATTAAATTATTTTTAAATTAAATTAAATTATTTTTAAATTATTTTAAATTATTTTTAAATAAAATTAAATTATTTTTTAATTAAATTAAATTATTTTTAAATTAAATTAAATTATTTTTAAATTAATATAAATTATTTTTAAATTAATTTAAATTATTTTTAAAGCGTATTAAATAATTTTTAAATTAAATTATATTATTTTTAATATAATTTAAATTATTTTTAAATTAAATTAAATTATTTTTAAATTAAATTAAATTATTTTTAAATTAATTTAAATTATTTTTAAATAAAATTAAATAATTTTTTAATTAAATTAAATAATTTTTAAATTAATTTTAATTATTTTTAAATAAAATTAAAATATTTTTAAATTAAATTAAATTAATTTTAAACAGTTAAATTATTTTTAAATTAATTTAAATTATTTTTAAATTAAATTAAATTGTTTTTAAATTAAATTGAATTAATTTAAACTATTTTTAAATTAATTTAAATTAATTTTAAATAAAATTAAATTATTTTTAAATTAAGTTATATTATTTTTAAAGTAAATTAAGTTATTTTTAAATTAAATTAAATTATTTTTAAATAAAATTAAATTATTTTTAAAATAAATTAAATTAGTTTTAAAATAAATTAATTTATTTTTAAATTAAATAAAATTATTTTTAAATTAATTTAAATTATTTTTAAATAAAATAAAATTATTTTTTAATTAAATTAAATTATTTTTAAATTAAATTAAATTATTTTTAAATTAATTGAAATTATTTTAAAATTAAATTAAATTATTTTTAAATAGAATTAAATTGTTTTTAAATTAATTTAAATTATTTTTAAATTAAATTAAATTATTTTTAAATTAACTTAAATTATTTTTAAATAAAATTAAATTATTTTTAAATTAAATTAAATTATTTTTAAATTAAATTAAATTATCTTTAAATTAATATAAAGTATTTTTAAATAATATTAAATTATTTTTATATTAAATTAAATTATTTTTAAATTAAATCAAATTATTTTTAAATATATTTTAAATTAGTTTAAATTATTTTTAAATTAAAATTAAATTATTATTAAATTAATTTAAATTATTTTTAAATAAAATTAAATTATTTTTAAATTAATATAAATTATTTTTAAATTAATTTAAATTATTTTTAAATTAAATTAAATTATTTTTAAATTAATTTAAATTATTTTTAAATAGAATTAAATTATTTTTAAATTAAATTAAATTATTTTTAAATTAAATTAAATTATTTTTAAATAAAATTAAATTATTTTTAAATTAATTAAAATTATTTTGAAATAAAATTAATTTTTTTTTTAATTAATTTAAATTATTTTTAAATAAAATTAAATTATTTTTAATTAAATTAAATTAAATTATTTTAATAATAAATTAAATTATTTTCAAATTAATTTAAATTATTTTTAAATTAAATTAAATTATTTTTAAATTAAAATAAATTAATTTAAATTATTTTTAAATAAATTTAAATTATTTTTAAATTAATTTAAATTATTTTTAAATTAAAATTAAATTATTTTAAATTATTTTCAAATTAAAATTAAATTATTTTTAAATTAAATTAAATTCTTTTTAAATTAATTTAAATTATTTTTAAAGTAAATTAAATTATTTTTAAATTAAATTAAATTATTCCTAAATTAATTTAAATTATTTTTAAATTAAATTACTTTCAAATTATTTTTATATAAAATTTAATTATTTTTAAATTAATTTAAATTATTTTTAAATAAAATTAAATTATTTTTAAATTAAATTAAATTATTTTTAAATTAATTTAAATAATTTTTCAATTTATTTAAATTATTTTTAAATAAATTAAATTATTTTTAAATTAAATTATTTTTAAATTAAATTAAATTATTTTTAAAAAAATTAAAATTATTTTTAAATTAATTTAAATTATTTTTAAATTAAATTGAATTATTTTTAAATAAATTTAAAATATTTTTTAATAAAATTTAATTATTTTTAAATTAAATTAATTTTTTTTTAATTTAATTTAAATTATTTTTAAATCAAATTAAATTATTTTTAAATTATTTTTAAATTAAATTAAATTATCTTTAAACTAAATTAAATTATTTTTAAATTAATTTTAATTATTTTTAAATTAAATTAAATTATTTTTAAATTAATTTAAATTATTTTTAAATTAAATTAAATTATTTTTAAATTAAATTAAATTATTTTTAATTAATATAAATTATTTTTAAATTAATTTAAATTACTTTTAAAGTATATTAAACTATTTTTAATTTAAATTAAATTATTTTTAAATTAATTTAAATTATTTTTAAATAAAATTTAATTATTTTTAAATAAAAATAAATTTATTTTAAATTAATTTAAATTATTTTTAAATAAAATTAAATTATTTTTAAATTAAATTAAATTATTTTTAAATTATTTTTAAATTATTTTTTAATTAAATTAAATTATTTTTAAACTAAATTAAATTATTTTTAAATAAAATAAAATAATTTTTATGTAATGTAAATTATTTTTAAATTAATTTAAATTATTTTTAAAGTATATTAAACTATTTTTAAATTAAATTAAATTATTTTTAAATTAATTTAAATTATTTTTAAATAAAATTAAATTATTTTTATTTAAATTAAATTAAATTATTTTTAAATTAAATAAAATTATTTTTAAATAAAATTAAATTATTTTTAAATAAAAATACATTTATTTTAAATTAATTTAAATTGTTTTTAAATAAAATAAAATTATTTTTAAATTAATTTAAATTATTTTTAAATTAATTTAAATTATTTTTAAATTAATTTAAATTATTTTTAAATTAATTTAAATTATTTTTAAATAAAATTTAATTATTTTTAAATAAAAATAAATTTATTTTAAATTAATTTAAATTATTTTTAAATAAAATTAAATTATTTTTAAATAAAATTAATTTATTTTTAAATTAATTTAAATTATTTTTAAATAAAATTAAATTATTTTTAAATTAAATTAAATTATTTTTAAATTAATTTAAATTATTTTTAAATAAAATTAAATTATTTTTAAATTAATTTAAATTATTTTTTAATAAAATTAAATTGTTTTTAAATTAAATTAAATTATTTTTAATTCCATGTAAATTAATTTTAATAAAAATTAAATTATTTTTATATTAAATTAAATTATTTTTAAATTAAATTAAATTAATTTAAATTATTATATTTATATTTTTAAATTATATTAAATTATATTTAAATTAATTTCAATTATTTTTAAATTAATTTAAATTATTTTTTAATAAATTTAAATTATTTTTTAATAAATTTAAATTAATTTTAAATTAATTTAAATTATTTTTAAATTAAAATTAAATTATTTTGAAGTATTTTTAAATTAAAATTAAATTATTTTTAAATTCATTTAAAATATTTTTCAAGCTAATTAAATTATTTTTAAATTAATTTAAATTATTTTTAAATTAATTTGAATTATTTTTAAATTAAATTAAATTATTTTTAAATTAATATAAATTATTTTTAAATTGATTTAAATTATTTTTAAATTAAATTAAATTAATTTTAAATTAATTTAAATCATTTTTAAATTTATTTAAATTAATTTCAATTATTTTTAAATTAAATTAATTTTTTTTTAATTTAATTTAAATAATTTTTAAAGTTTATTTAATTATTTTTAAATTAAATTAAATTATTTTTAAATTAATTTAAATTATTTTTAAATTAAATTAAATTAATTTTAAATTAATTTAAATTATTTTTAAATATATTTAAATTATTTTTAAATTAAATTATTTTCAAATTAACTTAAATTATTTTTAAATAAAAATAAATTATTTTTAAATTAAATTAAATTATTTTTAAATTAATATTAATTATTTTTAAATAAAATTAAAATATTTTTATATTAAATTGAAATATTTTTAAATTAAAATAAATTGTTTTTAAATTAATTTAAATTATTTTTCAAGTAAATTAAATTATTTTTAAATTAAATTAAATTATTTTTAAATTAATTTAAATTATTTTTAAATTAATTTAAATTATTTTTAAATCAATTTAAATTATTTTTAAATAAATATAAATTATTTTTAAATAAAATTAAAATATTTTTATATTAAATTAAAATATTTTTATATTAAATTAAATTATTTTTAAATTAATTTAAATTATTTTTAAATTATATTTAAATTAATTTAAATTATTTTTAAATTAAATTAAATTATTTTTAAATTAATTTAAAATATTTTTAAATAAAATTATATTATTTTTAAATTAAATTAAATTATTTTTAAATAAAATAAAATTATGTTTATATTAAATTAATTTATAAATTAATTTAAATTATTTTTAAATTAAATTAATTTTAAATTAATTTAAATTATTTTTTAATTTATTTAAATTATTTTTAAATTAAATTATTTTCAAATTAACAAATTATTTTTAAATAAAATTAAATTATTTTTAAATTAAATTAAATTATTTTTAAAATAAATTAATTTATGTTTAAATTAAATTAAATTATTTTTAAATTAATTTAAATTATTTTTAAATAAAATTAAATTATTTTTTAATTAAATTAAATTATTTTTAAATTAAATTAAATTATTTTTAAAATAATTAAATTTTTTTTTAAATTAAATTAAATTATTTTGAAACAAAATTAAATTGTTTTTAAATTAATTTAAATTATTTTTAAATTATATTAAATTATATTTAAATTAATTTAAATTATTTTTAAATTAAATTAAATTATTTTTTAATTAAATTAAATTATTTTTTAATTAAATTAAATTATTTTTAAATAAAATTAAATTATTTTTAAATTAAATTAAATTATTTTTAAATTAATATAAATTATTTTTAAATAAAATTAAATTATTTTTAAATTAAATTACATTATTTTTAAATTAATTTAAATTATTTTTAAAGTAAATTAAATTAAATTATTTTTAAATTATTATAAATTATTTTTAAATAAAATTAAATTATTTTTAAATTAAAATAAATTATTTTTAAATTAATTTAAATTATTTTTAAAATAAATTAAATTATTTTTAAATTAAATTAAATTATTTTTAAATTAATTTAAATTATTTTTAAATTAATATAAATTATTTTTAAATAAAATTAAATTATTTTTAAATTAAATTAAATTATTTTTAAATTAATTTAAATTATTTTTATAGTAAATTAAATTATTTTCAAATTAAATTATTTTTAAATTATTTTTAATTATTTTTAAATTAATATAAATTATTTTTAATAAAATTAAATTATTTTTAAATTAAATTAAATTATTTTTAAATTAATTTAAATTATTTTTAAAGTAAATTAAATTATTTTTAAATTAAAATAAATTATTTTTAAATTAATTTAAATTATTTTTAAATTAATATAAATTATTTTTAAATCAAATAAAATTATTTTTAAATTAAATTAAATTATTTTTAAACTAATTTCAATTATTTTTAAAGTAAATTAAATTATTTTTAAATTAAATTAAATTATTTTTAAATTAATTTAAATTATTTTTAAAGTAAATTAAAATATTTTTAAATTAAATTAAGTTATTTTTAAATTATTATAAATTATTTTTAAATAAAATTAAATTATTTTTAAATTAAATTAAATTATTTTTAAATCAATTTAAATTATTTTTAAAGTAAATTAAATTATTTTTAAATTAAATTAAATTATTTTTAATTTAAATAATTTAAATTAATTTTAAATAAAATTAAATTATATTATTTTTAAATTAAATTAAATTATTTTTAAATTAAATTAAATTATTTTTAAGTTAATTTAAATTATTTTTATATTAAATTAAATTATTTTTAAATTAATTTAAATTATTTTTAAATTATATTAAATTATATTTAAATTAATTTAAATTATTTTTAAATTAAATTAAATTATTTTTAAATTAATTGAAATTATTTTTAAATAAAATTAAATTATTTTTAAATTAATATAAATTATTTTTAAATAAAATTAAATTATGTTTATATTAAATTAAATTATTTTTAAATTAATTTAAATTATTTTTAAATTAAATTAAATTAATTTTAAATTAATTTAAATTATTTTTAAACTTATTTAAATTATTTTTAAATTAAATTATTTTCAAATTAACTTAAATTATTTTTAAATAAAATTAAATTATTTTTAAATTAAATTAAATTATTTTTAAATTAACATAAATAATTTTAAATAAAATTAAAATATTTTTATATTAAATTAAAATATTTTTAAATTAAATTAAATTGTTTTTAAATTAATTTAAATTATTTTTAAAGTAAATTAAATTATTTTTAAATTAAATTAAATTATTTTTAAATTAATTTAAATTATTTTTAAATTATATTAAATTATATTTAAATTAATTTAAATTTTTTTTATATCAAATTAAATTATTTTTAAATTAATTTAAATTATTTTTAAATAAAATTAAATTATTTTTAAATTAAAATAAATTATTTTTAAATTAATATAAATTATTTTTAAATAAAATTAAATTATTTTTATATTAAGTTAAATTATTTTTAAACTAAGGTAAATTATTTTTAAATTAAATTATATTATTTTTAAAGTGAATTAAGTTGTTTTTAAAATAAATTAATTTATTTTAAAAATAAATTAATTTATGTTTAAATTAAATTAAATTATTTTTAAATTAATTTAAATTAGTTTTAAATTATATTAAATTATATTTAAATTAATTTAAATTATTTTTAAATTAAATTAAATTATTTTTAAATTAATTTAAAATATTTTTAAATAAAATTATATTACTTTTAAATTAAATTAAATTATTTTTAAATTAATATCAATTATTTTTAAATTAAATTAAATTATGTTTATATTAAATTAAATTATTTTTAAATTAATTTAAATTATTTTTAAATTAAATTAAATTAATTTTAAATTAATTTAAATTATTTTTTAATTTATTTAAATTATTTTTAAACTAAATTATTTTCTGATTAAAAAATTATTTTTAAATAAAATAAAATTATTTTTAAATTAAATTAAATTATTTTTAAATTAATATAAATTATTTTTAAATAAAATTAAAATATTTTTATATTAAATTAAAATATTTTTAAATTAAATTAAATTGTTTTAAAATTAATTTAAATTATTTTTAAAGTAAATTAAATTATTTTTAAATTATTTTTAAATTAATTTAAATTATTTTTAAATTATATTAAATTATATTTAAATTAATTTAAATTTTTGTTAAATTAAATTAAATTATTTTTAAATTAATTAAAATTATTTTTAAATAAAATTAAATTATTTTTAAATTAAATTAAATTATTTTTAAATTAATATAAACTATTTTTAAATAAAATTAAATTATTTTTATATTAAATTAAATTATTTTTAAACAGTTAAATTATTTTTAAATTAAATTATATTATTTTTAAAGTAAATTAAGTTATTTTTAAATTAAATTAAATTATTTTTAAAATAAATTAATTTATGTTTAAATTAAATTAAATTATTTTTAAATTAATTTAAATTATTTTTAAATAAAATTAAATTATTTTTTAATTAAATTAAATTATTTTTAAATTAAATTAAATTATTTTTAAAATAATTTAAATTTTTTTTAAATTAAATTAAATTATTTTGAAACAAAATTTAATTGTTTTTAAATTAATTTAAATTATATTAAATTATATTTAAATTATTTTTAAATTAAATTATTTTAAATTAATTTAAATTATTTTGAATAAAATTAAATTATTTTTAAATTAACTTAAATTGTTTTTAAATTAATATAAATTATTTTTAAATAAAATTAAATTAATTTTAAATTAAATTACATTATTTTTAAATTAATTTAAATTATTTTTAAAGTAAATTAAATTAAATTATTTTTAAATTATTATAAATTATTTTTAAATAAAATTAAATTATTTTTAAATTAAATTAAATTATTTTTAAATTAATTTAAATTATTTTTAAAATAAATTAAATTATTTTTAAATTAAATTAAATTATTTTTAAATTAATTTAAATTATTTTTAAATTAATATAAATTATTTTTAAATAAAATTAAATTATTTTTAAATTAAATTAAATTATTTTTAAATTAATTTAAATTATTTTTAAAGTAAATTAAATTATTTTCAAATTAAATTAAATTATTTTTAAATTATTTTAAATTATTTTTAAATTAATATAAATTATTTTTAAATAAAATTAAATTATTTTTAAATTAAATTAAATTATTTTTAAATTAATTTCAATTATTTTTAAAGTAAATTAAATTATTTTTAAATTAAATTAAATTATTTTTAAATTAATTTAAATTATTTTTAAATTAATATAAATTATTTTTAAATAAAATTAAATTATTTTTAAATTAAATTAAATTATTTTTAAATTAATTTAAATTATTTTTAAAGTAAATTAAATTATTTTTAAATTAAATTAAATTATTTTTAAATTATTATAAATTATTTTTAAATAAAATTAAATTATGTTTATATTAAATTAAATTATTTTTAAATTAATTTAAATTATTTTCAAAATTAAATTAAATTAATTTTAAATTAATTTAAATTATTTTTAAATTTATTTAAATTATTTTTAAATTAAATTATTCTCAAATTAATTTAAATTATTTTTAAATAAAATTAAAGTATTTTTAAATTAAATTAAATTATTTTTAAATTAATTTAAATCATTTTTAAAGTAAATTAAATTATTTTTAAATTAAATTAAATTATTTTTAATTTAAATAATTTAAATTAATTTTAAATAAAATAAAATTATATTATTTTTAAAGTAAATTAAATTATTTTTAAATTAAATTAAATTATTTTTAAATTAATTTAAATTATTTTTAAATTAAATTAAATTATTTTAAAAAAAAATTAAATTATTTTTAAATTAAATTAAACTATTTTCAAATTAGATTAAGTTATTTTTAAATTAATTGCAATTATTTTTAAATTAAATTAAATTATTTTTAAATTAAATTAAATTATTTTTAAGTTAATTTAAATTATTTTTATATTAAATTAAATTATTTTTAAATTAATTTAAATTATTTTTGAATTATATTAAATTATATTTAAATTAATTTAAATTATTTTTAAATTAATTTAAATTATTTTTAAATTAAATTAAATTATTTTTAAATTAATTGAAATTATTTTCAAATTAAATTAAATTATTTTTAAATTAATATAAATTATTTTTAAATAAAATTAAATTATGTTTATATTAAATTAAATTATTTTTAAATTAATTTAAATTATTTTCAAAATTAAATTAAATTAATTTTAAATTAATTTAAATTATTTTTAAATTTATTTAAATTATTTTTAAATTAAATTATTCTCAAATTAAATTAAATTATTTTTAAATTAACATAAATTATTTTAAATAAAATTAAAATATTTTTATTACAAATTAAAATATTTTTAAATTAAATTAAATTGTTTTTAAATTAATTTAAATTATTTTTAAAGTAAATTAAATTATTTTTAAATTAAATTAAATTATTTTTAAATTAATTTAAATTATTTTTAAATTATATTAAATTATATTTAAATTAATTTAATTTTTTTTTAAATCAAATTAAATTATTTTTAAATTAATTTAAATTATTTTCAAATAAAATTAAATTATTTTTCAATTAAATTAAATTATTTTTAAATTAATATAAATTATTTTTAAATAAAATTAAATTATTTTTATATTAAATTAAATTATTTTTAAACTAAGGTAAATTATTTTTAAATTAAATTATATTATTTTTAAAGTGAATTAAGTTGTTTTTAAATTAAATTAAATTATTTTTAAAGTAAATTAATTTATGTTTAAATTAAATTAAATTATTTTTAAATTAATTTAAATTATTTTTAAATAAAATTAAATTATTTTTTAATTAAATTAAATTATTTTTAAATTAAATTAAATTATTTTTAAATTAATTTAAATTTTTTTTAAATTAAATTAAATTATTTTGAAATAAAACTAAATTGCTTTTAAATTAATTTAAATTATTTTTAAATTATATTAAATTATATTTAAATTATTTTTAAATTAAATTAAATAATTTTAAATTAATTTAAATTATTTTTAAATAAAATAAATTTATTTTTAAATTAAATTAAATTAATTTTAAATTAATATAACGTATTTTTAAATAAAATTAAATTATTTTTAAATTAAATTACATTATTTTTAAATTAATTTAAATTATTTTTAAATAAAATTAAATTATTTTTAAATTAAATTAAATTATTTTTAAATTAATTTAAATTATTTTTAAATTAAATTAAATTATTTTTAAATTAAATTAAATTATTTTTAAATTAATTTAAATTATTTTTAAATTAATTTAAATTTTTTTTAAATAAAATTAAATTATTTTTAAATTAAATTAAATTATTTTTTAATTAATTTAAATTATTTTTAAAGTAAATTAAATTATTTTTAAATTAAATTAAATTATTTTTAAATTATTTTAAATTATTTTTAAATTAATATAAATTATTTTTAAATAAAATTAAATTAAATTTAAATTAAATTAAATTATTTTTAAATTAATTTAAATTATTTTTAAAGTAAATTAAATTATTTTTAAATTAAAATAAATTATTTTTAAATTAATTTAAATTATTTTTAAATTAATATAAATTATTTTTAAATAAAATAAAATTATTTTTAAATTAAATTAAATTATTTTTAAATTAATTTCAATTATTTATAAAGAAAATTAAATTATTTTTAAATTAAATTAAATTATTTTTAAATTAATTTAAATTATTTTTAAATTAATATAAATTATTTTTAAATAAAATTAAATTATTTTTAAATTAAATTAAATTATTTTTAAATTAATTTAAATTATTTTTAAAGTAAATTAAATTATTTTTAAATTAAATTAAATTATTTTTAAATTAATTATTATTTTTAATTATTTTTAAATTAGTTTAAATTATTTTTAAATTAAAATTAAATTATTTTTTAATTAATTTAAATTATTTTTAAATAAAATTAAATTATTTTTAAATTAAATTAAATTATTTTTAAATTAAATTAAATTATTTTTAAATTGATTTAAATTATTTTAAAATAAAATTAAAATATTTTTAAATTATTTTTAAATAAAATTAAATTATTATTAAATTAAATTAAATTATTTTTATATTAAATCAATTTATTTTTAAATTAAATTAAATTATTTTTAAATTAAATTAAATTATTTTTAAATTATTTTAAATTATTTTGAAATAAAATTTAATTATTTTTAAATTAAATTAAATTATTTTTAAATTAAATTATTTTTAAGTTAATTTAAATTATTTTTAAATTAAATTAAATTATTTTTAAATTAATTTAAATTATTTTTAAATTAAATTAAATTATTTTTAAATTAATTTAAATTATTTTGAAATAAAATTATATTATTTTTAAATTAATTTAAATTATTTTGAAATAAAATTAAATTATTTTTAAATTAAATTAAATTATTTTTAAATTAAATTAAATTATTTTCAAATTAATTTAAATTATTTTTAAATAAAATTAAATTATTTTTAAATTAATTTAAATTATTTTTAAATAAAACTAAATTATTTTTAAATTAAATTAAATTATTTTTAAATTAAACTAAATTATTTTAAATTAATTTAAATTATTTTTAAATTAATTTAAATTATTTTTAAAGTAAATTAAATTATTTTTAAATTAATTTAAATTATTTTTAAATTAAATTAAATTATTTTTAAATTAATTTAAATTATTTTGAAATAAAATTAAATAATTTTTAAATTAATTTAAATTATTTTTAAATAAAACTAAATTATTTTTAAATTAAATTAAATTATTTTTAAATTAAATTAAATTATTTTAAATTAATTTAAATTATTTTTAAATTAATTTAAATTATTTTTAAATTAAATTTAATTATTTTTAATTTAAATTAAATTATTTTTAAATTAATTTAAATTATTTTGAAATAAAATTTAATTATTTTTAAATTATTTTTAAAATAAATTAAATTATTTTTAAATTAAATTAAATTATTTTTAAATTAATTTAAATTATTTTTAAATTTTTTTAAATTATTTTTAAATAAAATTAAATTATTTTTAAATTAATAATATAAATTATTTTTAAATTAATTTAAATAATTTCTAATTTAATTTTAATTATTTTTAAATAAAATTAAATTATTTTTAAATTAAAATAAATTATTTTTAAACGAAGTTAAAATTAATTTATTTTTAAATTAAATTAAATAATTTTTAAATTAAATTAAATAATTTTTAAATTAATTTAAATTATTTTAAAATAAAATAAAATTATTTTTAAATTAATTTAAATTATTTTAAAATAAAATAAAATTATTTTTAAATTAATTTAAATTATTTTAAAATAAAATTAAATTATTTTTAAATTAAATTAAATTATTTTTAAATTAATTTCAATTATTTTAAAATAAAATATAAATTATTTTTAAATTAAATTAATTTATTTTTAAATTAAATTAAATTATTTTTATATTAATTTAAATTATTTTTAAAGTAAATTAAATTATTTTCAAATTAAATTAAATTATTTTTAAATTATTTTAAATTATTTTTAAATTATTTTAAATTATTTTTAAATTAATATAAAATATTTTTAAATAAAATTAAATTATTTTTAAATTAAATTATTTTTAAATTGATTTAAATTATTTTTAAAGTAAATTAAATTATTTTTAAATTAAAATAAATTATTTTTAAATTAATTTAAATTATTTTTAAATTAATATAAATTATTTTTAAATAAAATAAAATTATTTTTAAATTAAATTAAATTATTTTTAAATTAATTTCAATTATTTTTAAAGTAAATTAAATTATTTTTAAATTAAATTAAATTATTTTTAAATTAATTTAAATTATTTTTAAATTAATATAAATTATTTTTAAATAAAATTAAATTATTTTTAAATTAAATTAAATTATTTTTAAATTAATTTAAATTATTTTTAAAGTAAATTAAATTATTTTTAAATTAAATTACATTATTTTTAAATTAATTTAAATTATTTTTAAAGTAAATTAAATTTTTTTAAATTAAATTAAATTATTTTTAAATTAATATAAATTATTTTTAAATAAAATTAAATTATTTTTAAATTAAATTAAATTATTTTTAAATTAATTTAAATTATTTTTAAAGTAAATTAAATTATTTTTAAATTAAATTAAATTATTTTTAATTTAAATAATTTAAATTAATTTTAAATTAAATTAAATTATATTATTTTTAAAGTAAACTAAATTATTTTTAAATTAAATTAAATTATTTTTAAATTAATTTAAATTATTTTTAAATTAAATTAATTTTTTTTTACGTAAAATTAAATTATTTTGAGATTAAATTAAACTATTTTCAAATTAGATTAAGTTATTTTTAAATTAATTGCAATTATTTTTAAATTAAATTAAATTATTTTTAAATTAAATTAAATTATTTTTAAGTTAATTTAAATTATTTTTATATTAAATTAAATTATTTTTAAATTAATTTAAATTATTTTTAAATTATATTAAATTATATTTAAATTAATTTAAATTATTTTTAAATTAAATTAAATTATTTTTAAATTAATTTAAATTATTTTTAAATTAAATTAAATAATTTTTAAATTAAATTAAATTATTTTTAAATTATTTTAAATTATTTTTAAATAAAATTAAATTATTTTTAAATAAAATTAAATTATTTTTAAATTAATATAAATTATTTTTAAATAAAATTAAATTATTTTTAAATTAAATTACATTATTTTTAAATTAATTTAAATTATTTTTAAATTAAATTAAATTAATTTAAATTATTTTTAAATTTATTTAAATTATTTTTAAATTAAATTATTTTCAAATTAACTTAAATTATTTTTAAATAAAATTAAATTATTTTTAAATTAAATTAAATTATTTTTAAATTAATATAAATTATTTTTAAATAAATATAAAATATTTTTATATTAAATTAAAATATTTTTAAATTAAATTAAATTGTTTTTAAATTAATTTAAATTATTTTTAAAGTAAATAAATTATTTTTAAATTAAATTAAATTATTTTTAAATTAATTTAAATTATTTTTAAATTATATTAAATTATATTTAAATTAATTAAAAAAAATTTTAAATCAAATTAAATTATTTTTAAATTAATTTAAATTAATTTTAAATAAAATTAAATTATTTTTAAATTAAATTAAATTATTTTTAAATTATTTTAAATTATTTTTAAATAAAATTAAATTATTTTTAAATTAAATTAAATTATTTTTAAATTAATATAAATTATTTTTAAATAAAATTAAATTATTTTTAAATTAAATTACATTATTTTTAAATTAATTTAAATTATTTTTAAAGTAAATTAAATTATTTTTTAATTAAATTAAATTATTTTTAAATTATTTAATTTATTTTTAAATAAAATTAAATTATTTTTAAAATTAAATTAAATTATTTTTAAATTAATTTAAATTATTTTTAAAGTAAATTAAATTATTTTTAAATTAAATTAAATTATTTTTAAATTTGTTTAAATTATTTTTAAATTAATATAAATTATTTTTAAATAAAATAAAATTATTTTTAAATTAAATTAAATTATTTTTAAATTAATTTAAATTATTTTTAAAGTAAATTAATTTATTTTTAAATTAAATTAAATTATTTTTAAATTAATTTAAATTATTTTTAAATTAATATAAATTATTTTTAAATAAAATTAATTTATTTTTAAATTAAATTAAATTATTTTTAAATTAATTTAAATTATTTTTAAATTAATATAAATTATTTTTAAATAAAATTAAATTATTTTTAAATTAAATTAAATCATTTTTAAATTAATTTAAATTATTTTCAAAGTAAATTAAATTATTTTTAAATTTAATTAAATTCTTTTTAAATTAATTTAAATTATTTTTAAATTAAAATAAATTATTTTTAAATAAAATAAAATTATTTTTAAATTAAATTAAATTATTTTTAAATTAATTTCAATTATTTTTAAAGTGAATTAAATTATTTTTAAATTAAATTAAATTACTTTTAAATTAATTTAAAATATTTTTAAAGTAAATTAAATTATTTTTAAATTAAATTACATTATTTTTAAATTAATTTAAATTATTTTTAAAGTAAATTAAATTATTTTTAAATTAAATTAAATTATTTTTAAATTATTATAAATTATTTTTAAATAAAATTAAATTATTTTTAAATTAAATTAAATTATTTTTAAATTAATTTAAATTATTTTTAAAGTAAATTAAATTATTTTTAAATTAAATTAAATTATTTTTAAATTAATTTAAATTATTTTTAAATTAATATAAATTATTTTTAAATAAAATTCAATTATTTTTAAATTAAATTAAATTATTTTTAAATTAATTTAAATTATTTTTAAAGTAAATTAAATTATTTTTAAATTAATTTAAATTATTTTTAAATTAAATTAAATTATTTTTAAATTAATTTAAATTATTTTGAAATAAAATTAAATAATTTTTAAATTAATTTAAATTATTTTTAAATAAAACTAAATTATTTTTAAATTAAATTAAATTATTTTTAAATTAAATTAAATTATTTTAAATTAATTTAAATTATTTTTAAATTAATTTAAATTATTTTTAAATTAAATTTAATTATTTTTAATTTAAATTAAATTATTTTTAAATTAATTTAAATTATTTTGAAATAAAATTTAATTATTTTTAAATTATTTTTAAAATAAATTAAATTATTTTTAAATTAAATTGAATTATTTTTAAATTAATTTAAATTATTTTTAAATTTTTTTAAATTATTTTTAAATAAAATTAAATTATTTTTAAATTAATAATATAAATTATTTTTAAATTAATTTAAATAATTTCTAATTTAATTTTAATTATTTTTAAATAAAATTAAATTATTTTTAAATTAAAATAAATTATTTTTAAACGAAGTTAAAATTAATTTATTTTTAAATTAAATTAAATAATTTTTAAATTAAATTAAATAATTTTTAAATTAATTTAAATTATTTTAAAATAAAATAAAATTATTTTTAAATTAATTTAAATTATTTTAAAATAAAATTAAATTATTTTTAAATTAATTTAAATTATTTTAAAATAAAATTAAATTATTTTTAAATTAAATTAAATTATTTTTAAATTAATTTCAATTATTTTAAGATAAAATATAAATTATTTTTAAATTAAATTAATTTATTTTTAAATTAAATTAAATTATTTTTATATTAATTTAAATTATTTTTAAAGTAAATTAAATTATTTTCAAATTAAATTAAATTATTTTTAAATTATTTTAAATTATTTTTAAATTATTTTAAATTATTTTTAAATTAATATAAAATATTTTTAAATAAAATTAAATTATTTTTAAATTAAATTATTTTTAAATTGATTTAAATTATTTTTAAAGTAAATTAAATTATTTTTAAATTAAAATAAATTATTTTTAAATTAATTTAAATTATTTTTAAATTAATATAAATTATTTTTAAATAAAATTAAATTATTTTTAAATTAAATTAAATTATTTTTAAATTAATTTCAATTATTTTTAAAGTAAATTAAATTATTTTTAAATTAAATTAAATTATTTTTAAATTAATTTAAATTATTTTTAAATTAATATAATATATTTTTAAATAAAATTAAATTATTTTTAAATTAAATTAAATTATTTTTAAATTAATTTAAATTATTTTTAAAGTAAATTAAATTATTTTTAAATTAAATTACATTATTTTTAAATTAATTTAAATTATTTTTAAAGTAAATTAAATTTTTTTTAAATTAAATTAAATTATTTTTAAATTAATATAAATTATTTTTAAATAAAATTAAATTATTTTTAAATTAAATTAAATTATTTTTAAATTAATTTAAATTATTTTTAAAGTAAATTAAATTATTTTTAAATTAAATTAAATTATTTTTAATTTAAATAATTTAAATTAATTTTAAATTAAATTAAATTATATTATTTTTAAAGTAAACTAAATTATTTTTAAATTAAATTAAATTATTTTTAAATTAATTTAAATTATTTTTAAATTAAATTAATTTTTTTTTAAATAAAATTAAATTATTTTGAGATTAAATTAAACTATTTTCAAATTAGATTAAGTTATTTTTAAATTAATTGCAATTATTTTTAAATTAAATTAAATTATTTTTAAATTAAATTAAATTATTTTTAAGTTAATTTAAATTATTTTTATATTAAATTAAATTATTTTTAAATTAATTTAAATTATTTTTAAATTATATTAAATTATATTTAAATTAATTTAAATTATTTTTAAATTAAATTAAATTATTTTTAAATTAATTTAAATTATTTTTAAATTAAATTAAATAATTTTTAAATTAAATTAAATTATTTTTAAATTATTTTAAATTATTTTTAAATAAAATTAAATTATTTTTAAATTAAATTAAATTATTTTTAAATTAATATAAATTATTTTTAAATAAAATTAAATTATTTTTAAATTAAATTACATTATTTTTAAATTAATTTAAATTATTTTTAAATTAAATTAAATTAATTTAAATTATTTTTAAATTTATTTAAATTATTTTTAAATTAAATTATTTTCAAATTAACTTAAAATATTTTTAAATAAAATTAAATTATTTTTAAATTAAATTAAATTATTTTTAAATTAATATAAATTATTTTTAAATAAATATAAAATATTTTTATATTAAATTAAAATATTTTTAAATTAAATTAAATTGTTTTTAAATTAATTTAAATTATTTTTAAAGTAAATAAATTATTTTTAAATTAAATTAAATTATTTTTAAATTAATTTAAATTATTTTTAAATTATATTAAATTATATTTAAATTAATTAAAAATTTTTTTAAATCAAATTAAATTATTTTTAAATTAATTTAAATTAATTTTAAATAAAATTAAATTATTTTTAAATTAAATTAAATTATTTTTAAATTATTTTAAATTATTTTTAAATAAAATTAAATTATTTTAAAATTAAATTAAATTATTTTTAAATTAATGTAAATTATTTTTAAATAAAATTAAATTATTTTTAAATTAAATTACATTATTTTTAAATTAATTTAAATTATTTTTAAAGTAAATTAAATTATTTTTTAATTAAATTAAATTATTTTTAAATTATTTAATTTATTTTTAAATAAAATTAAATTATTTTTAAAATTAAATTAAATTATTTTTAAATTAATTTAAATTATTTTTAAAGTAAATTAAATTATTTTTAAATTAAATTAAATTATTTTTAAATTTGTTTAAATTATTTTTAAATTAATATAAATTATTTTTAAATAAAATTAAATTATTTTTAAATTAAATTAAATTATTTTTAAATTAATTTAAATTATTTTTAAAGTAAATTAATTTATTTTTAATTTAAATTAAATTATTTTTAAATTAATTTAAATTATTTTTAAATTAATATAAATTATTTTTAAATAAAATTAATTTATTTTTAAATTAAATTAAATTATTTTTAAATTAATTTAAATTATTTTTAAATTAATATAAATTATTTTTAAATAAAATTAAATTATTTTTAAATTAAATTAAATCATTTTTAAATTAATTTAAATTATTTTCAAAGTAAATTAAATTATTTTTAAATTTAATTAAATTCTTTTTAAATTAATTTAAATTATTTTTAAATTAAAATAAATTATTTTTAAATAAAATAAAATTATTTTTAAATTAAATTAAATTATTTTTAAATTAATTTCAATTATTTTTAAAGTGAATTAAATTATTTTTAAATTAAATTAAATTACTTTTAAATTAATTTAAAATATTTTTAAAGTAAATTAAATTATTTTTAAATTAAATTACATTATTTTTAAATTAATTTAAATTATTTTTAAAGTAAATTAAATTATTTTTAAATTAAATTAAATTATTTTTAAATTATTATAAATTATTTTTAAATAAAATTAAATTATTTTTAAATTAAATTAAATTATTTTTAAATTAATTTAAATTATTTTTAAAGTAAATTAAATTATTTTTAAATTAAATTAAATTATTTTTAAATTAATTTAAATTATTTTTAAATTAATATAAATTATTTTTAAATAAAATTCAATTATTTTTAAATTAAATTAAATTATTTTTAAATTAATTTAAATTATTTTTAAAGTAAATTAAATTATTTTTAAATTAAATTAAATTATTTTTAAATTAATATAAATTATTTTTAAATAAAATTAAATTATTTTTAAATTAAATTAAATTATATTTAAATTAATTGAAATTATTTTTAAAGTATATTAAATTATTTTTAAATTAAATTAAATTATTTTTAAATTAATTTAAATTATTTTTAAATTAATAAAAATTATTTTTAAATAAAATAAATTATTTTTAAATTAAATTAAATTATTTTTAAATTAATTTAAATTATTTTTAAAGTAAATTAAATTCTTTTTAAATTAAATTAAATTATTTTTAAATTAATTTAAATTATTTTTAAATTAATATAAATTATTTTTAAATAAAATAAAATTATTTTTAAATTAAATTAAATTATTTTTAAATTAATTTCAATTATTTTTAAAGTAATCTAAATTATTTTTAAATTAAATTAAATTATTTTTAAATTAATTTAAATTATTTTTAAATTAATATAAATTTTTTTTAAATAAAATTAAATTATTGTTAAAATAAATTAAATTATTTTTAAATTAATTTAAATTATTTTTTAATAAAATTAAATTATTTTGAAATAAAATTTAATTATTTTTAAATTAATTTAAATTATTTTAAAATAAAATTAAAATATTTTTAAATTATTTTTAAATAAAATTAAATTATTTTTAAATTAAATTAAATTATTTTTAAATTAAATTAAATTATTTTTAAATTAATTTAAATTATTTTAAAATAAAATAAAAATATTTTTAAATTATTTTTAAATGAAATTAAATTATTTTTAAATTAAATTAAATTATTTTTAAATTAATTTAAATTATTTTGAAATAAAATTAAATTATTTTTAAATTAATTTAAATTATTTTGAAATAAAATTAAATTATTTTTAAATTAATTTAAATTATTTTTAAATTAAATTAAATTCATTTCAAATTAATTTAAATTATTTTTAAATAAAATTAAATTATTTTTAAATTAAATTACATTATTTTTAAATTAATTTAAATTATTTTTAAAGTAAATTAAATTATTTTTAAATTATATTAAATTATTTTTAAATTAATTTAAATTATTTTGAAATAAAATTAAATTATTTTTAAATTAATTTAAATTATTTTTAAATTAAATTAAATTCATTTCAAATTAATTTAAATTATTTTTAAATAAAATTAAATTATTTTTAAATTAAATTAAATTATTTTTAAATTAATTTAAATTATTTTTAAAGTATATTAAATTATTTTTAAATTAAATTAAATTATTTTTAAATTAATTTAAATTATTTTTAAATTAATAAAAGTTATTTTTAAATAAAATTAAATTATTTTTAAATTAATTTAAATTATTTTAAAATAAAATTAAAATATTTTTAAATTATTTTTAAATAAAATTAAATTATTTTTAAATTAAATTAAATTATTTTTAAATTAATTTAAATTATTTTGAAATAAAATAAAATTATTTTTAAATTAATTTAAATTATTTTGAAATAAAATTAAATTATTTTTAAATTAATTTAAATTATTTTTAAATTAAATTAAATTCATTTCAAATTAATTTGAATTATTTTTAAATAAAATTAAATTATTTTTAAATTAAATTAAATTATTTTAAATTAATTTAAATTATTTTTAAATTAATTTAAATTATTTTTAAATTAAATTTAATTATTTTTAAATTAAATTAAATTATTTTTAAATAAATTTAAATTATTTTGAAATAAAATTTAATTAATTTTAAATTATTTTTAAATAAAATTAAATTATTTTTAAATTAAATTAAATTAATTTAAATTATTTTTAAATTTTTTTAAATTATTTTTAAATAAAATTAAATTATTTTTAAATTAATATAAATTATTTTTAAATTAATTTAAATAATTTTTAAATTAATTTTAATTATTTTTAAATAATATTAAATTATTTTTAAATTAAATTAAATTATTTTTAAACTTAGTTAAATTATTTTTAAATAAAATTAAATTATTTTTAAATTAAATTAAATTATATTTAAATTAATTGAAATTATTTTTAAAGTATATTAAATTATTTTTAAATTAAATTAAATTATTTTTAAATTAATTTAAATTATTTTTAAATTAATAAAAATTATTTTTAAATAAAATAAATTATTTTTAAATTAAATTAAATTATTTTTAAATT
Organism: Phosphuga atrata; assembly: GCA_944588485.1. Classification (NCBI taxonomy): domain Eukaryota; kingdom Metazoa; phylum Arthropoda; class Insecta; order Coleoptera; family Silphidae; genus Phosphuga; species Phosphuga atrata. The sequence goes on from OX155905.1 coordinate 11,220,368, forward strand.
AATTTAAATTATTTTTAAAGTAAATTAAATTCTTTTTAAATTAAATTAAATTATTTTTAAATTAATTTAAATTATTTTTAAATTAATATAAATTATTTTTAAATAAAATAAAATTATTTTTAAATTAAATTAAATTATTTTTAAATTAATTTCAATTATTTTTAAAGTAATCTAAATTATTTTTAAATTAAATTAAATTATTTTTAAATTAATTTAAATTATTTTTAAATTAATATAAATTATTTTTAAATAAAATTAAATTATTGTTAAAATAAATTAAATTATTTTTAAATTAATTTAAATTATTTTTTAATAAAATTAAATTATTTTGAAATAAAATTTAATTATTTTTAAATTAATTTAAATTATTTTAAAATAAAATTAAAATATTTTTAAATTATTTTTAAATAAAATTAAATTATTTTTAAATTAAATTAAATTATTTTTAAATTAAATTAAATTATTTTTAAATTAATTTAAATTATTTTAAAATAAAATAAAAATATTTTTAAATTATTTTTAAATAAAATTAAATTATTTTTAAATTAAATTAAATTATTTTTAAATTAATTTAAATTATTTTGAAATAAAATTAAATTATTTTTAAATTATTTTAAATTATTTTGAAATAAAATTAAATTATTTTTAAATTAATTTAAATTATTTTTTAATTAAATTAAATTCATTTCAAATTAATTTAAATTATTTTTAAATAAAATTAAATTATTTTTAAATTAAATTACATTATTTTTAAATTAATTTAAATTATTTTGAAATAAAATTAAATTATTTTTAAATTAATTTAAATTATTTTTAAATTAAATTAAATTCATTTCAAATTAATTTAAATTATTTTTAAATAAAATTAAATTATTTTTAAATTAAATTAAATTATTTTTAAATTAATTTAAATTATTTTTAAAGTATATTAAATTATTTTTAAATTAAATTAAATTATTTTTAAATTAATTTAAATTATTTTTAAATTAATAAAAGTTATTTTTAAATAAAATTAAATTATTTTTAAATTAATTTAAATTATTTTAAAATAAAATTAAAATATTTTTAAATTATTTTTAAATAAAATTAAATTATTTTTAAATTAAATTAAATTATTTTTAAATTAATTTAAATTATTTTGAAATAAAATAAAATTATTTTTAAATTAATTTAAATTATTTTGAAATAAAATTAAATTATTTTTAAATTAATTTAAATTATTTTTAAATTAAATTAAATTCATTTCAAATTAATTTGAATTATTTTTAAATAAAATTAAATTATTTTTAAATAAAATTAAATTATTTTAAATTAATTTAAATTATTTTTAAATTAATTTAAATTATTTTTAAATTAAATTTAATTATTTTTAAATTAAATTAAATTATTTTTAAATAAATTTAAATTATTTTGAAATAAAATTTAATTAATTTTAAATTATTTTTAAATAAAATTAAATTATTTTTAAATTAAATTAAATTAATTTAAATTATTTTTAAATTTTTTTAAATTATTTTTAAATAAAATTAAATTATTTTTAAATTAATATAAATTATTTTTAAATTAATTTAAATAATTTTTAAATTAATTTTAATTATTTTTAAATAATATTAAATTATTTTTAAATTAAATTAAATTATTTTTAAACTTAGTTAAATTATTTTTAAATAAAATTAAATTATTTTTAAAATAAATTAATTTATTTTTAAATTAAATTAAATTATTTTTAAATTAATTTAAATTATTTTAAAATAAAATTAAATTATTATTAAATTAATTTAAAATATTTTAAAATAAAATTAAATTATTTTTAAATTAATTTAAATTATTTCTAAATAAAATTAAATTATTTTTAAATTAAATTATTTTTATATTAAATCAATTTTTTTTAAATTAATTTAAATTATTTTGAAATAAAATTTAATTATTTTTAAATTAAATTAAATTATTTTTAAATTAAATTATTTTTAAGTTAATTTAAATTATTTTTAAATTAAATTAAATTATTTTTAAATTAATTTAAATTATTTTTAAATTAAATTAAATTATTTTAAAATTAATTTAAATTATTTTTAAATAAAATAAAATTATTTTTAAATTAAATTAATTTATTTTTTAATTAAATTAAATTATTTTTAAATTAAGTTAAATTATTTTTAAATTTTTTTAAATTATTTTCAAATAAAATTAAATTATTTTTAAATTAATATAAATTATTTTTAAATTAAATTAAACTATTTTCAAATTAGATTAAGTTATTTTTAAATTAATTGCATTTATTTTTAAATTAAATTAAATTATTTTTAAATTAAATTAAATTATTTTTAAGTTAATTTAAATTATTTTTAAATTAAATTAAATTATTTTTAAATTAATTTAAATTATTTTTAAATTATATTAAATTATATTTAAATTAATTTAAATTATTTTTAAATTAAATTAAATTAGTTTTAAATTAATTTAAATTATTTTTAAATTAAATTAAATTATTTTTAAATTAAATTAAATTATTTTTAAATTAATTTAAATTATTTTTAAAGTAAATTAAATTATTTTCAAATTAAATTACATTATTTTTAAATTATTATAAATTATTTTTAAATAAAATTAAATTATTTTTAAATTAAATTAAATTATTTTTAAATTAATTTAAATTATTTTTAGAGTAAATTAAATTATTTATAAATTAAATTAAAATATTTTTAAAATAATTTAAATTATTTTTAAATTAATATAAATTATTTTTAAATAAAATTAAATTATTTTTAAATTAAATTAAATTATTTTTAAATTAATTTAAATTATTTTTAAAGTAAATAAAATTATTTTTAAATAAAATAAAATTATTTATAATTAATTTAAATTATTTTTAAATTAATATAGAATATTTTTAAATAAAATTAAATTATTTTTAAATTAAATTAAATTATTTTTAAATTAATTTAAATTATTTTTAAAGTAAATTAAATTATTTTTAAAATAAATTAAATTATTTTTAAATTAATTTAAATTATTTTTAAATTAATATAAATTATTTTTAAATAAAATTAACTTATTTTTAAATTAAATTAAATTAATTTTAAATTAAATTCAATTATTTTTAAAGTAAATTAAATTATTTTTAAATTAAATTAAATTATTTTTAAATTAATTTAAATTATTTTTAAATTAATATAAATTATTTTTAAATAAAATTAAATCATTTTTAAATTAAATTAAAATATTTTTAAATTAATTTAAATTATTTTTAAAGTAAATTAAATTATTTTTAAATTAAATTAAATTATTTTTAAATTAATTTAAATTATTTGAAAATAAAATTAATTTATTTTTAAATTAATTTAAATTATTTTTAAATAAAATTAAATTATTTTTAAATTAATTTAAATTATTTTTATATTAAATCAAATTATTTTTAAATTAATTTAAATTATTTTGAAATAAAATTTAATTATTTTTAAATTAAATTAAATTATTTTTAAATTAAATTTAATTATTTTTAAGTTAATTTTAATTATTTTGAAATTAAATAAAATTATTTTTAAATTAATTTAAATTATTTTTAAATTAAATTAAATTATTTTTAAATTAATTTAAATTATTTTGAAATAAAATTAAATTATTTTTAAATTAATTTAAATTATTTTGAAATAAAATTAAATTATTTTTAAATTAATTTAAATTATTTTTAAATTAAATTAAATTCATTTCAAATTAATTTAAATTATTTTTAAATAAAATTAAATTATTTTTAAATTAAATTACATTATTTTTAAATTAATTTAAATTATTTTTAAAGTAAATTAAATTATTTTTAAATTATATTAAATTATTTTTAAATTAATTTAAATTATTTTTAAATAAAACTAAAATATTTTTAAATTAAATTAAATTATTTTTAAATTAAATTAAATTATTTTAAATTAATTTAAATTATTTTTAAATTAATTTAAATTATTTTTAAATTAAATTAAATTATTTTTAAATTAAATTATTTTTAAGTTAAGTTAAATTATTTTTAAATTAAATTAAATTATTTTTAAATTAATTTAAATTATTTTTGAATTAAATTAAATTATTTTAAAATTAATTTAAATTATTTTTAAATAAAATTCAATTATTTTTAAATTAAATTAATTTATTTTTTTATTAAATTAAATTATTTTTAAATTAAATTAAATTATTTTTAAATTAATATAAATTATTTTTAAATTAATTTTAATTATTTTTAAATAAAATTAAATTATTTTTAAATTAAATTAAATTATTTTTAAATTCAATTAAATAATTTTAAAATTAAATTAAAGTAAATTATTTTTAAATTAATTTAAATTAATTTTAATTAAAATTAAATTGTTTTTAAATTAAATTATATTATTTTTAAATTAAATTAAACTATTTTCAAATTAGATTAAGTTATTTTTTAATTGCAATTATTTTTAAATTAAATTAAATTATTTTTAAATTAAATTAAATTTTTTTTAAGTTAATTTAAATTATTTTTATATTAAATTAAATTATTTTTAAATTAATTTAAATTATTTTTAAATTATATTAAATTATATTTAAATTATTTTTAAATTAAATTAAATTAGTTTTAAATTAATTTAAATTATTTTTAAATTAAATTAAATTATTTTTAAATTAATATAAATTATTTTTAAATAAAATTAAATTATTTTTAAATTAAATTAAATTATTTTTAAATTATTTTTAAATTCAATTAAATAATTTTTAAATTAAATTAAATTAAATTATTTTTAAATTAATTTAAATTAATTTTAATTAAAATTAAATTGTTTTTAAATTAAATTATATTATTTTTAAATTAAATTAAACTATTTTCAAATTAGATTAAGTTATTTTTTAATTGCAATTATTTTTAAATTAAATTAAATTAAATTATTTTTAAATTAATTTAAATTAATTTTAATTAAAATTAAATTGTTTTTAAATTAAATTATATTATTTTTAAATTAAATTAAACTATTTTCAAATTAGATTAAGTTATTTTTTAATTGCAATTATTTTTAAATTAAATTAAATTATTTTTAAATTAAATTAAATTTTTTTTAAGTTAATTTAAATTATTTTTATATTAAATTAAATTATTTTTAAATTAATTTAAATTATTTTTAAATTATATTAAATTATATTTAAATTATTTTTAAATTAAATTAAATTAGTTTTAAATTAATTTAAATTATTTTTAAATAAAATTAAATTATTTTTAAATTAAATTAAATTATTTTTAAATTAATTTAAATTATTTTTAAAGTAAATTAAATTATTTTTAAATTAAGTTAAATTATTTTTAAATTATTATAAATTATTTTTAAATAAAATTAAATTATTTTTAAATTAAATTAAATTATTTTTAAATTAATTTAAATTATTTTTAGAGTAAATTAAATTATTTTTAAATTAAATTAAAATATTTTTAAAATAATTTAAATTATTTTTAAATTAATATAAATTATTTTTAAATAAAATTAAATTATTTTTAAATTAAATTAAATTATTTTTAAATTAATTTAAATTATTTTTAAATTAATTTAAATTATTTTTAAAGTAAATTAAATTATTTTTAAATTAAATAAAATTATTTTTAAATTAATTTAAATTATTTTTAAATTAGTATAGAATATTTTTAAATAAAATTAAATTATTTTTAAATTAAAGTAAATTATTTTTAAATTAATTTAAATTATTTTTAAAGTAAATTAAATTATTTTTAAAACAACTTAAATTATTTTTAAATTAATTTAAATTATTTTTAAATTAATATAAATTATTTTTAAATAAAATTAAATTATTTTTAAATTAAATTAAATTATTTTTAAATGAAATTCAATTATTTTTAAAGTAAATTAAATTATTTTTAAATTAAATTAAATTATTTTTAAATTAATTTAAATTATTTTTAAATTATATTAAATTATATTTAAATTATTTTTAAATTAAATTAAATTAGTTTTAAATTAATTTAAATTATTTTTAAATAAAATTAAATTATTTTTAAATTAAATTATTTTTAAATTAATTTAAATTATTTTTAAAGTAAATTAAATTATTTTTAAATTAAGTTAAATTATTTTTAAATTATTATAAATTATTTTTAAATAAAATTAAATTATTTTTAAATTAAATTAAATTATTTTTAAATTAATTTAAATTATTTTTAGAGTAAATTAAATTATTTTTAAATTAAATTAAAATATTTTTAAAATAATTTAAATTATTTTTAAATTAATATAAATTATTTTTAAATAAAATTAAATTATTTTTAAATTAAATTAAATTATTTTTAAATTAATTTAAATTATTTTTAAATTAATTTAAATTATTTTTAAAGTAAATTAAATTATTTTTAAATTAAATAAAATTATTTTTAAATTAATTTAAATTATTTTTAAATTAGTATAGAATATTTTTAAATAAAATTAAATAATTTTTAAATTAAAGTAAATTATTTTTAAATTAATTTAAATTATTTTTAAAGTAAATTAAATTATTTTTAAAATAACTTAAATTATTTTTAAATTAATTTAAATTATTTTTAAATTAATATAAATTATTTTTAAATAAAATTAAATTATTTTTAAATTAAATTAAATTATTTTTAAATGAAATTCAATTATTTTTAAAGTAAATTAAATTATTTTTAAATTAAATTAAATTATTTTTAAATTAATTTAAATTATTTTTAAATTAATATAAATTATTTTTAAATAAAATTAAATCATTTTTAAATTAAATTAAAATATTTTTAAATTAATTTAAATTATTTTTAAAGAAAATTAAATTATTTTTAAATTAAATTAAATTATTTTTAAATTAATTTAAATTATTTGAAAATAAAATTAATTTATTTTTAAATTAATTTAAATTATTTCTAAATAAAATTAAATTATTTTTAAATTAATTTAAATTATTTTTATATTAAATCAAATTATTTTTAAATTAATTTAAATTATTTTGAAATAAAATTTAATTATTTTTAAATTAAATTAAATTATTTTTAAATTAAATTAAATTATTTTTAAGTTAATTTTAATTATTTTGAAATTAAATAAAATTATTTTTAAATTAATTTAAATTATTTTTAAAATTATTTAAATTATTTTGAAATAAAATAAAAATATTTTTAAATTAAATTAAATTATTTTTAAATTAAATTAAAATATTTTCAAATTAATTTAAATTATTTTTAAATAAAATTAAATTATTTTTAAATTATTTTAAATTATTTTTAAATTATATTAAATTATTTTTAAATTAATTTAAATTATTTTTAAATTAATATAAATTATTTTTAAATAAAATTAAATTATTTTTAAATTAAATTAAATTATTTTCAAATTAATTTAATTTATTTTTAAAGTAAATTAAATTATTTTTAAATAAAATTGAATTATTTTTAAATTAAATTAAATTATTTTTAAATTAAATTAAATTATTTTTAAATTAATTTAAATTATTTTGAAATAAAATTTAATTATTTTTAAATTAAATTAAATTATTTTTAAGGTATTTTAAATTATTTTTAAATCAAATTAAATTATTTTTAAATTAATTTAAATTATTTTTAAATTAAATTAAATTATTTTTAAATTAATTTAAATTATTTTGAAATAAAATTAAATTATTTTTAAATTAATTTAAATTATTTTGAAATAAAATTAGATTATTTTTAAATTAATTTAAATTATTTTTAAATTAAATTAAATTCATTTCAAATTAATTTAAATTATTTTTAAATAAAATTAAATTATTTTTAAATTAAATTACATTATTTTTAAATTAATTTAAATTATTTTTAAAGTAAATTAATTTATTTTTAAATTATATTAAATTATTTTTAAATTAATTTAAATTATTTTTAAATAAAACTAATTTATTTTTAAATTAAATTAAATTATTTTAAATTAATTTAAATTATTTTTAAATTAATTTAAATTATTTTTAAATTTTTTTTTAATTAAATTTAATTAATTTTTAAATTAAATTATTTTTAAATAAATTTAAATTATTTTGAAATAAAATTTAATTATTTTGAAATTATTTTTAAATAAAATTAAATTATTTTTAAATTAAATTAAATTAATTTAAATTATTTTTAAATTTTTTTAAATTATTTTTAAATAAAATTAAATTATTTTTAAATTAATATAAATTATTTTTAAATTAATTTAAATTATTTTTAAATTAATTTTAATTATTTTTAAATAATATTAAATTATTTTTAAATAAAATTAAATTATTTTTAAATTAAATTATTTTTAAATTAAATTAAATTATTTTTAAATTAATTTAAATTATTTTTAAATTAAATTAAATTATTTTAAAATTAATTTAAATTATTTTTAAATAAAATTAAATTATTTTTGAATTAAATTAATTTATTTTTTTATTAAATTAAATTATTTTTAAATTAAGTTAAATTATTTTTAAATTTTTTTAAATTATTTTTAAATAAAATTAAATTATTTTTAAATTAATATAAATTATTTTTAAATTAATTTTAATTATTTTTAAATAAAATTAAATTATTTTTAAATTAAATTAAATTATTTTCAAATTAATTTAAATTAATTTTAATTAAAAAGAAATTTTTTTTAAATTAAATTATATTATTTTTAAATTAAATTAAACTATTTTCAAATTAGATTAAGTTATTTTTAAACTGCAATTATTTTTAAATTAATTTAAATTATTTTTAAATTATATTAAATTAATTTAAAATATTTTTAAATTAAATTAAATTAGTTTTAAATTAATTTAAATTATTTTTAAATAAAATTAAATTATTTTTAAATTAAATTAAATTACTTTTAAATTAATATAAATTATTTTTAAATAAAATTAAATTATTTTTAAATTAAATTACATTATTTTTAAATTAATTTAAATTATTTTTAAAGTAAATTAAATTATTTTTAAATTAAATTTAATTATTTTTAAATTTATTTAAATTATTTTTAAATTAATATTAATTATTTTTAAATTAAATCAAATTATTTTTAAATTAAGTTAAATTATTTTTAAAGTAAATTAAATTATTTTTAAATTAAATTAAATTATTTATAAATTATTTTAAATTATTTTTAAATTAATATAAATTGTTTTTAAATAAAATTTAATTATTTTTAAATTAAACTAAATTATTTTTAAATTAATTTAAATTATTTTTAAAGTAAATTAAATTATTTTTAAATTAAATTAAATTATTTTTAAATTAATTTAAATTATTTTTAAATTAATATAAATTATTTTTAAATAAAATTAAATTATTTTTAAATTAAACTAAATTATTTTTAAAGTAAATTAAATTATTTTTAAATTAAATTACATTATTTTTAAAGTAATTTAAATTATTTTTAAAGTAAATTAAATTATTTTTAAATTAAGTTAAATTATTTTATATTATTATAAATTATTTTTAAATAAAATTAAATTATTTTTAAATTAAATTAAATTATTTTTAAATTAATTTAAATTATTTTTAGAGTAAATTAAATTATTTTTAAATTAAATTGAAATATTTTTAAAATAATTTAAATTATTTTTAAATTAATATAAATTATTTTTAAATAAAATTAAATTATTTTTAAATTAAATTAAATTATTTTTAAATTAATTTAAATTATTTTTAAAGTAAATTAAATTATTTTTAAATTAAATAAAATTATTTTTAAATTAATTTAAATTATTTTTAAATTAATATAGAATATTTTTAAATAAAATTAAATTATTTTTAAATTAAATTAAATTATTTTTAAATTAATTTAAATTATTTTTAAAGTAAATTAAATTATTTTTAAAATAAATTTAATTATTTTTAAATTAATTTAAATTATTTTTAAATTAATATAAATTATTTTTAAATAAAATTAAATTATTTTTAAATTAAATTAAATTATTTTTAAATTAAATTTAATTATTTTTAAAGTAAATTAAATTATTTTTAAATTAAATTAAATTATTTTTAAATTAATATAAATTATTTTTAAATAAAATTAAATCATTTTTAAATTAAATTAAAATATTTTTAAATTAATTTAAAATATTTTTAAAGTAAATTAAATTATTTTTAAATTAAATTAAATTATTTTTAAATTAATTTAAATTATTTGAAAATAAAATTAATTTATTTTTAAATTAATTTAAATTATTTTTAAATAAAATTAAATTATTTTTAAATTAATTTAAATTATTTTTATATTATATCAAATTATTTTTAAATTAATTTAAATTATTTTGAAATAAAATTAAATTATTTTTAAATTAAATTAAATTATTTTTAAATTAAATTAAATTATTTTTAAGTTAATTTAAATTATTTTGAAATTAAATAAAATTATTTTTAAATTAATTTAAATTATTTTTAAATTAATTTAAATTATTTTGAAATAAAATAAAATTATTTTTAAATTATATTAAATTATTTTTAAATTAAATTAAATTAATTTCAAATTAATTTAAATTATTTTTAAATAAAATTAAATTATTTTTTAATTATTTTAAATTATTTTTAAATTATATTAAATTATTTTTAAATTAATTTAAATTATTTTTAAATTAATATAAATTATTTTTAAATAAAATTAAATTATTTTTAAATTAAATTAAATTATTTTTAAATTAATTTAAATTATTTTAAAAGTAAATTAAATAATTTTTAAATAAAATTGAATTATTTTTAAATTAAATTAAATTATTTTTAAATTAAATTAAATTATTTTTAAATTAATTTAAAATATTTTAAAATAAAATTAAAATATTTTTAAATTATTTTTAAATAAAATTAAATTATTTTTAAATTAAATTAAATTATTTTTATATTAAATCAAATTTATTTTAAATTAATTTAAATTATTTTGAAATAAAATTTAATTATTTTTAAATTAAATTAAATTATTTTTAAGTTATTTTAAATTATCTTTAAATTAAATTAAATTATTTTTAAATTAATTTAAATTATTTTTAAATTAAATTAAATTATTTTTAAATTAATTTAAATTATTTTGAAATAAAATTAAATTATTTTTAAATTAATTTAAATTATTTTGAAATAAAATTAAATTATTTTTAAATTAATTTAAATTATTTTTAAATTAAATTAAATTCATTTCAAATTAATTTAAATTATTTTTAAATTAAATTAAATTATTTTTAAATTAAATTACATTATATTTAAATTAATTTAAATTATTTTTAAAGTAAATTAAATTATTTTTAAATTATATTAAATTATTTTTAAATTAATTTAAATTATTTTTAAATAAAACTAAATTATTTTTAAATTAAATTAAATTATTTTTAAATTAAATTAAATTATTTTAAGTTATTTTAAATTATTTTTAAATTAATTTAAATTATTTTTAAATTTTTTTTAAATTAAATTTAATTATTTTTAAATTAAATTAAATTATTTTTAAATAAATTTAAATTATTTTGAAATAAAATTTAATTATTTTTAAATTATTTTTAAATAAAATTAAATTATTTTTAAATTAAATTAAATTAATTTAAATTATTTTTAAATTTTTTTAAATTATTTTTAAATAAAATTAAATTATTTTTAAATTAATATAAATTATTTTTAAATTAATTTAAATTATTTTTAAATTAATTTTAATTATTTTTAAATAATATTAAATTATTTTTAAATTAAATTAAATTATTTTTAAACTTAGTTAAATTATTTTTAAATAAATTTAAATTATTTTTAAATTAAATTTATTTATTTTTAAATTAAATTAAATTATTTTTAAATTATTTTTAAATTAATTTAAATTATTTTAAAATAAAATTATATTATTTTTAAATTCATTTAAATTATTTTAAAATAAAATTAAATTATTTTTAAATTAATTTAAATTATTTTAAAATAAAATTAAATTATTTTGAAATTAATTTAAATTATTTTAAAATAAAATAAAATTATTTTTAAATTAATTTAAATTATTTTTAAATAAAATTGAATTATTTTTAAATTAAATTAAATTATTTTTATATTAAATCAATTTTTTTTAAATTAATTTAAATTATATTGAAATAAAATTAAATTATTTTTAAATTAAATTAAATTATTTTTAAATTAAATTATTTTTAAGTGAATTTAAATTATTTTTAAATTATATTAAATTATTTTTAAATTATTTTAAATTATTTTTAAATTAAATTAAATTATTTTAAAATTTATTTAAATTATTTTTAAATAAAATTAAATTATTTTTAAATTGAATTAATTTATTTTTTTATTAAATTAAATTATTTTTAAATTAAGTTAAATTATTTTTAAATTTTTTTCAATTATTTTTAAATAAAATAAAATTATTTTTAAATTAATATAAATTATTTTTAAATTAATTTTAATTATTTTTAAATAAAATTAAATTATTTTTAAATTAAATTAAATTATTTTTAAACTAAGTTAAATTATTTTTAAATTAAATTAAATAATTTTTAAATTAAATTAAATTATTTTTAAGTTAATTTAAATTATTTTTATATTAAATTAATTTAAATTAATTTTAATTAAAATTAAATTGTTTTTAAATTAAATTATATTATTTTTAAATTAAATTAAACTATTTTCAAATTAGAATAAGTTATTTTTAAATTGCAATTATTTTTAAATTAAATTAAATTATTTTTAAATTAAATTAAATTATTTTTAAGTTAATTTAAACTATTTTTATATTAAATTAAATTATTTTAAAATGAATTTAAATTATTTTTAAATTATATTAAATTATTTTTAAATTAAATTAAATTATTTTTAAATTAATATAAATTATTTTTAAATAAAATTAAATTATTTTTAAATTAAATTACATTATTTTTAAATTAATTTAAATTATTTTTAAAGTAAATTAAATTATTTTTAAATTAAATTAAATTATTTTTAAATTAATTTAAATTATTTTTAGATTAATATAAATTATTTTTAAATAAAATTAAATTATTTTTAAATTAAATTAAATTATTTTTAAATTAATTTAAATTATTTTTAAAGTAAATTAAATTATTTTTAAAATAAATTAAATTATTTTTAAATTAATTTAAATTATTTTTAAATTAATATAAATTATTTTTAAATTAAATTAAATTATTTTTAAATTAAATTACATTATTTTTAAAGTAAATTAAATTATTTTTAAATTAAATTAAATTATTTTTAAATTAATTTAAATTATTTTTAAATTAATATAAATTGTTTTTAAATAAAATTAAATTATTTTTAAATTAAATTAAATTATTTTTAAATTATTTTAAATTATTTTTAAAGTAAATTAAATTATTTTTAAATTAAATTAAATTATTTTTAAATTAATTTAAATTATTTTTATATTAATATAAATTATTTTTAAATAAAATTAAATTATTTTTAAATTAAATTAAATTATTTTTAAATTAATTTAAATTATTTTTAAATTAATATAAATTATTTTTAAATAAAATTAAATTATTTTTAAATTAAATTAAATTATTTTTAAATTAATTTAAATTATTTTTAAAGTAAATTAAATTATTTTTAAAATAAATTAAATTATTTTTAAATTAATTTAAATTATTTTTAAATTAATATAAATTATTTTTAAATAAAATTAAATTATTTTTAAATTAATTTAAATTATTTTTAAATTAAATTAAATTATTTTTAAATTAATTTAAATTATTTTTAAATTAATATAAATTGTTTTTAAATAAAATTAAATTATTTTTAAATTAAAATAAATTATTTTTAAATTAATTTAAATCATTTTTAAAGTAAATTAAATTATTTTTAAATTAAATTTAATTATTTTTAAATTAATTTAAGTTATTTTTAAATTAATATAAATTATTTTTAGATTAATTTTAATTATTTTTAAATAAAATTAAATTATTTTTAAATTAAATTAAATTATTTTTAAACTAAGTTAAATTATTTTTAAATAAATTTAAAATTAAATTAAATAATTTTTAAATTAAATTAAATTATTTTTAAGTTAATTTAAATTATTTTTATATTAAATTAATTTAAATTAATTTTAATTAAAATTAAATTGTTTTTAAATTAAATTATATTATTTTTAAATTAAATTAAACTATTTTCAAATTAGAATAAGTTATTTTTAAATTGCAATTATTTTTAAATTAAATTAAATTATTTTAAAATTAAATTAAATTATTTTTAAGTTAATTTAAATTATTTTTATATTAAATTAAATTATTTTTAAATTAATTTAAATTATTTTTAAATTATATTAAATTATTTTTAAATTAAATTAAATTATTTTTAAATTAATATAAATTATTTTTAAATAAAATTAAATTATTTTTAAATTAAATTACATTATTTTTAAATTAATTTAAATTATTTTTAAAATTAAATTATTTTTAAATTAAATTTAATTATTTTTAAATTAATTTAAATTATTTTTAAATTAATATAAATTATTTTTAAATTAAATTAAATTATTTTTAAATTAAATTACATTATTTTTAAAGTAAATTAAATTATTTTTAAATTAAATTAAATTATTTTTAAATTAATTTAAATTATTTTTAAATTAATATAAATTGTTTTTAAATAAAATTAAATTATTTTTAAATAAAATTAAATTATTTTTAAATTAAATTAAATTATTTTTAAATTAATTTAAATTATTTTTAAAGTAAATTAAATAATTTTTAAATAAAATTGAATTATTTTTAAATTAAATTAAATTATTTTTAAATTAAATTAAATTATTTTTAAATTAATTTAAATTATTTTAAAATAAAATTTAAATATTTTTAAATTATTTTTAAATAAAATTAAATTATTTTTAAATTAAATTAAATTATTTTTAAATTAAATTAAATTATTTTTATATTAAATCAAATTATTTTTAAATTAATTTAAATTATTTTGAAATAAAATTTAATTATTTTTAAATTAAATTAAATTATTTTTAAGTTATTTTAAATTATTTTTAAATTAAATTAAATTATTTTTAAATTAATTTAAATTATTTTTAAATTAAATTAAATTATTTTTAAATTAATTTAAATTATTTTGAAATAAAATTAAATTATTTTTAAATTAATTTAAATTATTTTGAAATAAAATTAAATTATTTTTAAATTAATTTAAATTATTTTTAAATTAAATTAAATTCATTTCAAATTAATTTAAATTATTTTTAAATTAATATAAATTATTTTTAAATAAAATTAAATTATTTTTAAATTAAATTAAATTATTTTTAAATTATTTTTAAATTAATTTAAATTATTTTAAAATAAAATTAAATTATTTTTAAATTTATTTAAATTATTTTAAAATAAAATTAAATTATTTTTAAATTAATTTAAATTATTTTAAAATAAAATTAAATTATTTTTAAATTAATTTAAATTATTTTAAAATAAAATTAAATTATTTTTAAATTAAATTAAATTATTTTTAAGTTAATTTAAATTATTTTTATATTAAATTAAATTATTTTTAAATTAATTTAAATTATTTTTAGATTATATTAAATTATTTTTAAATTAAATTAAATTATTTTTAAATTAATATAAAATATTTTTAAATAAAATTAAATTATTTTTAAATTAAATTACATTATTTTTAAATTAATTTAAATTATTTTTAAAGTAAATTAAATTATTTTTAAATTAAATTTATTTATTTTTAAATTAATTTAAATTATTTTTAAATTAATATAAATTATTTTTAAATTAAATTAAATTATTTTTAAATTGAATTACATTATTTTTAAAGTAAATTAAATTATTTTTAAATTAAATTAAATTATTTTTAAATTAATTTAAATTATTTTTAAATTAATATAAATTGTTTTTAAATAAAATTAAATTATTTTTAAATTAAATTAAATTATTTTTAATTATTTTTAAAGTAAATTAAATTATTTTTAAATTAAATTAAATTATTTTTAAATTAATTTAAATTATTTTTAAATTAATATAAATTATTTTTAAATAAAATTAAATTATTTTTAAATTAAATTAAATTATTTTTAAATTAATTTAAATTATTTTTAAATTAATATAAATTATTTTTAAATAAAATTAAATTATTTTTAAATTAAATTAAATTATTTTTAAATTAATTTAAATTATTTTTAAAGTAAATTAAATTATTTTTAAAATAAATTAAATTATTTTTAAATTAATTTAAATTATTTTTAAATTAATATAAATTATTTTTAAATAAAATTAAATTATTTTTAAATTAATTTAAATTATTTTTAAATTAAATTAAATTATTTTTAAATTAATTTAAATTATTTTTAAATTAATATAAATTGTTTTTAAATAAAATTAAATTATTTTTAAATTAAATTAAATTATTTTTAAATTAATTTGAATTATTTTTAAAGTAAATTAAATTATTTTTAAATTAAATTAAATTATTTTTAAATTAATTTAGGTTATTTTTAAATTAATATAAATTATTTTTAAATAAAATTATTTTTAAATTAAATTACATTATTTTTAAATTAATTTAAATTATTTTTAAAGTTAATTAAATTATTTTTAAATTAAACTAAATTGTTTTTAAATTAATTTAAATTATTTTTAATGTAAATTAAATTATTTTTAAATAAAATTAAATTATTTTTAAATTAATTTAAATTATTTTTAAATTAATATAAATTATTTTTAAATAAAATTAAATTATTTTTAAATTTAATTAAATTATTTTTAAATTAATTTAAATTAGTTTTAAGTTATTATAAATTATTTTTAAATAAAATTAAATTATTTTTAAATTAAATTAAATTATTTTTAAATTAATTTAAATTATTTTTAAAGTAAATTAAATTATTTTTAAATTAAGTTAAATTATTTTCAAATTATTATAAATTATTTTTAATTAAAATTAAATTATTTTTAAATTAAATTAAATTATTTTTAAATTAATTTAAATTATTTTTAGAGTAAATTAAATTATTTTTAAATTAAATTAAAATATTTTTAAAATAATTTAAATTATTTTTAAATTAATATAAATTATTTTTAAATAAAATTAAATTATTTTTAAATTAAATTAAATTATTTTTAAATTAATTTAAATTATTTTTAAAGTAAATTAAATTATTTTTAGATTAAATAAAATTATTTTTAAATTAATTTAAATTATTTTTATAGTAATATAGAATATTTTTAAATAAAATTAAATTAGTTTTAAATTAAATTAAATTATTTTTAAATTAATTTAAATTATTTTCAAAGTAAATTAAATTAATTTTAAAATAAATTAAATTATTTTTAAATTAATTTAAATTATTTTTGAATTAATATAAATTATTTTTAAATAAAATAAAATTATTTTTCAATTAAATTAAATTATTTTTAAATTAAATTCAATTATTTGTAAAGTAAATTAAATTATTTTTAAATTAATTTAAATTATTTTTAAATTAATATAAATTATTTTTAAATAAAATTAAATCATTTTTAAATTAAATTAAAATATTTTTAAATTAATTTATATTATTTTTAAAGTAAATTAAATTATTTTTAAATTAAATTAAATTATTTTTAAATTAATTTAAATTATTTTTATAGTAATATAGAATATTTTTAAATAAAATTAAATTATTTTTAAATTAAATTAAATTATTTTTAAATTAATTTAAATTATTTTTAAAGTAAATTAAATTATTTTTAAAATAAATTAAATTATTTTTAAATTATTTTAAATTAATATAAATTATTTTTAAATAAAATAAAATTATTTTTAAATTAAATTAAATTATTTTTAAATTAAATTCAATTATTTTTAAATTAAATTAAATTATTTTTAAATTAATTTAAATTATTTTTAAATTAATATAAATTATTTTTAAATTAAATTAAATCATTTTTAAATTAAATTAAAATATTTTTAAATTAATTTATATTATTTTTAAAGTAAATTAAATTATTTTTAAATTAAATTAAATTATTTTTAAATTAATTTAAATTATTTGAAAATAAAATTAATTTATTTTTAAATTAATTTAAATTATTTTTAAATAAAATTAAATTATTTTTAAATTAATTTAAATTATTTTTAAATTAATATAAATTATTTTTAAATAAAATTAAATCATTTTTAAATTAAATTAAAATATTTTTAAATTAATTTAAATTATTTTTAAATTAATTTAAATTATTTTTATTTTAAATCAAATTATTTTTAAATTAATTTAAGTTATTTTGAAATAAAATTTATTTATTTTTAAATTAAATTAAATTATTTTTAAATTAAATTAAATTATTTTTAAGTTAATTTAAATTATTTTGAAATTAAATAAAATTATTTTTAAATTAATTTAAATTATTTTTAAATTAATTTAAATTATTTTGAAATAAAATAAAATTATTTTTAAATTAAATTAAATTATTTTTAAATTAAATTAAATTATTTTCAAATTAATTTAAATTATTTTTAAATAAAATTAAATTATTTTTAAATTATTTTAAATTATTTTTAAATTATATTACATTATTTTTAAATTAATTTAAATTATTTTTAAATTAATATCAATTATTTTTAAAAAAAATTAAATTATTTTTAAATTAAATTAAATTATTTTTAAATTAATTTAAATTATTTTTAAAGTAAATTAAATTATTTTTAAATAAAATTGAATTATTTTTAAATTAAATTAAATTATTTTTAAATTAAATTAAATTATTTTTAAATTAATTTAAATTATTTTAAAATAAAATTAAAATATTTTTAAATTATTTTTAAATTAAATTAAATTATTTTTAAATTAAATTAAATTATTTTTATATTAAATCAAATTATTTTTAAATTAATTTAAATTATTTTGAAATAAAACTTAATTATTTTTAAATTAAATTAAATTATTTTTAAGTTATTTTAAATTATTTTTAAATTAAATTAAATTATTTTTAAATTAATTTAAATTATTTTTAAATTAAATTAAATTATTTTTAAATTAATTTAAATTATTTTGAAATAAAATTAAATTATTTTTAAACTAATTTAAATTATTTTGAAATAAAATTAAATTATTTTTAAATTAATTTAAATTATTTTTAAATTAAAATAAATTCATTTCAAATTAATTTAAATTATTTTTAAATAAAATTAAATTATTTTTAAATTAAATTACATTATTTTTAAATTAATTTAAATTATTTTTAAAGTAAATTAAATTATTTTTAAATTATATTAAATTATTTTTAAATTAATTTAAATTATTTTTAAATAAAACTAAATTATTTTTAAATTAAATTAAATTATTTTTAAATTAAATTAAATTATTTTAAGTTATTTTAAATTATTTTAAATTAATTTAAATTATTTTTAATTTTTTTTTAAATTAAATTTAATTATTTTTAAATTAAATTAAATTATTTTTAAATAAATTTAAATTATTTTGAAATAAAATTTAATTATTTTTAAATTATTTTTAAATAAAATTAAATTATTTTTAAATTAAATTAAATTAATTTAATTTATTTTAAATTATTTTTAAATAAAATTAAATTATTTTTAAATTAATATAAATTATTTTTAAAATAATTTAAATTATTTTTAAATTAATTTTAATTATTTTTAAATAATACTAAATTATTTTTAAATTAAATTAAATTATTTTTAAGCTTAGTTAAATTATTTTTAAATAAAATTAAATTATTTTTAAATTAAATTAATTTATTTTTAAATAAAATTGAATTATTTTTAAATTATTTTTAAATTAATTTAAATTATTTTAAAATAAAATTAAATTATTTTTAAATTTATTTAAATTATTTTAAAATAAAATTAAATTATTTTTAAATTAATTTTAATTATTTTAAAATAAAATTAAATTATTTTTAAATTAATTTAAATTATTTTAAAATAAAATAAATTTTTTTTTAAATTAATTTAAATTATTTTTAAATAAAATTTAATTATTTTTAAATTAAATTTAATTATTTTTATATTAAATCATTTTTTTTTTAAATTAATTTAAATTATTTTGAAATTAAATTTAATTATTTTTAAATTAAATTAAATTATTTTTAAATTAATATAAATTATTTTTAAATAAAATTAAATTATTTTTAAATTAAATTACATTATTTTTAAATTACTTTAAATTATTTTTAATGTATATTAAATTATTTTTAAATTAAATTTAATTATTTTTAAATTAATTTAAATTATTTTTAAATTAATATAAATTATTTTTAAATTAAATTAAATTAATTTAAATTATTTTAAAATAAAATTAAATTATTTTTAAATTTATTTAAATTATTTTAAAATGAAATTAAATTATTTTTAAATTAATTTTAATTATTTTAAAATAAAATTAAATTATTTTTAAATTAATTTAAATTATTTTAAAATAAAATAAAAAAATTTTTAAATTAATTTAAATTATTTTTAAAGTAAATTAAATTATTTTTAAATTAAGTTAAATTATTTTCAAATTATTATAAATTATTTTTAATTAAAATTAAATTATTTTTAAATTAAATTAAATTATTTTTAAATTAATTTAAATTATTTTTAGAGTAAATTAAATTATTTTAAAATTAAATTAAAATATTTTTAAAATAATTTAAATTATTTTTAAATTAATATAATATATTTTTAAATAAAATTAAATTATTTTTAAATTAAATTAAATTATTTTTAAATTAATTTAAATTATTTTTAAAGTAAATTAAATTATTTTTAGATTAAATAAAATTATTTTTAAATTAATTTAAATTATTTTTATAGTAATATAGAATATTTTTAAATAAAATTAAATTAGTTTTAAATTAAATTAAATTATTTTTAAATTAATTTAAATTATTTTTAAAGTAAATTAAATTAATTTTAAAATAAATTAAATTATTTTTAAATTAATTTAAATTATTTTTGAATTAATATAAATTATTTTTAAATAAAATAAAATTATTTTTCAATTAAATTAAATTATTTTTAAATTAAATTCAATTATTTGTAAAGTAAATTAAATTATTTTTAAATTAATTTAAATTATTTTTAAATTAATATAAATTATTTTTAAATAAAATTAAATCATTTTTAAATTAAATTAAAATATTTTTAAATTAATTTATATTATTTTTAAAGTAAATTAAATTATTTTTAAATTAAATTAAATTATTTTTAAATTAATTTAAATTATTTTTATAGTAATATAGAATATTTTTAAATAAAATTAAATTATTTTTAAATTAAATTAAATTATTTTTAAATTAATTTAAATTATTTTTAAAGTAAATTAAATTATTTTTAAAATAAATTAAATTATTTTTAAATTATTTTAAATTAATATAAATTATTTTTAAATAAAATAAAATTATTTTTAAATTAAATTAAATTATTTTTAAATTAAATTCAATTATTTTTAAATTAAATTAAATTATTTTTAAATTAATTTAAATTATTTTTAAATTAATATAAATTATTTTTAAATTAAATTAAATCATTTTTAAATTAAATTAAAATATTTTTAAATTAATTTATATTATTTTTAAAGTAAATTAAATTATTTTTAAATTAAATTAAATTATTTTTAAATTAATTTAAATTATTTGAAAATAAAATTAATTTATTTTTAAATTAATTTAAATTATTTTTAAATAAAATTAAATTATTTTTAAATTAATTTAAATTATTTTTAAATTAATATAAATTATTTTTAAATAAAATTAAATCATTTTTAAATTAAATTAAAATATTTTTAAATTAATTTAAATTATTTTTAAATTAATTTAAATTATTTTTATATTAAATCAAATTATTTTTAAATTAATTTAAGTTATTTTGAAATAAAATTTAATTATTTTTAAATTAAATTAAATTATTTTTAAATTAAATTAAATTATTTTTAAGTTAATTTAAATTATTTTGAAATTAAATAAAATTATTTTTAAATTAATTTAAATTATTTTTAAATTAATTTAAATTATTTTGAAATAAAATAAAATTATTTTTAAATTAAATTAAATTATTTTTAAATTAAATTAAATTATTTTCAAATTAATTTAAATTATTTTTAAATAAAATTAAATTATTTTTAAATTATTTTAAATTATTTTTAAATTATATTAAATTATTTTTAAATTAATTTAAATTATTTTTAAATTAATATAAATTATTTTTAAAAAAAATTAAATTATTTTTAAATTAAATTAAATTATTTTTAAATTAATTTAAATTATTTTTAAAGTAAATTAAATTATTTTTAAATAAAATTGAATTATTTTTAAATTAAATTAAATTATTTTTAAATTAAATTAAATTATTTTTAAATTAATTTAAATTATTTTAAAATAAAATTAAAATATTTTTAAATTATTTTTAAATAAAATTAAATTATTTTTAAATTAAATTAAATTATTTTTATATTAAATCAAATTATTTTTAAATTAATTTAAATTATTTTGAAATAAAACTTAATTATTTTTAAATTAAATTAAATTATTTTTAAGTTATTTTAAATTATTTTTAAATTAAATTAAATTATTTTTAAATTAATTTAAATTATTTTTAAATTAAATTAAATTATTTTTAAATTAATTTAAATTATTTTGAAATAAAATTAAATTATTTTTAAACTAATTTAAATTATTTTGAAATAAAATTAAATTATTTTTAAATTAATTTAAATTATTTTTAAATTAAAATAAATTCATTTCAAATTAATTTAAATTATTTTTAAATAAAATTAAATTATTTTTAAATTAAATTACATTATTTTTAAATTAATTTAAATTATTTTTAAAGTAAATTAAATTATTTTTAAATTATATTAAATTATTTTTAAATTAATTTAAATTATTTTTAAATAAAACTAAATTATTTTTAAATTAAATTAAATTATTTTTAAATTAAATTAAATTATTTTAAGTTATTTTAAATTATTTTAAATTAATTTAAATTATTTTTAATTTTTTTTTAAATTAAATTTAATTATTTTTAAATTAAATTAAATTATTTTTAAATAAATTTAAATTATTTTGAAATAAAATTTAATTATTTTTAAATTATTTTTAAATAAAATTAAATTATTTTTAAATTAAATTAAATTAATTTAATTTATTTTAAATTATTTTTAAATAAAATTAAATTATTTTTAAATTAATATAAATTATTTTTAAATTAATTTAAATTATTTTTAAATTAATTTTAATTATTTTTAAATAATACTAAATTATTTTTAAATTAAATTAAATTATTTTTAAGCTTAGTTAAATTATTTTTAAATAAAATTAAATTATTTTTAAATTAAATTAATTTATTTTTAAATAAAATTGAATTATTTTTAAATTATTTTTAAATTAATTTAAATTATTTTAAAATAAAATTAAATTATTTTTAAATTTATTTAAATTATTTTAAAATAAAATTAAATTATTTTTAAATTAATTTTAATTATTTTAAAATAAAATTAAATTATTTTTAAATTAATTTAAATTATTTTAAAATAAAATAAATTTTTTTTTAAATTAATTTAAATTATTTTTAAATAAAATTTAATTATTTTTAAATTAAATTTAATTATTTTTATATTAAATCATTTTTTTTTTAAATTAATTTAAATTATTTTGAAATTAAATTTAATTATTTTTAAATTAAATTAAATTATTTTTAAATTAATATAAATTATTTTTAAATAAAATTAAATTATTTTTAAATTAAATTACATTATTTTTAAATTACTTTAAATTATTTTTAATGTATATTAAATTATTTTTAAATTAAATTTAATTATTTTTAAATTAATTTAAATTATTTTTAAATTAATATAAATTATTTTTAAATTAAATTAAATTAATTTAAATTATTTTAAAATAAAATTAAATTATTTTTAAATTCATTTAAATTATTTTAAAATGAAATTAAATTATTTTTAAATTAATTTTAATTATTTTAAAATAAAATTAAATTATTTTTAAATTAATTTAAATTATTTTAAAATAAAATAAAAAAAATTTTAAATTAATTTAAATTATTTTTAAATAAAATTAAATTATTTTTAAATTAAATTAAATTATTTTTAAATTAAATTATTTTTAAGTTAATTTAAATTATTTTTAAATTAAATTAAATTATTTTTAAATTAATTTAAATTATTTTTAAATTAAATTTAATTATTTTAAAATTAATTTAAATTATTTTTAAATAAAATTAAATTATTTTTAAATTAAATTAATTTATTTTTTTCTTAAATTAAATTATTTTTAAATTAAGTTAAATTATTTTTAAATTTTTTTAAATTATTTTAAAATAAAATAATTTTTTTTTTAAATTAATTTAAATTATTTTGAAATAAAATTTAATTATTTTTTTAAATGAAATTAAATTATTTTTAAATTAAATTATTTTTAAGTTAATTTAAATTATTTTTAAATTAAATTAAATTATTTTTAAATTAATTTAAATTATTTTTAAATTAAATTTAATTATTTTAAAATTAATTTAAATTATTTTTAAATAAAATTAAATTATTTTTAAATTAAATTAATTTATTTTTTTCTTAAATTAAATTATTTTTAAATTAAGTTAAATTATTTTTAAATTTTTTTAAATTATTTTTAAATAAAATAAAATTATTTTTAAATTAATATAAATTATTTTTAAATTAATTTTAATTATTTTTAAATAAAATTAAATTATTTTTAAATTAAATTAAATTATTTTTAAACTAAGTTAAATTATTTTTAAATTAGTTTTAAATTAAATTAAATAATTTTTAAATTAAATTAAATTAAATTATTTTTAAATTAATTTAAATTATTTTAATTAAAATTAAATTGTTTTTAAATTAAATTATATTATTTTTAAATTAAATTAAACTATTTTCAAATTAGATTAAGTTATTATTAAATTGCAATTATTTTTAAATTAATTTAAATTATTTTTAAATTAAATTAAATTAGTTTTAAATTAATTTAAATTATTTTTAAATAAAATTAAATTATTTTTAAATTAAATTAAATTATTTTTAAATTAATATAAATTATTTTTAAATAAAATTAAATTATTTTTAAATTAAATTACATTATTTTTAAATTAATTTAAATTATTTTTAATGTAAATTAAATTATTTTTAAATTAAATTTAATTATTTTTAAATTAATTTAAATTTTTTTTAAATTAATATAAATTATTTTTAAATTAAATTAAATTATTTTTAAATTAATTTAAATTATTTTTAAAGTAAATTAAATTATTTTTAAATTAAATTAAATTATTTTTAAATTAATTTAAATTATTTTTAAATTAATATAAATTGTTTTTAAATAAAATTAAATTATTTTTAAATTAAATTAAATTATTTTTAAATTAATTTAAATTATTTTTAAAGTAAATTAAATTATTTTTAATGTAAATTAAATTATTTTTAAATAAAATAAAATTATTTTTAAATTAATTTAAATTATTTTTAAATTAATATAAATTATTTTTAAATAAAATTAAATAGTTTTTAAATTAAATTAAATTATTTTTAAATTAATTTAAATTAGTTTTAAATTAATATAAATTATTTTTAAATAAAATTAAATTATTTTTAAATTAAATTAAAATATTTTTAAATTAATTTAAATTATTTTTAAAGTAAATTAAAATATTTTTAAATTAAATTACATTATTTTTAAATTAATTTAAATTATTTTTAAAGTAAATTAAATTATTTTTAAATTAAGTTAAATTATTTTTAAATTATTATAAATTATTTTTAAATAAAATTAAATTATTTTTAAATTAAATTAAATTATTTTTAAATTAATTTAAATTATTTTTAGAGTAAATTAAATTATTTTTAAATTAAATTAAAATATTTTTAAAATAATTTAAATTATTTTTAAATTAATATAAATTATTTTTAAATAAAATTAAATTATTTTTAAATTAAATTAAATTATTTTTAAATTAATTTAAATTATTTTTAAAGTAAATTAAATTATTTTTAAATTAAATAAAATTATTTTTAAATTAATTTAAATTATTTTTATATTAATATAGAATATTTTTAAATAAAATTAAATTATATTTAAATTAAATTAAATTATTTTTAAATTAATTTAAATTATTTTTAAAGTAAATTAAATTATTTTTAAAATAAATTAAATTATTTTTAAATTAATTTAAATTATTTTTAAATTAATATAAATTATTTTTAAATAAAATAAAATTATTTTTAAATTAAATTAAATTATTTTTAAATTAAATTCAATTATTTTTAAAGTAAATTAAATTATTTTTAAATTAAATTAAATTATTTTTAAATTAATTTAAATTATTTTTAAATTAATATAAATTATTTTTAAATAAAATTAAATTATTTTCAAATTAATTTAAATTATTTTTATATTAAATCAAATTATCTTTAAATTAATTTTAATTATTTTGAAATAAAATTTAATTATTTTTAAATTAAATTAAATTATTTTTAAATTAAATTAAATTATTTTTAAGTTAATTTAAATTATTTTGAAATTAAATTAAATTATTTTTAAATTAATTTAAATTATTTGAAAATAAAATTAATTAATTTTTAAATTAATTTAAATTATTTTTAAATAAAATTAAATTATTTTTAAATTAATTTAAATTATTTTTATATTAAATCAAATTATTTTTAAATTAATTTTAATTATTTTGAAATAAAATTTAATTATTTTTAAATTAAATTAAATTATTTTTAAATTAAATTAAATTATTTTTAAGTTAATTTAAATTATTTTGAAATTAAATTAAATTATTTTTAAATTAATTTAAATTATTTTTAAATTAATTTAAATTATTTTGAAATAAAATAAAATTATTTTTAAATTAAATTAAATTATTTTTAAATTAAATTAAATTATTTTCAAATTAATTTAAATTATTTTTAAATAAAATAAAATTATTTTTAAATTATTTTAAATTATTTTTAAATTATATTAAATTATTTTTAAATTAATTTAAATTATTTTTAAATTAATATAAATTATTTTTAAATAAAATTAAATTATTTTTAATTTAAATTAAATTATTTTTAAATTAATTTAAATTATTTTTAAATTAATTTAAATTATTTTTAAATTAATATAAATTATTTTTAAATAAAATTAAATTATTTTTAAATAAAATTAAATTATTTTTAAATTAAATTAAATTATTTTTAAATTAATTTAAATTATTTTTAAATTAATATAAATTATTTTTAAATAAAATTAAATTATTTTTAATTTAAATTAAATTATTTTTAAATTAAATTAAAATATTTTTAAATTAATTTAAATTATTTTTAAATTAATATAAATTATTTTTAAATAAAATTAAATTATTTTTAAATAAAATTAAATTATTTTTAAATTAATTTAAATTATTTTTAAATTAATATAAATTATTTTTAAATAAAATTAAATTATTTTTAATTTAAATTAAATTATTTTTAAATTAATTTAAATTAGTTTTAAATTATTATAAATTATTTTAAAATAAAATTAAATTATTTTTGAATTAAATTAAATTATTTTTAAATTAATTTAAATTATTTTTAAAGTAAATTAAATTATTTTTAAATTAAATTACATTATTTTTAAATTAATTTAAATTATTTTTAAAGTAAATTAAATTATTTTTAAATTAAGTTAAATTATTTTTAAATTATTATAAATTATTTTTAAATAAAATTAAATTATTTTTAAATTAAATTAAATTATTTTTAAATTAATTTAAATTATTTTTAGAGTAAATTAAATTATTTTTAAATTAAATTAAAATATTTTTAAAATAATTTAAATTATTTTTAAATTAGTATAAATTATTTTTAAATAAAATTAAATTATTTTTAAATTAAATTAAATTATTTTTAAATTAATTTAAATTGTTTTTAAAGTAAATTAAATTATTTTTAAATTAAATTAAATTATTTTTAAATTAATTTAAATTATTTTTAAATTAATATAAAATATTTTTAAATAAAATTAAATTATTTTTAAATTAAATTAATTTATTTTTAAAATAATTTAAATCATTTTTAAAGTAAATTAAATTATTTTTAAAATAAATTAAATTATTTTTAAATTAATTTAAATTATTTTTAAATTAATATAAATTATTTTTAAATAAAATTAAATTATTTCTAAATTAAATTAAATTATTTTTAAATTAAATTCAATTATTTTTAAAGTAAATTAAATTATTTTTAAATTAAATTAAATTATTTTTAAATTAATTTAAATTATTTTTAAATTATTATAAATTATTTTTAAATAAAATTAAATCATTTTTAAATTAAATTAAATTATTTTTAAATTAATTTAAATTATTTTTAAAGTAAATTAAATTATTTTTAAATTAATTTAAATTATTTGAAAATAAAATTAATTTATTTTTAAATTAATTTAAATTATTTTTAAATAAAAGTAAATTATTTTTAAATTAATTTAAATTATTTTTATATTAAATCAAATTATTTTTAAATTAATTTTAATTATTTTGAAATAAAATTTAATTATTTTTAAATTAAATTAAATTATTTTTAAATTAAATTAAATTATTTTTAAGTTAATTTAAATTATTTTGAAATTAAATTAAATTATTTTTAAATTAATTTAAATTATTTTTTAATTAATTTAAATTATTTTGAAATAAAATAAAATTATTTTTAAATTAAATTAAATTATTTTTAAATTAAATTAAATTATTTTCAAATTAATTTAAATTATTTTTAAATAAAATAAAATTATTTTTAAAATATTTTAAATTATTTTTAAATTATATTAAATTATTTTTAAATTAATTTAAATTATTTTTAAATTAATATAAATTATTTTTAAATAAAATTAAATTATTTTTAAACTAAATTAAATTATTTTTAAATTAATTTAAATTATTTTTAAAAAAAATTAAATTATTTTTAAATAAAATTAAATTATTTTTAAATAAAATTAAATTATTTTTAATTTAAATTATTTTTAAAAAAAATTAAATTATTTTTAAATAAAATTAAATTATTTTTAAATTAATTTAAATTATTTTTAAATTAATATAAATTATTTTTAAATAAAATTAAATTATTTTAAAATTAAATTAAATTATTTTTAAATTAATTTAAATTATTTTTAAAGTAAATTAAATTATTTTTAAATAAAATTAAATTATTTTTAAATTAATTTAAATTAGTTTTAAATTAATATAAATTATTTTTAAATAAAATTAAATTATTTTTAAATTAAATTACATTATTTTTAAATTAATTTAAATCAATTTTAAAGTAAATTAAATTATTTTTAAATTAAGTTAAATTATTTTTAAATTATTATAAATTATTTTTAAATAAAATTAAATTATTTTTAAATTAAATTAAATTATTTTTAAATTAATTTAAATTATTTTTAGAGTAAATTAAATTATTTTTAAATTAAATTAAAATATTTTTAAAATAATTTAAATTATTTTTAAATTAATATAAATTATTTTTAAATAAAATTAAATTATTTTTAAATTAAATTAAATTATTTTTAAATTAATTTAATTTACTTTTAAAGTAAATTAAATTATTTTTAAATTAAATTAAATTATTTTTAAATTAATTTAAATTATTTTTAAATTAATATAAAATATTTTTAAATA
Organism: Phosphuga atrata; assembly: GCA_944588485.1. Taxonomy (NCBI): domain Eukaryota; kingdom Metazoa; phylum Arthropoda; class Insecta; order Coleoptera; family Silphidae; genus Phosphuga; species Phosphuga atrata. The sequence continues at coordinate 11,249,970 of OX155905.1, forward strand.
AAATTAAACTATTTTTAAATTAAATTAAATTATTTTTAAATTAATTTAAATTATTTTTAAAGTAAATTAAATTATTTTTAAAATAAATTGAATTATTTTTAAATTAATTTAAATTATTTTTAAATTAATTTAAATTATTTTTAAATTAAGAGCAAAGATTTATTATTACTATGTTCAAATTCACCAAAGACTTACAACTGTGTAACCACAGTTGCAAGTACGGCTGGTTTTCTGCATTTTACTGCCACGAAAAACCAAATGTGGTTAACTAAAAAAACTTTCGTGGCAGTAAAATGCAGAAAACCAGCCGTACTTGCAACTGTGGTTACACAGTTGTAAGTCTTTGGTGAATTTGAACATAGTAATAATAAATCTTTGCTCTTAGTTGTAAGTCTTTGGTGAATTTGAACATAGTAATAATAAATCTTTGCTCTTAATTGTTTATAATAATTCACATAGTATAATTATTATTTTTAGTAATCTTATATTATTCGCCGTACAGCGACAGCTTGTGGGTTGCCTAAGTTCTTTTCAATATAAATGCAACGATTTGCAATGTTTCCTTCTTTGTCGTTGGGAACAGCTGCACAAGTAAGTCTTAATTTGTTATTAAGTTTTTGATTCAATTTTTAAGTTTATTTGAAAAATCCATACTGATGAAGCCGTAAGGTAGAAACCGGTCTATGGTTGAGTTTAATTGTTGCTATTTATCAAATATTAATTTTCTTAGTTAACCACATTTGGTTTTTCGTGGCAGTAAAATGCAGAAAACCAGCCGTACTTGCAACTGTGGTTACACAGTTGTAAGTCTTTGGTGAATTTGAACATAGTAATAATAAATCTTTGCTCTTAATTGTTTATAATAATTCACATAGTATAATTATTATTTTTAGTAATCTTATATTTTTAAATTAATTTAAATTATTTTTAAATTAATATAAAATATTTTTAAATAAAATTAAATTATTTTTAAATAAAATTAAATTATTTTTAAATTAAATTAAATTATTTTTAAATTAAATTCAATTATTTTTAAAGTAAATTAAATTATTTTTAAATTAAATTAAATTATTTTTAAATTAATTTAAATTATTTTTAAATTAATATAAATTATTTTTAAATAAAATTAAATCATTTTTAAATTAAATTAAATTATTTTTAAATTAATTTAAATTATTTTTAAAGTAAATTAAATTATTTTTAAATTAAATTAAATTATTTTTAAATTAATTTAATTTATTTGAAAATAAAATTAATTTATTTTTAAATTAATTTAAATTATTTTTAAATAATATTAAATTATTTTTAAATTAATTTAAATTATTTTTAAAGTAAATTAAATTATTTTTAAATTAAATTAAATTATTTTTAAATTAATTTAAATTATTTGAAAATAAAATTAATTTATTTTTAAATTAATTTAAATTATTTTTAAATAAAATTAAATTATTTTTAAATTATTTTAAATTATTTTTAAATTAATTTAAATTATTTTGAAATAAAATAAAAAAAATTTTAAAGTAACTTAAATTATTTTTAAATTAAATTAAATTTTTTTTAAATTAATTTAAATTATTTTTAAATTAATATAAATTATTTTTAAATAAAATTAAATCATTTTTAAATTAAATTAAATTATTTTTAAATTAATTTAAATTATTTTTAAAGTAAATTAAATTATTTTTTAATTAATTTATATTATTTTTAAATTTAAATTATTTTTAAATTAATTTAAAATATATTATAATAAAATTAAATTATTTTTAAATTAAATCAAATTATTTTTAAAATGATTTAAATTATTTTTAAATGAAATTAAATTATTTTTAAATTAAATAAAATTATTTTTAAATTAAAATAATTTATTTTTAAATTAATTTAAATTATTTTTAAATTAATTTAAAATATTTTTAAATAAAATTAAATTATTTTTAAATTAAATTAAATTATTTTTAAATTAATTTAAATTATTTTTAAATTAAATTAAATTATTTTTAAATAAAATTAAATTATTTTTAAATTAAATTATTTTTAAATCAATTTAAATTACTTTTAAATAAAATCAAAATATTTATAAATTGATTTATATTATTTTTAAATTAAATTAAGTTAATTTAAAGTATTTTTAAATTAATTTTAAATTAATTTAAATTATTTAAAAAAAAATTAAATTATTTTTAAATTAATTTAAATTATTTTTACATAAAATAAAATTATTTTTAAATTAAATTAAATTATTTTTAAATTAATTTAAATTAGTTTTAAATTAATATAAATTATTTTAAAATAAAATTAAATTATTTTTGAATTAAATTAAATTATTTTTAAATTAATTTAAATTATTTTCAAAGTAAATTAAATTATTTTTAAATTAAATTACATTATTTTTAAATTAATTTAAATTATTTTTAAAGTAAATTAAATTATTTTAAATTAAGTTAAATTATTTTTAAATTAATATAAATTATTTTTAAATAAAATTAAATTATTTGTAATTTAAATTAAATTATTTTAAAATTAATTTAAATTAGTTTTAAATTAATATAAATTATTTTAAAATAAAATTGAATTATTTTTGAATTAAATTAAATTATTTTTAAATTAATTTAAATTATTTTTAAAGTAAATTAAATTATTTTTAAATTAAATTACATTATTTTTAAATAAATTTAAATTATTTTTAAAGTAAATTAAATTATTTTTAAATTAAGTTAAATTATTTTTAAATTATTATAAATTATTTTTAAATAAAATTAAATTATTTTTAAATTAAATTAAATTATTTTTAAATTAATTTAAATTATTTTTAGAGTAAATTAAATTATTTTTAAATTAAATTAAAATATTTTTAAAATAATTTAAATTATTTTTAAATTAATATAAATTATTTTTAAATAAAAATAAATTATTTTTAAATTAAATTAAATTATTTTTAAATTAATTTAAATTATTTTTAAAGTAAATTAAATTATTTTTAAATTAAATTAAATTATTTTTAAATTAATTTAAATTATTTTTAAATTAATATAAAATATTTTTAAATAAAATTAAATTATTTTTAAATTAAATTAATTTATTTTTAAATTAATTTAAATTATTTTTAAAGTAAATTAAATTATTTTTAAAATAAATTAAATTATTTTTAAATTAATTTAAATTATTTTTAAATTAATATAAATTATTTTTAAATAAAATTAAATTATTTTTAAATTAAATTAAATTATTTTTAAATTAAATTCAATTATTTTTAAAGTAAATTAAATTATTTTTAAATTAAATTAAATTATTTTTAAATTAATTTAAATTATTTTTAAATTAATATAAATTATTTTTAAATAAAATTAAATCATTTTTAAATTAAATTAAATTATTTTTAAATTAATTTAAATTATTTTTAAAGTAAATTAAATTATTTTTAAATTAATTTAAATTATTTGAAAATAAAATTAATTTATTTTTACATTAATTTAAATTATTTTTAAATAAAAGTAAATTATTTTTAAATTAATTTAAATTATTTTTATATTAAATCAAATTATTTTTAAATTAATTTTAATTATTTTGAAATAAAATTTAATTATTTTTAAATTAAATTAAATTATTTTTAAATTAAATTAAATTATTTTTAAGTTAATTTAAATTATTTTGAAATTAAATTAAATTATTTTTAAATTAATTTAAATAATTTTTTAATTAATTTAAATTATTTTGAAATAAAATAAAATTATTTTTAAATTAAATTAAATTATTTTTAAATTAAATTAAATTATTTTCAAATTAATTTAAATTATTTTTAAATAAAATAAAATTATTTTTAAAATATTTTAAATTATTTTTAAATTATATTAAATTATTTTTAAATTAATTTAAATTATTTTTAAATTAATATAAATTATTTTTAAATAAAATTAAATTATTTTTAAATTAAATTAAATTATTTTTAAATTAATTTAAATTATTTTTTAAGTAAATTAAATTATTTTTAAATAAAATTAAATTATTTTTAAATTAATTTAAATTATTTTTAAATTAATATAAATTATTTTTAAATAAAATTAAATTATTTTAAAATTAAATTAAATTATTTTTAAATTAATTTAAATTAGTTTTAAATTAATATAAATTATTTTTAAATAAAATTAAATTATTTTTAAATTAAATTAAATTATTTTTAAATTAATTTAAATTATTTTTAAAGTAAATTAAATTATTTTTAAATTAAATTACATTATTTTTAAATTAATTTAAATCATTTTTAAAGTAAATTAAATTATTTTTAAATTAAGTTAAATTATTTTTAAATTATTATAAATTATTTTTAAATAAAATTAAATTATTTTTAAATTAAATTAAATTATTTTTGAATTAATTTAAATTATTTTTAGAGTAAATTAAATTATTTTTAAATTAAATTAAAATATTTTTAAAATAATTTAAATTATTTTTAAATTAATATAAATTATTTTTAAATAAAATTAAATTATTTTTAAATTAAATTAAATTATTTTTAAATTAATTTAAATTATTTTTAAAGTAAATTAAATTATTTTTAAAATAAATTAAATTATTTTTAAATTAATTTAAATTATTTTTAAATTAATTTAAATTATTTTTAAATTAATTTAAATTATTTTTAAATTAATATAAAATATTTTTAAATAAAATTAAATTATTTTTAAATAAAATTAAATTATTTTTAAATTAAATTAAATTGTTTTTAAATTAAATTCAATTATTTTTAAAGTAAATTAAATTATTTTTAAATTAAATTAAATTATTTTTAAATTAATATAAATTATTTTTAAATAAAATTAAATCATTTTTAAATTAAATTAAATTATTTTTAAATTAATTTAAATTATTTTTAAAGTAAATTAATCTATTTTTAAATTAAATTAAAATATTTTTAAATTAATTTAATTTATTTGAAAATAAAATAAATTTATTTTTAAATTAATTTAAATTATTTTTAAATAATATTAAATTATTTTTAAATTAATTTAAATTATTTTTAAAGTAAATTAAATTATTTTTAAATTAAATTAAATTATTTTTAAATTAATTTAAATTATTTGAAAATAAAATTTATTTATTTTTAAATTAATTTAAATTATTTTTAAATAAAATTAAATTATTTTTAAATTATTTTAAATTATTTTTAAATTAATTTAAATTATTTTGAAATAAAATAAAATTTTTTTTAAAGTAAATTAAATTATTTTTAAATTAAATTAAATTTTTTTTAAATTAATTTAAATTATTTTTAAATTAATATAAATTATTTTTAAATAAAATTAAATCATTTTTAAATTAAATTAAATTATTTTTAAATTAATTTAAATTATTTTTAAAGTAAATTAAATAATTTTTTAATTAATTTATATTATTTTTAAATAAAATTAAATAAATTTTAATAAAATTAAATTATTTTTAAATTAAATTAAATTATTTTTAAATTAATTTAAAATATATTATAATAAAATTAAATTATTTTTAAATTAAATCAAATTATTTTTAAAATGATTTAAATTATTTTTAAATGAAATTAAATTATTTTTAAATTAAATAAAATTATTTTTAAATTAAAATAATTTATTTTTAAATTAATTTAAATTATTTTTAAATTAATTTAAAATATTTTTAAATAAAATTAAATTATTTTTAAATTAAATTAAATTATTTTTAAAAAAAATTTAAATTATTTTTAAATAAAATTAAATTATTTTTAAATAAAATTAAATTATTTTTAAATTAAATTATTTTTAAATCAATTTAAATTATTTTTAAATAAAATCAAAATATTTATAAATTGATTTATATTATTTTTAAATTAAATTAAGTTAATTTAAAGTATTTTTAAATTAATTTTAAATTAATTTAAATTATTTTAAAAAAAAATTAAATTATTTTTAAATTAATTTAAATTATTTTTACATAAAATAAAATTATTTTTAAATTAAATTAAATTATTTTTTAATTATTTTATATTATCTCCAAATTTAATTAATATATTTTTAAAAAAATTTAAACTATTTTTAAATAAAATTTTATTCTTTTTAAATTAAATTAAATTTTTTTAAATTAATTTAAATTAGTTTTAAATTAAATTAAATTATTTTTAAATTAATTTAAATTATTTTTACATAAAATAAAATTATTTTTAAATTAAATTAAATTATTTTTAAATTAATTTAATTTAAATTATTTTTAAATAAAATAAAATTATTTTTAAATTAATTTAAATTATTTAAAAAAAAATTAAATAATTTTTAAATTAATTTAAATTATTTTTAACTTAATTCAAATTATTTTGAAATAAAATTAAATTATTTTTAAATTAAATTAAATTATTTTTAAATTAATTTAAATTTTTTTTAAATTAATCTAAATTATTTTTAAATAAAATTAAATTATTTTTAAATTAAATTAAATTATTTTTAAATTAATTTAAATTATTTTTAAATAAAAATAAATTAATTTTAAATAAAATTAAATTATTTTTAAATTAAATTAAATTATTTTTAAATTAATTTAAAATATATTATAATGAAATTAAATTATTTTTAAATTAAATCAAATTATTTTTAAAATAATTTAAATTATTTTTAAATGAAATTAAATTATTTTTAAATTAAATAAAATTATTTTTAAATTAAAATAATTTATTTTTAAATTATTTAAATTATATTTAAATTAATTTAAAATATTTTTAAATAAAATTAAATTATTTTTAAATTAAATTAAATTATTTTTAAATTAATTTAAATTATTTTTAAATAAAATTAAATTAGTTTTAAATAAAATTAAATTATTTTTAAATTAAATTATTTTTAAATCAATTTAAATTATTTTTAAATAAAATCAAAATATTTTTAAATTGATTTATATTATTTTTAAATTAAATTAAGTTATTTTAAAGTATTTTTAAATTAATTTAAATTAATTTTAAATTAATTTAAATTATTTTAAAAAAAAATTTAATTATTTTTAAATTAATTTAAATTATTTTTAAATTAAATTAAATTATTTTAAATAAAATTAAATTATTTTTAAATTAATTTAAATTATCTTTAAATTTAATTAATATATTTTTAAAATAATTTAAACTATTTTTAAATAAAATTTTATTATTTTTAAATTAAATTAATTTTTTTTTAAATTAATTTAAATTAGTTTTAAATTAAATTAAATTATTTTTAAATTAATTTAAAATATTTTTACATAAAATAAAATTATTTTTAAATTAAATTAAATTATTTTTAAATTAATTTAATTTAAATTATTTTTAAATAAAATAAAATTATTTTTAAATTAATTTAAAATATTTAAAAAAAAAATTAAATTATTTTTAAATTAATTTAAATTATTTTTAACTTAATTCAAATTATTTTTAAATAAAATTAAATTATTTTTAAATTAAATTAAATTATTTTTAAATTAATTTAATTTTTTTTTAAATTAATCTAAATTATTTTTAAATAAAATTAAATTATTTTTAAATTAAATTAAATTATTTTTAAATTAATTTAAATTATTCTTAAATAAAATTAAATTATTTTTAAATTAAATTAAATTATTTTTAAATTAATTTAAAATATGTTTAAATCAAATTAAATTATTTGTAAAATTAAATTAAATTATTTTTAAAATAAATTATTTTAAATTAAATTTTATTTTTAAATAATATTAAAATATTTTTAAATTAAATTAAATTATTTTAAATTATTTTTAAATAAAATTAAATTATTTTTAAATTAAATTAAATTATTTTTAAATTAAATTAAATTATTTTTAAATTTAGTTAAAATATATTTTAATAAAATTAAATTATTTTTAAATAAATCAAATTATTTTTAAATTAAAATAAATTATTTTTAAATAAAATAAAATAATTTTTAAATAAAACTAAAATACTTCTAAATTAAATTAAACTATTTTCAAATTAAATTAAATTATTTTTAAATTAATTAAATTATTTAAAATTATTTTTAAATAAAATTAAATTATTTTTAAATTAATTTAAATTATTTTTAAATTAATTTAAATTATTTTTAAATAAAATTAAATTATTTTTAAATTAATTTAAATTATTTTTAAATTAATTTAAATTATTTTTAAATAAAATTAAATTATTTTTAAATTGATTTAAATTAATTTTAAATAAAATTAAATTATTTTTAAATGAAATTAAAATATTTTTAAATTAAATTAAATTATTTTTAAAATAATTTAAATTATTTTTAAATTAAATTTTATTATTTTTAAATTAAATTAATTTAAATTATTTTTAAATTTAATTACATTATTTTTAAATTAATTTAAATTTATTTTAAATTAATTTAAATTATTTTTAAATTAATTTAAATAATTTTTAAATAAAATTTAATTATTTTTAAAATAAATTAAATTATTTTTAAATTAAATTATTTTTAAATAAAATTAAATTATTTTTAAATTAATTTTAAATATTTTTAAAAAAAATTAAATTATTTTTAAATTAATTTAATTTATTTTTAAATTAATTTCAATTATTTTTAAATAAAATTAAATTATTTTTAAATTAAATTAAATTATTTTTAAATTAATTTAAATTATTTTTAAATTAAATTAAAATATTTTTAAAGTAATTTAAATTATTTTTAAATAAAATTAAATTATTTTTAATTTAAATTTAATTATTTTTAAATTAAATTAAATTAGTTTTAAATTAATTTAAAATATTTTTAAAATAAATTAAATTATTTTTAAATTATTTTACATTATTTTTAAATGAAATTAAATTATTTTTAAATTAATTAATATTATTTTTAAATTTAATTAAATTATTTTTAAATTAAATTAAATTATTTTTAAATTAATTTAAATTATTTTTGAATTAAATTAAATTATTTTTAAAATAATTTAAATTATTTTTAAATTAAATTAAATTATTTTTAAATTAATTTAAATTATTTTTAAATAAAATTAAATTATTTTTAAATTAAATTAAATTAGTTTTAAATTAATTTAAATTATTTTTAAATAAAATTAAATTATTTTTAAATTAAATTAAATTTTTTTTAAATTAAATTAAATTATTTTTAAATTAATTTAAATTATTTTTAACTTAATTTAAATTATTTTTAAATAAAATTAAATTATTTTTAAATTAATTTAAATTATTTTTAAATAAAATTAAATTATTTTTAAATTAATTAAAATTATTTTTATATTAATTTAAATTATTTTCAAATTAATTAAATTATTTTTAAATAAAATAAAATAATTTTTAAATTAAATTAAATTATTTTTAAATTAAGTTAAAATATTTTTAAATCAATTTAATTTATTTTTAAATAAAATTAAATTAATTTAAATTATTTTTAAAAAAAATTAAATTATTTTTAAATTAAATTAAATAATTTTTAAATTAATTTAATTTTTTTTTAAATTAATCTTAATTATTTTTAAATAAAATTAAATTATTTTTAAATTAAATTAAATTATTTTTAAATTAATTTAAATTATTTTTAAATAAAATTAAATTATTTTTAAATTAAATTAAATTATTTCTAAATTAAATTAAATTATTTTTAAATTTATTTAAAATATATTTTAATAAAATTGAATTATTTTTAAATAAAATTAAATTATTTTTAAATTAAAATAAATTGTTTTTAAATAAAATAAAATTATTTTTAAATAAAACTAAAATACTTCTAAATTAAATTAAACTATTTTCAAATTAAATTAAATTATTTTTAAATTAATTAAATTATTTAAAATTATTTTTAAATAAAATTAAATTATTTTTAAATTAAATTAAATTATTTTTAAATTAAATCAAATAATTTTTAAATTAAATTAAGTCAATTTGAATTATTTTTAAATTAATTTTAAATTAATTTAAATTATTTTTAAATAAAATTAAATTATTTTTAAATTAATTTAAATTATTTTTAAATTAATTTAAATTCTTTTAAATAAAATTAAATTATTTTTAAATTAATTTAAATTATTTTTAAATTAAATTAAATTATTTTTAAATTAAATTAAATTATTTTTAAATTAAATTAAATTATTTTTAAATTAATTTAATTTTTTTTTAAATTAATCTTAATTATTTTTAAATAAAATTAAATTATTTTTAAATTAAATTAAATTATTTTTAAATAAAATTAAATTATTTTTAAATTAAATTAAATTTTTTTTAAATTAAATTAAATTATTTTTAAATTTATTTAAAATATATTTTAATAAAATTAAATTATTTTTAAATAAAATTAAATTATTTTTAAATTAAAATAAATTATTTTCAAATAAAATTAAATTATTTCAATACTTCTAAATTAAATTAAACTATTTTCAAATTAAATTAAATTATTTTTAAATTAATTAAATTATTTTAAATTATTTTTAAATAAAATTAAATTATTTTTAAATTAATTTAAATTATTTTTAAATTAATTTAAATTATTTTTAAATTAAATTAAATTATTTTTAAATTAATTTAAATTATTCTTAAATAAAATTAAATTATTTTTAAATTAAATTAAATTATTTTTAAATTAATTTAAAATATTTTAAAATCAAATTAAATTATTTGTAAAATTAAATTAAATTATTTTTAAAATAAATTATTTTAAATTAAATTTTATTTTTAAATAATATTAAATTATTTTTAAATTAAATTAAATTATTTTAAATTATTTTTAAATAAAATTAAATTATTTTTAAATTAAATTAAATTATTTTTAAATTAAATTAAATTATTTTTATATTTATTTAAAATATATTTTAATAAAATTAAATTATTTTTAAATTAAATCAAATTATTTTTAAATTGATTTAAATTATTTTTAAATAAAATTAAATTATTTTTAAATTAAAATAAAATATTTCTAAATTAAATTAAATTATTTTTAAGTTAATTTAAATTTTTTTTAAATTATTCTAAATTATTTTTAAATAAAATTAAATTATTTTTAAATTAAATTAAATTATTTTTAAAAAAATTTAAATTATTCTTAAATAAAATTAAATTATTTTTAAATTAAATTAAATTATTTTTAAATTAATTTAAAATATTAATAAATCAAATTAAATTATTTGTAAAATTAAATTATATTATTTTTAAAATAAATTATTTTAAATTAAATTTTATTTTTAAATAATATTAAATTATTTTTAAATTAAATTAAATTATTTTAAATTATTTTTAAATAAAATTAAATTATTTTTAAATTAAATTAAATTATTTTTAAATTAAATTAAATTATTTTTAAATTTATTTAAAATATATTTTAATAAAATTAAATTAAATCAAATTATTTTTAAATTGATTTAAATTATTTTTAAATAAAATTAAATTATTTTTAAATTAAATTAAAATATTTCAAAATTAAATTAAAATATTTTTAAGTTAATTTAAATTATTTTTATATTAAATTAAATTATTTTTAAATTAATTTAAATTTTTTTTAAATTAATTTAAAGTATTTTTAAAATAATTTAAATTACTTTTAAATTAAAAATTAAATTATTTTTAAATTAATTTAAATTATTTTTAAATTAAATCAAATTATTTTTAAATTAAATTAAGTTAATTTGAATTATTTTTAAATTAATTTTAAATTAATTTAAATTATTTTTAAATAAAATTAAATTATTTTTTAATTAATTTAAATTATTTTTAAATTAATTTGAATTATTTTTAAATAAAATTAAACTATTTTTTAATTAAATTAAATTTTTTTTAAATTTAATTAAATTATTTTTAAATTAATTTAAATTTTTTTTTAATTAAATTAAATTTTTTTTAAATAAAAATAAATTGTTTTTAAATTTTGTTAATTTATTTTTAAATTATATTAAATTATATTTAAATTAATTTAAATTATTTTTAAATTAAATTAAATTATTTTTAAATTAATTTAAATTATTTTTAAATAAAATTAAATTATTTTTAAATTAAATTAAATTATTTTTAAATTAATATAAATTATTTTTAAATAAAATTAAAATATTTTTAAATTAAATTACATTATTTTTAAATTAATTTAAATTTTTTTTAAAGTAAATTAAATTATTTTTAAAAAAAATTAAATTATTTTTAAATTATTATAAATTATTTTTAAATAAAATTAAATTATTTTTAAATTAAATTAAATTATTTTTAAATTAATTTAAATTATTTTTAAAGTAAATTAAATTATTTTTAAATTAAATTAAATTATTCTAAAATTAATTTAAATTATTTTTAAATTAATATAAATTATTTTTAAATAAAATTAAATTATTTTTAAATTAAATTAAATTATTTTTAAATTAATAAAAATTATTTTTAAAGTAAATTAAATTATTTTTAAATAAAATTAAATTATTTTTAAATTAATTTAAATTATTTTTAAATTAATATAAATTATTTTTAAATAAAATTAAATTATTTTTAAAGCAAACTAAATTATTTTTAAATTAAATTAAATTATTTTTAAATTAATTTAAATTATTTTTAAATTAATTTAAATTATTTTTAAAGTAAATTAAATTATTTTTAAATAAAATTAAATTATTTTTAAATTAATTTAAATTATTTTTAAATTAATATAACTTATTTTTAAATAAAATTAAATTATTTTTAAAGTAAACTAAATTATTTTTAAATTAAATTAAATTATTTTTAAATTAATTTAAATTATTTTTAAATTAATATAAATTATTTTTAAATAAAATTAAATTATTTTTAAATTAAATTAAATTATTTTTAAATTAATTTCAATTATTTTTAAAGTAAATTAAATTATTTTTAAATTAAATTAAATTATTTTTAAATTAATTTAAATTATTTTTAAAGTAAATTAAATTATTCTTAAATTATATTACATTATTTTTAAATTATTTTAAATTATTTTTAAAGTAAATTAAATTATTTTTAAATTAAATTAAATTATTTTTAAATTATTATAAATTATTTTTAAATAAAATTAAATTATTTTTAAATTAAATTAAATTATTTTTAAATTAATTTAAATTATTTTTAAAGTAAATTAAATTATTTTTAAATTAAATTAAATTATTTTTAATTAATTAAAAATTAATTTAAATTATTTTTAAATTAATATAAATTATTTTTAAATAAAATTAAATTATTTTTAATTTAAATTAACTTATTTTTAAAATAATTTAAATTATTTTTAAAGTAAATTAAATTATTTTTAAATTAAATTAAATTATTTTTAAATTAATATAAATTATTTCTAAATAAAATTAAATTATTTTTAAATTAAATTAAATTATTTTTAATTAATTAAAAATTAATTTAAATTATTTTTAAATTAATATAAATTATTTTTAAATAAAATTAAATTATTTTTAAATAAAATTAAATTATTTTTAATTTAAATTAAATTATTTTTAAATTAAATTAAATTATTTTTAAATTAATTTAAATTATTTTTAAATTAATATAAATTATTTTTAAATAAAATTAAATTATTTTTAAATTATTTTTAAATTACTTTAAATTATTTTTAAAGTAAATTAAATTATTTTTAAATTAAATTAAATTATTTTTAAATTAATTTAAATTATTTTTAAATTAATATAAATTATTTTTAAATAAAATTAAATTATTTTTAAATTAAATTTAATTTCTTTTTAAATTAATTTAAATTATTTTTAAAGTAAATTAAATTATTTTTAAAGTAAATTAAATTATTTTTAAATTGGTTTAAATTATTTTTAAAAAAAAATTAAATTATTTTTAAATTAATTTAAATTATTTTTAAATAAAATTAAATTATTTTTAAATTAAATTATTTTTAAATTAAATTATTTTTAAATTAAATTAAATTAATTTAAATTATTTTAAAATAAAATTAAATTATTTTTCAATTAATTTAAATTATTTTTAAATAAAATTAAATTATTTTTAAATTAAATTAAATTATTTTTATATTAAATCAAATTATTTTTAAATTAATTTAAATTATTTTGAAATAAAATTTAATTATTTTTAAATTAAATTAAATTATTTTTAAATTAAATTAAATTATTTTTAAGTTAATTTTAATTATTTTGAAATTAAATTAAATTATTTTTAATCTAATTTAAATTATTTTTAAATTAAATTAAATTATTTTTAAATTAATTTAAATTATTTTGAAATAAAATAAAATTATTTTTAAATTAAATTAAATTATTTTTAAATTAAATTAAATTATTTTCAAATTAATTTAAATTATTTTTAAATAAAAAAAAATTATTTTTAAATTATTTTAAATTATTTTTAAATTATACTAAATTATTTTTAAATTAATTTAAATTATTTTTAAATTAAATTAAATTATTTTTAAATTAATTTAAATTATTTTTAAATAAAATTAAATTATTTTTAAATTAAATTAATTTATTTTTAAATTAAATTAAATTATTTTTAAATTAAATTATTTTAAAATAATTTAAATTATTTTTAAATTAATTTAAATTATTTTTAAATTAATTTAAATTATTTTTAAATTAAATTAAATTATTTTTAAATTAAATTAAATTATTTTTAAATTAATTTAAATTATTTTGAAATAAAATAAAATTATTTTTAAATTTAATTAAATTATTTTTAAATTAAATTAAATTATTTTTAAGGTAATTTAAATTATTTTTAAATTAAATTAAATTATTTTTAAATTAAATAAAATTAATTTAAACTAATTCAAATTAATTTTAATTAAAATTAAATTATTTTTAAATTAAATTGAATTAATTTAAATTATTTTTAAATTAATTTAAATTATTTTTAAATAAATTTAAATTATTTTTAAATTAAATTAAATTATTTTTAAATTAATTTAAATTATTTTTAAATTAATATAAAATATTTTTAAATTAAATTATTTTTAAAATAATTTAAACTATTTTTAAAGTAAATTAAATTATTTTTAAATTAAATTAAATTATTTTTAAATTAATTTAAATTATTTTTAAATTATTATAAATTATTTTTAAATAAAATTAAATTATTTTTAAATTAATTTAAATTATTTTTAAATAAATTTAAATTATTTTTAAAGTAAATTAAATTATTTTTAAATTAAATTAAATTATTTTTAAATTAATTTAAATTATTTTTAAATTAATATAAATTATTTCTAAATAAAATTAAATTATTTTTAAATTAAATTAAATTATTTTTAAATTAATTAAAATTATTTTTAAAGTAAATTAAATTATTTTCAAATTAAATTAAATTATTTTTAAATTAATTCAAATTATTTTTAAATTAATATAGATTATTTTTAAATAAAATTAAATTATTTTTAAATTAAATTAAATTATTTTTAAATTAAATTAAATTATTTTTAAATTAATTTAAATTATTTTTAAATTAATTTAAATTATTTTTAAATTAATTTAAATTATTTTGAAATAAAATTTAATTATTTTTAAATTAAATTAAATTATTTTAAAGTTAATTTAAATTATTTTTAAATTAAATTAAATTATTTTTAAATTAACTTAAATTATTTTTAAATAAAATTAAATTATTTTTAAATTGAATTCATTTATTTTTAAATTAAATTAAATTATTTTTAAATTAAATTATTTTAAATTAATTTAAATTATTTTTAAATTAATTTAAATTATTTTTAAATTAAATTAAATTATTTTTAAATTGAATTCATTTATTTTTAAATTAAATTAAATTATTTTTAAGTTAATTTAAATTATTTGTAAATTAAATTAAATTATTTTTAAATTAATTTAAATTATTTTTTAATAAAATTAAATTATTTTTAAATTGAATTCATTTATTTTTAAATTAAATTAAATTATTTTTAAATTAAATTATTTTAAATTAATTTAAATTATTTTTAAATTAATCTAAATTATTTTTAAATTAAATTAAATTATTTTTAAATTAAATTAAATTAATTTAAACTAATTTTAAATTAATTTTAATTAATATTAAATTATTTTTAAATTAAATTATATTATTTTTAAAGTAAATTAAATTATTTTTAAATTAAATTAAATTATTTTTAAATTAATTTAAATTATTTTTAAATTAATTTAAATTATTTTTATATAAAATAAAATTAATTTAGTTTATTTTTAAATTAAATTAAATTATTTTTAAATTAATTTAAATTATTTTTAAACTATTTTTAAATAAAATTAAATTATTTTTAACTTAATATAAATTATTTTTAAATTAATTAAAATAATTTTTAAATTAATTTTAATTATTTCTAAATAAAATTAAATTATTTTTAAATTAAATTAAATTATTTTTAAACTAAGTTAAATTATTTTTAAATTAATTTAAATTATTTTTAAATTAAATTAAATTATTTTTAAATTAATTTAAATTATTTTTAAATTAATATAAATTATTTCTAAATAAAATTAAATTATTTTTAAATTAAATTAAATTATTTTTAAATTAATTAAAATTATTTTTAAAGTAAATTAAATTATTTTCAAATTAAATTAAATTATTTTTAAATTAATTCAAATTATTTTTAAATTAATATAGATTATTTTTAAATAAAATTAAATTATTTTTAAATTAAATTAAATTATTTTTAAATTAAATTAAATTATTTTTAAATTAATTTAAATTATTTTTAAAGTAAATTAAATTATTTTTAAATTAAATTACATTATTTATGTATTAAATAAAATTATTTTTAAGTTAATTTTAATTACTTTTAAATTAAATTAAATTATTTTTAAATTAATTTAAATTATTTTTAAATTAAATTAAATTATTTTTAAATTAAATTAAATTATTTTCAAATTAATTTAAATTATTTTTAAATAAAATTAAATTATTTTTAAATTATATTAAATTATTTTCAAATTAATTTAAATTATTTGTAAATTAAATTAAATTATTTTTAAATTAATTTAAATTATTTTTAAATAAAATTAAATTATTTTTAAATTGAATTCATTTATTTTTAAATTAAATTAAATTATTTTTTAATTAAATTATTTTAAATTAATTTAAATTATTTTTAAAGTAATTTAAATTATTTTTAAATTAATTTAAATTATTTTTAAATTAATTTAAATTATTTTGAAATAAAATTTAATTATTTTTAAATTAAATTAAATTATTTTTAAGTTAATTTAAATTATTTTTAAATTAAATTAAATTATTTTTAAATTAATTTAAATTATTTTTAAATAAAATTAAATTATTTTTAAATTGAATTAATTTATTTTTAAATTAAATTAAATTATTTTTAAATTAAATTATTTTAAATTAATTTAAATTATTTTTAAATTAATTTAAATTATTTTTAAATTAAATTAAATTATTTTTAAATTGAATTCATTTATTTTTAAATTAAATTAATTTATTTTTAAGTTAATTTAAATTATTTGTAAATTAAATTAAATTATTTTTAAATTAATTTAAATTATTTTTAAATAAAATTAAATTATTTTTAAATTGAATTCATTTATTTTTAAATTAAATTAAATTATTTTTAAATTAAATTATTTTAAATTAATTTAAATTATTTTTAAATTAATCTAAATTATTTTTAAATTAAATTAAATTATTTTTAAATTAAATTAAATTAATTTAAACTAATTTTAAATTAATTTTAATTAAAATTAAATTATTTTTAAATTAAATTAAATTAATTTAAACTAATTTTAAATTAATTTTAATTAAAATTAAATTATTTTTAAAGTAAATTAAATTATTTTTAAATTAAATTAAATTATTTTTAAATTAATTTAAATTATTTTTAAATTAATTTAAATTATTTTTAAATAAAATTAAATTAAATTAGTTTATTTTTAAATTAATATAAATTATTTTTTAAATTAATTTAAATTATTTTTAAATTATTTTTAAATAAAATTAAATTATTTTTAACTTAATATAAATTATTTTTAAATTAATTAAAATAATTTTTAAATTAATTTTAATTATTTCTAAATAAAATTAAATTATTTTTAAATTAAATTAAATTATTTTTAAACTAAGTTAAATTATTTTTAAATTAATTTAAATTATTTTTAAACTAAGTTAAATTATTTTTAAATTAATTTAAATTATTTTTAAATTAAATTAAATTATTTTTAAATTAAATTATATTATTTTTACAGTAAATTAAATTATTTTTAAATTAAATTAAATTATTTTTAAATTAATTTAAATTATTTTTAAATTAATTTAAATTATTTTTAAATAAAATTAAATTAGTTTTAAATTAAATTAAACTATTTTCAAATTAGATTAAGTTATTTTTAAATTAATTGCAATTATTTTTTAATTAAATTAAATTATTTTTAAATTGAATAAAATTATTTTTAAATTAAATTACATTATTTTTACATTAAATTAAATTATTTTTAAATTAAATTAAATTATTTTTAAATTATATTAAATTATTTTTAAATTAAGTTAAATTATTTTTAAATTAATTTAATTCATTTTTAAATTAAATTGAATTATTTTTAAATTAAATTAAATTATTTTTTAAATAATTTAATTTATTTTTAAATTAATTTAAATTATTTTCATATTAAATTAAATTAGTTTTAAATTAATTGACATTATTTTTAAATTAAATAAAATTATTTTTAAATTGATTTATATAATTTTTAAGTTAATTTAAAATATTTTTAAATAAAATTAAATTAATTTAAATTAATTTAAATTATTTTTACATTAAATTAAATTATTTTTAAATTAATTTAAATTATTTTTAAATTATTTTAAATTTTTTCTGAAAAAAACTAAATTATTTTTAAATTAATTTAAATTATTTTTAAATTAATTTAAATTATTTTTAAATAAAATAAAATTATTTTTAAATTAATTTAAATTATTTTTAAATTAAATTAAGTTATTTTTAAATTAATTTAAAATCTTTTTAAATAAAATAAAATTATTTTTAAATTTAATTAAATTATTTTTAAATAAAATTAAATTATTTTTAAATTAAATTAAATTTATTTAAAATATTTTTAAATCAATATAAATTATTTTTAATATATTTTAAATTTTTTCTAAAAAAACCTAAATTATTTTTAAATAATTTAAATAATTTTTAAAATAAATTAAATTATTTTTAAATTAATTTAAATTATTTTTAAATAAAATTGAATTATTTTTAAATTATTTTTAAAATAATTTAAATTATTATTAAATTAAATTAAATTATTTTTAAATTATTTTTAAATTAATTTATTTTATTTTTAAACTAAATTAAATTATTTTTAATACATATTAAATTATTTTTAAATTAATTTAAATAATTTTTAAATTAAATTAAATATTTTTTAAATTAAATTAAATTATTTTTAAATTGATTTAAATTACTTTTAAATAAAATTGAATTATTTTTAAATTAAATTAAATTATTTTTAAATTAATTTAAATTATTATTAAATTAAATTAAATAATTTTTAATTTAAATTAAATTATTTTTAAATTAATTTAATTATTTTTTAAAGTAAATTAAATTATTTTTAAATAAAATTAAATTATTTTTAAATTAAATTAAATTATTTTTAAATTAATTTAAATTATTTTTAAATGACATTAAATTATTTTTAAATTAAATTAAATTATTTTTAAATAAATTCAAATTATTTTTAAATTAAATTAAATTATATTTAAATTAAATTAAATTATTTTAAAATTAATTTAAATTATTTTTAAATCAATTTAAATTATTTTTAAATAAAATTAAATTATTTTTAAATTAATTTAAATTATTTTTAAATAAAATTTAATTATTTTTAAATTAAATCAAATTATTTTTAAATTGATTTATATAATTTTTAAATTAAATTAAATTATTTTAAAATTAAATTAAGTTAATTTAAATTATTTTTAAATTAATTTAAATTAATTCAAAATTAATTTAAATTATTTAAAAACAAATTAAATTATTTTTAAATTAATTTAAATTATTTTTAATATAAATTAAATTATTTTTAAATTAAATTAAATTATTTTTAAAATAATTTGAATAATTTTTAAATTAAATTAAATAATTTTTAAATTAAATTAAATAATTTTTAAATTAAATTGAATTATTCTTAAATTAATTTAAATTATTTTTAAATAAAATTGAATTATTTTTAAATAAATTAAATTAATTTTAAATTATTTTAAATTATTTTTAAATAAAATTAATTTATTTTTAAATTAAATAGAATTATTTTTAAATTAATTTAAATTATTTTTAAAGTAAATTAAATAATTTAAATTAAATTAAATTAATTATTTTTAAATTAAATTAAATTATTTTCAAATTAAATTTAATTATTTTAAAATTAATTTAAATTATTTTTAAATTAATTTAAAATATATTTTAATAAAATTAAATTATTTTAAAATTAAATCAAATTATTTTTAAAATGAATTTAATTATATTTAAATTAAATTAAAATATTTTTAAATAAAATTAAATTATTTTTAAATTAAATTAAATTATTTTTAAATTAATTTAAATTATTTTTAAATAAAATTAAATTATTTTTAAATAAAATTAAATTATTTTTAAATTAAATTATTTTTAAATCAATTTAAATTATTTTTAAATAAAATCAAAATATTTTTAAATTGATTTATATTATTTTTAAATTAATTTAAGTTAATTTAAAATTATTTTAAATTAATTTAAATTAATTTTAAATTAATTTAAATTATTTTTAAAACAAATTAAATTATTTTTAAATTAATTTAAACTATTTTTATATTAATTTAAATTATTTTAAATAAAATTAAATTATTTTTAAATTAATTTAAATTACCTTTAAATTTAATTAATATATTTTTAAAATAATTTAAACTATTTTTAAATAAAATTTTATTATTTTTAAATTAAATCAATTTTTTTTTTAATTAATTTAAATTAGTTTTAAATTAAATTCAATTATTTTTAAATTAATTTAAATTATTTTTACATAAAATAAAATAATTTTTAATTTAAATTAAATTATTTTTAAATTAATTTAATTTAAATTATTTTTAAATAATATAAAATTATTTTTAAATTAAATTAAATTATTTTTAACTTAATTTAAATTATTTTTAAATAAAATTAAATTATTTTTAAATTAAATTAAATTATTTTTAAATTAATTTAAATTTTTTTTAAATTAATCTAAATTATTTTTAAATAAAATTAAATTATTTTTAAATTAAATTAAATTATTTTTAAATTAATTTAAATTATTTTTAAATTAAATTAAATTATTTTTAAATAAAATTAAATTATTTTTAAATTAAATTAAATTATTTTTAAATTAATTTAAATTTTTTTTAAATTAATCTAAATTATTTTTAAATAAAATTAAATTATTTTTAAATTAAATTAAATTATTTTTAAATTATTTTAAATTATTTTAAAATTAATTTAAATTATTTTTAAAATAATTTAAATTAGTTTTAAATAAAATAAAATTATTTTTAAATGAATTTAAATTAGTTTTAAATAAAATTAAATTATTTTAAAATGAAATTAAATTATTTTTGAATTATTTTAAATTATTTTTAAATTAAATTAAATTATTTTTAAATTAATTAAATTATTTTTAAATAAAATAAAATTATTTTTAAATTAAATTAAATTATTTTTAAATTAAGTTAAAATATTTTTAAATCAATTTAAATTATTTTTAAATAAAATTAAATGAATTCAAATTATTTTTAAATTAAATTAAATTATTTTTAAAATAATTTAAAATATTTTTAAATTAATTTAAATTATTTTTAAATTAATTTAAATTATTTTTAAATAAAATAAATTACTTTTAAATTAAATTAAATTATTTTTAATTCAATTTAAATTATTTTCAAATAAAATTAAATTATTTTTAAATTAATTTAAATTAATTTTAAATTAAATTAAATTATTTTTAAATTAATTTAAATTATTTTTAAATTAATTTAAAATATTTTTAAATGAATTTAAATTAGTTTTAAATAAAATTAAATTATTTTAAAATTAAATTAAATTATTTTTGAATTAATTTAAATTTTTTTTAAATTAGTTTAAATTATTTTTAAATTGATTTAAATTATTTTTAATTAAAATTAAATTATTTTTAAATTAATTTAAATTATTTTTAAATTAATTTAAATTCTTTTTAAATTAAATTAAATTATTTTTAAATTAATTTAAATTATTTTTAAATTAAATTAATTTTTTTTTTAATTAAATTAAATTATTTTTAAATTAATTTAAATTATTTTTAAATAAAATTAAATTATTTTTAAAATAATTTAAATTATTTTTAATTTAATTTAAATTATTTTTAAATTAATATAAATTATTTTTGAATTAATTTAAATTAATTTAAATTATTTTTAGATTAATTTAAATTATTTTTAAATTGATTTAAATTATTTTTAATTAAAATTAAATTATTTTTAAATTAATTTAAATTATTTTTAAATAAAATTAAATTATTTTTAAAATAATTTAAATTATTTTTAAATTAAATCAAATTATTTCTAAATTGATTTAAATTATTTTTAAATAAAATTAAATTATTTTTAAATTCAATCAAATTATTTTCAAATTAAATTGTTTTTAAATTAATTTAAATTATTTTTAAATTAAATCAAATTTTTTTAAATTGATTTGAACTATTTTTTAGTAAAATTAAACAAACTAAATAAATAAATTTTTAAGCTAATTTAAATTATTTTTATATTAAATTAAATTATTTTTAAATTAATTTAAATTATTTTAAATTAAATTAAATTATTTTTAAATTAATTTAAATTATTTTTAAATTAAATCAAATTATTTTTAAATTGATTTATATTATATTTAAATTAATTTTTTTTTTTTTAAATAAAATTAAATTATTTAAAAATTAATTTAAATTATTTTTAAATTAAATTAACTTATTTTTAAATTAAATTAAATTATTTTTAAATTAATTTAAATTATTTTAAAAAAAAATTAAATTATTTTTAAATAAAATTAAATTATTTTTAAATTAAATTAAATCATTTTTAAAATAATTTAAATTATTTTTAAATTAAATTAACTTATTTTTAAATTAAATTTAAATATTTTTAAATTAATTTAAATTATTTTTAAATAAAATTAAATTATATTTAAATTAATTTAAATTATTTTTAAATAAAATTAAATTATTTTTAAATTAATTTAAATTATTTTTAAATTATTTTGAATTATTTTTAAATTAAATTAATTTATTTTCAAATTAAATTAAATTATTTTTAATTAATTTAAATTATTTTTAAATTAATTTAAAATATATTTTAATAAAATTTAATTATTTTTAAAATAAATCAAATTATTTTTAAATTGATTTATATTATTTTTAAATTACATTAAATTATTTTTAAATTTAATTAAGTTAATTTGAATTATTTTTAAATTATTTTAAATGAATTTAGTTTATTTTTAAACAAAATTAAATTATTTTTAAATTAATTTAATTATCTTTAACTTTAATTAAACTATTTTTAAAATAATTTAATTATTTTTAAATAAAATTTAATTATTTTTAAATTAAATTAAATAATTTTTAAATTAAATTAAATTATTCTTAAATTAATTTAAATTATTTTTAAATAAAATTATTTTTAATTAAAATTTAATTATTTTTAAATTAAATTAAATTATTTTTAAAAAAATTTATATAATTTTTAAATTAAATTGAATTTTTTTTAAATTAATTTAAATTATTTTTGAATTAATTAAATTATATTTAAATTAATTTAAATTATTTTTAAATTAAATTAAATTATTTTTAAATTGATTTAAATTATTTTTAAATTAAATTAATTTAAACTATTTTTAAATAAAATTAAAATATTTTTAAATTAAATCAAATTATTTTTAAATTGATTTATATTAATTTTAAATTAAATTAAATTATTTTTAAATTTAAATAAATTATTTTTGATTTAATTTAAATTAATTTTAAATTAATTTAAATTATTTAAAAAAAAAATTAAATTACTTTTAAATTAATTTAAATAATTTTTAAAGTAAATTAAATTATTTTTAAATAAAATTAAATTATTTTTAAATTAATTTAAAATATTTTTAAATAAAATTAATTTATATTAAAATTAATTAAAATTATTTTTAAATAAAATTAAATTATTTTTAAATTAATTTAAAATATTTTTAAATAAAATTAAATTATTTTTAAATTAATTAAAATTATTTTTAAATTATTTTAAATTATTTTAAAATTAATTTAATTTTTTTTTAAATTAATTTAAATTAGTTTTAAATAAAATAAAATTATTTTAAAATTAAATTATTTTTGAATTAATTTAAATTATTTTTAAATTAAATTAAATTATTTTTAAATTAATTAAATTATTTTAAATAAAATAAAATTATTTTTAAATTAAATTAAATTATTTTGAAATTAATTTAAATTATTTTTAAATCAATTTAAATTATTTTTAATTAAAATTAAATTAATTTAAATTATTTTTAAATAAAATTACATTATTTTTAAATTAATTTAAATTATTTTTAAATAAAATTAAATTACTTTTAAATTAAATTAAATTATTTTTAATTTAATTTAAATTATTTTTAAATAAAATTAAGTTTTTTTTAAAATAATTTAAATTATTTTTAAATTAATTTAAATTATTTTTAAATTATTTTTAAATAAAATTAAATTCCTTTTAAATTAAAATAAATTATTTTTAATTTAATTTAAATTATTTTTAAATAAAATTAAATTATTTTTAAATTAATTTAAATTAATTTTAAATTAAATTAAATTATTTTTAAATGAATTTAAATTATTATTAAATTAATTTAAATTATTTTTAAATGAATTTAAATTAGTTTTAAATAAAATTAAATTATTATTATAATTAAATTAAATTATTTTTGAATTAATTTAAATTATTTTTAAATTAATTTAAATTATTTTTAAATTAATTTAAATTGTTTTTAAATTGATTTAAATTATTTTTAAATAAAACTAAATTAAATTAAATTATTTTTAAATTAAATTAAATTTTTTTTAAATTAAATTTAATTATTTTTAAAATAATTTAAATTATTTTTAAATTAATTTAAATTATTTTTAAATTAAATTATTTTTAAATTAAAATAAATTATTTTTCAATAAATTTCAATTATTTTTAAATAAAATAAAATTATTTTTAAATTAATTTTAAATTAAATTAAATTATTTTTAAATTAATTTAAATTATTTTTAAATTAATTTAAATTATTTTTAAATAAATTTAAATTAGTTTTAAATAAAATTAAATTATTTTAAAATTAAATTAAATTATTTTTGAATTAATTTAAATTATTTTTAAATTGATTTAAAATATTTTTAAATAAAACTAAATTATTTTTAAATTAAATTAAATTATTTTTAAAATAATTTAATTATTTTTAAATAAAATAAAATTATTTTTAAAATATTTTTAAATTAATTTAAAATATATTTTAATAAAATTTAATTATTTTTAAATTAAATCAAATTATTTCTAAATTGATTTAAATTATTTTTAAATAAAATTAAATTATTTTTAATTCAATCAAATTATTTTTAAATTAAATTGTTTTTAAATTGATTTAAATTATTTTTAAATTAAATCAAATCATTTTTAAATTGATTTAAACTATTTTTTAGTAAAATTGAACAAATTAAATAAATAAATTTTTAAGGTAATTTAAATTATTTTTATATTCAAATAAATTATTTTTAAATTAATTTAAATTATTTTTAAATTAAATCAAATTATTTTTAAATTGATTTATATTATTTTTAAATTAAATTAACTTATTTTTAAATTAAATTTAATTATTTTTGAATTAATTTGAATTATTTTTAAATAAAATTAAAGTATATTTAAATTAATTTAAATTATTTTTAAATAAAATTAAATTATTTTTAAATTAATTTAAATTATTTTTAAATTATATTAACTTATTTTTAAATTAAATTAAATTATTTTTAAATTAAGATAAATTATTTTAATAAAAAATTAAATTATTTTTAAAATAATTTAAATTATTTTTAAAGTAAATTAAATTTAAAAAAAAAAAAATTAAATTATTTTAAATTAATTTAAATTATTTTTAAAAAAAATTAAATTATTTTTAAATTAAATTAAATTAATTTTAAATTAATTTAAATTATTTTTAAATTAAATTAACTTATTTTTAAATTAAATTAAATTATTTTAAAATTAATTTAAATTATTTTTAAATAAAATTAAATTATATTTAAATTAATTTAAATTATTTTTAAATAAAATTAAATTATTTTTAAATTAATTTAAATTATTTTTAATTTAAATCAAATTATTTTTAAATTAATTTATATTATTTTTAAATTACATTAAATTATTTTTAAATTAAATTAAGTTAATTTGAATTATTTTTAAATTAATTTAAATTAATTTAAATTATTTTTAAACAAAATTAAATTATTTTTAAATTAATTTAATTAGCTTTAAATTTAATTAAACTATTTTTAAAATAATTTAAATTATTTTTAAATAAAATTTAAATATTTTTAAATTAAATTATTTTTAAATTAATATAAATAATTTTTAAATTAATTTGAATAATTTTTAAATTAAATTATATTATTTTTAAATTAATTTAAATTATTTTTAAATTAAATTAAATAATTTTTAAATTAAATTAAATTATTCTTAAATTAATTTAAATTATTTTTAAATAAAATTGAATTATTTTTAAATTAAATTAAATTATTTTTAAAATAATTTAAATTATTTTTAAATAAAATTAAATTATTTTTAAATTAAATTGAATTTTTTTTAAATTAATTTAAATTATATTTGAATCAATTAAATTATATTATAATTAACTTAAATTATTTTTAATTTAAATCAAATTATTTTTAAATTGATTTAAATTATTTTTAAATAAAATTAAATTATTTTTAAATTAATTTAAATTAATTTTAAATTAAATTAAATTATTTTTTAAATTAATTAAATTATATTTAAATTAATTTAAATTATTTTTAAATTAAATCAAATTATTTTTAAATTGATTTAAATTATTTTTAAGTAAAATTAAACAAATTAAATAAATAAATTTTTAAGTTAATTTCAATTATTTTTAAATTAAATTAAATTATTTTTAAATTAAATTATTTTTAAATTAATTTAAATTATTTTTAAATAAAATTAAATTATTTTTAAATTAAATTAAATTAGTTTTAAATTAATTTAAATTATTTTTAAATAAAATTAAATTATTTTTAAATTAAATTAAATTATTTTTAAATTAAATTAAATTATTTTTAAATTAATTTAAATTATTTTTAACTTAATTTAAATTATTTTTAAATAAAATTAAATTATTTTTAAATTAAATTAAATTATTTTTAAATTAATTTAATTTTTTTTTAAATTAATCTTAATTATTTTTAAATAAAATTAAATTATTTTTAAATTTAATTAAATTATTTTTAAATTAATTTAAATTATTTTTAACTTAATTCAAATTATTTTTAAATAAAATTAAATTATTTTGAAATTAATTTAAATTATTTTTAAATAAAATAAAATTATTTTTAAATTAAATTAAATTATTTTTAAATTAAGTTAAAATATTTTTAAATCAATTTAAATTATTTTTAAATAAAATTAAATTAATTTAAATTATTTTTAAATAAAATTAAATTATTTTTAAATTAAATTAAATTATTTTTAAATTTATTTAAAATATATTTTAATAAAATTAAATTATTTTTAAATAAAATTAAATTATTTTTAAATTAAAATAAATTATTTTTAAATAAAATTAAAATATTTTTAAATTAAACTAAAATACTTCTAAATTAAATTAAACTATTTTCAAATTAAATTAAATTATTTTTAATTTTATTAAATTATTTTTAAATTAAATTAAATTATTTTTAAATTAATTTAATTTTTTTTTAAATT
This sequence comes from Phosphuga atrata, assembly GCA_944588485.1. Lineage (NCBI taxonomy): Eukaryota > Metazoa > Arthropoda > Insecta > Coleoptera > Silphidae > Phosphuga > Phosphuga atrata. Next base: position 11,277,883 of record OX155905.1, read on the forward strand.
AATCTTAATTATTTTTAAATAAAATTAAATTATTTTTAAATGAAATTAAATTATTTTTAAATTAAATTAAATTATTTTTAAATTAAATCAAATTATTTTTAAATTAAATTAAGTTAATTTGAATTATTTTTAAATTAATTTTAAATTAATTTAAATTATTTTTAAATAAAATTAAATTATTTTTAAATTAATTTAAATTTATTTTAAACTAATTTAAATTCTTTTAAATAAAATTAAATTATTTTTAAATTAATTTAAATTATTTTTAAATTAAATTAAATTATTTTTAAATTAAATTAAATTATTTTTAAATTAATTTAAATTATTTTTAACTTAATTTAAATTATTTTTAAATAAAATTAAATTATTTTTAAATTAAATTAAATTATTCTTAAATTAATTTAATTTTTTTTTAAATTAATCTTAATTATTTTTAAATAAAATTAAATTATTTTTAAATTAAATTAAATTATTTTTAAATTAATTTAAATTATTTTTAAATAAAATTAAATTTTTTTTAAATTAAATTAAATTATTTTTAAATTAAATTAAATTATTTTTAAATTTATTTAAAATATATTTTAATAAAATAAAATTATTTTTAAATAAAATTAAATTATTTTCAAATTAAATTAAATTATTTTTAAATTAATTAAATTATTTTAAATTATTTTTAAATAAAATTAAATTATTTTTAAATTAAATTAAATTATTTTTAAATTAATTTAAATTTTTAAATTAATTTAAAATATATTTTAATAAAATTAAATTATTTTTAAATAAAATTAAATTATTTTTAAATTAAATTAAATTATTTTTAAATTAATTTAATTTTTTTTTAAATTAATCTTAATTATTTTTAAATAAAATTCAATTATTTTTAAATTAAATTAAATTATTTTTAAATTAAATTAAATAATTTTTAAATTTATTTAAAATATATTTTAATAAAATTAAATTATTTTTAAATAAAATAAAATTATTTTCAAATTAAATTAAATTATTTATAAATTAATTAAATTATTTTAAATTATTTTTAAATAAAATTAAATTATTTTTAGATTAAATTAAATTATTTTTAAATTAAATTAAATTATTTTTAAATTAATTAAATTATTTTAAATTATTTTTAAATAAAATTAAATTATTTTTAAATGAAATTAAATTATTTTCAAATTAAATTAAATTATTTTTAAATTAATTAAATTATTTTAAATTATTTTTAAATAAAATTAAATTATTTTTAAATGAAATTAAATTATTTTTAAATTTAATTATTTTTAAATAAAATTAAATTATTTTTAAATTAAATTAAATTAATTTTAAATTAATTTAAATTATTTTTAAATAAAATTAAATTATTTTTAAATTAATTAAAATTATTTTTAAATTAATTAAAATTATTTTTAAATTAAATTAAATTATTTGTAAATTAATTTAAATTATTTTTAAATAAAATCAAATTATTTTTAAATTAATTAAAATTATTTTTATATTAATTTAAATTATTTTTAAAATAATTTAAATTATTTTTAAATGAATTTAAATTAGTTTTAAATAAAATTAAATTATTTTAAAAGTAAATTAAATTATTTTTGAATAAATTTAAATTATTTTTAAATTAAATTAAATTATTTTTAAATTAATTAAATTATTTTTAAATAAAATAAAATTATTTTTAAATTAAATTAAATTATTTTTAAATTAAGTTAAAATATTTTTAAATGAATTTAAATTATTTTTAAATAAAATTAAATTAATTTAAATTATTTTTAAATAAAATTAAATTATTTTTAAAATAATTTAAATTATTTTTAAATTAATTTAAATTATTTTTAAATTAATTTAAATTATTTTTAAATAAAATAAATCACTTTTAAATTAAATTAAATTATTTTTAAATTAATTTAAATTATTTTTAAATGAAATTAAATTATTTTTAAAATAATTTAAATTATTTTTAATTTAATTTAAATTATTTTTAAATTAATAGAAATTATTTTTAAATTAATTTAAATTAATTTTAAATTAATTTAAATTATTTTTAGATTAATTTAAATTATTTTTAAATTGATTTAAATTATTTTTAATTAAAATTAAATTATTTTTAAATTATTTTTAAATTAAATTAAATTCTTTTTAAATTAAATTAAATTATTTTTAAATTAATTTAAATTATTTTTAAATTAAATTAATTTATTTTTAAATTGAAAAAAATTATTTTTTAATTAAATTAAATTATTTTTAAATTAATTTAAATTATTTTTAAATTAATTTAAAATATATTTTAATAAAATTTAATCATTTTTAAATTAAATCAAATTATTTCTAAATTGATTTAAATTATTTTTAAATAAAATTAAATTATTTTAAAATTAAATTAAAATATTTTTGAATTAATTTAAATTATTTTTAAATTAAATTAAATTATTTTTAAATTAATTAAATTATTTGTAAATAAAATAAAATTATTTTTAAAATAAATTAAATTATTTTTAAATTAATTTAAATAATTTTTAAATCAATTTAAATTATTTTTAAATAAAATTAAATTATTTTAAATTATTTTTAAATAAAATTACATTATTTTTAAATTAATTTAAATTATTTTTAAATAAAATTAAATTACTTTTTAATTAAATTAAATTATTTTTAATTTAATTGAAATTATTTTTAAATAAAATTAAGTTATTTTTAAAATAATTTAAATTATTTTTAAATTAATTTAAATTATTTTTAAAATAATTTAAATTATTTTTAAATAAAATTAAATTTCTTTTAAATTAAATTAAATTATTTTTAATTTAATTTAAATTATTTTTAAATAAAATTAAATTATTTTTAAATTAATTTAAATTAAATTAAATTATTTTTAAATTAATTTAAATTATTTTTAAATGAATTTAAATTAGTTTTAAATAAAATTAAATTATTTTAAAATTAAATTATTTTTTAATTAATTTAAATTATTTTTAAATTAATTTAAATTATTTTTAAATTAATTTAAATTATTTTTAAAATGATTTAAAATATTTTTAAATAAAACTAAATTATTTTTAAAATAAATTAAATTATTTTTAAATTAAATTAATTTTTTTTTAAATTAAATTATATTATTTTTAAATTAATTTAAATTATTTTTAAATTAATTTAAATTATTTTTAAATTAAATTATTTTAAATTAATATAAATTATTTTTCAATAAATTTCAATTATTTTTAAATTAAATTAAATTATTTTTAAATTAAATTAAATTATTTTTAATTTAATTTAAATTATTTTTAAATTAAATTAAATTATTTTTAAATTAAATTAAATTCGTTTTAAATTAAATTAAATTATTTTTAATTTAATTTAAATTATTTTTAAATTAAATTATTTTTAAATTAATAAAAATTATTCTTCATTAAATTTCAATCATTTTTAAATTAAATTAAATTATTTTTAAATTAATTAAATTATTTTAAATTATTTTTAAATAAAATTAAAATATTTTTAAATGAAATTAAATTATTTTCAAATTAAATTAAATTATTTTTAAATTAATTAAATTATTTTAAATTATTTTTAAATAAAATTAAATTATTTTTAAATGAAATTAAATTATTTTTAAATTTAATTATTTTTAAATAAAATTAAATTATTTTTAAATTAAATTAAATTAATTTTAAATTAATTTAAATTATTTTTAAATAAAATTAAATTATTTTTAAATTAATTAAAATTATTTTTAAATTAATTAAAATTATTTTTAAATTAAATTAAATTATTTGTAAATTAATTTAAATTATTTTTAAATAAAATCAAATTATTTTTAAATTAATTAAAATTATTTTTATATTAATTTAAATTATTTTTAAAATAATTTAAATTATTTTTAAATTAAATTAATTTTTTTTTAAATTAAATTATATTATTTTTAAATTAATTTAAATTATTTTTAATTTAATTTAAATTATTTTTAAATTAAATTAAATTATTTTTAAATTAAATTAAATTCGTTTTAAATTAAATTAAATTATTTTTAATTTAATTGAAATTATTTTTAAATAAAATTAAGTTATTTTTAAAATAATTTAAATTATTTTTAAATTAATTTAAATTATTTTTAAAATAATTTAAATTATTTTTAAATAAAATTAAATTCCTTTTAAATTAAATTAAATTATTTTTAATTTAATTTAAATTATTTTTAAACAAAATTAAATTATTTTTAAATTAATTTAAATTAATTTTAAATTAAATTAAATTATTTTTAAATTAATTTAAATTATTTTTAAATGAATTTAAATTAGTTTTAAATAAAATTAAATTATTTTAAAATTAAATTATTTTTTAATTAATTTAAATTATTTTTAAATTAATTTAAATTATTTTTAAATTAATTTAAATTGTTTTTAAAATGATTTAAAATATTTTTAAATAAAACTAAATTATTTTTAAAATAAATTAAATTATTTTTAAATTAAATTAATTTTTTTTTAAATTAAATTATATTATTTTTAAATTAATTTAAATTATTTTTAAATTAATTTAAATTATTTTTAAATTAAATTATTTTAAATTAATATAAATTATTTTTCAATAAATTTCAATTATTTTTAAATTAAATTAAATTATTTTTAAATTAAATTAAATTATTTTTAATTTAATTTAAATTATTTTTAAATTAAATTAAATTATTTTTAAATTAAATTAAATTCGTTTTAAATTAAATTAAATTATTTTTAATTTAATTTAAATTATTTTTAAATTAAATTATTTTTAAATTAATAAAAATTATTCTTCATTAAATTTCAATCATTTTTAAATTAAATTAAATTATTTTTAAATTAATTTAAATTATTTTTAAATTAATTTAAATTATTTTTAAATTAAATTATTTTCAAATTAAATTTAATTATTTTCAAATTAAATTAAATTATTTTTAAACTAATTTAAATTATTTTTAAATGAAATTAAATTATTTTTAATTTAATTAAATTATTTTTAAAATAAATCAAATTATGTTTAAATTAAATTAAATTATTTTAAAATTAATTTAAATTATTTTTAAATTAATTTAAATTATTTTTAAATTAAATTAAATTATTTTTAAATTAATTTAAATTATTTTTAGATAAATTTAAATTATTTTTAAATTAAATTAAATTATTTTTAAGTTAATTTATATTATTTTTAAATTAATTTAAATTATTTTTAAATAAAGTTAAATGATTCTTAAATTAATTTAAATTATTTTTAAATAAAAGTGCATTATTTTTAAATTAAATTAAATTATTTTTAAATTAAATTAAAATATTTTTAAATTAAATTAAATTCTTTTTAAATGAATTTAAAATATTTTTAAATTAATTAAAATTATTTTTAAATTAATTTAAATTATTTTTAAATAAAATTAAATTATTTTAAAAAAAAATTAAATTATTTTTAAATTAAATTAAATTATTTTTAAATTAATTTATATTATTTTTAAATTAATTTAAATTATTTTTAAATAAAATTAAATTATTCTTAAATTAATTTAAGTTATTTTTAAATAAAATTGAATTATTTTTAAATTAACTAAAATTATTTTTAAATTAATTTAAGTTATTTTTAAATTAATTTAAATTATTTTTAAATAAAATTAAATTATTCTTAAATTAATTTAAATTATTTTTAAATAAAATTGAAATATTTTTTAATTAAATTAAATTAATTTCAAATTAATTTAAATTTTTTTTAAATTAAATTTAATTATTTTTAAATTAAATTAAATTATTTTAAAATTAATTAAAATAATTTTTAAATTAAATTAATTTTTTTTTTAAATTAAATTAAATTATTCCTAAATTAATCTAAATTATTTTTTAAAAAATTGAATTATTTTTAAATTAAATTAAATTATTTTTAAATTAAATTAAATTAATTTCAAATTAATTTAAATAATTTTTAAATTAAATTAAATAAATTTTAAATTAAATTAAATTATTCCTAAATTAATTTAAGTTATTTTTAAATAAAATTGAATTATTTTTAAATTAAATAAAATTACTTTTAAATTAATTTAAATTATTTTTAAAGTAAATTAAATTATTTTTAAATTAAGTTAAATTAATTTCAAATTAATTTAAATTATTTTTAAATTAAATTAAATTATTTTAAAATTAATTTAAATAATTTTTAAATTAAATTAAATTTTTTTTAAATTAAATTAAAATATTCCTAAATTAATTTAAATTATTTTTAAAAAAATTGAATTATTTTTAAATTAAATTAAATTATTTTTAAATTAAATTAAATTATTTTTAAACTAAATTAAATTATTTTTAAATTAATTTAAATGATTTTTGAACTAAATTAAATTATTTTTAAATTAATTTAAATTATTTTTAAATTAAATTATTTTTAAATTAATTTAAATTATTTTTAAATAAAATTAAATTATTTTTAAATTATTTTTAAATTAAATTATTTTTAAATTAATTTAAATTATTCTTAAATTAATTTAAATTATTTTTAAATTCATTTAAATTATTTTTAAATTAATTTAAATTATTTTTAAATTATTTTAAATTATTTTTAAATTAATTTAAATTATTTTTAAATTAATTTAAATTATTTTCACATAAAATAAACTTATTTTTAAATTAAATTAAATTATTTTTAAATTAATGTAAATGATTTTTAAATAAAATTAAATTGTTTTTAAATTAAATTAAATTATTTTTAAATTAATTTAAATAATTTTTAAATTGAATTAAATTATTTTTAAAATAATTTAAATTATTTTGAGATAAAATTAAATTATTTTTAAATTAAATTAAATTATTTTTAAATTAATTTATATTATTTCTAAATTAATTTTTAAAAATTATTTTTAAATTAAATTAAATTATTTTTAAATTAAATTAAATTATTTTTAAATTAATTTAAATTATTTTCAAATTAATATAAATTATTTTTAAATAAAATTAAATTATTTTTAAATTAAATTAAATTATTTTTAAATTAATTTCAATTATTTTTAAAGTAAATTAAATTATTTTTAAATTAAATTAAATTATTTTTAAATTAATTTAAATTATTTTTAAATTAATATAAATTATTTTTAAATAAAATTAAATTATTTTTAAATTAAATTAAATTATTTTTAAATTAATTTAAATTATTTTTAAATAAAATTAAATTATTTTTAAATTAAATTAATTTATTTTTGAATTAAATTAAATTATTTTTAAATTAATTTAAATTATTTTTAAATTTTTTTAAATTATTTTTAAATAAAATTAAATTATTTTTAAATTAATATAAATTATTTTTAAATTAACTTAAATAATTTTTAAATTAATTTTAACTATTTTTAAATAAAATTAAATTATTTTTAAATTAAATTAAATTATTTTTAAATTAATTTAAATTATTTTAAATTATTTTTAAATTAAATTAAATTATTTTTAAATTAAATTATATTATTTTTAAAGTAAATTAAATTTTTTTTAAATTAAATTAAATTATTTTTAAATTAATTTAAATTATTGTTAAATTAAATTAAATTATTTTTAAATAAAATAAAATTATTTTTAAATTAAATTAAACAATTTTCAAATTAGATTAAGTTATTTTTAAATTAATTGCAATTATTTTTAAATTAAATTAAATTATTTTTAAATTAAATTAAATTTTTTTTATGTTAATTTAAATTATTTTTATATTAAATTAAATTATTTTTAAATTAATTTAAATTATTTTTAAATTATATTAAATTATATTTAAATTAATTTAAATTATTTTTAAATTTAATTAAATTATTTTTAAAATAATTTAAAATATTTTTAAATAAAATTAAATTATTTTCAAATAAAATTAAATTATTTTTAAATTAAATTAAATTATTTTTAAATTAATATAAATTGTTTTTAAATAAAATTAAATTATGTTTATATTAAATTAAATTATTTTTAAATTTTTTTAAATTATTTTAAAATTAAATTAAATTAATTTTAAATTAATTTAAATTATTTTTAAATATATTTAAATTATTTTCAAATTAACTTAACTTATTTTTTAATAAAATTAAATTATTTTTAAATTAAATTAAATTATTTTTAAATTAATATAAATTATTTTTAAATAAAATTAAAATATTTTTATATTAAATTAAAATATTTTTAAATTAAATTAAATTGTTTTTAAATTAATTTAAATTATTTTTAAAGTAAATTAAATTATTTTTAAATTAATTTTAAATTAATTTAAATTATTTTTAAATTATATTAAATTATATTTAAATTAATTTAAATTTTTTTTAAATTAAATTAAATTATTTTTAAATTAATTTAAATTATTTTTAAATAAAATTAAATTATTTTTAAATTAAATTAAATTATTTTTAAATTAATATAAATTATTTTTAAATAAAATTAAATTATTTTTATATTAAATTAAATTATTTTTAAATTAAATTAAATTATTTTTAAAAAAATTTAAATTTTTTTTAAATTAAATTAAATTATTTTGAAATAAAATTAAATTGTTTTTAAATTAATTTAAATTATTTTTAAATTAATATAAATTATTTTTAAATAAAATTAAATTATTTTTAAATTAAATTAAATTATTTTTAAATTAATATAAATTATTTTTAAATAAAATTAAATTATTTTTATATTAAATTAAATTATTTTTAAATTAATTTAAATTATTTTTAAATAAAATTAAATTATTTTTAAATTAAATTAAATTATTTTTAAATTAATTTAAATTATTTTTAAAGTAAATTAAATTATTTTTAAATTAAATTAAATTATTTTTAATTTAAATAATTTAAATTAATTTTAAATAAAATTAAATTATTTTTAAATTAAATTATATTATTTTTAAAGTAAATTAAATTGTTTTTAAATTAAATTAAATTATTTTTAAATTAATTTAAATTATTTTTAAATTAAATTAAATTATTTTTAAATAAAATTAAATTATTTTTAAATTAAATTAAATTATTTTTAAATTAATATAAATTATTTTTAAATAAAATTAAATTATTTTTATATTAAATTAAATTATTTTTAAATTAAATTAAATTATTTTTAAAATAATTTAAATTTTTTTTAAATTAAATTAAATTATTTTGAAATAAAATTAAATTGTTTTTAAATTAATTTAAATTATTTTTAAATAAATATAAATTATTTTTAAATAAAATTAAATTATTTTTAAATTAAATTAAATTATTTTTAAATTAATTTCAATTATTTTTAAAGTAAATTAAAATATTTTTAAATTAAATTAAATTATTTTTTAATTAATTTAAATTATTTTTAAATTAATATAAATTATTTTTAAATAAAATTAATTTATTTTTAAATTAAATTAAATTATTTTTAAATTAATATAAAATATTTTTAAATAAAATAAAATTATTTTTAAATTAAATTAAATTATTTTTAAATTAATTTAAATTATTTTTAAAGTAAATTAAATTATTTTTAAATTAAATTAAATTATTTTTAAATTAATTTCAATTATTTTTAAACTAAATTAAATTATTTTTAAATTAAATTAAATTATTTTTAAATTAAATTAAATTATTTTTAAATTAATTTAAATTATTTTTAAATTAAATTAAATTATTTTTAAATAAAATTAAATTATTTTTAAATTAAATTAAATTATTTTTAAATTAATATAAATTATTTTTAAATAAAATTAAAATATTTTTATATTAAATTAAAATATTTTTAAATTAAATTAAATTGTTTTTAAATTAATTTAAATTATTTTTAAAGTAAATTAAATTATTTTTAAATTAATTTTAAATTAATTTAAATTATTTTTAAATTATATTAAATTATATTTAAATTAATTTAAATTTTTTTTAAATTAAATTAAATTATTTTTAAATTAATTTAAATTATTTTTAAATAAAATTAAATTATTTTTAAATTAAATTAAATTATTTTTAAATTAATATAAATTATTTTTAAATAAAATTAAATTATTTTTATATTAAATTAAATTATTTTTAAATTAAATTAAATAATTTTTAAATTAATTTAAATTTTTTTTAAATTAAATTAAATTATTTTGAAATAAAATTAAATTGTTTTTAAATTAATTTAAATTATTTTTAAATTAATATAAATTATTTTTAAATAAAATTAAATTATTTTTAAATTAAATTAAATTATTTTTAAATTAATATAAATTATTTTTAAATAAAATTAAATTATTTTTATATTAAATTAAATTATTTTTAAATTAATTTAAATTATTTTTAAATATAATTAAATTATTTTTAAATTAAATTAAATTATTTTTAAATTAATTTAAATTATTTTTAAAGTAAATTAAATTATTTTTAAATTAAATTAAATTATTTTTAATTTAAATAATTTAAATTAATTTTAAATAAAATTAAATTATTTTTAAATTAAATTATATTATTTTTAAAGTAAATTAAATTGTTTTTAAATTAAATTAAATTATTTTTAAATTAATTTAAATTATTTTTAAATTAAATTAAATTATTTTTAAATAAAATTAAATTATTTTTAAATTAAATTAAATTATTTTTAAATTAATATAAATTATTTTTAAATAAAATTAAATTATTTTTATATTAAATTAAATTATTTTTAAATTAAATTAAATTATTTTTAAAATAATTTAAATTTTTTTTAAATTAAATTAAATTATTTTGAAATAAAATTAAATTGTTTTTAAATTAATTTAAATTATTTTTAAATAAATATAAATTATTTTTAAATAAAATTAAATTATTTTTAAATTAAATTAAATTATTTTTAAATTAATTTCAATTATTTTTAAAGTAAATTAAAATATTTTTAAATTAAATTAAATTATTTTTAAATTAATTTAAATTATTTTTAAATTAATATAAATTATTTTTAAATAAAATTAATTTATTTTTAAATTAAATTAAATTATTTTTAAATTAATATAAAATATTTTTAAATAAAATAAAATTATTTTTAAATTAAATTAAATTATTTTTAAATTAATTTAAATTATTTTTAAAGTAAATTAAATTATTTTTAAATTAAATTAAATTATTTTTAAATTAATTTCAATTATTTTTAAACTAAATTAAATTATTTTTAAATTAAATTAAATTATTTTTAAATTAAATTAAATTATTTTTAAATTAATTTAAATTATTTTTAAATTAAATTAAATTATTTTTAAATAAAATTAAATTATTTTTAAATTAAATTAAATTATTTTTAAATTAATATAAATTATTTTTAAATAAAATTAAATTATTTTTAAATAAAATAAAATTATTTTTAAATTAAATTAAATTATTTTTAAATTAATTTAAATTTTTTTTAAATTAAATTAAATTATTTTGAAATAAAATTAAATTGTTTTTAAATTAATTTAAATTATATTTAAATTAATATAAATTATTTTTAAATAAAATTAAATTATTTTTAAATTAAATTAAATTATTTTTAAATTAAATTAAATTATTTTTAAAGTAAATTAAATTATTTTTAAATTAAATTAAATTATTTTTAAATTAATTTAAATTATTTTTAAATTAATATAAATTATTTTTAAATAAAATTAAATTATTTTTAAATTAAATTAAATTATTTTTAAATTAATTTCAATTATTTTTAAAGTAAATTAAATTATTTTTAAATTAAATTAAATTATTTTTAAATTAATTTAAATTATTTTTAAATTAATATAAATTATTTTTAAATAAAATTAAATTATTTTTATATTAAATTAAATTATTTTTAAATTAATTTAATTTATTTTTAAAGTAAATTAAATTATTTTTAAATTAAATTACATTATTTTTAAATTAATTTAAATTATTTTTAAAGTAAATTAAATTATTTTAAAATTAAATTAAATTATTTTTAAATTATTATAAATTATTTTTAATTAAAATTAAATTATTTTTAAATTAAATTAAATTATTTTTAAATTAATTTAAATTATTTTTAAAGTAAATTAAATTATTTTTAAATAAAATTAAATTATTTTTAAATAAAATTAAATTATTTTTAAATAAAATAAAATTATTTTTAAATTAATTTAAATTATTTTTAAAGTAAATTAAATTAATTTTAAATAAAATTAAATTATTTTTAAATTAAATTATATTATTTTTAAAGTAAATTAAATTATTTTAAAATTAAATTAAATTATTTTTAAATTAATTTAAATTATTTTTAAAGTAAATTAAATTATTTTTAAATAAAATTAAATTATTTTTAAATAAAATTAAATTATTTTTAAATAAAATAAAATTACTTTTAAATTAATTTAAATTATTTTTAAAGTAAATTAAATTAATTTTAAATAAAATTAAATTATTTTTAAATTAAATTATATTATTTTTAAAGTAAATTAAATTATTTTAAAATTAAATTAAATTATTTTTAAATTAATTTAAATTATTTTTAAATTAAATTAAATTGTTTTTAAATTAATTTAAATTATTTTTAAAGTAAATTAAATTATTTTTAAATTAAATTATATTATTTTTAAAGTAAATTAAATTATTTTTAAATTAAATTAAATTATTTTTAAATTAATTTAAATTTTTTTTAAATTATATTAAATTATATTTAAATTAATTTAATTTTTTTTTAAATTAAATTAAATTATTTTTAAATTAATTTAAATTATTTTTAAATTAAATTAAATTATTTTTAAATTAAATTAAATTATTTTTAAACTAATATAAATTATTTTTAAATTAAATTAAATTATTTTTATATTAAATTAAATTATTTTTAAACTAAGTTAAATTATTTTTAAATTAAATTATATTATTTTTAAAGTAAATTAAGTTATTTTTAAATTAAATTGAATTATTTTTAAAATAAATTAATTTATGTTTAAATTAAATTAAATTATTTTTAAATTAATTTTAAATATTTTTAAATAAAATTAAACTATTTTTTAATTAAATTAAATTATTTTTAAATTAAATTAATTTATTTTTAAATTAATTTAATTTTTTTTTTAATTAAATTAAATTATTTTTAAATAAAAATAAATTGTTTTTAAATTAATTTAAATTATTTTTAAATTATATTAAAAAATATTTAAATTAATTTAAATTATTTTTAAATAAAATTAAATTATTTTTAAATTATTTTAAATTATTTTTAAATAAAATTAAATTATTTTTAAATTAAATTAAATCATTTTTAAATTAATATAAATTATTTTTAAATAAAATTAAAATATTTTTAAATTAAATTACATTATTTTTAAATTAATTTAAATTATTTTTAAAGTAAATTAAATTATTTTTAAATTAAATTAAATTATTTTTAAATTATTATAAATTATTTTTAAATAAAATTAAATTATTTTTAAATTAAAATAAATTATTTTTAAATTAATTTAAATTATTTTTAAAGTAAATTAAATTATTTTTAAATTAAATTAAATTATTTTTAAATTAATTTAAATTATTTTTAAATTAATATAAATTATTTTTAAATAAAATTAAATTATTTTTAAATTAAATTAAATTATTTTTAAAGTAAATTAAATTATTTTTAAATTAATTTAAATTATTTTTAAATTAATATAAATTATTTTTAAATAAAATAAAATTATTTTTAAAATAAATTAAATTATTTTTAAATAAGTTTAAATTATTTTTAAAGTAAACTAAATTATTTTTAAATTAAATCAAATTATTTTTAAATTAATTTAAATTATTTTTAAATTAATATAAATTATTTTTAAATAAAATTAAATTATTTTTAAATTATTATAAATTATTTTTAAACGAAATTAAATTATTTTTAAATTAAATTAAATTTTTTTTAAATTAATTTAAATTATTTTTAAAGTAAATTAAATTATTTTTAAATTAAATTAAATTATTTTTAAATTAATTTTAATTATTTTTAAATTAATATAAATTATTTTTAAATAAAATTAAATTATTTTTAATTTAAATTAAATTATTTTTAAATTAATTTAAATTATTTTTAAAGTAAATTAAATTATTTTTAAATTAAATTAAATTATTTTTGAATTAATATAAATTATTTTTAAATAAAATTATATTATTTTTAAATTAAATTAAATTATTTTTAAATTAATATAAATTATTTTTAAATAAAATTAAAATATATTTAAATTAAATTACATTATTTTTAAATTAATTTAAATTATTTTTAAAGTAAATTAAAATATTTTTAAATTAAATTAAATTATTTTTAAATAAAAATAAATTATTTTTAAATAAAATTAAAATATTTTTAAATTAAAATAAGTTATTTTTAAATTAATTTAAATTATTTTTAAAGTAAATTAAATTATTTTTAAATTAAATTAAATTATTTTTAAATTAATTTAAATTATTTTTAAATTAATATAAATTATTTTTAAATAAAATTAAATTATTTTTAAATTAAATTAAATTATTTTTAAAGTAAATTAAATTATTTTTAAATTAAATTAAATTATTTTTAAATTAATTTAAATTATTTTTAAATTAATATAAATTATTTTTAAATAAAATTAAATTTATTTTAATTTAAATTAAATTATTTTTAAATTAATTTCAATTATTCTTAAAGTAAATTAAATTATTTTTAAATTAAATTAAATTATTTTTAAAGTAAATTAAATTATTTTTAAATTAAATTAAATTATTTTTAAATAAGTTTAAATTATTTTTAAAGTAAACTAAATTATTTTTAAATTAAATCAAATTAATTTTAAATTAATTTAAATTATTTTTAAATTAATATAAATTATTTTTAAATAAAATTAAATTATTTTTAAATTAAATTAAATTATTTTTAAATTAATTTCAATTATTTTTAAAGTAAATTAAATTATTTTTAAATTAATATAAATTATTTTTAAATTATTATAAATTATTTTTAAATAAAATTAAATTATTTTTAAATTAAATTAAATTTTTTTTAAATTAATTTAAATTATTTTTAAAGTAAATTAAATTATTTTTAAATAAAATTAAATTATTTTTAAATTAAATCAAATTATTTTTAAATTAATTTCAATTATTTTTAAAGTAAATTAAGTTATTTTTAAATTAAATTAAATTATTTTTAAATTAATATAAATTATTTTTAAATTATTATAAATTATTTTTAAATAAAATTAAATTATTTTTAAATTAAATTAAATTTTTTTTAAATTAATTTAAATTATTTTTAAAGTAAATTAAATTATTTTTAAATTAATTTAAATTATTTTTAAATTAATATAAATTATTTTTAAATAAAATTAAATTATTTTTAAATTAAATTAAATTATTTTTAAATTAATTTCAATTATTTTTAAGGTAAATTAAATTATTTTTAAATTAAATTAAATTATTTTTAAATTAATATAAATTATTTTTAAATTATTATAAATTATTTTTAAATAAAATTAAATTATTTT
Organism: Phosphuga atrata; assembly: GCA_944588485.1. Lineage (NCBI taxonomy): Eukaryota > Metazoa > Arthropoda > Insecta > Coleoptera > Silphidae > Phosphuga > Phosphuga atrata. Next base: position 11,293,291 of record OX155905.1, read on the forward strand.
TAAATTAAATTAAATTTTTTTTAAATTAATTTAAATTATTTTTAAAGTAAATTAAATTATTTTTAAATTAAATTAAATTATTTTTAAATTAATTTAAATTATTTTTAAATTAATATAAATTATTTTGAAATAAAATAAATTATTTTTAATTTAAATTAAATTATTTTTAAATTAATTTAAATTATTTTTAAAGTAAATTAAATTATTTTTAAATTAAATTAAATTATTTTTAAATTAATATAAATTATTTTTAAATAAAATTAAATTATTTTTAAATTAAATTAAATTATTTTTAAATTAATTTAAATTATTTTTAAATTAATTTCAATTATTTTTAAAGTAAATTAAATTATTTTTAAATTAAATTAAATTATTTTTAAATTAATTTAAATTATTTTTAAATTATTATAAATTATTTTTAAATAAAATTAAATTATTTTTAAATTAAATTAAATTATTTTTAAATTAATTTAAATTATTTTTAAATAAAATTAAATTATTTTTAAATTAAATTAAATTATTTTTAAATTAATATAAATTATTTTTAAATAAAATTAAATTATTTTTATATTAAATTAAAATATTTTTAAATTAATTTAAATTATTTTTAAATTAATTTCAATTATTTTTAAAGTGAATTAAATTATTTTTAAATTAAATTAAATTATTTTTAAATTAATATAAATTATTTTTAAATAAAATTAAATTATTTTTAAATTAAATTAAATTATTTTTAAATTAATTTAAATTATTTTTAAATTAAATTAAATTATTTTTAAATTAAATTAAATTATTTTTAAATTAATATAAATTATTTTTAAATAAAATTAAATTATTTTTAAATTAAATTAAATTATTTTTAAATTAATATAAATTATTTTTAAATAAAATTAAATTATTTTTATATTAAATTAAAATATTTTTAAATTAATTTAAATTATTTTTAAATTAATTTCAATTATTTTTAAAGTGAATTAAATTATTTTTAAATTAAATTAAATTATTTTTAAATTATTATAAATTATTTTTAAATAAAATTAAATTATTTTTAAATAAAATCAAATTATTTTTAAATTAATTTCAATTATTTTTAAAGTAAATTAAATTATTTTTAAATTAAATTAAATTATTTTTAAATTAATTTAAATTATTTTTAAATTAAATTAAATTATTTTTAAATTAAATTAAATTATTTTTAAATTAATTTAAATTATTTTTAAATAAAATTAAATTATTTTTAAATTAAATTAAATTATTTTTAAATAAGTTTAAATTATTTTTAAAGTCAACTAAATTATTTTTAAATTAATTTAAATTATTTTTACATTAATTTAAATTATTTTTAAAGTAAATTAAATTAATTTTAAATTATATTAAATTATTTTTTAATTAAATTAAATTATTTTTAAATTAATTTAAATTATTTTTAAATAAAATTAAATTATTTTTAAATTAAATTAAATTATTTTTAAATTAATATAAATTATTTTTAAATAAAATTAAAATATTTTTAAATTAAATTACATTATTTTTAAATTAATTTAAATTATTTTTAAAGTAAATTAAATTATTTTTAAATTAAATTAAATTATTTTTAAATTATTATAAATTATTTTTAAATAAAATTAAATTATTTTTAAATTAAAATAAATTATTTTTAAATTAATTTAAATTATTTTTAAAGTAAATTAAATTATTTTTAAATTAAATCAAATTATTTTTAAATTAATTTAAATTATTTTTAAATTAATATAAATTATTTTTAAATAAAATTTAATTATTTTTAAATTAAATTAAATTATTTTTAAATTAATTTCAATTATTTTTAAAGTAAATTAAATTATTTTTAAATTAAATTAAATTATTTTTAACTTATTATAAATTGTTTTTAAATAAAATTAAATTATTTTTAAATTAAATTAAATATTTTTAAAATTAATTTAAATTATTTTTAAAGTAAGTTAAATTATTTTTAAATTAAATTAAATTATTTTTAAATTAATTTAAATTATTTTTAAATTAATATAAATTATTTTAAAATAAAATTAAATTATTTTTAAATTAAATTAAATTATTTTTAAAGTAAATTAAATTATTTTTAAATTAAATTAAATTATTTTTAAATTAATTTAAATTATTTTTAATTTAATATAAATTATTTTTAAATAAAATTAAATTATTTTTAAATTAAATTAAATTATTTTTAAATAAGTTTAAATTATTTTTAAAGTAAACTAAATTATTTTTAAATTAAATCAAATTATTTTTAAATTAATTTAAATTATTTTTAAATTAATATAAATTATTTTTAAATAAAATTTAATTATTTTTAAATTAAATTAAATTATTTTTAAATTAATTTCAATTATTTTTAAAGTAAATTAAATTATTTTTAAATTAAATTAAATTATTTTTAACTTATTATAAATTATTTTTAAATAAAATTAAATTATTTTTAAATTATATTAAATTTTTTTAAAATTAATTTAAATTATTTTTAAAGTAAATTAAATTATTTTTAAATTAAATTAAATTATTTTTAAATTAATTTAAATTATTTTTAAATTAATATAAATTATTTTTAAATAAAATTAAATTATTTTTAATTTAATTTAAATTATTTTTAAATTAATTTAAATTATTTTTAAAGTAAATTAAATTATTTTTAAATTAAATTAAATTATTTTTAAATTAATATAAATTATTTTTAAATAAAATTAAATTATTTTTAAATTAAATTAAATTATTTTTAAATTAATATAAATTATTTTTAAATAAAATTAAAATATTTTTAAATTAAATTACATTATTTTTAAATCAATTTAAATTATTTTTAAAGTAAATTAAATTATTTTTAAATTAAATTAAATTATTTTTAAATAAAAATAAATTGTTTTTAAATTAATTTAAATTATTTTTAAATTATATTAAATTATATTTAAATTAATTTAAATTATTTTTAAAGTGAACTAAATTATTTTTAAATTAATTTAAATTATTTTTAAATTAATTTAAATTATTTTTAAAGTAAATTAAATTATTTTTAAATAAAATTAAATTATTTTTTAATTAAATTAAATTATTTTTAAATTAAATTAAATTATTTTTAAATTAATTTAATTTTTTTTTAAATTAAATTAAATTATTTTTAAATTAATATAAATTATTTTTAAATAAAATTAAATTATTTTTAAAAAAATTAAATTATTTTTAAATTAATATAAATTATTTTTAAATAAAATTAAAATATTTTTAAATTAAATTACATTATTTTTAAGTTAATTTAAATTATTTTTAAATTAAATTAAATTATTTTTAAATTAATTTAAATTATTTTTAAATAAAATTAAATTATTTTTAAATTAAATTAAATTAATTTAAATTATTTTTAAAGTAAATTAAATTATTTTTAAATTAAATTAAATTATTTTTAAATTATTATAAATTATTTTTAAATAAAATTAAACTATTTTTAAATAAAATCAAATTATTTTTAAATTAATTTAAATTATTTTTAAAGTAAATTAAATTATTTTTAAATTAAATTAAATTATTTTTAAATTAATTTAAATTATTTTTAAATTAAATTAAATTATTTTTAAATTAAATTAAATTATTTTTAAATTAATTTAAATTATTTTTAAATAAAATTAAATTATTTTTAAATTAAATTAAATTATTTTTAAATAAGTTTAAATTATTTTTAAAGTAAACTAAATTATTTTTAAATTAATTTAAATTATTTTTAAATTAATTTAAATTATTTTTAAAGTAAATTAAATTATTTTTAAATAAAATTAAATTATTTTTTAATTAAATTAAATTATTTTTAAATTAAATTAAATTATTTTTAAATTAATTTAATTTTTTTTTAAATTAAATTAAATTATTTTTAAATAAAATTAAATTGTTTTTAATTTAATTTAAATTATTTTTAAATTATATTAAATTATATTTAAATTAATTTATATTATTTTTAAATTAAATTAAATAATTTTTAAATTAATTTAAATTATTTTTAAATTAAATTAAATTATTTTCAAATTAAATTAAATTATTTTTAAATTATTTTAAATTATTTTTAAATTATTTTAAATTATTTTTAAATTAATATAAAATATTTTTAAATAAAATTAAATTATTTTTAAATTAAATTATTTTTAAATTGATTTAAATTATTTTTAAAGTAAATTAAATTATTTTTATATTAAAATAAATTATTTTTAAATTAATTTAAATTATTTTTAAATTAATATAAATTATTTTTAAATAAAATAAAATTATTTTTAAATTAAATTAAATTATTTTTAAATTAATTTCAATTATTTTTAAAGTAAATTAAATTATTTTTAAATTAAATTAAATTATTTTTAAATTAATTTAAATTATTTTTAAATTAATATAAATTATTTTTAAATAAAATTAAATTATTTTTAAATTAAATTAAATTATTTTTAAATTAATTTAAATTATTTTTAAAGTAAATTAAATTATTTTTAAATTAAATTACATTATTTTTAAATTAATTTAAATTATTTTTAAAGTAAATTAAATTTTTTTAAATTAAATTAAATTATTTTTAAATTAATATAAATTATTTTTAAATAAAATTAAATTATTTTTAAATTAAATTAAATTATTTTTAAATTAATTTAAATTATTTTTAAAGTAAATTAAATTATTTTTAAATTAAATTAAATTATTTTTAATTTAAATAATTTAAATTAATTTTAAATTAAATTAAATTATATTATTTTTAAAGTAAACTAAATTATTTTTAAATTAAATTAAATTATTTTTAAATTAATTTAAATTATTTTTAAATTAAATTAATTTTTTTTTACGTAAAATTAAATTATTTTGAGATTAAATTAAACTATTTTCAAATTAGATTAAGTTATTTTTAAATTAATTGCAATTATTTTTAAATTAAATTAAATTATTTTTAAATTAAATTAAATTATTTTTAAGTTAATTTAAATTATTTTTATATTAAATTAAATTATTTTTAAATTAATTTAAATTATTTTTAAATTATATTAAATTATATTTAAATTAATTTAAATTATTTTTAAATTAAATTAAATTATTTTTAAATTAATTTAAATTATTTTTAAATTAAATTAAATAATTTTTAAATTAAATTAAATTATTTTTAAATTATTTTAAATTATTTTTAAATAAAATTAAATTATTTTTAAATTAAATTAAATTATTTTTAAATTAATATAAATTATTTTTAAATAAAATTAAATTATTTTTAAATTAAATTACATTATTTTTAAATTAATTTAAATTATTTTTAAATTAAATTAAATTAATTTAAATTATTTTTAAATTTATTTAAATTATTTTTAAATTAAATTATTTTCAAATTAACTTAAATTATTTTTAAATAAAATTAAATTATTTTTAAATTAAATTAAATTATTTTTAAATTAATATAAATTATTTTTAAATAAATATAAAATATTTTTATATTAAATTAAAATATTTTTAAATTAAATTAAATTGTTTTTAAATTAATTTAAATTATTTTTAAAGTAAATAAATTATTTTTAAATTAAATTAAATTATTTTTAAATTAATTTAAATTATTTTTAAATAATATTAAATTATATTTAAATTAATTAAAAAAAATTTTAAATCAAATTAAATTATTTTTAAATTAATTTAAATTAATTTTAAATAAAATTAAATTATTTTTAAATTAAATTAAATTATTTTTAAATTATTTTAAATTATTTTTAAATAAAATTAAATTATTTTTAAATTAAATTAAATTATTTTTAAATTAATATAAATTATTTTTAAATAAAATTAAATTATTTTTAAATTAAATTACATTATTTTTAAATTAATTTAAATTATTTTTAAAGTAAATTAAATTATTTTTTAATTAAATTAAATTCTTTTTAAATTATTTAATTTATTTTTAAATAAAATTAAATTATTTTTAAAATTAAATTAAATTATTTTTAAATTAATTTAAATTATTTTTAAAGTAAATTAAATTATTTTCAAATTAAATTAAATTATTTTTAAATTTGTTTAAATTATTTTTAAATTAATATAAATTATTTTTAAATAAAATAAAATTATTTTTAAATTAAATTAAATTATTTTTAAATTAATTTAAATTATTTTTAAAGTAAATTAATTTATTTTTAAATTAAATTAAATTATTTTTAAATTAATTTAAATTATTTTTAAATTAATATAAATTATTTTTAAATAAAATTAATTTATTTTTAAATTAAATTAAATTATTTTTAAATTAATTTAAATTATTTTTAAATTAATATAAATTATTTTTAAATAAAATTAAATTATTTTTAAATTAAATTAAATCATTTTTAAATTAATTTAAATTATTTTCAAAGTAAATTAAATTATTTTTAAATTTAATTAAATTCTTTTTAAATTAATTTAAATTATTTTTAAATTAAAATAAATTATTTTTAAATAAAATAAAATTATTTTTAAATTAAATTAAATTATTTTTAAATTAATTTCAATTATTTTTAAAGTGAATTAAATTATTTTTAAATTAAATTAAATTACTTTTAAATTAATTTAAAATATTTTTAAAGTAAATTAAATTATTTTTAAATTAAATTACATTATTTTTAAATTAATTTAAATTATTTTTAAAGTAAATTAAATTATTTTTAAATTAAATTAAATTATTTTTAAATTATTATAAATTATTTTTAAATAAAATTAAATTATTTTTAAATTAAATTAAATTATTTTTAAATTAATTTAAATTATTTTTAAAGTAAATTAAATTATTTTTAAATTAAATTAAATTATTTTTAAATTAATTTAAATTATTTTTAAATTAATATAAATTATTTTTAAATAAAATTCAATTATTTTTAAATTAAATTAAATTATTTTTAAATTAATTTAAATTATTTTTAAAGTAAATTAAATTATTTTTAAATTAATTTAAATTATTTTTAAATTAAATTAAATTATTTTTAAATTAATTTAAATTATTTTGAAATAAAATTAAATAATTTTTAAATTAATTTAAATTATTTTTAAATAAAACTAAATTATTTTTAAATTAAATTAAATTATTTTTAAATTAAATTAAATTATTTTAAATTAATTTAAATTATTTTTAAATTAATTTAAATTATTTTTAAATTAAATTTAATTATTTTTAATTTAAATTAAATTATTTTTAAATTAATTTAAATTATTTTGAAATAAAATTTAATTATTTTTAAATTATTTTTAAAATAAATTAAATTATTTTTAAATTAAATTGAATTATTTTTAAATTAATTTAAATTATTTTTAAATTTTTTTAAATTATTTTTAAATAAAATTAAATTATTTTTAAATTAATAATATAAATTATTTTTAAATTAATTTAAATAATTTCTAATTTAATTTTAATTATTTTTAAATAAAATTAAATTATTTTTAAATTAAAATAAATTATTTTTAAACGAAGTTAAAATTAATTTATTTTTAAATTAAATTAAATAATTTTTAAATTAAATTAAATAATTTTTAAATTAATTTAAATTATTTTAAAATAAAATAAAATTATTTTTAAATTAATTTAAATTATTTTAAAATAAAATTAAATTATTTTTAAATTAATTTAAATTATTTTAAAATAAAATTAAATTATTTTTAAATTAAATTAAATTATTTTTAAATTAATTTCAATTATTTTAAGATAAAATATAAATTATTTTTAAATTAAATTAATTTATTTTTAAATTAAATTAAATTATTTTTATATTAATTTAAATTATTTTTAAAGTAAATTAAATTATTTTCAAATTAAATTAAATTATTTTTAAATTATTTTAAATTATTTTTAAATTATTTTAAATTATTTTTAAATTAATATAAAATATTTTTAAATAAAATTAAATTATTTTTAAATTAAATTATTTTTAAATTGATTTAAATTATTTTTAAAGTAAATTAAATTATTTTTAAATTAAAATAAATTATTTTTAAATTAATTTAAATTATTTTTAAATTAATATAAATTATTTTTAAATAAAATTAAATTATTTTTAAATTAAATTAAATTATTTTTAAATTAATTTCAATTATTTTTAAAGTAAATTAAATTATTTTTAAATTAAATTAAATTATTTTTAAATTAATTTAAATTATTTTTAAATTAATATAATATATTTTTAAATAAAATTAAATTATTTTTAAATTAAATTAAATTATTTTTAAATTAATTTAAATTATTTTTAAAGTAAATTAAATTATTTTTAAATTAAATTACATTATTTTTAAATTAATTTAAATTATTTTTAAAGTAAATTAAATTTTTTTTAAATTAAATTAAATTATTTTTAAATTAATATAAATTATTTTTAAATAAAATTAAATTATTTTTAAATTAAATTAAATTATTTTTAAATTAATTTAAATTATTTTTAAAGTAAATTAAATTATTTTTAAATTAAATTAAATTATTTTTAATTTAAATAATTTAAATTAATTTTAAATTAAATTAAATTATATTATTTTTAAAGTAAACTAAATTATTTTTAAATTAAATTAAATTATTTTTAAATTAATTTAAATTATTTTTAAATTAAATTAATTTTTTTTTAAATAAAATTAAATTATTTTGAGATTAAATTAAACTATTTTCAAATTAGATTAAGTTATTTTTAAATTAATTGCAATTATTTTTAAATTAAATTAAATTATTTTTAAATTAAATTAAATTATTTTTAAGTTAATTTAAATTATTTTTATATTAAATTAAATTATTTTTAAATTAATTTAAATTATTTTTAAATTATATTAAATTATATTTAAATTAATTTAAATTATTTTTAAATTAAATTAAATTATTTTTAAATTAATTTAAATTATTTTTAAATTAAATTAAATAATTTTTAAATTAAATTAAATTATTTTTAAATTATTTTAAATTATTTTTAAATAAAATTAAATTATTTTTAAATTAAATTAAATTATTTTTAAATTAATATAAATTATTTTTAAATAAAATTAAATTATTTTTAAATTAAATTACATTATTTTTAAATTAATTTAAATTATTTTTAAATTAAATTAAATTAATTTAAATTATTTTTAAATTTATTTAAATTATTTTTAAATTAAATTATTTTCAAATTAACTTAAAATATTTTTAAATAAAATTAAATTATTTTTAAATTAAATTAAATTATTTTTAAATTAATATAAATTATTTTTAAATAAATATAAAATATTTTTATATTAAATTAAAATATTTTTAAATTAAATTAAATTGTTTTTAAATTAATTTAAATTATTTTTAAAGTAAATAAATTATTTTTAAATTAAATTAAATTATTTTTAAATTAATTTAAATTATTTTTAAATTATATTAAATTATATTTAAATTAATTAAAAATTTTTTTAAATCAAATTAAATTATTTTTAAATTAATTTAAATTAATTTTAAATAAAATTAAATTATTTTTAAATTAAATTAAATTATTTTTAAATTATTTTAAATTATTTTTAAATAAAATTAAATTATTTTAAAATTAAATTAAATTATTTTTAAATTAATGTAAATTATTTTTAAATAAAATTAAATTATTTTTAAATTAAATTACATTATTTTTAAATTAATTTAAATTATTTTTAAAGTAAATTAAATTATTTTTTAATTAAATTAAATTATTTTTAAATTATTTAATTTATTTTTAAATAAAATTAAATTATTTTTAAAATTAAATTAAATTATTTTTAAATTAATTTAAATTATTTTTAAAGTAAATTAAATTATTTTTAAATTAAATTAAATTATTTTTAAATTTGTTTAAATTATTTTTAAATTAATATAAATTATTTTTAAATAAAATAAAATTATTTTTAAATTAAATTAAATTATTTTTAAATTAATTTAAATTATTTTTAAAGTAAATTAATTTATTTTTAAATTAAATTAAATTATTTTTAAATTAATTTAAATTATTTTTAAATTAATATAAATTATTTTTAAATAAAATTAATTTATTTTTAAATTAAATTAAATTATTTTTAAATTAATTTAAATTATTTTTAAATTAATATAAATTATTTTTAAATAAAATTAAATTATTTTTAAATTAAATTAAATCATTTTTAAATTAATTTAAATTATTTTCAAAGTAAATTAAATTATTTTTAAATTTAATTAAATTCTTTTTAAATTAATTTAAATTATTTTTAAATTAAAATAAATTATTTTTAAATAAAATAAAATTATTTTTAAATTAAATTAAATTATTTTTAAATTAATTTCAATTATTTTTAAAGTGAATTAAATTATTTTTAAATTAAATTAAATTACTTTTAAATTAATTTAAAATATTTTTAAAGTAAATTAAATTATTTTTAAATTAAATTACATTATTTTTAAATTAATTTAAATTATTTTTAAAGTAAATTAAATTATTTTTAAATTAAATTAAATTATTTTTAAATTATTATAAATTATTTTTAAATAAAATTAAATTATTTTTAAATTAAATTAAATTATTTTTAAATTAATTTAAATTATTTTTAAAGTAAATTAAATTATTTTTAAATTAAATTAAATTATTTTTAAATTAATTTAAATTATTTTTAAATTAATATAAATTATTTTTAAATAAAATTCAATTATTTTTAAATTAAATTAAATTATTTTTAAATTAATTTAAATTATTTTTAAAGTAAATTAAATTATTTTTAAATTAAATTAAATTATTTTTAAATTAATATAAATTATTTTTAAATAAAATTAAATTATTTTTAAATTAAATTAAATTATATTTAAATTAATTGAAATTATTTTTAAAGTATATTAAATTATTTTTAAATTAAATTAAATTATTTTTAAATTAATTTAAATTATTTTTAAATTAATAAAAATTATTTTTAAATAAAATAAATTATTTTTAAATTAAATTAAATTATTTTTAAATTAATTTAAATTATTTTTAAAGTAAATTAAATTCTTTTTAAATTAAATTAAATTATTTTTAAATTAATTTAAATTATTTTTAAATTAATATAAATTATTTTTAAATAAAATAAAATTATTTTTAAATTAAATTAAATTATTTTTAAATTAAATTAAATTATTTTTAAATTAATTTAAATTATTTTGAAATAAAATTAAATTATTTTTAAATTAATTTAAATTATTTTGAAATAAAATTAAATTATTTTTAAATTAATTTAAATTATTTTTAAATTAAATTAAATTCATTTCAAATTAATTTAAATTATTTTTAAATAAAATTAAATTATTTTTAAATTAAATTACATTATTTTTAAATTAATTTAAATTATTTTTAAAGTAAATTAAATTATTTTTAAATTATATTAAATTATTTTTAAATTAATTTAAATTATTTTGAAATAAAATTAAATTATTTTTAAATTAATTTAAATTATTTTTAAATTAAATTAAATTCATTTCAAATTAATTTAAATTATTTTTAAATAAAATTAAATTATTTTTAAATTAAATTAAATTATTTTTAAATTAATTTAAATTATTTTTAAAGTATATTAAATTATTTTTAAATTAAATTAAATTATTTTTAAATTAATTTAAATTATTTTTAAATTAATAAAAGTTATTTTTAAATAAAATTAAATTATTTTTAAATTAATTTAAATTATTTTAAAATAAAATTAAAATATTTTTAAATTATTTTTAAATAAAATTAAATTATTTTTAAATTAAATTAAATTATTTTTAAATTAATTTAAATTATTTTGAAATAAAATAAAATTATTTTTAAATTAATTTAAATTATTTTGAAATAAAATTAAATTATTTTTAAATTAATTTAAATTATTTTTAAATTAAATTAAATTCATTTCAAATTAATTTGAATTATTTTTAAATAAAATTAAATTATTTTTAAATTAAATTAAATTATTTTAAATTAATTTAAATTATTTTTAAATTAATTTAAATTATTTTTAAATTAAATTTAATTATTTTTAAATTAAATTAAATTATTTTTAAATAAATTTAAATTATTTTGAAATAAAATTTAATTAATTTTAAATTATTTTTAAATAAAATTAAATTATTTTTAAATTAAATTAAATTAATTTAAATTATTTTTAAATTTTTTTAAATTATTTTTAAATAAAATTAAATTATTTTTAAATTAATATAAATTATTTTTAAATTAATTTAAATAATTTTTAAATTAATTTTAATTATTTTTAAATAATATTAAATTATTTTTAAATTAAATTAAATTATTTTTAAACTTAGTTAAATTATTTTTAAATAAAATTAAATTATTTTTAAATTAAATTAAATTATATTTAAATTAATTGAAATTATTTTTAAAGTATATTAAATTATTTTTAAATTAAATTAAATTATTTTTAAATTAATTTAAATTATTTTTAAATTAATAAAAATTATTTTTAAATAAAATAAATTATTTTTAAATTAAATTAAATTATTTTTAAATTAATTTAAATTATTTTTAAAGTAAATTAAATTCTTTTTAAATTAAATTAAATTATTTTTAAATTAATTTAAATTATTTTTAAATTAATATAAATTATTTTTAAATAAAATAAAATTATTTTTAAATTAAATTAAATTATTTTTAAATTAATTTCAATTATTTTTAAAGTAATCTAAATTATTTTTAAATTAAATTAAATTATTTTTAAATTAATTTAAATTATTTTTAAATTAATATAAATTATTTTTAAATAAAATTAAATTATTGTTAAAATAAATTAAATTATTTTTAAATTAATTTAAATTATTTTTTAATAAAATTAAATTATTTTGAAATAAAATTTAATTATTTTTAAATTAATTTAAATTATTTTAAAATAAAATTAAAATATTTTTAAATTATTTTTAAATAAAATTAAATTATTTTTAAATTAAATTAAATTATTTTTAAATTAAATTAAATTATTTTTAAATTAATTTAAATTATTTTAAAATAAAATAAAAATATTTTTAAATTATTTTTAAATAAAATTAAATTATTTTTAAATTAAATTAAATTATTTTTAAATTAATTTAAATTATTTTGAAATAAAATTAAATTATTTTTAAATTATTTTAAATTATTTTTAAATAAAATTAAATTATTTTTAAATTAATTTAAATTATTTTTTAATTAAATTAAATTCATTTCAAATTAATTTAAATTATTTTTAAATAAAATTAAATTATTTTTAAATTAAATTACATTATTTTTAAATTAATTTAAATTATTTTGAAATAAAATTAAATTATTTTTAAATTAATTTAAATTATTTTTAAATTAAATTAAATTCATTTCAAATTAATTTAAATTATTTTTAAATAAAATTAAATTATTTTTAAATTAAATTAAATTATTTTTAAATTAATTTAAATTATTTTTAAAGTATATTAAATTATTTTTAAATTAAATTAAATTATTTTTAAATTAATTTAAATTATTTTTAAATTAATAAAAGTTATTTTTAAATAAAATTAAATTATTTTTAAATTAATTTAAATTATTTTAAAATAAAATTAAAATATTTTTAAATTATTTTTAAATAAAATTAAATTATTTTTAAATTAAATTAAATTATTTTTAAATTAATTTAAATTATTTTGAAATAAAATAAAATTATTTTTAAATTAATTTAAATTATTTAGAAATAAAATTAAATTATTTTTAAATTAATTTAAATTATTTTTAAATTAAATTAAATTCATTTCAAATTAATTTGAATTATTTTTAAATAAAATTAAATTATTTTTAAATAAAATTAAATTATTTTAAATTAATTTAAATTATTTTTAAATTAATTTAAATTATTTTTAAATTAAATTTAATTATTTTTAAATTAAATTAAATTATTTTTAAATAAATTTAAATTATTTTGAAATAAAATTTAATTAATTTTAAATTATTTTTAAATAAAATTAAATTATTTTTAAATTAAATTAAATTAATTTAAATTATTTTTAAATTTTTTTAAATTATTTTTAAATAAAATTAAATTATTTTTAAATTAATATAAATTATTTTTAAATTAATTTAAATAATTTTTAAATTAATTTTAATTATTTTTAAATAATATTAAATTATTTTTAAATTAAATTAAATTATTTTTAAACTTAGTTAAATTATTTTTAAATAAAATTAAATTATTTTTAAAATAAATTAATTTATTTTTAAATTAAATTAAATTATTTTTAAATTAATTTAAATTATTTTAAAATAAAATTAAATTATTATTAAATTAATTTAAAATATTTTAAAATAAAATTAAATTATTTTTAAATTAATTTAAATTATTTCTAAATAAAATTAAATTATTTTTAAATTAAATTATTTTTATATTAAATCAATTTTTTTTAAATTAATTTAAATTATTTTGAAATAAAATTTAATTATTTTTAAATTAAATTAAATTATTTTTAAATTAAATTATTTTTAAGTTAATTTAAATTATTTTTAAATTAAATTAAATTATTTTTAAATTAATTTAAATTATTTTTAAATTAAATTAAATTATTTTAAAATTAATTTAAATTATTTTTAAATAAAATAAAATTATTTTTAAATTAAATTAATTTATTTTTTAATTAAATTAAATTATTTTTAAATTAAGTTAAATTATTTTTAAATTTTTTTAAATTATTTTCAAATAAAATTAAATTATTTTTAAATTAATATAAATTATTTTTAAATTAAATTAAACTATTTTCAAATTAGATTAAGTTATTTTTAAATTAATTGCATTTATTTTTAAATTAAATTAAATTATTTTTAAATTAAATTAAATTATTTTTAAGTTAATTTAAATTATTTTTAAATTAAATTAAATTATTTTTAAATTAATTTAAATTATTTTTAAATTATATTAAATTATATTTAAATTAATTTAAATTATTTTTAAATTAAATTAAATTAGTTTTAAATTAATTTAAATTATTTTTAAATTAAATTAAATTATTTTTAAATTAAATTAAATTATTTTTAAATTAATTTAAATTATTTTTAAAGTAAATTAAATTATTTTCAAATTAAATTACATTATTTTTAAATTATTATAAATTATTTTTAAATAAAATTAAATTATTTTTAAATTAAATTAAATTATTTTTAAATTAATTTAAATTATTTTTAGAGTAAATTAAATTATTTATAAATTAAATTAAAATATTTTTAAAATAATTTAAATTATTTTTAAATTAATATAAATTATTTTTAAATAAAATTAAATTATTTTTAAATTAAATTAAATTATTTTTAAATTAATTTAAATTATTTTTAAAGTAAATAAAATTATTTTTAAATAAAATAAAATTATTTATAATTAATTTAAATTATTTTTAAATTAATATAGAATATTTTTAAATAAAATTAAATTATTTTTAAATTAAATTAAATTATTTTTAAATTAATTTAAATTATTTTTAAAGTAAATTAAATTATTTTTAAAATAAATTAAATTATTTTTAAATTAATTTAAATTATTTTTAAATTAATATAAATTATTTTTAAATAAAATTAACTTATTTTTAAATTAAATTAAATTAATTTTAAATTAAATTCAATTATTTTTAAAGTAAATTAAATTATTTTTAAATTAAATTAAATTATTTTTAAATTAATTTAAATTATTTTTAAATTAATATAAATTATTTTTAAATAAAATTAAATCATTTTTAAATTAAATTAAAATATTTTTAAATTAATTTAAATTATTTTTAAAGTAAATTAAATTATTTTTAAATTAAATTAAATTATTTTTAAATTAATTTAAATTATTTGAAAATAAAATTAATTTATTTTTAAATTAATTTAAATTATTTTTAAATAAAATTAAATTATTTTTAAATTAATTTAAATTATTTTTATATTAAATCAAATTATTTTTAAATTAATTTAAATTATTTTGAAATAAAATTTAATTATTTTTAAATTAAATTAAATTATTTTTAAATTAAATTTAATTATTTTTAAGTTAATTTTAATTATTTTGAAATTAAATAAAATTATTTTTAAATTAATTTAAATTATTTTTAAATTAAATTAAATTATTTTTAAATTAATTTAAATTATTTTGAAATAAAATTAAATTATTTTTAAATTAATTTAAATTATTTTGAAATAAAATTAAATTATTTTTAAATTAATTTAAATTATTTTTAAATTAAATTAAATTCATTTCAAATTAATTTAAATTATTTTTAAATAAAATTAAATTATTTTTAAATTAAATTACATTATTTTTAAATTAATTTAAATTATTTTTAAAGTAAATTAAATTATTTTTAAATTATATTAAATTATTTTTAAATTAATTTAAATTATTTTTAAATAAAACTAAAATATTTTTAAATTAAATTAAATTATTTTTAAATTAAATTAAATTATTTTAAATTAATTTAAATTATTTTTAAATTAATTTAAATTATTTTTAAATTAAATTAAATTATTTTTAAATTAAATTATTTTTAAGTTAAGTTAAATTATTTTTAAATTAAATTAAATTATTTTTAAATTAATTTAAATTATTTTTGAATTAAATTAAATTATTTTAAAATTAATTTAAATTATTTTTAAATAAAATTCAATTATTTTTAAATTAAATTAATTTATTTTTTTATTAAATTAAATTATTTTTAAATTAAATTAAATTATTTTTAAATTAATATAAATTATTTTTAAATTAATTTTAATTATTTTTAAATAAAATTAAATTATTTTTAAATTAAATTAAATTATTTTTAAATTAAATTATTTTTAAGTTAATTTAAATTATTTTTAAATTAAATTAAATTATTTTTAAATTAAATTAAATTAATTTAAATTATTTTTAAATTTTTTTAAATTATTTTTAAATAAAATTAAATTATTTTTAAATTAATATAAATTATTTTTAAATTAATTTAAATAATTTTTAAATTAATTTTAATTATTTTTAAATAATATTAAATTATTTTTAAATTAAATTAAATTATTTTTAAACTTAGTTAAATTATTTTTAAATAAAATTAAATTATTTTTAAAATAAATTAATTTATTTTTAAATTAAATTAAATTATTTTTAAATTAATTTAAATTATTTTAAAATAAAATTAAATTATTATTAAATTAATTTAAAATATTTTAAAATAAAATTAAATTATTTTTAAATTAATTTAAATTATTTCTAAATAAAATTAAATTATTTTTAAATTAAATTATTTTTATATTAAATCAATTTTTTTTAAATTAATTTAAATTATTTTGAAATAAAATTTAATTATTTTTAAATTAAATTAAATTATTTTTAAATTAAATTATTTTTAAGTTAATTTAAATTATTTTTAAATTAAATTAAATTATTTTTAAATTAATTTAAATTATTTTTAAATTAAATTAAATTATTTTAAAATTAATTTAAATTATTTTTAAATAAAATAAAATTATTTTTAAATTAAATTAATTTATTTTTTAATTAAATTAAATTATTTTTAAATTAAGTTAAATTATTTTTAAATTTTTTTAAATTATTTTCAAATAAAATTAAATTATTTTTAAATTAATATAAATTATTTTTAAATTAAATTAAACTATTTTCAAATTAGATTAAGTTATTTTTAAATTAATTGCATTTATTTTTAAAGTAAATTAAATTATTTTTAAATTAAATTAAATTATTTTTAAGTTAATTTAAATTATTTTTAAATTAAATTAAATTATTTTTAA
The DNA here is from genome assembly GCA_944588485.1 of Phosphuga atrata. Classification (NCBI taxonomy): domain Eukaryota; kingdom Metazoa; phylum Arthropoda; class Insecta; order Coleoptera; family Silphidae; genus Phosphuga; species Phosphuga atrata. Next base: position 11,310,993 of record OX155905.1, read on the forward strand.
ATTAATTTAAATTATTTTTAAATTATATTAAATTATATTTAAATTAATTTAAATTATTTTTAAATTAAATTAAATTAGTTTTAAATTAATTTAAATTATTTTTAAATTAAATTAAATTATTTTTAAATTAAATTAAATTATTTTTAAATTAATTTAAATTATTTTTAAAGTAAATTAAATTATTTTCAAATTAAATTACATTATTTTTAAATTATTATAAATTATTTTTAAATAAAATTAAATTATTTTTAAATTAAATTAAATTATTTTTAAATTAATTTAAATTATTTTTAGAGTAAATTAAATTATTTATAAATTAAATTAAAATATTTTTAAAATAATTTAAATTATTTTTAAATTAATATAAATTATTTTTAAATAAAATTAAATTATTTTTAAATTAAATTAAATTATTTTTAAATTAATTTAAATTATTTTTAAAGTAAATAAAATTATTTTTAAATAAAATAAAATTATTTATAATTAATTTAAATTATTTTTAAATTAATATAGAATATTTTTAAATAAAATTAAATTATTTTTAAATTAAATTAAATTATTTTTAAATTAATTTAAATTATTTTTAAAGTAAATTAAATTATTTTTAAAATAAATTAAATTATTTTTAAATTAATTTAAATTATTTTTAAATTAATATAAATTATTTTTAAATAAAATTAACTTATTTTTAAATTAAATTAAATTAATTTTAAATTAAATTCAATTATTTTTAAAGTAAATTAAATTATTTTTAAATTAAATTAAATTATTTTTAAATTAATTTAAATTATTTTTAAATTAATATAAATTATTTTTAAATAAAATTAAATCATTTTTAAATTAAATTAAAATATTTTTAAATTAATTTAAATTATTTTTAAAGTAAATTAAATTATTTTTAAATTAAATTAAATTATTTTTAAATTAATTTAAATTATTTGAAAATAAAATTAATTTATTTTTAAATTAATTTAAATTATTTTTAAATAAAATTAAATTATTTTTAAATTAATTTAAATTATTTTTATATTAAATCAAATTATTTTTAAATTAATTTAAATTATTTTGAAATAAAATTTAATTATTTTTAAATTAAATTAAATTATTTTTAAATTAAATTTAATTATTTTTAAGTTAATTTTAATTATTTTGAAATTAAATAAAATTATTTTTAAATTAATTTAAATTATTTTTAAATTAAATTAAATTATTTTTAAATTAATTTAAATTATTTTGAAATAAAATTAAATTATTTTTAAATTAATTTAAATTATTTTGAAATAAAATTAAATTATTTTTAAATTAATTTAAATTATTTTTAAATTAAATTAAATTCATTTCAAATTAATTTAAATTATTTTTAAATAAAATTAAATTATTTTTAAATTAAATTACATTATTTTTAAATTAATTTAAATTATTTTTAAAGTAAATTAAATTATTTTTAAATTATATTAAATTATTTTTAAATTAATTTAAATTATTTTTAAATAAAACTAAAATATTTTTAAATTAAATTAAATTATTTTTAAATTAAATTAAATTATTTTAAATTAATTTAAATTATTTTTAAATTAATTTAAATTATTTTTAAATTAAATTAAATTATTTTTAAATTAAATTATTTTTAAGTTAAGTTAAATTATTTTTAAATTAAATTAAATTATTTTTAAATTAATTTAAATTATTTTTGAATTAAATTAAATTATTTTAAAATTAATTTAAATTATTTTTAAATAAAATTCAATTATTTTTAAATTAAATTAATTTATTTTTTTATTAAATTAAATTATTTTTAAATTAAATTAAATTATTTTTAAATTAATATAAATTATTTTTAAATTAATTTTAATTATTTTTAAATAAAATTAAATTATTTTTAAATCAAATTAAATTATTTTTAAATTCAATTAAATAATTTTAAAATTAAATTAAAGTAAATTATTTTTAAATTAATTTAAATTAATTTTAATTAAAATTAAATTGTTTTTAAATTAAATTATATTATTTTTAAATTAAATTAAACTATTTTCAAATTAGATTAAGTTATTTTTTAATTGCAATTATTTTTAAATTAAATTAAATTATTTTTAAATTAAATTAAATTTTTTTTAAGTTAATTTAAATTATTTTTATATTAAATTAAATTATTTTTAAATTAATTTAAATTATTTTTAAATTATATTAAATTATATTTAAATTATTTTTAAATTAAATTAAATTAGTTTTAAATTAATTTAAATTATTTTTAAATTAAATTAAATTATTTTTAAATTAATATAAATTATTTTTAAATAAAATTAAATTATTTTTAAATTAAATTAAATTATTTTTAAATTATTTTTAAATTCAATTAAATAATTTTTAAATTAAATTAAATTAAATTATTTTTAAATTAATTTAAATTAATTTTAATTAAAATTAAATTGTTTTTAAATTAAATTATATTATTTTTAAATTAAATTAAACTATTTTCAAATTAGATTAAGTTATTTTTTAATTGCAATTATTTTTAAATTAAATTAAATTAAATTATTTTTAAATTAATTTAAATTAATTTTAATTAAAATTAAATTGTTTTTAAATTAAATTATATTATTTTTAAATTAAATTAAACTATTTTCAAATTAGATTAAGTTATTTTTTAATTGCAATTATTTTTAAATTAAATTAAATTATTTTTAAATTAAATTAAATTTTTTTTAAGTTAATTTAAATTATTTTTATATTAAATTAAATTATTTTTAAATTAATTTAAATTATTTTTAAATTATATTAAATTATATTTAAATTATTTTTAAATTAAATTAAATTAGTTTTAAATTAATTTAAATTATTTTTAAATAAAATTAAATTATTTTTAAATTAAATTAAATTATTTTTAAATTAATTTAAATTATTTTTAAAGTAAATTAAATTATTTTTAAATTAAGTTAAATTATTTTTAAATTATTATAAATTATTTTTAAATAAAATTAAATTATTTTTAAATTAAATTAAATTATTTTTAAATTAATTTAAATTATTTTTAGAGTAAATTAAATTATTTTTAAATTAAATTAAAATATTTTTAAAATAATTTAAATTATTTTTAAATTAATATAAATTATTTTTAAATAAAATTAAATTATTTTTAAATTAAATTAAATTATTTTTAAATTAATTTAAATTATTTTTAAATTAATTTAAATTATTTTTAAAGTAAATTAAATTATTTTTAAATTAAATAAAATTATTTTTAAATTAATTTAAATTATTTTTAAATTAGTATAGAATATTTTTAAATAAAATTAAATTATTTTTAAATTAAAGTAAATTATTTTTAAATTAATTTAAATTATTTTTAAAGTAAATTAAATTATTTTTAAAATAACTTAAATTATTTTTAAATTAATTTAAATTATTTTTAAATTAATATAAATTATTTTTAAATAAAATTAAATTATTTTTAAATTAAATTAAATTATTTTTAAATGAAATTCAATTATTTTTAAAGTAAATTAAATTATTTTTAAATTAAATTAAATTATTTTTAAATTAATTTAAATTATTTTTAAATTATATTAAATTATATTTAAATTATTTTTAAATTAAATTAAATTAGTTTTAAATTAATTTAAATTATTTTTAAATAAAATTAAATTATTTTTAAATTAAATTAAATTATTTTTAAATTAATTTAAATTATTTTTAAAGTAAATTAAATTATTTTTAAATTAAGTTAAATTATTTTTAAATTATTATAAATTATTTTTAAATAAAATTAAATTATTTTTAAATTAAATTAAATTATTTTTAAATTAATTTAAATTATTTTTAGAGTAAATTAAATTATTTTTAAATTAAATTAAAATATTTTTAAAATAATTTAAATTATTTTTAAATTAATATAAATTATTTTTAAATAAAATTAAATTATTTTTAAATTAAATTAAATTATTTTTAAATTAATTTAAATTATTTTTAAATTAATTTAAATTATTTTTAAAGTAAATTAAATTATTTTTAAATTAAATAAAATTATTTTTAAATTAATTTAAATTATTTTTAAATTAGTATAGAATATTTTTAAATAAAATTAAATAATTTTTAAATTAAAGTAAATTATTTTTAAATTAATTTAAATTATTTTTAAAGTAAATTAAATTATTTTTAAAATAACTTAAATTATTTTTAAATTAATTTAAATTATTTTTAAATTAATATAAATTATTTTTAAATAAAATTAAATTATTTTTAAATTAAATTAAATTATTTTTAAATGAAATTCAATTATTTTTAAAGTAAATTAAATTATTTTTAAATTAAATTAAATTATTTTTAAATTAATTTAAATTATTTTTAAATTAATATAAATTATTTTTAAATAAAATTAAATCATTTTTAAATTAAATTAAAATATTTTTAAATTAATTTAAATTATTTTTAAAGAAAATTAAATTATTTTTAAATTAAATTAAATTATTTTTAAATTAATTTAAATTATTTGAAAATAAAATTAATTTATTTTTAAATTAATTTAAATTATTTCTAAATAAAATTAAATTATTTTTAAATTAATTTAAATTATTTTTATATTAAATCAAATTATTTTTAAATTAATTTAAATTATTTTGAAATAAAATTTAATTATTTTTAAATTAAATTAAATTATTTTTAAATTAAATTAAATTATTTTTAAGTTAATTTTAATTATTTTGAAATTAAATAAAATTATTTTTAAATTAATTTAAATTATTTTTAAAATTATTTAAATTATTTTGAAATAAAATAAAAATATTTTTAAATTAAATTAATTTATTTTTAAAATAAATTAAAATATTTTCAAAAATATTTAAATTATTTTTAAATAAAATTAAATTATTTTTAAATTATTTTAAATTATTTTTAAATTATATTAAATTATTTTTAAATTAATTTAAATTATTTTTAAATTAATATAAATTATTTTTAAATAAAATTAAATTATTTTTAAATTAAATTAAATTATTTTCAAATTAATTTAATTTATTTTTAAAGTAAATTAAATTATTTTTAAATAAAATTGAATTATTTTTAAATTAAATCAAATTATTTTTAAATTAAATTAAATTATTTTTAAATTAATTTAAATTATTTTGAAATAAAATTTAATTATTTTTAAATTAAATTAAATTATTTTTAAGGTATTTTAAATTATTTTTAAATCAAATTAAATTATTTTTAAATTAATTTAAATTATTTTTAAATTAAATTAAATTATTTTTAAATTAATTTAAATTATTTTGAAATAAAATTTAATTATTTTTAAATTAATTTAAATTATTTTGAAATAAAATTAAATTATTTTTAAATTAATTTAAATTATTTTTAAATTAAATTAAATTCATTTCAAATTAATTTAAATTATTTTTAAATAAAATTAAATTATTTTTAAATTAAATTACATTATTTTTAAATTAATTTAAATTATTTTTAAAGTAAATTAATTTATTTTTAAATTATATTAAATTATTTTTAAATTAATTTAAATTATTTTTAAATAAAACTAATTTATTTTTAAATTAAATTAAATTATTTTAAATTAATTTAAATTATTTTTAAATTAATTTAAATTATTTTTAATTTTTTTTTTTAATTAAATTTAATTAATTTTTAAATTAAATTATTTTTAAATAAATTTAAATTATTTTGAAATAAAATTTAATTATTTTGAAATTATTTTTAAATAAAATTAAATTATTTTTAAATTAAATTAAATTAATTTAAATTATTTTTAAATTTTTTTAAATTATTTTTAAATAAAATTAAATTATTTTTAAATTAATATAAATTATTTTTAAATTAATTTAAATTATTTTTAAATTAATTTTAATTATTTTTAAATAATATTAAATTATTTTTAAATAAAATTAAATTATTTTTAAATTAAATTATTTTTAAATTAAATTAAATTATTTTTAAATTAATTTAAATTATTTTTAAATTAAATTAAATTATTTTAAAATTAATTTAAATTATTTTTAAATAAAATTAAATTATTTTTGAATTAAATTAATTTATTTTTTTATTAAATTAAATTATTTTTAAATTAAGTTAAATTATTTTTAAATTTTTTTAAATTATTTTTAAATAAAATTAAATTATTTTTAAATTAATATAAATTATTTTTAAATTAATTTTAATTATTTTTAAATAAAATTAAATTATTTTTAAATTAAATTAAATTATTTTCAAATTAATTTAAATTAATTTTAATTAAAAAGAAATTTTTTTTAAATTAAATTATATTATTTTTAAATTAAATTAAACTATTTTCAAATTAGATTAAGTTATTTTTAAACTGCAATTATTTTTAAATTAATTTAAATTATTTTTAAATTATATTAAATTAATTTAAAATATTTTTAAATTAAATTAAATTAGTTTTAAATTAATTTAAATTATTTTTAAATAAAATTAAATTATTTTTAAATTAAATTAAATTACTTTTAAATTAATATAAATTATTTTTAAATAAAATTAAATTATTTTTAAATTAAATTACATTATTTTTAAATTAATTTAAATTATTTTTAAAGTAAATTAAATTATTTTTAAATTAAATTTAATTATTTTTAAATTAATTTAAATTATTTTTAAATTAATATTAATTATTTTTAAATTAAATCAAATTATTTTTAAATTAAGTTAAATTATTTTTAAAGTAAATTAAATTATTTTTAAATTAAATTAAATTATTTATAAATTATTTTAAATTATTTTTAAATTAATATAAATTGTTTTTAAATAAAATTTAATTATTTTTAAATTAAACTAAATTATTTTTAAATTAATTTAAATTATTTTTAAAGTAAATTAAATTATTTTTAAATTAAATTAAATTATTTTTAAATTAATTTAAATTATTTTTAAATTAATATAAATTATTTTTAAATAAAATTAAATTATTTTTAAATTAAACTAAATTATTTTTAAAGTAAATTAAATTATTTTTAAATTAAATTACATTATTTTTAAAGTAATTTAAATTATTTTTAAAGCAAATTAAATTATTTTTAAATTAAGTTAAATTATTTTATATTATTATAAATTATTTTTAAATAAAATTAAATTATTTTTAAATTAAATTAAATTATTTTTAAATTAATTTAAATTATTTTTAGAGTAAATTAAATTATTTTTAAATTAAATTGAAATATTTTTAAAATAATTTAAATTATTTTTAAATTAATATAAATTATTTTTAAATAAAATTAAATTATTTTTAAATTAAATTAAATTATTTTTAAATTAATTTAAATTATTTTTAAAGTAAATTAAATTATTTTTAAATTAAATAAAATTATTTTTAAATTAATTTAAATTATTTTTAAATTAATATAGAATATTTTTAAATAAAATTAAATTATTTTTAAATTAAATTAAATTATTTTTAAATTAATTTAAATTATTTTTAAAGTAAATTAAATTATTTTTAAAATAAATTTAATTATTTTTAAATTAATTTAAATTATTTTTAAATTAATATAAATTATTTTTAAATAAAATTAAATTATTTTTAAATTAAATTAAATTATTTTTAAATTAAATTTAATTATTTTTAAAGTAAATTAAATTATTTTTAAATTAAATTAAATTATTTTTAAATTAATATAAATTATTTTTAAATAAAATTAAATCATTTTTAAATTAAATTAAAATATTTTTAAATTAATTTAAAATATTTTTAAAGTAAATTAAATTATTTTTAAATTAAATTAAATTATTTTTAAATTAATTTAAATTATTTGAAAATAAAATTAATTTATTTTTAAATTAATTTAAATTATTTTTAAATAAAATTAAATTATTTTTAAATTAATTTAAATTATTTTTATATTATATCAAATTATTTTTAAATTAATTTAAATTATTTTGAAATAAAATTAAATTATTTTTAAATTAAATTAAATTATTTTTAAATTAAATTAAATTATTTTTAAGTTAATTTAAATTATTTTGAAATTAAATAAAATTATTTTTAAATTAATTTAAATTATTTTTAAATTAATTTAAATTATTTTGAAATAAAATAAAATTATTTTTAAATTATATTAAATTATTTTTAAATTAAATTAAATTAATTTCAAATTAATTTAAATTATTTTTAAATAAAATTAAATTATTTTTTAATTATTTTAAATTATTTTTAAATTATATTAAATTATTTTTAAATTAATTTAAATTATTTTTAAATTAATATAAATTATTTTTAAATAAAATTAAATTATTTTTAAATTAAATTAAATTATTTTTAAATTAATTTAAATTATTTTAAAAGTAAATTAAATAATTTTTAAATAAAATTGAATTATTTTTAAATTAAATTAAATTATTTTTAAATTAAATTAAATTATTTTTAAATTAATTTAAAATATTTTAAAATAAAATTAAAATATTTTTAAATTATTTTTAAATAAAATTAAATTATTTTTAAATTAAATTAAATTATTTTTATATTAAATCAAATTTATTTTAAATTAATTTAAATTATTTTGAAATAAAATTTAATTATTTTTAAATTAAATTAAATTATTTTTAAGTTATTTTAAATTATCTTTAAATTAAATTAAATTATTTTTAAATTAATTTAAATTATTTTTAAATTAAATTAAATTATTTTTAAATTAATTTAAATTATTTTGAAATAAAATTAAATTATTTTTAAATTAATTTAAATTATTTTGAAATAAAATTAAATTATTTTTAAATTAATTTAAATTATTTTTAAATTAAATTAAATTCATTTCAAATTAATTTAAATTATTTTTAAATTAAATTAAATTATTTTTAAATTAAATTACATTATATTTAAATTAATTTAAATTATTTTTAAAGTAAATTAAATTATTTTTAAATTATATTAAATTATTTTTAAATTAATTTAAATTATTTTTAAATAAAACTAAATTATTTTTAAATTAAATTAAATTATTTTTAAATTAAATTAAATTATTTTAAGTTATTTTAAATTATTTTTAAATTAATTTAAATTATTTTTAAATTTTTTTTAAATTAAATTTAATTATTTTTAAATTAAATTAAATTATTTTTAAATAAATTTAAATTATTTTGAAATAAAATTTAATTATTTTTAAATTATTTTTAAATAAAATTAAATTATTTTTAAATTAAATTAAATTAATTTAAATTATTTTTAAATTTTTTTAAATTATTTTTAAATAAAATTAAATTATTTTTAAATTAATATAAATTATTTTTAAATTAATTTAAATTATTTTTAAATTAATTTTAATTATTTTTAAATAATATTAAATTATTTTTAAATTAAATTAAATTATTTTTAAACTTAGTTAAATTATTTTTAAATAAATTTAAATTATTTTTAAATTAAATTTATTTATTTTTAAATTAAATTAAATTATTTTTAAATTATTTTTAAATTAATTTAAATTATTTTAAAATAAAATTATATTATTTTTAAATTCATTTAAATTATTTTAAAATAAAATTAAATTATTTTTAAATTAATTTAAATTATTTTAAAATAAAATTAAATTATTTTGAAATTAATTTAAATTATTTTAAAATAAAATAAAATTATTTTTAAATTAATTTAAATTATTTTTAAATAAAATTGAATTATTTTTAAATTAAATTAAATTATTTTTATATTAAATCAATTTTTTTTTAAATTAATTTAAATTATATTGAAATAAAATTAAATTATTTTTAAATTAAATTAAATTATTTTTAAATTAAATTATTTTTAAGTGAATTTAAATTATTTTTAAATTATATTAAATTATTTTTAAATTATTTTAAATTATTTTTAAATTAAATTAAATTATTTTAAAATTTATTTAAATTATTTTTAAATAAAATTAAATTATTTTTAAATTGAATTAATTTATTTTTTTATTAAATTAAATTATTTTTAAATTAAGTTAAATTATTTTTAAATTTTTTTCAATTATTTTTAAATAAAATAAAATTATTTTTAAATTAATATAAATTATTTTTAAATTAATTTTAATTATTTTTAAATAAAATTAAATTATTTTTAAATTAAATTAAATTATTTTTAAACTAAGTTAAATTATTTTTAAATTAAATTAAATAATTTTTAAATTAAATTAAATTATTTTTAAGTTAATTTAAATTATTTTTATATTAAATTAATTTAAATTAATTTTAATTAAAATTAAATTGTTTTTAAATTAAATTATATTATTTTTAAATTAAATTAAACTATTTTCAAATTAGAATAAGTTATTTTTAAATTGCAATTATTTTTAAATTAAATTAAATTATTTTTAAATTAAATTAAATTATTTTTAAGTTAATTTAAACTATTTTTATATTAAATTAAATTATTTTAAAATGAATTTAAATTATTTTTAAATTATATTAAATTATTTTTAAATTAAATTAAATTATTTTTAAATTAATATAAATTATTTTTAAATAAAATTAAATTATTTTTAAATTAAATTACATTATTTTTAAATTAATTTAAATTATTTTTAAAGTAAATTAAATTATTTTTAAATTAAATTAAATTATTTTTAAATTAATTTAAATTATTTTTAGATTAATATAAATTATTTTTAAATAAAATTAAATTATTTTTAAATTAAATTAAATTATTTTTAAATTAATTTAAATTATTTTTAAAGTAAATTAAATTATTTTTAAAATAAATTAAATTATTTTTAAATTAATTTAAATTATTTTTAAATTAATATAAATTATTTTTAAATTAAATTAAATTATTTTTAAATTAAATTACATTATTTTTAAAGTAAATTAAATTATTTTTAAATTAAATTAAATTATTTTTAAATTAATTTAAATTATTTTTAAATTAATATAAATTGTTTTTAAATAAAATTAAATTATTTTTAAATTAAATTAAATTATTTTTAAATTATTTTAAATTATTTTTAAAGTAAATTAAATTATTTTTAAATTAAATTAAATTATTTTTAAATTAATTTAAATTATTTTTATATTAATATAAATTATTTTTAAATAAAATTAAATTATTTTTAAATTAAATTAAATTATTTTTAAATTAATTTAAATTATTTTTAAATTAATATAAATTATTTTTAAATAAAATTAAATTATTTTTAAATTAAATTAAATTATTTTTAAATTAATTTAAATTATTTTTAAAGTAAATTAAATTATTTTTAAAATAAATTAAATTATTTTTAAATTAATTTAAATTATTTTTAAATTAATATAAATTATTTTTAAATAAAATTAAATTATTTTTAAATTAATTTAAATTATTTTTAAATTAAATTAAATTATTTTTAAATTAATTTAAATTATTTTTAAATTAATATAAATTGTTTTTAAATAAAATTAAATTATTTTTAAATTAAAATAAATTATTTTTAAATTAATTTAAATCATTTTTAAAGTAAATTAAATTATTTTTAAATTAAATTTAATTATTTTTAAATTAATTTAAGTTATTTTTAAATTAATATAAATTATTTTTAGATTAATTTTAATTATTTTTAAATAAAATTAAATTATTTTTAAATTAAATTAAATTATTTTTAAACTAAGTTAAATTATTTTTAAATAAATTTAAAATTAAATTAAATAATTTTTAAATTAAATTAAATTATTTTTAAGTTAATTTAAATTATTTTTATATTAAATTAATTTAAATTAATTTTAATTAAAATTAAATTGTTTTTAAATTAAATTATATTATTTTTAAATTAAATTAAACTATTTTCAAATTAGAATAAGTTATTTTTAAATTGCAATTATTTTTAAATTAAATTAAATTATTTTAAAATTAAATTAAATTATTTTTAAGTTAATTTAAATTATTTTTATATTAAATTAAATTATTTTTAAATTAATTTAAATTATTTTTAAATTATATTAAATTATTTTTAAATTAAATTAAATTATTTTTAAATTAATATAAATTATTTTTAAATAAAATTAAATTATTTTTAAATTAAATTACATTATTTTTAAATTAATTTAAATTATTTTTAAAATTAAATTATTTTTAAATTAAATTTAATTATTTTTAAATTAATTTAAATTATTTTTAAATTAATATAAATTATTTTTAAATTAAATTAAATTATTTTTAAATTAAATTACATTATTTTTAAAGTAAATTAAATTATTTTTAAATTAAATTAAATTATTTTTAAATTAATTTAAATTATTTTTAAATTAATATAAATTGTTTTTAAATAAAATTAAATTATTTTTAAATAAAATTAAATTATTTTTAAATTAAATTAAATTATTTTTAAATTAATTTAAATTATTTTTAAAGTAAATTAAATAATTTTTAAATAAAATTGAATTATTTTTAAATTAAATTAAATTATTTTTAAATTAAATTAAATTATTTTTAAATTAATTTAAATTATTTTAAAATAAAATTTAAATATTTTTAAATTATTTTTAAATAAAATTAAATTATTTTTAAATTAAATTAAATTATTTTTAAATTAAATTAAATTATTTTTATATTAAATCAAATTATTTTTAAATTAATTTAAATTATTTTGAAATAAAATTTAATTATTTTTAAATTAAATTAAATTATTTTTAAGTTATTTTAAATTATTTTTAAATTAAATTAAATTATTTTTAAATTAATTTAAATTATTTTTAAATTAAATTAAATTATTTTTAAATTAATTTAAATTATTTTGAAATAAAATTAAATTATTTTTAAATTAATTTAAATTATTTTGAAATAAAATTAAATTATTTTTAAATTAATTTAAATTATTTTTAAATTAAATTAAATTCATTTCAAATTAATTTAAATTATTTTTAAATTAATATAAATTATTTTTAAATAAAATTAAATTATTTTTAAATTAAATTAAATTATTTTTAAATTATTTTTAAATTAATTTAAATTATTTTAAAATAAAATTAAATTATTTTTAAATTTATTTAAATTATTTTAAAATAAAATTAAATTATTTTTAAATTAATTTAAATTATTTTAAAATAAAATTAAATTATTTTTAAATTAATTTAAATTATTTTAAAATAAAATTAAATTATTTTTAAATTAAATTAAATTATTTTTAAGTTAATTTAAATTATTTTTATATTAAATTAAATTATTTTTAAATTAATTTAAATTATTTTTAGATTATATTAAATTATTTTTAAATTAAATTAAATTATTTTTAAATTAATATAAAATATTTTTAAATAAAATTAAATTATTTTTAAATTAAATTACATTATTTTTAAATTAATTTAAATTATTTTTAAAGTAAATTAAATTATTTTTAAATTAAATTTATTTATTTTTAAATTAATTTAAATTATTTTTAAATTAATATAAATTATTTTTAAATTAAATTAAATTATTTTTAAATTGAATTACATTATTTTTAAAGTAAATTAAATTATTTTTAAATTAAATTAAATTATTTTTAAATTAATTTAAATTATTTTTAAATTAATATAAATTGTTTTTAAATAAAATTAAATTATTTTTAAATTAAATTAAATTATTTTTAATTATTTTTAAAGTAAATTAAATTATTTTTAAATTAAATTAAATTATTTTTAAATTAATTTAAATTATTTTTAAATTAATATAAATTATTTTTAAATAAAATTAAATTATTTTTAAATTAAATTAAATTATTTTTAAATTAATTTAAATTATTTTTAAATTAATATAAATTATTTTTAAATAAAATTAAATTATTTTTAAATTAAATTAAATTATTTTTAAATTAATTTAAATTATTTTTAAAGTAAATTAAATTATTTTTAAAATAAATTAAATTATTTTTAAATTAATTTAAATTATTTTTAAATTAATATAAATTATTTTTAAATAAAATTAAATTATTTTTAAATTAATTTAAATTATTTTTAAATTAAATTAAATTATTTTTAAATTAATTTAAATTATTTTTAAATTAATATAAATTGTTTTTAAATAAAATTAAATTATTTTTAAATTAAATTAAATTATTTTTAAATTAATTTGAATTATTTTTAAAGTAAATTAAATTATTTTTAAATTAAATTAAATTATTTTTAAATTAATTTAGGTTATTTTTAAATTAATATAAATTATTTTTAAATAAAATTATTTTTAAATTAAATTACATTATTTTTAAATTAATTTAAATTATTTTTAAAGTTAATTAAATTATTTTTAAATTAAACTAAATTGTTTTTAAATTAATTTAAATTATTTTTAATGTAAATTAAATTATTTTTAAATAAAATTAAATTATTTTTAAATTAATTTAAATTATTTTTAAATTAATATAAATTATTTTTAAATAAAATTAAATTATTTTTAAATTTAATTAAATTATTTTTAAATTAATTTAAATTAGTTTTAAATTATTATAAATTATTTTTAAATAAAATTAAATTATTTTTAAATTAAATTAAATTATTTTTAAATTAATTTAAATTATTTTTAAAGTAAATTAAATTATTTTTAAATTAAGTTAAATTATTTTCAAATTATTATAAATTATTTTTAATTAAAATTAAATTATTTTTAAATTAAATTAAATTATTTTTAAATTAATTTAAATTATTTTTAGAGTAAATTAAATTATTTTTAAATTAAATTAAAATATTTTTAAAATAATTTAAATTATTTTTAAATTAATATAAATTATTTTTAAATAAAATTAAATTATTTTTAAATTAAATTAAATTATTTTTAAATTAATTTAAATTATTTTTAAAGTAAATTAAATTATTTTTAGATTAAATAAAATTATTTTTAAATTAATTTAAATTATTTTTATAGTAATATAGAATATTTTTAAATAAAATTAAATTAGTTTTAAATTAAATTAAATTATTTTTAAATTAATTTAAATTATTTTTAAAGTAAATTAAATTAATTTTAAAATAAATTAAATTATTTTTAAATTAATTTAAATTATTTTTGAATTAATATAAATTATTTTTAAATAAAATAAAATTATTTTTCAATTAAATTAAATTATTTTTAAATTAAATTCAATTATTTGTAAAGTAAATTAAATTATTTTTAAATTAATTTAAATTATTTTTAAATTAATATAAATTATTTTTAAATAAAATTAAATCATTTTTAAATTAAATTAAAATATTTTTAAATTAATTTATATTATTTTTAAAGTAAATTAAATTATTTTTAAATTAAATTAAATTATTTTTAAATTAATTTAAATTATTTTTATAGTAATATAGAATATTTTTAAATAAAATTAAATTATTTTTAAATTAAATTAAATTATTTTTAAATTAATTTAAATTATTTTTAAAGTAAATTAAATTATTTTTAAAATAAATTAAATTATTTTTAAATTATTTTAAATTAATATAAATTATTTTTAAATAAAATAAAATTATTTTTAAATTAAATTAAATTATTTTTAAATTAAATTCAATTATTTTTAAATTAAATTAAATTATTTTTAAATTAATTTAAATTATTTTTAAATTAATATAAATTATTTTTAAATTAAATTAAATCATTTTTAAATTAAATTAAAATATTTTTAAATTAATTTATATTATTTTTAAAGTAAATTAAATTATTTTTAAATTAAATTAAATTATTTTTAAATTAATTTAAATTATTTGAAAATAAAATTAATTTATTTTTAAATTAATTTAAATTATTTTTAAATAAAATTAAATTATTTTTAAATTAATTTAAATTATTTTTAAATTAATATAAATTATTTTTAAATAAAATTAAATCATTTTTAAATTAAATTAAAATATTTTTAAATTAATTTAAATTATTTTTAAATTAATTTAAATTATTTTTATTTTAAATCAAATTATTTTTAAATTAATTTAAGTTATTTTGAAATAAAATTTATTTATTTTTAAATTAAATTAAATTATTTTTAAATTAAATTAAATTATTTTTAAGTTAATTTAAATTATTTTGAAATTAAATAAAATTATTTTTAAATTAATTTAAATTATTTTTAAATTAATTTAAATTATTTTGAAATAAAATAAAATTATTTTTAAATTAAATTAAATTATTTTTAAATTAAATTAAATTATTTTCAAATTAATTTAAATTATTTTTAAATTAAATTAAATTATTTTTAAATTAATTTAAATTATTTTAAAATAAAATTAAAATATTTTTAAATTATTTTTAAATAAAATTAAATTATTTTTAAATTAAATTAAATTATTTTTATATTAAATCAAATTATTTTTAAATTAATTTAAATTATTTTGAAATAAAACTTAATTATTTTTAAATTAAATTAAATTATTTTTAAGTTATTTTAAATTATTTTTAAATTAAATTAAATTATTTTTAAATTAATTTAAATTATTTTTAAATTAAATTAAATTATTTTTAAATTAATTTAAATTATTTTGAAATAAAATTAAATTATTTTTAAACTAATTTAAATTATTTTGAAATAAAATTAAATTATTTTTAAATTAATTTAAATTATTTTTAAATTAAAATAAATTCATTTCAAATTAATTTAAATTATTTTTAAATAAAATTAAATTATTTTTAAATTAAATTACATTATTTTTAAATTAATTTAAATTATTTTTAAAGTAAATTAAATTATTTTTAAATTATATTAAATTATTTTTAAATTAATTTAAATTATTTTTAAATAAAACTAAATTATTTTTAAATTAAATTAAATTATTTTTAAATTAAATTAAATTATTTTAAGTTATTTTAAATTATTTTAAATTAATTTAAATTATTTTTAATTTTTTTTTAAATTAAATTTAATTATTTTTAAATTAAATTAAATTATTTTTAAATAAATTTAAATTATTTTGAAATAAAATTTAATTATTTTTAAATTATTTTTAAATAAAATTAAATTATTTTTAAATTAAATTAAATTAATTTAATTTATTTTAAATTATTTTTAAATAAAATTAAATTATTTTTAAATTAATATAAATTATTTTTAAAATAATTTAAATTATTTTTAAATTAATTTTAATTATTTTTAAATAATACTAAATTATTTTTAAATTAAATTAAATTATTTTTAAGCTTAGTTAAATTATTTTTAAATAAAATTAAATTATTTTTAAATTAAATTAATTTATTTTTAAATAAAATTGAATTATTTTTAAATTATTTTTAAATTAATTTAAATTATTTTAAAATAAAATTAAATTATTTTTAAATTAATTTAAATTATTTTTAAATTAATTTAAGTTATTTTGAAATAAAATTTAATTATTTTTAAATTAAATTAAATTATTTTTAAATTAAATTAAATTATTTTTAAGTTAATTTAAATTATTTTGAAATTAAATAAAATTATTTTTAAATTAATTTAAATTATTTTTAAATTAATTTAAATTATTTTGAAATAAAATAAAATTATTTTTAAATTAAATTAAATTATTTTTAAATTAAATTAAATTATTTTCAAATTAATTTAAATTATTTTTAAATAAAATTAAATTATTTTTAAATTATTTTAAATTATTTTTAAATTATATTAAATTATTTTTAAATTAATTTAAATTATTTTTAAATTAATATAAATTATTTTTAAAAAAAATTAAATTATTTTTAAATTAAATTAAATTATTTTTAAATTAATTTAAATTATTTTTAAAGTAAATTAAATTATTTTTAAATAAAATTGAATTATTTTTAAATTAAATTAAATTATTTTTAAATTAAATTAAATTATTTTTAAATTAATTTAAATTATTTTAAAATAAAATTAAAATATTTTTAAATTATTTTTAAATAAAATTAAATTATTTTTAAATTAAATTAAATTATTTTTATATTAAATCAAATTATTTTTAAATTAATTTAAATTATTTTGAAATAAAACTTAATTATTTTTAAATTAAATTAAATTATTTTTAAGTTATTTTAAATTATTTTTAAATTAAATTAAATTATTTTTAAATTAATTTAAATTATTTTTAAATTAAATTAAATTATTTTTAAATTAATTTAAATTATTTTGAAATAAAATTAAATTATTTTTAAACTAATTTAAATTATTTTGAAATAAAATTAAATTATTTTTAAATTAATTTAAATTATTTTTAAATTAAAATAAATTCATTTCAAATTAATTTAAATTATTTTTAAATAAAATTAAATTATTTTTAAATTAAATTACATTATTTTTAAATTAATTTAAATTATTTTTAAAGTAAATTAAATTATTTTTAAATTATATTAAATTATTTTTAAATTAATTTAAATTATTTTTAAATAAAACTAAATTATTTTTAAATTAAATTAAATTATTTTTAAATTAAATTAAATTATTTTAAGTTATTTTAAATTATTTTAAATTAATTTAAATTATTTTTAATTTTTTTTTAAATTAAATTTAATTATTTTTAAATTAAATTAAATTATTTTTAAATAAATTTAAATTATTTTGAAATAAAATTTAATTATTTTTAAATTATTTTTAAATAAAATTAAATTATTTTTAAATTAAATTAAATTAATTTAATTTATTTTAAATTATTTTTAAATAAAATTAAATTATTTTTAAATTAATATAAATTATTTTTAAATTAATTTAAATTATTTTTAAATTAATTTTAATTATTTTTAAATAATACTAAATTATTTTTAAATTAAATTAAATTATTTTTAAGCTTAGTTAAATTATTTTTAAATAAAATTAAATTATTTTTAAATTAAATTAATTTATTTTTAAATAAAATTGAATTATTTTTAAATTATTTTTAAATTAATTTAAATTATTTTAAAATAAAATTAAATTATTTTTAAATTTATTTAAATTATTTTAAAATAAAATTAAATTATTTTTAAATTAATTTTAATTATTTTAAAATAAAATTAAATTATTTTTAAATTAATTTAAATTATTTTAAAATAAAATAAATTTTTTTTTAAATTAATTTAAATTATTTTTAAATAAAATTTAATTATTTTTAAATTAAATTTAATTATTTTTATATTAAATCATTTTTTTTTTAAATTAATTTAAATTATTTTGAAATTAAATTTAATTATTTTTAAATTAAATTAAATTATTTTTAAATTAATATAAATTATTTTTAAATAAAATTAAATTATTTTTAAATTAAATTACATTATTTTTAAATTACTTTAAATTATTTTTAATGTATATTAAATTATTTTTAAATTAAATTTAATTATTTTTAAATTAATTTAAATTATTTTTAAATTAATATAAATTATTTTTAAATTAAATTAAATTAATTTAAATTATTTTAAAATAAAATTAAATTATTTTTAAATTCATTTAAATTATTTTAAAATGAAATTAAATTATTTTTAAATTAATTTTAATTATTTTAAAATAAAATAAAATTATTTTTAAATTAATTTAAATTATTTTAAAATAAAATAAAAAAATTTTTAAATTAATTTAAATTATTTTTAAATAAAATTAAATTATTTTTAAATTAAATTAAATTATTTTTAAATTAAATTATTTTTAAGTTAATTTAAATTATTTTTAAATTAAATTAAATTATTTTTAAATTAATTTAAATTATTTTTAAATTAAATTTAATTATTTTAAAATTAATTTAAATTATTTTTAAATAAAATTAAATTATTTTTAAATTAAATTAATTTATTTTTTTCTTAAATTAAATTATTTTTAAATTAAGTTAAATTATTTTTAAATTTTTTTAAATTATTTTAAAATAAAATAAATTTTTTTTTAAATTAATTTAAATTATTTTGAAATAAAATTTAATTATTTTTAAATGAAATTAAATTATTTTTAAATTAAATTATTTTTAAGTTAATTTAAATTATTTTTAAATTAAATTAAATTATTTTTAAATTAATTTAAATTATTTTTAAATTAAATTTAATTATTTTAAAATTAATTTAAATTATTTTTAAATAAAATTAAATTATTTTTAAATTAAATTAATTTATTTTTTTCTTAAATTAAATTATTTTTAAATTAAGTTAAATTATTTTTAAATTTTTTTAAATTATTTTTAAATAAAATAAAATTATTTTTAAATTAATATAAATTATTTTTAAATTAATTTAAATTATTTTTAAATAAAATTAAATTATTTTTAAATTAAATTAAATTATTTTTAAACTAAGTTAAATTATTTTTAAATTAGTTTTAAATTAAATTAAATAATTTTTAAATTAAATTAAATTAAATTATTTTTAAATTAATTTAAATTATTTTAATTAAAATTAAATTGTTTTTAAATTAAATTATATTATTTTTAAATTAAATTAAACTATTTTCAAATTAGATTAAGTTATTTTTAAATTGCAATTATTTTTAAATTAATTTAAATTATTTTTAAATTAAATTAAATTAGTTTTAAATTAATTTAAATTATTTTTAAATAAAATTAAATTATTTTTAAATTAAATTAAATTATTTTTAAATTAATATAAATTATTTTTAAATAAAATTAAATTATTTTTAAATTAAATTACATTATTTTTAAATTAATTTAAATTATTTTTAATGTAAATTAAATTATTTTTAAATTAAATTTAATTATTTTTAAATTAATTTAAATTTTTTTTAAATTAATATAAATTATTTTTAAATTAAATTAAATTATTTTTAAATTAATTTAAATTATTTTTAAAGTAAATTAAATTATTTTTAAATTAAATTAAATTATTTTTAAATTAATTTAAATTATTTTTAAATTAATATAAATTGTTTTTAAATAAAATTAAATTATTTTTAAATTAAATTAAATTATTTTTAAATTAATTTAAATTATTTTTAAAGTAAATTAAATTATTTTTAATGTAAATTAAATTATTTTTAAATAAAATAAAATTATTTTTAAATTAATTTAAATTATTTTTAAATTAATATAAATTATTTTTAAATAAAATTAAATAGTTTTTAAATTAAATTAAATTATTTTTAAATTAATTTAAATTATTTTTAAATTAATATAAATTATTTTTAAATAAAATTAAATTATTTTTAAATTAAATTAAAATATTTTTAAATTAATTTAAATTATTTTTAAAGTAAATTAAAATATTTTTAAATTAAATTACATTATTTTTAAATTAATTTAAATTATTTTTAAAGTAAATTAAATTATTTTTAAATTAAGTTAAATTATTTTTAAATTATTATAAATTATTTTTAAATAAAATTAAATTATTTTTAAATTAAATTAAATTATTTTTAAATTAATTTAAATTATTTTTAGAGTAAATTAAATTATTTTTAAATTAAATTAAAATATTTTTAAAATAATTTAAATTATTTTTAAATTAATATAAATTATTTTTAAATAAAATTAAATTATTTTTAAATTAAATTAAATTATTTTTAAATTAATTTAAATTATTTTTAAAGTAAATTAAATTATTTTTAAATTAAATAAAATTATTTTTAAATTAATTTAAATTATTTTTATATTAATATAGAATATTTTTAAATAAAATTAAATTATATTTAAATTAAATTAAATTATTTTTAAATTAATTTAAATTATTTTTAAAGTAAATTAAATTATTTTTAAAATAAATTAAATTATTTTTAAATTAATTTAAATTATTTTTAAATTAATATAAATTATTTTTAAATAAAATAAAATTATTTTTAAATTAAATTAAATTATTTTTAAATTAAATTCAATTATTTTTAAAGTAAATTAAATTATTTTTAAATTAAATTAAATTATTTTTAAATTAATTTAAATTATTTTTAAATTAATATAAATTATTTTTAAATAAAATTAAATTATTTTCAAATTAATTTAAATTATTTTTATATTAAATCAAATTATCTTTAAATTAATTTTAATTATTTTGAAATAAAATTTAATTATTTTTAAATTAAATTAAATTATTTTTAAATTAAATTAAATTATTTTTAAGTTAATTTAAATTATTTTGAAATTAAATTAAATTATTTTTAAATTAATTTAAATTATTTGAAAATAAAATTAATTAATTTTTAAATTAATTTAAATTATTTTTAAATAAAATTAAATTATTTTTAAATTAATTTAAATTATTTTTATATTAAATCAAATTATTTTTAAATTAATTTTAATTATTTTGAAATAAAATTTAATTATTTTTAAATTAAATTAAATTATTTTTAAATTAAATTAAATTATTTTTAAGTTAATTTAAATTATTTTGAAATTAAATTAAATTATTTTTAAATTAATTTAAATTATTTTTAAATTAATTTAAATTATTTTGAAATAAAATAAAATTATTTTTAAATTAAATTAAATTATTTTTAAATTAAATTAAATTATTTTCAAATTAATTTAAATTATTTTTAAATAAAATAAAATTATTTTTAAATTATTTTAAATTATTTTTAAATTATATTAAATTATTTTTAAATTAATTTAAATTATTTTTAAATTAATATAAATTATTTTTAAATAAAATTAAATTATTTTTAATTTAAATTAAATTATTTTTAAATTAATTTAAATTATTTTTAAATTAATTTAAATTATTTTTAAATTAATATAAATTATTTTTAAATAAAATTAAATTATTTTTAAATAAAATTAAATTATTTTTAAATTAAATTAAATTATTTTTAAATTAATTTAAATTATTTTTAAATTAATATAAATTATTTTTAAATAAAATTAAATTATTTTTAATTTAAATTAAATTATTTTTAAATTAAATTAAATTATTTTTAAATTAATTTAAATTATTTTTAAATTAATATAAATTATTTTTAAATAAAATTAAATTATTTTTAAATAAAATTAAATTATTTTTAAATTAATTTAAATTATTTTTAAATTAATATAAATTATTTTTAAATAAAATTAAATTATTTTTAATTTAAATTAAATTATTTTTAAATTAATTTAAATTAGTTTTAAATTATTATAAATTATTTTAAAATAAAATTAAATTATTTTTGAATTAAATTAAATTATTTTTAAATTAATTTAAATTATTTTTAAAGTAAATTAAATTATTTTTAAATTAAATTACATTATTTTTAAATTAATTTAAATTATTTTTAAAGTAAATTAAATTATTTTTAAATTAAGTTAAATTATTTTTAAATTATTATAAATTATTTTTAAATAAAATTAAATTATTTTTAAATTAAATTAAATTATTTTTAAATTAATTTAAATTATTTTTAGAGTAAATTAAATTATTTTTAAATTAAATTAAAATATTTTTAAAATAATTTAAATTATTTTTAAATTAGTATAAATTATTTTTAAATAAAATTAAATTATTTTTAAATTAAATTAAATTATTTTTAAATTAATTTAAATTGTTTTTAAAGTAAATTAAATTATTTTTAAATTAAATTAAATTATTTTTAAATTAATTTAAATTATTTTTAAATTAATATAAAATATTTTTAAATAAAATTAAATTATTTTTAAATTAAATTAATTTATTTTTAAAATAATTTAAATCATTTTTAAAGTAAATTAAATTATTTTTAAAATAAATTAAATTATTTTTAAATTAATTTAAATTATTTTTAAATTAATATAAATTATTTTTAAATAAAATTAAATTATTTCTAAATTAAATTAAATTATTTTTAAATTAAATTCAATTATTTTTAAAGTAAATTAAATTATTTTTAAATTAAATTAAATTATTTTTAAATTAATTTAAATTATTTTTAAATTATTATAAATTATTTTTAAATAAAATTAAATCATTTTTAAATTAAATTAAATTATTTTTAAATTAATTTAAATTATTTTTAAAGTAAATTAAATTATTTTTAAATTAATTTAAATTATTTGAAAATAAAATTAATTTATTTTTAAATTAATTTAAATTATTTTTAAATAAAAGTAAATTATTTTTAAATTAATTTAAATTATTTTTATATTAAATCAAATTATTTTTAAATTAATTTTAATTATTTTGAAATAAAATTTAATTATTTTTAAATTAAATTAAATTATTTTTAATTTAAATTAAATTATTTTTAAGTTAATTTAAATTATTTTGAAATTAAATTAAATTATTTTTAAATTAATTTAAATTATTTTTTAATTAATTTAAATTATTTTGAAATAAAATAAAATTATTTTTAAATTAAATTAAATTATTTTTAAATTAAATTAAATTATTTTCAAATTAATTTAAATTATTTTTAAATAAAATAAAATTATTTTTAAAATATTTTAAATTATTTTTAAATTATATTAAATTATTTTTAAATTAATTTAAATTATTTTTAAATTAATATAAATTATTTTTAAATAAAATTAAATTATTTTTAAACTAAATTAAATTATTTTTAAATTAATTTAAATTATTTTTAAAAAAAATTAAATTATTTTTAAATAAAATTAAATTATTTTTAAATTAATTTAAATTATTTTTAAATTAATATAAATTATTTTTAAATAAAATTAAATTATTTTAAAATTAAATTAAATTATTTTTAAATTAATTTAAATTATTTTTAAAGTAAATTAAATTATTTTTAAATAAAATTAAATTATTTTTAAATTAATTTAAATTAGTTTTAAATTAATATAAATTATTTTTAAATAAAATTAAATTATTTTTAAATTAAATTACATTATTTTTAAATTAATTTAAATCAATTTTAAAGTAAATTAAATTATTTTTAAATTAAGTTAAATTATTTTTAAATTATTATAAATTATTTTTAAATAAAATTAAATTATTTTTAAATTAAATTAAATTATTTTTAAATTAATTTAAATTATTTTTAGAGTAAATTAAATTATTTTTAAATTAAATTAAAATATTTTTAAAATAATTTAAATTATTTTTAAATTAATATAAATTATTTTTAAATAAAATTAAATTATTTTTAAATTAAATTAAATTATTTTTAAATTAATTTAATTTACTTTTAAAGTAAATTAAATTATTTTTAAATTAAATTAAATTATTTTTAAATTAATTTAAATTATTTTTAAATTAATATAAAATATTTTTAAATAAAATTAAACTATTTTTAAATTAAATTAAATTATTTTTAAATTAATTTAAATTATTTTTAAAGTAAATTAAATTATTTTTAAAATAAATTGAATTATTTTTAAATTAATTTAAATTATTTTTAAATTAATTTAAATTATTTTTAAATTAATTTAAATTATTTTTAAATTAATATAAAATATTTTTAAATAAAATTAAATTATTTTTAAATAAAATTAAATTATTTTTAAATTAAATTAAATTATTTTTAAATTAAATTCAATTATTTTTAAAGTAAATTAAATTATTTTTAAATTAAATTAAATTATTTTTAAATTAATTTAAATTATTTTTAAATTAATATAAATTATTTTTAAATAAAATTAAATCATTTTTAAATTAAATTAAATTATTTTTAAATTAATTTAAATTATTTTTAAAGTAAATTAAATTATTTTTAAATTAAATTAAATTATTTTTAAATTAATTTAATTTATTTGAAAATAAAATTAATTTATTTTTAAATTAATTTAAATTATTTTTAAATAATATTAAATTATTTTTAAATTAATTTAAATTATTTTTAAAGTAAATTAAATTATTTTTAAATTAAATTAAATTATTTTTAAATTAATTTAAATTATTTGAAAATAAAATTAATTTATTTTTAAATTAATTTAAATTATTTTTAAATAAAATTAAATTATTTTTAAATTATTTTAAATTATTTTTAAATTAATTTAAATTATTTTGAAATAAAATAAAAAAAATTTTAAAGTAACTTAAATTATTTTTAAATTAAATTAAATTTTTTTTAAATTAATTTAAATTATTTTTAAATTAATATAAATTATTTTTAAATAAAATTAAATCATTTTTAAATTAAATTAAATTATTTTTAAATTAATTTAAATTATTTTTAAAGTAAATTAAATTATTTTTTAATTAATTTATATTATTTTTAAATGAAATTAAATAAATTTTAATAAAATTAAATTATTTTTAAATTAAATTAAATTATTTTTAAATTAATTTAAAATATATTATAATAAAATTAAATTATTTTTAAATTAAATCAAATTATTTTTAAAATGATTTAAATTATTTTTAAATGAAATTAAATTATTTTTAAATTAAATAAAATTATTTTTAAATTAAAATAATTTATTTTTAAATTAATTTAAATTATTTTTAAATTAATTTAAAATATTTTTAAATAAAATTAAATTATTTTTAAATTAAATTAAATTATTTTTAAATTAATTTAAATTATTTTTAAATTAAATTAAATTATTTTTAAATAAAATTAAATTATTTTTAAATTAAATTATTTTTAAATCAATTTAAATTACTTTTAAATAAAATCAAAATATTTATAAATTGATTTATATTATTTTTAAATTAAATTAAGTTAATTTAAAGTATTTTTAAATTAATTTTAAATTAATTTAAATTATTTAAAAAAAAATTAAATTATTTTTAAATTAATTTAAATTATTTTTACATAAAATAAAATTATTTTTAAATTAAATTAAATTATTTTTAAATTAATTTAAATTAGTTTTAAATTAATATAAATTATTTTAAAATAAAATTAAATTATTTT
Source organism: Phosphuga atrata (assembly GCA_944588485.1). NCBI lineage: Eukaryota > Metazoa > Arthropoda > Insecta > Coleoptera > Silphidae > Phosphuga > Phosphuga atrata. Next base: position 11,337,509 of record OX155905.1, read on the forward strand.
TGAATTAAATTAAATTATTTTTAAATTAATTTAAATTATTTTCAAAGTAAATTAAATTATTTTTAAATTAAATTACATTATTTTTAAATTAATTTAAATTATTTTTAAAGTAAATTAAATTATTTTAAATTAAGTTAAATTATTTTTAAATTAATATAAATTATTTTTAAATAAAATTAAATTATTTGTAATTTAAATTAAATTATTTTAAAATTAATTTAAATTAGTTTTAAATTAATATAAATTATTTTAAAATAAAATTGAATTATTTTTGAATTAAATTAAATTATTTTTAAATTAATTTAAATTATTTTTAAAGTAAATTAAATTATTTTTAAATTAAATTACATTATTTTTAAATAAATTTAAATTATTTTTAAAGTAAATTAAATTATTTTTAAATTAAGTTAAATTATTTTTAAATTATTATAAATTATTTTTAAATAAAATTAAATTATTTTTAAATTAAATTAAATTATTTTTAAATTAATTTAAATTATTTTTAGAGTAAATTAAATTATTTTTAAATTAAATTAAAATATTTTTAAAATAATTTAAATTATTTTTAAATTAATATAAATTATTTTTAAATAAAAATAAATTATTTTTAAATTAAATTAAATTATTTTTAAATTAATTTAAATTATTTTTAAAGTAAATTAAATTATTTTTAAATTAAATTAAATTATTTTTAAATTAATTTAAATTATTTTTAAATTAATATAAAATATTTTTAAATAAAATTAAATTATTTTTAAATTAAATTAATTTATTTTTAAATTAATTTAAATTATTTTTAAAGTAAATTAAATTATTTTTAAAATAAATTAAATTATTTTTAAATTAATTTAAATTATTTTTAAATTAATATAAATTATTTTTAAATAAAATTAAATTATTTTTAAATTAAATTAAATTATTTTTAAATTAAATTCAATTATTTTTAAAGTAAATTAAATTATTTTTAAATTAAATTAAATTATTTTTAAATTAATTTAAATTATTTTTAAATTAATATAAATTATTTTTAAATAAAATTAAATCATTTTTAAATTAAATTAAATTATTTTTAAATTAATTTAAATTATTTTTAAAGTAAATTAAATTATTTTTAAATTAATTTAAATTATTTGAAAATAAAATTAATTTATTTTTACATTAATTTAAATTATTTTTAAATAAAAGTAAATTATTTTTAAATTAATTTAAATTATTTTTATATTAAATCAAATTATTTTTAAATTAATTTTAATTATTTTGAAATAAAATTTAATTATTTTTAAATTAAATTAAATTATTTTTAAATTAAATTAAATTATTTTTAAGTTAATTTAAATTATTTTGAAATTAAATTAAATTATTTTTAAATTAATTTAAATAATTTTTTAATTAATTTAAATTATTTTGAAATAAAATAAAATTATTTTTAAATTAAATTAAATTATTTTTAAATTAAATTAAATTATTTTCAAATTAATTTAAATTATTTTTAAATAAAATAAAATTATTTTTAAAATATTTTAAATTATTTTTAAATTATATTAAATTATTTTTAAATTAATTTAAATTATTTTTAAATTAATATAAATTATTTTTAAATAAAATTAAATTATTTTTAAATTAAATTAAATTATTTTTAAATTAATTTAAATTATTTTTTAAGTAAATTAAATTATTTTTAAATAAAATTAAATTATTTTTAAATTAATTTAAATTATTTTTAAATTAATATAAATTATTTTTAAATAAAATTAAATTATTTTAAAATTAAATTAAATTATTTTTAAATTAATTTAAATTAGTTTTAAATTATTATAAATTATTTTTAAATAAAATTAAATTATTTTTAAATTAAATTAAATTATTTTTAAATTAATTTAAATTATTTTTAAAGTAAATTAAATTATTTTTAAATTAAATTACATTATTTTTAAATTAATTTAAATCATTTTTAAAGTAAATTAAATTATTTTTAAATTAAGTTAAATTATTTTTAAATTATTATAAATTATTTTTAAATAAAATTAAATTATTTTTAAATTAAATTAAATTATTTTTGAATTAATTTAAATTATTTTTAGAGTAAATTAAATTATTTTTAAATTAAATTAAAATATTTTTAAAATAATTTAAATTATTTTTAAATTAATATAAATTATTTTTAAATAAAATTAAATTATTTTTAAATTAAATTAAATTATTTTTAAATTAATTTAAATTATTTTTAAAGTAAATTAAATTATTTTTAAAATAAATTAAATTATTTTTAAATTAATTTAAATTATTTTTAAATTAATTTAAATTATTTTTAAATTAATTTAAATTATTTTTAAATTAATATAAAATATTTTTAAATAAAATTAAATTATTTTTAAATAAAATTAAATTATTTTTAAATTAAATTAAATTGTTTTTAAATTAAATTCAATTATTTTTAAAGTAAATTAAATTATTTTTAAATTAAATTAAATTATTTTTAAATTAATATAAATTATTTTTAAATAAAATTAAATCATTTTTAAATTAAATTAAATTATTTTTAAATTAATTTAAATTATTTTTAAAGTAAATTAATCTATTTTTAAATTAAATTAAAATATTTTTAAATTAATTTAATTTATTTGAAAATAAAATAAATTTATTTTTAAATTAATTTAAATTATTTTTAAATAATATTAAATTATTTTTAAATTAATTTAAATTATTTTTAAAGTAAATTAAATTATTTTTAAATTAAATTAAATTATTTTTAAATTAATTTAAATTATTTGAAAATAAAATTAATTTATTTTTAAATTAATTTAAATTATTTTTAAATAAAATTAAATTATTTTTAAATTATTTTAAATTATTTTTAAATTAATTTAAATTATTTTGAAATAAAATAAAATTTTTTTTAAAGTAAATTAAATTATTTTTAAATTAAATTAAATTTTTTTTAAATTAATTTAAATTATTTTTAAATTAATATAAATTATTTTTAAATAAAATTAAATCATTTTTAAATTAAATTAAATTATTTTTAAATTAATTTAAATTATTTTTAAAGTAAATTAAATAATTTTTTAATTAATTTATATTATTTTTAAATAAAATTAAATAAATTTTAATAAAATTAAATTATTTTTAAATTAAATTAAATTATTTTTAAATTAATTTAAAATATATTATAATAAAATTAAATTATTTTTAAATTAAATCAAATTATTTTTAAAATGATTTAAATTATTTTTAAATGAAATTAAATTATTTTTAAATTAAATAAAATTATTTTTAAATTAAAATAATTTATTTTTAAATTAATTTAAATTATTTTTAAATTAATTTAAAATATTTTTAAATAAAATTAAATTATTTTTAAATTAAATTAAATTATTTTTAAAAAAAATTTAAATTATTTTTAAATAAAATTAAATTATTTTTAAATAAAATTAAATTATTTTTAAATTAAATTATTTTTAAATCAATTTAAATTATTTTTAAATAAAATCAAAATATTTATAAATTGATTTATATTATTTTTAAATTAAATTAAGTTAATTTAAAGTATTTTTAAATTAATTTTAAATTAATTTAAATTATTTTAAAAAAAAATTAAATTATTTTTAAATTAATTTAAATTATTTTTACATAAAATAAAATTATTTTTAAATTAAATTAAATTATTTTTTAATTATTTTATATTATCTCCAAATTTAATTAATATATTTTTAACAAAATTTAAACTATTTTTAAATAAAATTTTATTCTTTTTAAATTAAATTAAATTTTTTTAAATTAATTTAAATTAGTTTTAAATTAAATTAAATTATTTTTAAATTAATTTAAATTATTTTTACATAAAATAAAATTATTTTTAAATTAAATTAAATTATTTTTAAATTAATTTAATTTAAATTATTTTTAAATAAAATAAAATTATTTTTAAATTAATTTAAATTATTTAAAAAAAAATTAAATAATTTTTAAATTAATTTAAATTATTTTTAACTTAATTCAAATTATTTTGAAATAAAATTAAATTATTTTTAAATTAAATTAAATTATTTTTAAATTAATTTAAATTTTTTTTAAATTAATCTAAATTATTTTTAAATAAAATTAAATTATTTTTAAATTAAATTAAATTATTTTTAAATTAATTTAAATTATTTTTAAATAAAAATAAATTAATTTTAAATAAAATTAAATTATTTTTAAATTAAATTAAATTATTTTTAAATTAATTTAAAATATATTATAATGAAATTAAATTATTTTTAAATTAAATCAAATTATTTTTAAAATAATTTAAATTATTTTTAAATGAAATTAAATTATTTTTAAATTAAATAAAATTATTTTTAAATTAAAATAATTTATTTTTAAATTATTTAAATTATATTTAAATTAATTTAAAATATTTTTAAATAAAATTAAATTATTTTTAAATTAAATTAAATTATTTTTAAATTAATTTAAATTATTTTTAAATAAAATTAAATTAGTTTTAAATAAAATTAAATTATTTTTAAATTAAATTATTTTTAAATCAATTTAAATTATTTTTAAATAAAATCAAAATATTTTTAAATTGATTTATATTATTTTTAAATTAAATTAAGTTAATTTAAAGTATTTTTAAATTAATTTAAATTAATTTTAAATTAATTTAAATTATTTTAAAAAAAAATTTAATTATTTTTAAATTAATTTAAATTATTTTTAAATTAAATTAAATTATTTTAAATAAAATTAAATTATTTTTAAATTAATTTAAATTATCTTTAAATTTAATTAATATATTTTTAAAATAATTTAAACTATTTTTAAATAAAATTTTATTATTTTTAAATTAAATTAATTTTTTTTTAAATTAATTTAAATTAGTTTTAAATTAAATTAAATTATTTTTAAATTAATTTAAAATATTTTTACATAAAATAAAATTATTTTTAAATTAAATTAAATTATTTTTAAATTAATTTAATTTAAATTATTTTTAAATAAAATAAAATTATTTTTAAATTAATTTAAAATATTTAAAAAAAAAATTAAATTATTTTTAAATTAATTTAAATTATTTTTAACTTAATTCAAATTATTTTTAAATAAAATTAAATTATTTTTAAATTAAATTAAATTATTTTTAAATTAATTTAATTTTTTTTTAAATTAATCTAAATTATTTTTAAATAAAATTAAATTATTTTTAAATTAAATTAAATTATTTTTAAATTAATTTAAATTATTCTTAAATAAAATTAAATTATTTTTAAATTAAATTAAATTATTTTTAAATTAATTTAAAATATGTTTAAATCAAATTAAATTATTTGTAAAATTAAATTAAATTATTTTTAAAATAAATTATTTTAAATTAAATTTTATTTTTAAATAATATTAAAATATTTTTAAATTAAATTAAATTATTTTAAATTATTTTTAAATAAAATTAAATTATTTTTAAATTAAATTAAATTATTTTTAAATTAAATTAAATTATTTTTAAATTTAGTTAAAATATATTTTAATAAAATTAAATTATTTTTAAATAAATCAAATTATTTTTAAATTAAAATAAATTATTTTTAAATAAAATAAAATAATTTTTAAATAAAACTAAAATACTTCTAAATTAAATTAAACTATTTTCAAATTAAATTAAATTATTTTTAAATTAATTAAATTATTTAAAATTATTTTTAAATAAAATTAAATTATTTTTAAATTAATTTAAATTATTTTTAAATTAATTTAAATTATTTTTAAATAAAATTAAATTATTTTTAAATTAATTTAAATTATTTTTAAATTAATTTAAATTATTTTTAAATAAAATTAAATTATTTTTAAATTGATTTAAATTAATTTTAAATAAAATTAAATTATTTTTAAATGAAATTAAAATATTTTTAAATTAAATTAAATTATTTTTAAAATAATTTAAATTATTTTTAAATTAAATTTTATTATTTTTAAATTAAATTAATTTAAATTATTTTTAAATTTAATTAAATTATTTTTAAATTATTTTAAATTATTTTTACATAAAATAAATTTAATTTCTAAATTAAATTAAATTATTTTTAAATTAATTTAAATTAAATTATTTTTAAATAAAATAAAATTATCTTTAAATTAATTTAAAATATTTAAAAAAAAAATTACATTATTTTTAAATTAATTTAAATTTATTTTAAATTAATTTAAATTATTTTTAAATTAATTTAAATAATTTTTAAATAAAATTTAATTATTTTTAAAATAAATTAAATTATTTTTAAATTAAATTATTTTTAAATAAAATTAAATTATTTTTAAATTAATTTTAAATATTTTTAAAAAAAATTAAATTATTTTTAAATTAATTTAATTTATTTTTAAATTAATTTCAATTATTTTTAAATAAAATTAAATTATTTTTAAATTAAATTAAATTATTTTTAAATTAATTTAAATTATTTTTAAATTAAATTAAAATATTTTTAAAGTAATTTAAATTATTTTTAAATAAAATTAAATTATTTTTAATTTAAATTTAATTATTTTTAAATTAAATTAAATTAGTTTTAAATTAATTTAAAATATTTTTAAAATAAATTAAATTATTTTTAAATTATTTTACATTATTTTTAAATGAAATTAAATTATTTTTAAATTAATTAATATTATTTTTAAATTTAATTAAATTATTTTTAAATTAAATTAAATTATTTTTAAATTAATTTAAATTATTTTTGAATTAAATTAAATTATTTTTAAAATAATTTAAATTATTTTTAAATTAAATTAAATTATTTTTAAATTAATTTAAATTATTTTTAAATAAAATTAAATTATTTTTAAATTAAATTAAATTAGTTTTAAATTAATTTAAATTATTTTTAAATAAAATTAAATTATTTTTAAATTAAATTAAATTTTTTTTAAATTAAATTAAATTATTTTTAAATTAATTTAAATTATTTTTAACTTAATTTAAATTATTTTTAAATAAAATTAAATTATTTTTAAATTAATTTAAATTATTTTTAAATAAAATTAAATTATTTTTAAATTAATTAAAATTATTTTTATATTAATTTAAATTATTTTCAAATTAATTAAATTATTTTTAAATAAAATAAAATAATTTTTAAATTAAATTAAATTATTTTTAAATTAAGTTAAAATATTTTTAAATCAATTTGATTTATTTTTAAATAAAATTAAATTAATTTAAATTATTTTTAAAAAAAATTAAATTATTTTTAAATTAAATTAAATAATTTTTAAATTAATTTAATTTTTTTTTAAATTAATCTTAATTATTTTTAAATAAAATTAAATTATTTTTAAATTAAATTAAATTATTTTTAAATTAATTTAAATTATTTTTAAATAAAATTAAATTATTTTTAAATTAAATTAAATTATTTCTAAATTAAATTAAATTATTTTTAAATTTATTTAAAATATATTTTAATAAAATTGAATTATTTTTAAATAAAATTAAATTATTTTTAAATTAAAATAAATTGTTTTTAAATAAAATAAAATTATTTTTAAATAAAACTAAAATACTTCTAAATTAAATTAAACTATTTTCAAATTAAATTAAATTATTTTTAAATTAATTAAATTATTTAAAATTATTTTTAAATAAAATTAAATTATTTTTAAATTAAATTAAATTATTTTTAAATTAAATCAAATAATTTTTAAATTAAATTAAGTCAATTTGAATTATTTTTAAATTAATTTTAAATTAATTTAAATTATTTTTAAATAAAATTAAATTATTTTTAAATTAATTTAAATTATTTTTAAATTAATTTAAATTCTTTTAAATAAAATTAAATTATTTTTAAATTAATTTAAATTATTTTTAAATTAAATTAAATTATTTTTAAATTAAATTAAATTATTTTTAAATTAAATTAAATTATTTTTAAATTAATTTAATTTTTTTTTAAATTAATCTTAATTATTTTTAAATAAAATTAAATTATTTTTAAATTAAATTAAATTATTTTTAAATAAAATTAAATTATTTTTAAATTAAATTAAATTTTTTTTAAATTAAATTAAATTATTTTTAAATTTATTTAAAATATATTTTAATAAAATTAAATTATTTTTAAATAAAATTAAATTATTTTTAAATTAAAATAAATTATTTTCAAATAAAATTAAATTATTTCAATACTTCTAAATTAAATTAAACTATTTTCAAATTAAATTAAATTATTTTTAAATTAATTAAATTATTTTAAATTATTTTTAAATAAAATTAAATTATTTTTAAATTAATTTAAATTATTTTTAAATTAATTTAAATTATTTTTAAATTAAATTAAATTATTTTTAAATTAATTTAAATTATTCTTAAATAAAATTAAATTATTTTTAAATTAAATTAAATTATTTTTAAATTAATTTAAAATATTTTAAAATCAAATTAAATTATTTGTAAAATTAAATTAAATTATTTTTAAAATAAATTATTTTAAATTAAATTTTATTTTTAAATAATATTAAATTATTTTTAAATTAAATTAAATTATTTTAAATTATTTTTAAATAAAATTAAATTATTTTTAAATTAAATTAAATTATTTTTAAATTAAATTAAATTATTTTTATATTTATTTAAAATATATTTTAATAAAATTAAATTATTTTTAAATTAAATCAAATTATTTTTAAATTGATTTAAATTATTTTTAAATAAAATTAAATTATTTTTAAATTAAAATAAAATATTTCTAAATTAAATTAAATTATTTTTAAGTTAATTTAAATTTTTTTTAAATTATTCTAAATTATTTTTAAATAAAATTAAATTATTTTTAAATTAAATTAAATTATTTTTAAAAAAATTTAAATTATTCTTAAATAAAATTAAATTATTTTTAAATTAAATTAAATTATTTTTAAATTAATTTAAAATATTAATAAATCAAATTAAATTATTTGTAAAATTAAATTATATTATTTTTAAAATAAATTATTTTAAATTAAATTTTATTTTTAAATAATATTAAATTATTTTTAAATTAAATTAAATTATTTTAAATTATTTTTAAATAAAATTAAATTATTTTTAAATTAAATTAAATTATTTTTAAATTAAATTAAATTATTTTTAAATTTATTTAAAATATATTTTAATAAAATTAAATTATTTTTAAATTAAATCAAATTATTTTTAAATTGATTTAAATTATTTTTAAATAAAATTAAATTATTTTTAAATTAAATTAAAATATTTCAAAATTAAATTAAAATATTTTTAAGTTAATTTAAATTATTTTTATATTAAATTAAATTATTTTTAAATTAATTTAAATTTTTTTTAAATTAATTTAAAGTATTTTTAAAATAATTTAAATTACTTTTAAATTAAAAATTAAATTATTTTTAAATTAATTTAAATTATTTTTAAATTAAATCAAATTATTTTTAAATTAAATTAAGTTAATTTGAATTATTTTTAAATTAATTTTAAATTAATTTAAATTATTTTTAAATAAAATTAAATTATTTTTTAATTAATTTAAATTATTTTTAAATTAATTTGAATTATTTTTAAATAAAATTAAACTATTTTTTAATTAAATTAAATTTTTTTTAAATTTAATTAAATTATTTTTAAATTAATTTAAATTTTTTTTTAATTAAATTAAATTTTTTTTAAATAAAAATAAATTGTTTTTAAATTTTGTTAATTTATTTTTAAATTATATTAAATTATATTTAAATTAATTTAAATTATTTTTAAATTAAATTAAATTATTTTTAAATTAATTTAAATTATTTTTAAATAAAATTAAATTATTTTTAAATTAAATTAAATTATTTTTAAATTAATATAAATTATTTTTAAATAAAATTAAAATATTTTTAAATTAAATTACATTATTTTTAAATTAATTTAAATTTTTTTTAAAGTAAATTAAATTATTTTTAAAAAAAATTAAATTATTTTTAAATTATTATAAATTATTTTTAAATAAAATTAAATTATTTTTAAATTAAATTAAATTATTTTTAAATTAATTTAAATTATTTTTAAAGTAAATTAAATTATTTTTAAATTAAATTAAATTATTCTAAAATTAATTTAAATTATTTTTAAATTAATATAAATTATTTTTAAATAAAATTAAATTATTTTTAAATTAAATTAAATTATTTTTAAATTAATAAAAATTATTTTTAAAGTAAATTAAATTATTTTTAAATAAAATTAAATTATTTTTAAATTAATTTAAATTATTTTTAAATTAATATAAATTATTTTTAAATAAAATTAAATTATTTTTAAAGTAAACTAAATTATTTTTAAATTAAATTAAATTATTTTTAAATTAATTTAAATTATTTTTAAATTAATTTAAATTATTTTTAAAGTAAATTAAATTATTTTTAAATAAAATTAAATTATTTTTAAATTAATTTAAATTATTTTTAAATTAATATAACTTATTTTTAAATAAAATTAAATTATTTTTAAAGCAAACTAAATTATTTTTAAATTAAATTAAATTATTTTTAAATTAATTTAAATTATTTTTAAATTAATATAAATTATTTTTAAATAAAATTAAATTATTTTTAAATTAAATTAAATTATTTTTAAATTAATTTCAATTATTTTTAAAGTAAATTAAATTATTTTTAAATTAAATTAAATTATTTTTAAATTAATTTAAATTATTTTTAAAGTAAATTAAATTATTCTTAAATTATATTACATTATTTTTAAATTATTTTAAATTATTTTTAAAGTAAATTAAATTATTTTTAAATTAAATTAAATTATTTTTAAATTATTATAAATTATTTTTAAATAAAATTAAATTATTTTTAAATTAAATTAAATTATTTTTAAATTAATTTAAATTATTTTTAAAGTAAATTAAATTATTTTTAAATTAAATTAAATTATTTTTAATTAATTAAAAATTAATTTAAATTATTTTTAAATTAATATAAATTATTTTTAAATAAAATTAAATTATTTTTAATTTAAATTAACTTATTTTTAAAATAATTTAAATTATTTTTAAAGTAAATTAAATTATTTTTAAATTAAATTAAATTATTTTTAAATTAATATAAATTATTTCTAAATAAAATTAAATTATTTTTAAATTAAATTAAATTATTTTTAATTAATTAAAAATTAATTTAAATTATTTTTAAATTAATATAAATTATTTTTAAATAAAATTAAATTATTTTTAAATAAAATTAAATTATTTTTAATTTAAATTAAATTATTTTTAAATTAAATTAAATTATTTTTAAATTAATTTAAATTATTTTTAAATTAATATAAATTATTTTTAAATAAAATTAAATTATTTTTAAATTATTTTTAAATTACTTTAAATTATTTTTAAAGTAAATTAAATTATTTTTAAATTAAATTAAATTATTTTTAAATTAATTTAAATTATTTTTAAATTAATATAAATTATTTTTAAATAAAATTAAATTATTTTTAAATTAAATTAAATTATTTTTAAATTAATTTCAATTATTTTTAAAGTAAATTAAATTATTTTTAAATTAAATTAAATTATTTTTAAATTATTTTTAAATTAACAAAAATTATTTTTAAATAAAATTAAATTATTTTTAAATTAAATTTAATTTCTTTTTAAATTAATTTAAATTATTTTTAAAGTAAATTAAATTATTTTTAAATTAATTTAAATTATTTTGAAATAAAATAAAATTATTTTTAAATTAAATTAAATTATTTTTAAATTAAATTAAATTATTTTCAAATTAATTTAAATTATTTTTAAATAAAAAAAAATTATTTTTAAATTATTTTAAATTATTTTTAAATTATACTAAATTATTTTTAAATTAATTTAAATTATTTTTAAATTAAATTAAATTATTTTTAAATTAATTTAAATTATTTTTAAATAAAATTAAATTATTTTTAAATTAAATTAATTTATTTTTAAATTAAATTAAATTATTTTTAAATTAAATTATTTTAAAATAATTTAAATTATTTTTAAATTAATTTAAATTATTTTTAAATTAATTTAAATTATTTTTAAATTAAATTAAATTATTTTTAAATTAAATTAAATTATTTTTAAATTAATTTAAATTATTTTGAAATAAAATAAAATTATTTTTAAATTTAATTAAATTATTTTTAAATTAAATTAAATTATTTTTAAGGTAATTTAAATTATTTTTAAATTAAATTAAATTATTTTTAAATTAAATAAAATTAATTTAAACTAATTCAAATTAATTTTAATTAAAATTAAATTATTTTTAAATTAAATTGAATTAATTTAAATTATTTTTAAATTAATTTAAATTATTTTTAAATAAATTTAAATTATTTTTAAATTAAATTAAATTATTTTTAAATTAATTTAAATTATTTTTAAATTAATATAAAATATTTTTAAATTAAATTATTTTTAAATTAATTTAAACTATTTTTAAAGTAAATTAAATTATTTTTAAATTAAATTACATTATTTTTAAATTAATTTAAATCATTTTTAAATTATTATAAATTATTTTTAAATAAAATTAAATTATTTTTAAATTAATTTAAATTATTTTTAAATAAATTTAAATTATTTTTAAAGTAAATTAAATTATTTTTAAATTAAATTAAATTATTTTTAAATTAATTTAAATTATTTTTAAATTAATATAAATTATTTCTAAATAAAATTAAATTATTTTTAAATTAAATTAAATTATTTTTAAATTAATTAAAATTATTTTTAAAGTAAATTAAATTATTTTCAAATTAAATTAAATTATTTTTAAATTAATTCAAATTATTTTTAAATTAATATAGATTATTTTTAAATAAAATTAAATTATTTTTAAATTAAATTAAATTATTTTTAAATTAAATTAAATTATTTTTAAATTAATTTAAATTATTTTTAAATTAATTTAAATTATTTTTAAATTAATTTAAATTATTTTGAAATAAAATTTAATTATTTTTAAATTAAATTAAATTATTTTAAAGTTAATTTAAATTATTTTTAAATTAAATTAAATTATTTTTAAATTAACTTAAATTATTTTTAAATAAAATTAAATTATTTTTAAATTGAATTCATTTATTTTTAAATTAAATTAAATTATTTTTAAATTAAATTATTTTAAATTAATTTAAATTATTTTTAAATTAATTTAAATTATTTTTAAATTAAATTAAATTATTTTTAAATTGAATTCATTTATTTTTAAATTAAATTAAATTATTTTTAAGTTAATTTAAATTATTTGTAAATTAAATTAAATTATTTTTAAATTAATTTAAATTATTTTTTAATAAAATTAAATTATTTTTAAATTGAATTCATTTATTTTTAAATTAAATTAAATTATTTTTAAATTAAATTATTTTAAATTAATTTAAATTATTTTTAAATTAATCTAAATTATTTTTAAATTAAATTAAATTATTTTTAAATTAAATTAAATTAATTTAAACTAATTTTAAATTAATTTTAATTAATATTAAATTATTTTTAAATTAAATTATATTATTTTTAAAGTAAATTAAATTATTTTTAAATTAAATTAAATTATTTTTAAATTAATTTAAATTATTTTTAAATTAATTTAAATTATTTTTATATAAAATAAAATTAATTTAGTTTATTTTTAAATTAAATTAAATTATTTTTAAATTAATTTAAATTATTTTTAAACTATTTTTAAATAAAATTAAATTATTTTTAACTTAATATAAATTATTTTTAAATTAATTAAAATAATTTTTAAATTAATTTTAATTATTTCTAAATAAAATTAAATTATTTTTAAATTAAATTAAATTATTTTTAAACTAAGTTAAATTATTTTTAAATTAATTTAAATTATTTTTAAATTAAATTAAATTATTTTTAAATTAATTTAAATTATTTTTAAATTAATATAAATTATTTCTAAATAAAATTAAATTATTTTTAAATTAAATTAAATTATTTTTAAATTAATTAAAATTATTTTTAAAGTAAATTAAATTATTTTCAAATTAAATTAAATTATTTTTAAATTAATTCAAATTATTTTTAAATTAATATAGATTATTTTTAAATAAAATTAAATTATTTTTAAATTAAATTAAATTATTTTTAAATTAAATTAAATTATTTTTAAATTAATTTAAATTATTTTTAAAGTAAATTAAATTATTTTTAAATTAAATTACATTATTTATGTATTAAATAAAATTATTTTTAAGTTAATTTTAATTACTTTTAAATTAAATTAAATTATTTTTAAATTAATTTAAATTATTTTTAAATTAAATTAAATTATTTTTAAATTAAATTAAATTATTTTCAAATTAATTTAAATTATTTTTAAATAAAATTAAATTATTTTTAAATTATATTAAATTATTTTCAAATTAATTTAAATTATTTGTAAATTAAATTAAATTATTTTTAAATTAATTTAAATTATTTTTAAATAAAATTAAATTATTTTTAAATTGAATTCATTTATTTTTAAATTAAATTAAATTATTTTTTAATTAAATTATTTTAAATTAATTTAAATTATTTTTAAAGTAATTTAAATTATTTTTAAATTAATTTAAATTATTTTTAAATTAATTTAAATTATTTTGAAATAAAATTTAATTATTTTTAAATTAAATTAAATTATTTTTAAGTTAATTTAAATTATTTTTAAATTAAATTAAATTATTTTTAAATTAATTTAAATTATTTTTAAATAAAATTAAATTATTTTTAAATTGAATTAATTTATTTTTAAATTAAATTAAATTATTTTTAAATTAAATTATTTTAAATTAATTTAAATTATTTTTAAATTAATTTAAATTATTTTTAAATTAAATTAAATTATTTTTAAATTGAATTCATTTATTTTTAAATTAAATTAAATTATTTTTAAGTTAATTTAAATTATTTGTAAATTAAATTAAATTATTTTTAAATTAATTTAAATTATTTTTAAATAAAATTAAATTATTTTTAAATTGAATTCATTTATTTTTAAATTAAATTAAATTATTTTTAAATTAAATTATTTTAAATTAATTTAAATTATTTTTAAATTAATCTAAATTATTTTTAAATTAAATTAAATTATTTTTAAATTAAATTAAATTAATTTAAACTAATTTTAAATTAATTTTAATTAAAAGTAAATTATTTTTAAATTAAATTAAATTAATTTAAACTAATTTTAAATTAATTTTAATTAAAATTAAATTATTTTTAAAGTAAATTAAATTATTTTTAAATTAAATTAAATTATTTTTAAATTAATTTAAATTATTTTTAAATTAATTTAAATTATTTTTAAATAAAATTAAATTAAATTAGTTTATTTTTAAATTAATATAAATTATTTTTAAATTAATTTAAATTATTTTTAAATTATTTTTAAATAAAATTAAATTATTTTTAACTTAATATAAATTATTTTTAAATTAATTAAAATAATTTTTAAATTAATTTTAATTATTTCTAAATAAAATTAAATTATTTTTAAATTAAATTAAATTATTTTTAAACTAAGTTAAATTATTTTTAAATTAATTTAAATTATTTTTAAACTAAGTTAAATTATTTTTAAATTAATTTAAATTATTTTTAAATTAAATTAAATTATTTTTAAATTAAATTATATTATTTTTACAGTAAATTAAATTATTTTTAAATTAAATTAAATTATTTTTAAATTAATTTAAATTATTTTTAAATTAATTTAAATTATTTTTAAATAAAATTAAATTAGTTTTAAATTAAATTAAACTATTTTCAAATTAGATTAAGTTATTTTTAAATTAATTGCAATTATTTTTTAATTAAATTAAATTATTTTTAAATTGAATAAAATTATTTTTAAATTAAATTACATTATTTTTACATTAAATTAAATTATTTTTAAATTAAATTAAATTATTTTTAAATTATATTAAATTATTTTTAAATTAAGTTAAATTATTTTTAAATTAATTTAATTCATTTTTAAATTAAATTGAATTATTTTTAAATTAAATTAAATTATTTTTTAAATAATTTAATTTATTTTTAAATTAATTTAAATTATTTTCATATTAAATTAAATTAGTTTTAAATTAATTGAAATTATTTTTAAATTAAATAAAATTATTTTTAAATTGATTTATATAATTTTTAAGTTAATTTAAAATATTTTTAAATTAAATTAAATTATTTTTAAATTAATTTAAATTATTTTTAAATAAAATTAAATTATTTTTAAATTGAATTAATTTATTTTTAAATTAAATTAAATTATTTTTAAATTAAATTATTTTAAATTAATTTAAATTATTTTTAAATTAATTTAAATTATTTTTAAATTAAATTAAATTATTTTTAAATTGAATTCATTTATTTTTAAATTAAATTAAATTATTTTTAAGTTAATTTAAATTATTTGTAAATTAAATTAAATTATTTTTAAATTAATTTAAATTATTTTTAAATAAAATTAAATTATTTTTAAATTGAATTCATTTATTTTTAAATTAAATTAAATTATTTTTAAATTAAATTATTTTAAATTAATTTAAATTATTTTTAAATTAATCTAAATTATTTTTAAATTAAATTAAATTATTTTTAAATTAAATTAAATTAATTTAAACTAATTTTAAATTAATTTTAATTAAAATTAAATTATTTTTAAATTAAATTAAATTAATTTAAACTAATTTTAAATTAATTTTAATTAAAATTAAATTATTTTTAAAGTAAATTAAATTATTTTTAAATTAAATTAAATTATTTTTAAATTAATTTAAATTATTTTTAAATTAATTTAAATTATTTTTAAATAAAATTAAATTAAATTAGTTTATTTTTAAATTAATATAAATTATTTTTAAATTAATTTAAATTATTTTTAAATTATTTTTAAATAAAATTAAATTATTTTTAACTTAATATAAATTATTTTTAAATTAATTAAAATAATTTTTAAATTAATTTTAATTATTTCTAAATAAAATTAAATTATTTTTAAATTAAATTAAATTATTTTTAAACTAAGTTAAATTATTTTTAAATTAATTTAAATTATTTTTAAACTAAGTTAAATTATTTTTAAATTAATTTAAATTATTTTTAAATTAAATTAAATTATTTTTAAATTAAATTATATTATTTTTACAGTAAATTAAATTATTTTTAAATTAAATTAAATTATTTTTAAATTAATTTAAATTATTTTAAAATTAATTTAAATTATTTTTAAATAAAATTAAATTAGTTTTAAATTAAATTAAACTATTTTCAAATTAGATTAAGTTATTTTTAAATTAATTGCAATTATTTTTTAATTAAATTAAATTATTTTTAAATTGAATAAAATTATTTTTAAATTAAATTACATTATTTTTACATTAAATTAAATTATTTTTAAATTAAATTAAATTATTTTTAAATTATATTAAATTATTTTTAAATTAAGTTAAATTATTTTTAAATTAATTTAATTCATTTTTAAATTAAATTGAATTATTTTTAAATTAAATTAAATTATTTTTTAAATAATTTAATTTATTTTTAAATTAATTTAAATTATTTTCATATTAAATTAAATTAGTTTTAAATTAATTGACATTATTTTTAAATTAAATAAAATTATTTTTAAATTGATTTATATAATTTTTAAGTTAATTTAAAATATTTTTAAATAAAATTAAATTAATTTAAATTAATTTAAATTATTTTTACATTAAATTAAATTATTTTTAAATTAATTTAAATTATTTTTAAATTATTTTAAATTTTTTCTGAAAAAAACTAAATTATTTTTAAATTAATTTAAATTATTTTTAAATTAATTTAAATTATTTTTAAATAAAATAAAATTATTTTTAAATTAATTTAAATTATTTTTAAATTAAATTAAGTTATTTTTAAATTAATTTAAAATCTTTTTAAATAAAATAAAATTATTTTTAAATTTAATTAAATTATTTTTAAATAAAATTAAATTATTTTTAAATTAAATTAAATTTATTTAAAATATTTTTAAATCAATATAAATTATTTTTAATATATTTTAAATTTTTTCTAAAAAAACCTAAATTATTTTTAAATAATTTAAATAATTTTTAAAATAAATTAAATTAATTTAAAAATAATTTAATTTATTTTTAAATAAAATTGAATTATTTTTAAATTATTTTTAAAATAATTTAAATTATTATTAAATTAAATTAAATTATTTTTAAATTATTTTTAAATTAATTTATTTTATTTTTAAACTAAATTAAATTATTTTTAATACATATTAAATTATTTTTAAATTAATTTAAATAATTTTTAAATTAAATTAAATATTTTTTAAATTAAATTAAATTATTTTTAAATTGATTTAAATTACTTTTAAATAAAATTGAATTATTTTTAAATTAAATTAAATTATTTTTAAATTAATTTAAATTATTATTAAATTAAATTAAATAATTTTTAATTTAAATTAAATTATTTTTAAATTAATTTAATTATTTTTTAAAGTAAATTAAATTATTTTTAAATAAAATTAAATTATTTTTAAATTAAATTAAATTATTTTTAAATTAATTTAAATTATTTTTAAATGACATTAAATTATTTTTAAATTAAATTAAATTATTTTTAAATAAATTTAAATTATTTTTAAATTAAATTAAATTATATTTAAATTAAATTAAATTATTTTAAAATTAATTTAAATTATTTTTAAATCAATTTAAATTATTTTTAAATAAAATTAAATTATTTTTAAATTAATTTAAATTATTTTTAAATAAAATTTAATTATTTTTAAATTAAATCAAATTATTTTTAAATTGATTTATATAATTTTTAAATTAAATTAAATTATTTTAAAATTAAATTAAGTTAATTTAAATTATTTTTAAATTAATTTAAATTAATTCAAAATTAATTTAAATTATTTAAAAACAAATTAAATTATTTTTAAATTAATTTAAATTATTTTTAATATAAATTAAATTATTTTTAAATTAAATTAAATTATTTTTAAAATAATTTGAATAATTTTTAAATTAAATTAAATAATTTTTAAATTAAATTAAATAATTTTTAAATTAAATTGAATTATTCTTAAATTAATTTAAATTATTTTTAAATAAAATTGAATTATTTTTAAATAAATTAAATTAATTTTAAATTATTTTAAATTATTTTTAAATAAAATTAATTTATTTTTAAATTAATTTAAATTATTTTTAAAGTAAATTAAATAATTTAAATTAAATTAAATTAATTATTTTTAAATTAAATTAAATTATTTTCAAATTAAATTTAATTATTTTAAAATTAATTTAAATTATTTTTAAATTAATTTAAAATATATTTTAATAAAATTAAATTATTTTAAAATTAAATCAAATTATTTTTAAAATGAATTTAATTATATTTAAATTAAATTAAAATATTTTTAAATAAAATTAAATTATTTTTAAATTAAATTAAATTATTTTTAAATTAATTTAAATTATTTTTAAATAAAATTAAATAATTTTTAAATAAAATTAAATTATTTTTAAATTAAATTATTTTTAAATCAATTTAAATTATTTTTAAATAAAATCAAAATATTTTTAAATTGATTTATATTATTTTTAAATTAATTTAAGTTAATTTAAAATTATTTTAAATTAATTTAAATTAATTTTAAATTAATTTAAATTATTTTTAAAACAAATTAAATTATTTTTAAATTAATTTAAACTATTTTTATATTAATTTAAATTATTTTAAATAAAATTAAATTATTTTTAAATTAATTTAAATTACCTTTAAATTTAATTAATATATTTTAAAATAATTTAAACTATTTTTAAATAAAATTTTATTATTTTTAAATTAAATCAATTTTTTTTTTAATTAATTTAAATTAGTTTTAAATTAAATTCAATTATTTTTAAATTAATTTAAATTATTTTTACATAAAATAAAATAATTTTTAATTTAAATTAAATTATTTTTAAATTAATTTAATTTAAATTATTTTTAAATAATATAAAATTATTTTTAAATTAAATTAAATTATTTTTAACTTAATTTAAATTATTTTTAAATAAAATTAAATTATTTTTAAATTAAATTAAATTATTTTTAAATTAATTTAAATTTTTTTTAAATTAATCTAAATTATTTTTAAATAAAATTAAATTATTTTTAAATTAAATTAAATTATTTTTAAATTAATTTAAATTATTTTTAAATTAAATTAAATTATTTTTAAATAAAATTAAATTATTTTTAAATTAAATTAAATTATTTTTAAATTAATTTAAATTTTTTTTAAATTAATCTAAATTATTTTTAAATAAAATTAAATTATTTTTAAATTAAATTAAATTATTTTTAAATTATTTTAAATTATTTTAAAATTAATTTAAATTATTTTTAAAATAATTTAAATTAGTTTTAAATAAAATAAAATTATTTTTAAATGAATTTAAATTAGTTTTAAATAAAATTAAATTATTTTAAAATGAAATTAAATTATTTTTGAATTATTTTAAATTATTTTTAAATTAAATTAAATTATTTTTAAATTAATTAAATTATTTTTAAATAAAATAAAATTATTTTTAAATTAAATTAAATTATTTTTAAATTAAGTTAAAATATTTTTAAATCAATTTAAATTATTTTTAAATAAAATTAAATGAATTCAAATTATTTTTAAATTAAATTAAATTATTTTTAAAATAATTTAAAATATTTTTAAATTAATTTAAATTATTTTTAAATTAATTTAAATTATTTTTAAATAAAATAAATTACTTTTAAATTAAATTAAATTATTTTTAATTCAATTTAAATTATTTTCAAATAAAATTAAATTATTTTTAAATTAATTTAAATTAATTTTAAATTAAATTAAATTATTTTTAAATTAATTTAAATTATTTTTAAATTAATTTAAAATATTTTTAAATGAATTTAAATTAGTTTTAAATAAAATTAAATTATTTTAAAATTAAATTAAATTATTTTTGAATTAATTTAAATTTTTTTTAAATTAGTTTAAATTATTTTTAAATTGATTTAAATTATTTTTAATTAAAATTAAATTATTTTTAAATTAATTTAAATTATTTTTAAATTAATTTAAATTCTTTTTAAATTAAATTAAATTATTTTTAAATTAATTTAAATTATTTTTAAATTAAATTAATTTTTTTTTTAATTAAATTAAATTATTTTTAAATTAATTTAAATTATTTTTAAATAAAATTAAATTATTTTTAAAATAATTTAAATTATTTTTAATTTAATTTAAATTATTTTTAAATTAATATAAATTATTTTTGAATTAATTTAAATTAATTTAAATTATTTTTAGAATAATTTAAATTATTTTTAAATTGATTTAAATTATTTTTAATTAAAATTAAATTATTTTTAAATTAATTTAAATTATTTTTAAATAAAATTAAATTATTTTTAAAATAATTTAAATTATTTTTAAATTAAATCAAATTATTTCTAAATTGATTTAAATTATTTTTAAATAAAATTAAATTATTTTTAAATTCAATCAAATTATTTTCAAATTAAATTGTTTTTAAATTAATTTAAATTATTTTTAAATTAAATCAAATTTTTTTAAATTGATTTGAACTATTTTTTAGTAAAATTAAACAAACTAAATAAATAAATTTTTAAGCTAATTTAAATTATTTTTATATTAAATTAAATTATTTTTAAATTAATTTAAATTATTTTAAATTAAATTAAATTATTTTTAAATTAATTTAAATTATTTTTAAATTAAATCAAATTATTTTTAAATTGATTTATATTATATTGAAATTAATTTTTTTTTTTTTAAATAAAATTAAATTATTTAAAAATTAATTTAAATTATTTTTAAATTAAATTAACTTATTTTTAAATTAAATTAAATTATTTTTAAATTAATTTAAATTATTTTAAAAAAAAATTAAATTATTTTTAAATAAAATTAAATTATTTTTAAATTAAATTAAATCATTTTTAAAATAATTTAAATTATTTTTAAATTAAATTAACTTATTTTTAAATTAAATTTAAATATTTTTAAATTAATTTAAATTATTTTTAAATAAAATTAAATTATATTTAAATTAATTTAAAATATTTTTAAATAAAATTAAATTAATTTTAAATTAATTTAAATTATTTTTAAATTATTTTGAATTATTTTTAAATTAAATTAATTTATTTTCAAATTAAATTAAATTATTTTTAATTAATTTAAATTATTTTTAAATTAATTTAAAATATATTTTAATAAAATTTAATTATTTTTAAAATAAATCAAATTATTTTTAAATTGATTTATATTATTTTTAAATTACATTAAATTATTTTTAAATTTAATTAAGTTAATTTGAATTATTTTTAAATTATTTTAAATGAATTTAGTTTATTTTTAAACAAAATTAAATTATTTTTAAATTAATTTAATTATCTTTAACTTTAATTAAACTATTTTTAAAATAATTTAATTATTTTTAAATAAAATTTAATTATTTTTAAATTAAATTAAATAATTTTTAAATTAAATTAAATTATTCTTAAATTAATTTAAATTATTTTTAAATAAAATTATTTTTAATTAAAATTTAATTATTTTTAAATTAAATTAAATTATTTTTAAAAAAATTTATATAATTTTTAAATTAAATTGAATTTTTTTTAAATTAATTTAAATTATTTTTGAATTAATTAAATTATATTTAAATTAATTTAAATTATTTTTAAATTAAATTAAATTATTTTTAAATTGATTTAAATTATTTTTAAATTAAATTAATTTAAACTATTTTTAAATAAAATTAAAATATTTTTAAATTAAATCAAATTATTTTTAAATTGATTTATATTAATTTTAAATTAAATTAAATTATTTTTAAATTTAAATAAATTATTTTTGATTTAATTTAAATTAATT
The DNA here is from genome assembly GCA_944588485.1 of Phosphuga atrata. Classification (NCBI taxonomy): domain Eukaryota; kingdom Metazoa; phylum Arthropoda; class Insecta; order Coleoptera; family Silphidae; genus Phosphuga; species Phosphuga atrata. The sequence continues at coordinate 11,360,462 of OX155905.1, forward strand.
TTAAATTAATTTAAATTATTTAAAAAAAAAATTAAATTACTTTTAAATTAATTTAAATAATTTTTAAAGTAAATTAAATTATTTTTAAATAAAATTAAATTATTTTTAAATTAATTTAAAATATTTTTAAATAAAATTAATTTATATTAAAATTAATTAAAATTATTTTTAAATAAAATTAAATTATTTTTAAATTAATTTAAAATATTTTTAAATAAAATTAAATTATTTTTAAATTAATTAAAATTATTTTTAAATTATTTTAAATTATTTTAAAATTAATTTAATTTTTTTTTAAATTAATTTAAATTAGTTTTAAATAAAATAAAATTATTTTAAAATTAAATTATTTTTGAATTAATTTAAATTATTTTTAAATTAAATTAAATTATTTTTAAATTAATTAAATTATTTTAAATAAAATAAAATTATTTTTAAATTAAATTAAATTATTTTGAAATTAATTTAAATTATTTTTAAATCAATTTAAATTATTTTTAATTAAAATTAAATTAATTTAAATTATTTTTAAATAAAATTACATTATTTTTAAATTAATTTAAATTATTTTTAAATAAAATTAAATTACTTTTAAATTAAATTAAATTATTTTTAATTTAATTTAAATTATTTTTAAATAAAATTAAGTTTTTTTTAAAATAATTTAAATTATTTTTAAATTAATTTAAATTATTTTTAAATTATTTTTAAATAAAATTAAATTCCTTTTAAATTAAAATAAATTATTTTTAATTTAATTTAAATTATTTTTAAATAAAATTAAATTATTTTTAAATTAATTTAAATTAATTTTAAATTAAATTAAATTATTTTTAAATGAATTTAAATTATTATTAAATTAATTTAAATTATTTTTAAATGAATTTAAATTAGTTTTAAATAAAATTAAATTATTATTATAATTAAATTAAATTATTTTTGAATTAATTTAAATTATTTTTAAATTAATTTAAATTATTTTTAAATTAATTTAAATTGTTTTTAAATTGATTTAAATTATTTTTAAATAAAACTAAATTAAATTAAATTATTTTTAAATTAAATTAAATTTTTTTTAAATTAAATTTAATTATTTTTAAAATAATTTAAATTATTTTTAAATTAATTTAAATTATTTTTAAATTAAATTATTTTTAAATTAAAATAAATTATTTTTCAATAAATTTCAATTATTTTTAAATAAAATAAAATTATTTTTAAATTAATTTTAAATTAAATTAAATTATTTTTAAATTAATTTAAATTATTTTTAAATTAATTTAAATTATTTTTAAATAAATTTAAATTAGTTTTAAATAAAATTAAATTATTTTAAAATTAAATTAAATTATTTTTGAATTAATTTAAATTATTTTTAAATTGATTTAAAATATTTTTAAATAAAACTAAATTATTTTTAAATTAAATTAAATTATTTTTAAAATAATTTAATTATTTTTAAATAAAATAAAATTATTTTTAAAATATTTTTAAATTAATTTAAAATATATTTTAATAAAATTTAATTATTTTTAAATTAAATCAAATTATTTCTAAATTGATTTAAATTATTTTTAAATAAAATTAAATTATTTTTAATTCAATCAAATTATTTTTAAATTAAATTGTTTTTAAATTGATTTAAATTATTTTTAAATTAAATCAAATCATTTTTAAATTGATTTAAACTATTTTTTAGTAAAATTGAACAAATTAAATAAATAAATTTTTAAGGTAATTTAAATTATTTTTATATTCAAATAAATTATTTTTAAATTAATTTAAATTATTTTTAAATTAAATCAAATTATTTTTAAATTGATTTATATTATTTTTAAATTAAATTAACTTATTTTTAAATTAAATTTAATTATTTTTGAATTAATTTGAATTATTTTTAAATAAAATTAAAGTATATTTAAATTAATTTAAATTATTTTTAAATAAAATTAAATTATTTTTAAATTAATTTAAATTATTTTTAAATTATATTAACTTATTTTTAAATTAAATTAAATTATTTTTAAATTAAGATAAATTATTTTAATAAAAAATTAAATTATTTTTAAAATAATTTAAATTATTTTTAAAGTAAATTAAATTTAAAAAAAAAAAAATTAAATTATTTTAAATTAATTTAAATTATTTTTAAAAAAAATTAAATTATTTTTAAATTAAATTAAATTAATTTTAAATTAATTTAAATTATTTTTAAATTAAATTAACTTATTTTTAAATTAAATTAAATTATTTTAAAATTAATTTAAATTATTTTTAAATAAAATTAAATTATATTTAAATTAATTTAAATTATTTTTAAATAAAATTAAATTATTTTTAAATTAATTTAAATTATTTTTAATTTAAATCAAATTATTTTTAAATTAATTTATATTATTTTTAAATTACATTAAATTATTTTTAAATTAAATTAAGTTAATTTGAATTATTTTTAAATTAATTTAAATTAATTTAAATTATTTTTAAACAAAATTAAATTATTTTTAAATTAATTTAATAAGCTTTAAATTTAATTAAACTATTTTTAAAATAATTTAAATTATTTTTAAATAAAATTTAAATATTTTTAAATTAAATTATTTTTAAATTAATATAAATAATTTTTAAATTAATTTGAATAATTTTTAAATTAAATTATATTATTTTTAAATTAATTTAAATTATTTTTAAATTAAATTAAATAATTTTTAAATTAAATTAAATTATTCTTAAATTAATTTAAATTATTTTTAAATAAAATTGAATTATTTTTAAATTAAATTAAATTATTTTTAAAATAATTTAAATTATTTTTAAATAAAATTAAATTATTTTTAAATTAAATTGAATTTTTTTTAAATTAATTTAAATTATATTTGAATCAATTAAATTATATTATAATTAACTTAAATTATTTTTAATTTAAATCAAATTATTTTTAAATTGATTTAAATTATTTTTAAATAAAATTAAATTATTTTTAAATTAATTTAAATTAATTTTAAATTAAATTAAATTATTTTTTAAATTAATTAAATTATATTTAAATTAATTTAAATTATTTTTAAATTAAATCAAATTATTTTTAAATTGATTTAAATTATTTTTAAGTAAAATTAAACAAATTAAATAAATAAATTTTTAAGTTAATTTCAATTATTTTTAAATTAAATTAAATTATTTTTAAATTAAATTATTTTTAAATTAATTTAAATTATTTTTAAATAAAATTAAATTATTTTTAAATTAAATTAAATTAGTTTTAAATTAATTTAAATTATTTTTAAATAAAATTAAATTATTTTTAAATTAAATTAAATTATTTTTAAATTAAATTAAATTATTTTTAAATTAATTTAAATTATTTTTAACTTAATTTAAATTATTTTTAAATAAAATTAAATTATTTTTAAATTAAATTAAATTATTTTTAAATTAATTTAATTTTTTTTTAAATTAATCTTAATTATTTTTAAATAAAATTAAATTATTTTTAAATTTAATTAAATTATTTTTAAATTAATTTAAATTATTTTTAACTTAATTCAAATTATTTTTAAATAAAATTAAATTATTTTGAAATTAATTTAAATTATTTTTAAATAAAATAAAATTATTTTTAAATTAAATTAAATTATTTTTAAATTAAGTTAAAATATTTTTAAATCAATTTAAATTATTTTTAAATAAAATTAAATTAATTTAAATTATTTTTAAATAAAATTAAATTATTTTTAAATTAAATTAAATTATTTTTAAATTTATTTAAAATATATTTTAATAAAATTAAATTATTTTTAAATAAAATTAAATTATTTTTAAATTAAAATAAATTATTTTTAAATAAAATTAAAATATTTTTAAATTAAACTAAAATACTTCTAAATTAAATTAAACTATTTTCAAATTAAATTAAATTATTTTTAATTTTATTAAATTATTTTTAAATTAAATTAAATTATTTTTAAATTAATTTAATTTTTTTTTAAATTAATCTTAATTATTTTTAAATAAAATTAAATTATTTTTAAATGAAATTAAATTATTTTTAAATTAAATTAAATTATTTTTAAATTAAATCAAATTATTTTTAAATTAAATTAAGTTAATTTGAATTATTTTTAAATTAATTTTAAATTAATTTAAATTATTTTTAAATAAAATTAAATTATTTTTAAATTAATTTAAATTTATTTTAAACTAATTTAAATTCTTTTAAATAAAATTAAATTATTTTTAAATTAATTTAAATTATTTTTAAATTAAATTAAATTATTTTTAAAGTAAATTAAATTATTTTTAAATTAATTTAAATTATTTTTAACTTAATTTAAATTATTTTTAAATAAAATTAAATTATTTTTAAATTAAATTAAATTATTCTTAAATTAATTTAATTTTTTTTTAAATTAATCTTAATTATTTTTAAATAAAATTAAATTATTTTTAAATTAAATTAAATTATTTTTAAATTAATTTAAATTATTTTTAAATAAAATTAAATTTTTTTTAAATTAAATTAAATTATTTTTAAATTAAATTAAATTATTTTTAAATTTATTTAAAATATATTTTAATAAAATAAAATTATTTTTAAATAAAATTAAATTATTTTCAAATTAAATTAAATTATTTTTAAATTAATTAAATTATTTTAAATTATTTTTAAATAAAATTAAATTATTTTTAAATTAAATTAAATTATTTTTAAATTAATTTAAATTTTTAAATTAATTTAAAATATATTTTAATAAAATTAAATTATTTTTAAATAAAATTAAATTATTTTTAAATTAAATTAAATTATTTTTAAATTAATTTAATTTTTTTTTAAATTAATCTTAATTATTTTTAAATAAAATTCAATTATTTTTAAATTAAATTAAATTATTTTTAAATTAAATTAAATAATTTTTAAATTTATTTAAAATATATTTTAATAAAATTAAATTATTTTTAAATAAAATAAAATTATTTTCAAATTAAATTAAATTATTTTTAAATTAATTAAATTATTTTATATTATTTTTAAATAAAATTAAATTATTTTTAGATTAAATTAAATTATTTTTAAATTAAATTAAATTATTTTTAAATTAATTAAATTATTTTAAATTATTTTTAAATAAAATTAAATTATTTTTAAATGAAATTAAATTATTTTCAAATTAAATTAAATTATTTTTAAATTAATTAAATTATTTTAAATTATTTTTAAATAAAATTAAATTATTTTTAAATGAAATTAAATTATTTTTAAATTTAATTATTTTTAAATAAAATTAAATTATTTTTAAATTAAATTAAATTAATTTTAAATTAATTTAAATTATTTTTAAATAAAATTAAATTATTTTTAAATTAATTAAAATTATTTTTAAATTAATTAAAATTATTTTTAAATTAAATTAAATTATTTGTAAATTAATTTAAATTATTTTTAAATAAAATCAAATTATTTTTAAATTAATTAAAATTATTTTTATATTAATTTAAATTATTTTTAAAATAATTTAAATTATTTTTAAATGAATTTAAATTAGTTTTAAATAAAATTAAATTATTTTAAAAGTAAATTAAATTATTTTTGAATAAATTTAAATTATTTTTAAATTAAATTAAATTATTTTTAAATTAATTAAATTATTTTTAAATAAAATAAAATTATTTTTAAATTAAATTAAATTATTTTTAAATTAAGTTAAAATATTTTTAAATGAATTTAAATTATTTTTAAATAAAATTAAATTAATTTAAATTATTTTTAAATAAAATTAAATTATTTTTAAAATAATTTAAATTATTTTTAAATTAATTTAAATTATTTTTAAATTAATTTAAATTATTTTTAAATAAAATAAATCACTTTTAAATTAAATTAAATTATTTTTAAATTAATTTAAATTATTTTTAAATGAAATTAAATTATTTTTAAAATAATTTAAATTATTTTTAATTTAATTTAAATTATTTTTAAATTAATAGAAATTATTTTTAAATTAATTTAAATTAATTTTAAATTAATTTAAATTATTTTTAGATTAATTTAAATTATTTTTAAATTGATTTAAATTATTTTTAATTAAAATTAAATTATTTTTAAATTATTTTTAAATTAAATTAAATTCTTTTTAAATTAAATTAAATTATTTTTAAATTAATTTAAATTATTTTTAAATTAAATTAATTTATTTTTAAATTGAAAAAAATTATTTTTTAATTAAATTAAATTATTTTTAAATTAATTTAAATTATTTTTAAATTAATTTAAAATATATTTTAATAAAATTTAATCATTTTTAAATTAAATCAAATTATTTCTAAATTGATTTAAATTATTTTTAAATAAAATTAAATTATTTTAAAATTAAATTAAAATATTTTTGAATTAATTTAAATTATTTTTAAATTAAATTAAATTATTTTTAAATTAATTAAATTATTTGTAAATAAAATAAAATTATTTTTAAAATAAATTAAATTATTTTTAAATTAATTTAAATAATTTTTAAATCAATTTAAATTATTTTTAAATAAAATTAAATTATTTTAAATTATTTTTAAATAAAATTACATTATTTTTAAATTAATTTAAATTATTTTTAAATAAAATTAAATTACTTTTTAATTAAATTAAATTATTTTTAATTTAATTGAAATTATTTTTAAATAAAATTAAGTTATTTTTAAAATAATTTAAATTATTTTTAAATTAATTTAAATTATTTTTAAAATAATTTAAATTATTTTTAAATAAAATTAAATTTCTTTTAAATTAAATTAAATTATTTTTAATTTAATTTAAATTATTTTTAAATAAAATTAAATTATTTTTAAATTAATTTAAATTAAATTAAATTATTTTTAAATTAATTTAAATTATTTTTAAATGAATTTAAATTAGTTTTAAATAAAATTAAATTATTTTAAAATTAAATTATTTTTTAATTAATTTAAATTATTTTTAAATTAATTTAAATTATTTTTAAATTAATTTAAATTATTTTTAAAATGATTTAAAATATTTTTAAATAGAACTAAATTATTTTTAAAATAAATTAAATTATTTTTAAATTAAATTAATTTTTTTTTAAATTAAATTATATTATTTTTAAATTAATTTAAATTATTTTTAAATTAATTTAAATTATTTTTAAATTAAATTATTTTAAATTAATATAAATTATTTTTCAATAAATTTCAATTATTTTTAAATTAAATTAAATTATTTTTAAATTAAATTAAATTATTTTTAATTTAATTTAAATTATTTTTAAATTAAATTAAATTATTTTTAAATTAAATTAAATTCGTTTTAAATTAAATTAAATTATTTTTAATTTAATTGAAATTATTTTTAAATAAAATTAAGTTATTTTTAAAATAATTTAAATTATTTTTAAATTAATTTAAATTATTTTTAAAACAATTTAAATTATTTTTAAATAAAATTAAATTCCTTTTAAATTAAATTAAATTATTTTTAATTTAATTTAAATTATTTTTAAACAAAATTAAATTATTTTTAAATTAATTTAAATTAATTTTAAATTAAATTAAATTATTTTTAAATTAATTTAAATTATTTTTAAATGAATTTAAATTAGTTTTAAATAAAATTAAATTATTTTAAAATTAAATTATTTTTTAATTAATTTAAATTATTTTTAAATTAATTTAAATTATTTTTAAATTAATTTAAATTGTTTTTAAAATGATTTAAAATATTTTTAAATAAAACTAAATTATTTTTAAAATAAATTAAATTATTTTTAAATTAAATTAATTTTTTTTTAAATTAAATTATATTATTTTTAAATTAATTTAAATTATTTTTAAATTAATTTAAATTATTTTTAAATTAAATTATTTTAAATTAATATAAATTATTTTTCAATAAATTTCAATTATTTTTAAATTAAATTAAATTATTTTTAAATTAAATTAAATTATTTTTAATTTAATTTAAATTATTTTTAAATTAAATTAAATTATTTTTAAATTAAATTAAATTCGTTTTAAATTAAATTAAATTATTTTTAATTTAATTTAAATTATTTTTAAATTAAATTATTTTTAAATTAATAAAAATTATTCTTCATTAAATTTCAATCATTTTTAAATTAAATTAAATTATTTTTAAATTAATTTAAATTATTTTTAAATTAATTTAAATTATTTTTAAATTAAATTATTTTCAAATTAAATTTAATTATTTTCAAATTAAATTAAATTATTTTTAAACTAATTTAAATTATTTTTAAATGAAATTAAATTATTTTTAATTTAATTAAATTATTTTTAAAATAAATCAAATTATGTTTAAATTAAATTAAATTATTTTAAAATTAATTTAAATTATTTTTAAATTAATTTAAATTATTTTTAAATTAAATTAAATTATTTTTAAATTAATTTAAATTATTTTTAGATAAATTTAAATTATTTTTAAATTAAATTAAATTATTTTTAAGTTAATTTATATTATTTTTAAATTAATTTAAATTATTTTTAAATAAAGTTAAATGATTCTTAAATTAATTTAAATTATTTTTAAATAAAAGTGCATTATTTTTAAATTAAATTAAATTATTTTTAAATTAAATTAAAATATTTTTAAATTAAATTAAATTCTTTTTAAATGAATTTAAAATATTTTTAAATTAATTAAAATTATTTTTAAATTAATTTAAATTATTTTTAAATAAAATTAAATTATTTTAAAAAAAAATTAAATTATTTTTAAATTAAATTAAATTATTTTTAAATTAATTTATATTATTTTTAAATTAATTTAAATTATTTTTAAATAAAATTAAATTATTCTTAAATTAATTTAAGTTATTTTTAAATAAAATTGAATTATTTTTAAATTAAATAAAATTATTTTTAAATTAATTTAAGTTATTTTTAAATTAATTTAAATTATTTTTAAATAAAATTAAATTATTCTTAAATTAATTTAAATTATTTTTAAATAAAATTGAAATATTTTTTAATTAAATTAAATTAATTTCAAATTAATTTAAATTTTTTTTAAATTAAATTTAATTATTTTTAAATTAAATTAAATTATTTTAAAATTAATTAAAATAATTTTTAAATTAAATTAATTTTTTTTTTAAATTAAATTAAATTATTCCTAAATTAATCTAAATTATTTTTTAAAAAATTGAATTATTTTTAAATTAAATTAAATTATTTTTAAATTAAATTAAATTAATTTCAAATTAATTTAAATAATTTTTAAATTAAATTAAATAAATTTTAAATTAAATTAAATTATTCCTAAATTAATTTAAGTTATTTTTAAATAAAATTGAATTATTTTTAAATTAAATAAAATTACTTTTAAATTAATTTAAATTATTTTTAAAGTAAATTAAATTATTTTTAAATTAAGTTAAATTAATTTCAAATTAATTTAAATTATTTTTAAATTAAATTAAATTATTTTAAAATTAATTTAAATAATTTTTAAATTAAATTAAATTTTTTTTAAATTAAATTAAAATATTCCTAAATTAATTTAAATTATTTTTAAAAAAATTGAATTATTTTTAAATTAAATTAAATTATTTTTAAATTAAATTAAATTATTTTTAAACTAAATTAAATTATTTTTAAATTAATTTAAATGATTTTTGAACTAAATTAAATTATTTTTAAATTAATTTAAATTATTTTTAAATTAAATTATTTTTAAATTAATTTAAATTATTTTTAAATAAAATTAAATTATTTTTAAATTATTTTTAAATTAAATTATTTTTAAATTAATTTAAATTATTCTTAAATTAATTTAAATTATTTTTAAATTCATTTAAATTATTTTTAAATTAATTTAAATTATTTTTAAATTATTTTAAATTATTTTTAAATTAATTTAAATTATTTTTAAATTAATTTAAATTATTTTTACATAAAATAAACTTATTTTTAAATTAAATTAAATTATTTTTAAATTAATGTAAATGATTTTTAAATAAAATTAAATTGTTTTTAAATTAAATTAAATTATTTTTAAATTAATTTAAATAATTTTTAAATTGAATTAAATTATTTTAAAAATAATTTAAATTATTTTGAGATAAAATTAAATTATTTTTAAATTAAATTAAATTATTTTTAAATTAATTTATATTATTTCTAAATTAATTTTTAAAAATTATTTTTAAATTAAATTAAATTATTTTTAAATTAAATTAAATTATTTTTAAATTAATTTAAATTATTTTCAAATTAATATAAATTATTTTTAAATAAAATTAAATTATTTTTAAATTAAATTAAATTATTTTTAAATTAATTTCAATTATTTTTAAAGTAAATTAAATTATTTTTAAATTAAATTAAATTATTTTTAAATTAATTTAAATTATTTTTAAATTAATATAAATTATTTTTAAATAAAATTAAATTATTTTTAAATTAAATTAAATTATTTTTAAATTAATTTAAATTATTTTTAAATAAAATTAAATTATTTTTAAATTAAATTAATTTATTTTTGAATTAAATTAAATTATTTTTAAATTAATTTAAATTATTTTTAAATTTTTTTAAATTATTTTTAAATAAAATTAAATTATTTTTAAATTAATATAAATTATTTTTAAATTAACTTAAATAATTTTTAAATTAATTTTAACTATTTTTAAATAAAATTAAATTATTTTTAAATTAAATTAAATTATTTTTAAATTAATTTAAATTATTTTAAATTATTTTTAAATTAAATTAAATTATTTTTAAATTAAATTATATTATTTTTAAAGTAAATTAAATTTTTTTTAAATTAAATTAAATTATTTTTAAATTAATTTAAATTATTGTTAAATTAAATTAAATTATTTTTAAATAAAATAAAATTATTTTTAAATTAAATTAAACAATTTTCAAATTAGATTAAGTTATTTTTAAATTAATTGCAATTATTTTTAAATTAAATTAAATTATTTTTAAATTAAATTAAATTTTTTTTATGTTAATTTAAATTATTTTTATATTAAATTAAATTATTTTTAAATTAATTTAAATTATTTTTAAATTATATTAAATTATATTTAAATTAATTTAAATTATTTTTAAATTTAATTAAATTATTTTTAAAATAATTTAAAATATTTTTAAATAAAATTAAATTATTTTCAAATAAAATTAAATTATTTTTAAATTAAATTAAATTATTTTTAAATTAATATAAATTGTTTTTAAATAAAATTAAATTATGTTTATATTAAATTAAATTATTTTTAAATTTTTTTAAATTATTTTAAAATTAAATTAAATTAATTTTAAATTAATTTAAATTATTTTTAAATATATTTAAATTATTTTCAAATTAACTTAACTTATTTTTTAATAAAATTAAATTATTTTTAAATTAAATTAAATTATTTTTAAATTAATATAAATTATTTTTAAATAAAATTAAAATATTTTTATATTAAATTAAAATATTTTTAAATTAAATTAAATTGTTTTTAAATTAATTTAAATTATTTTTAAAGTAAATTAAATTATTTTTAAATTAATTTTAAATTAATTTAAATTATTTTTAAATTATATTAAATTATATTTAAATTAATTTAAATTTTTTTTAAATTAAATTAAATTATTTTTAAATTAATTTAAATTATTTTTAAATAAAATTAAATTATTTTTAAATTAAATTAAATTATTTTTAAATTAATATAAATTATTTTTAAATAAAATTAAATTATTTTTATATTAAATTAAATTATTTTTAAATTAAATTAAATTATTTTTAAAAAAATTTAAATTTTTTTTAAATTAAATTAAATTATTTTGAAATAAAATTAAATTGTTTTTAAATTAATTTAAATTATTTTTAAATTAATATAAATTATTTTTAAATAAAATTAAATTATTTTTAAATTAAATTAAATTATTTTTAAATTAATATAAATTATTTTTAAATAAAATTAAATTATTTTTATATTAAATTAAATTATTTTTAAATTAATTTAAATTATTTTTAAATAAAATTAAATTATTTTTAAATTAAATTAAATTATTTTTAAATTAATTTAAATTATTTTTAAAGTAAATTAAATTATTTTTAAATTAAATTAAATTATTTTTAATTTAAATAATTTAAATTAATTTTAAATAAAATTAAATTATTTTTAAATTAAATTATATTATTTTTAAAGTAAATTAAATTGTTTTTAAATTAAATTAAATTATTTTTAAATTAATTTAAATTATTTTTAAATTAAATTAAATTATTTTTAAATAAAATTAAATTATTTTTAAATTAAATTAAATTAAATTATTTTTAAATTAATATAAATTATTTTTTAAATAAAATTAAATTATTTTTATATTAAATTAAATTATTTTTAAATTAAATTAAATTATTTTTAAAATAATTTAAATTTTTTTTAAATTAAATTAAATTATTTTGAAATAAAATTAAATTGTTTTTAAATTAATTTAAATTATTTTTAAATAAATATAAATTATTTTTAAATAAAATTAAATTATTTTTAAATTAAATTAAATTATTTTTAAAATAATTTAAATTATTTTTAAAGTAAATTAAAATATTTTTAAATTAAATTAAATTATTTTTTAATTAATTTAAATTATTTTTAAATTAATATAAATTATTTTTAAATAAAATTAATTTATTTTTAAATTAAATTAAATTATTTTTAAATTAATATAAAATATTTTTAAATAAAATAAAATTATTTTTAAATTAAATTAAATTATTTTTAAATTAATTTAAATTATTTTTAAAGTAAATTAAATTATTTTTAAATTAAATTAAATTATTTTTAAATTAATTTCAATTATTTTTAAACTAAATTAAATTATTTTTAAATTAAATTAAATTATTTTTAAATTAAATTAAATTATTTTTAAATTAATTTAAATTATTTTTAAATTAAATTAAATTATTTTTAAATAAAATTAAATTATTTTTAAATTAAATTAAATTATTTTTAAATTAATATAAATTATTTTTAAATAAAATTAAAATATTTTTATATTAAATTAAAATATTTTTAAATTAAATTAAATTGTTTTTAAATTAATTTAAATTATTTTTAAAGTAAATTAAATTATTTTTAAATTAATTTTAAATTAATTTAAATTATTTTTAAATTATATTAAATTATATTTAAATTAATTTAAATTTTTTTTAAATTAAATTAAATTATTTTTAAATTAATTTAAATTATTTTTAAATAAAATTAAATTATTTTTAAATTAAATTAAATTATTTTTAAATTAATATAAATTATTTTTAAATAAAATTAAATTATTTTTATATTAAATTAAATTATTTTTAAATTAAATTAAATTATTTTTAAATTAATTTAAATTTTTTTTAAATTAAATTAAATTATTTTGAAATAAAATTAAATTGTTTTTAAATTAATTTAAATTATTTTTAAATTAATATAAATTATTTTTAAATAAAATTAAATTATTTTTAAATTAAATTAAATTATTTTTAAATTAATATAAATTATTTTTAAATAAAATTAAATTATTTTTATATTAAATTAAATTATTTTTAAATTAATTTAAATTATTTTTAAATATAATTAAATTATTTTTAAATTAAATTAAATTATTTTTAAATTAATTTAAATTATTTTTAAAGTAAATTAAATTATTTTTAAATTAAATTAAATTATTTTTAATTTAAATAATTTAAATTAATTTTAAATAAAATTAAATTATTTTTAAATTAAATTATATTATTTTTAAAGTAAATTAAATTGTTTTTAAATTAAATTAAATTATTTTTAAATTAATTTAAATTATTTTTAAATTAAATTAAATTATTTTTAAATAAAATTAAATTATTTTTAAATTAAATTAAATTATTTTTAAATTAATATAAATTATTTTTAAATAAAATTAAATTATTTTTATATTAAATTAAATTATTTTTAAATTAAATTAAATTATTTTTAAAATAATTTAAATTTTTTTTAAATTAAATTAAATTATTTTGAAATAAAATTAAATTGTTTTTAAATTAATTTAAATTATTTTTAAATAAATATAAATTATTTTTAAATAAAATTAAATTATTTTTAAATTAAATTAAATTATTTTTAAATTAATTTCAATTATTTTTAAAGTAAATTAAAATATTTTTAAATTAAATTAAATTATTTTTAAATTAATTTAAATTATTTTTAAATTAATATAAATTATTTTTAAATAAAATTAATTTATTTTTAAATTAAATTAAATTATTTTTAAATTAATATAAAATATTTTTAAATAAAATAAAATTATTTTTAAATTAAATTAAATTATTTTTAAATTAATTTAAATTATTTTTAAAGTAAATTAAATTATTTTTAAATTAAATTAAATTATTTTTAAATTAATTTCAATTATTTTTAAACTAAATTAAATTATTTTTAAATTAAATTAAATTATTTTTAAATTAAATTAAATTATTTTTAAATTAATTTAAATTATTTTTAAATTAAATTAAATTATTTTTAAATAAAATTAAATTATTTTTAAATTAAATTAAATTATTTTTAAATTAATATAAATTATTTTTAAATAAAATTAAATTATTTTTAAATAAAATAAAATTATTTTTAAATTAAATTAAATTATTTTTAAATTAATTTAAATTTTTTTTAAATTAAATTAAATTATTTTGAAATAAAATTAAATTGTTTTTAAATTAATTTAAATTATATTTAAATTAATATAAATTATTTTTAAATAAAATTAAATTATTTTTAAATTAAATTAAATTATTTTTAAATTAAATTAAATTATTTTTAAAGTAAATTAAATTATTTTTAAATTAAATTAAATTATTTTTAAATTAATTTAAATTATTTTTAAATTAATATAAATTATTTTTAAATAAAATTAAATTATTTTTAAATTAAATTAAATTATTTTTAAATTAATTTCAATTATTTTTAAAGTAAATTAAATTATTTTTAAATTAAATTAAATTATTTTTAAATTAATTTAAATTATTTTTAAATTAATATAAATTATTTTTAAATAAAATTAAATTATTTTTATATTAAATTAAATTATTTTTAAATTAATTTAATTTATTTTTAAAGTAAATTAAATTATTTTTAAATTAAATTACATTATTTTTAAATTAATTTAAATTATTTTTAAAGTAAATTAAATTATTTTAAAATTAAATTAAATTATTTTTAAATTATTATAAATTATTTTTAATTAAAATTAAATTATTTTTAAATTAAATTAAATTATTTTTAAATTAATTTAAATTATTTTTAAAGTAAATTAAATTATTTTTAAATAAAATTAAATTATTTTTAAATAAAATTAAATTATTTTTAAATAAAATAAAATTATTTTTAAATTAATTTAAATTATTTTTAAAGTAAATTAAATTAATTTTAAATAAAATTAAATTATTTTTAAATTAAATTATATTATTTTTAAAGTAAATTAAATTATTTTAAAATTAAATTAAATTATTTTTAAATTAATTTAAATTATTTTTAAAGTAAATTAAATTATTTTTAAATAAAATTAAATTATTTTTAAATAAAATTAAATTATTTTTAAATAAAATAAAATTACTTTTAAATTAATTTAAATTATTTTTAAAGTAAATTAAATTAATTTTAAATAAAATTAAATTATTTTTAAATTAAATTATATTATTTTTAAAGTAAATTAAATTATTTTAAAATTAAATTAAATTATTTTTAAATTAATTTAAATTATTTTTAAATTAAATTAAATTGTTTTTAAATTAATTTAAATTATTTTTAAAGTAAATTAAATTATTTTTAAATTAAATTATATTATTTTTAAAGTAAATTAAATTATTTTTAAATTAAATTAAATTATTTTTAAATTAATTTAAATTTTTTTTAAATTATATTAAATTATATTTAAATTAATTTAATTTTTTTTTAAATTAAATTAAATTATTTTTAAATTAATTTAAATTATTTTTAAATTAAATTAAATTATTTTTAAATTAAATTAAATTATTTTTAAACTAATATAAATTATTTTTAAATTAAATTAAATTATTTTTATATTAAATTAAATTATTTTTAAACTAAGTTAAATTATTTTTAAATTAAATTATATTATTTTTAAAGTAAATTAAGTTATTTTTAAATTAAATTAAATTATTTTTAAAATAAATTAATTTATGTTTAAATTAAATTAAATTATTTTTAAATTAATTTTAAATATTTTTAAATAAAATTAAACTATTTTTTAATTAAATTAAATTATTTTTAAATTAAATTAATTTATTTTTAAATTAATTTAATTTTTTTTTTAATTAAATTAAATTATTTTTAAATAAAAATAAATTGTTTTTAAATTAATTTAAATTATTTTTAAATTATATTAAAAAATATTTAAATTAATTTAAATTATTTTTAAATAAAATTAAATTATTTTTAAATTAATTTAAATTATTTTTAAATAAAATTAAATTATTTTTAAATTAAATTAAATCATTTTTAAATTAATATAAATTATTTTTAAATAAAATTAAAATATTTTTAAATTAAATTACATTATTTTTAAATTAATTTAAATTATTTTTAAAGTAAATTAAATTATTTTTAAATTAAATTAAATTATTTTTAAATTATTATAAATTATTTTTAAATAAAATTAAATTATTTTTAAATTAAAATAAATTATTTTTAAATTAATTTAAATTATTTTTAAAGTAAATTAAATTATTTTTAAATTAAATTAAATTATTTTTAAATTAATTTAAATTATTTTTAAATTAATATAAATTATTTTTAAATAAAATTAAATTATTTTTAAATTAAATTAAATTATTTTTAAAGTAAATTAAATTATTTTTAAATTAAATTAAATTATTTTTAAATTAATTTAAATTATTTTTAAATTAATATAAATTATTTTTAAATAAAATAAAATTATTTTTAAAATAAATTAAATTATTTTTAAATAAGTTTAAATTATTTTTAAAGTAAACTAAATTATTTTTAAATTAAATCAAATTATTTTTAAATTAATTTAAATTATTTTTAAATTAATATAAATTATTTTTAAATAAAATTAAATTATTTTTAAATTATTATAAATTATTTTTAAACGAAATTAAATTATTTTTAAATTAAATTAAATTTTTTTTAAATTAATTTAAATTATTTTTAAAGTAAATTAAATTATTTTTAAATTAAATTAAATTATTTTTAAATTAATTTTAATTATTTTTAAATTAATATAAATTATTTTTAAATAAAATTAAATTATTTTTAATTTAAATTAAATTATTTTTAAATTAATTTAAATTATTTTTAAAGTAAATTAAATTATTTTTAAATTAAATTAAATTATTTTTGAATTAATATAAATTATTTTTAAATAAAATTATATTATTTTTAAATTAAATTAAATTATTTTTAAATTAATATAAATTATTTTTAAATAAAATTAAAATATATTTAAATTAAATTACATTATTTTTAAATTAATTTAAATTATTTTTAAAGTAAATTAAAATATTTTTAAATTAAATTAAATTATTTTTAAATAAAAATAAATTATTTTTAAATAAAATTAAAATATTTTTAAATTAAAATAAGTTATTTTTAAATTAATTTAAATTATTTTTAAAGTAAATTAAATTATTTTTAAATTAAATTAAATTATTTTTAAATTAATTTAAATTATTTTTAAATTAATATAAATTATTTTTAAATAAAATTAAATTATTTTTAAATTAAATTAAATTATTTTTAAAGTAAATTAAATTATTTTTAAATTAAATTAAATTATTTTTAAATTAATTTAAATTATTTTTAAATTAATATAAATTATTTTTAAATAAAATTAAATTTATTTTAATTTAAATTAAATTATTTTTAAATTAATTTCAATTATTCTTAAAGTAAATTAAATTATTTTTAAATTAAATTAAATTATTTTTAAAGTAAATTAAATTATTTTTAAATTAAATTAAATTATTTTTAAATAAGTTTAAATTATTTTTAAAGTAAACTAAATTATTTTTAAATTAAATCAAATTAATTTTAAATTAATTTAAATTATTTTTAAATTAATATAAATTATTTTTAAATAAAATTAAATTATTTTTAAATTAAATTAAATTATTTTTAAATTAATTTCAATTATTTTTAAAGTAAATTAAATTATTTTTAAATTAATATAAATTATTTTTAAATTATTATAAATTATTTTTAAATAAAATTAAATTATTTTTAAATTAAATTAAATTTTTTTTAAATTAATTTAAATTATTTTTAAAGTAAATTAAATTATTTTTAAATAAAATTAAATTATTTTTAAATTAAATCAAATTATTTTTAAATTAATTTCAATTATTTTTAAAGTAAATTAAGTTATTTTTAAATTAAATTAAATTATTTTTAAATTAATATAAATTATTTTTAAATTATTATAAATTATTTTTAAATAAAATTAAATTATTTTTAAATTAAATTAAATTTTTTTTAAATTAATTTAAATTATTTTTAAAGTAAATTAAATTATTTTTAAATTAATTTAAATTATTTTTAAATTAATATAAATTATTTTTAAATAAAATTAAATTATTTTTAAATTAAATTAAATTATTTTTAAATTAATTTCAATTATTTTTAAGGTAAATTAAATTATTTTTAAATTAAATTAAATTATTTTTAAATTAATATAAATTATTTTTAAATTATTATAAATTATTTTTAAATAAAATTAAATTATTTTTAAATTAAATTAAATTTTTTTTAAATTAATTTAAATTATTTTTAAAGTAAATTAAATTATTTTTAAATTAAATTAAATTATTTTTAAATTAATTTAAATTATTTTTAAATTAATATAAATTATTTTGAAATAAAATAAATTATTTTTAATTTAAATTAAATTATTTTTAAATTAATTTAAATTATTTTTAAAGTAAATTAAATTATTTTTAAATTAAATTAAATTATTTTTAAATTAATATAAATTATTTTTAAATAAAATTAAATTATTTTTAAATTAAATTAAATTATTTTTAAATTAATTTAAATTATTTTTAAATTAATTTCAATTATTTTTAAAGTAAATTAAATTATTTTTAAATTAAATTAAATTATTTTTAAATTAATTTAAATTATTTTTAAATTATTATAAATTATTTTTAAATAAAATTAAATTATTTTTAAATTAAATTAAATTATTTTTAAATTAATTTAAATTATTTTTAAATAAAATTAAATTATTTTTAAATTAAATTAAATTATTTTTAAATTAATATAAATTATTTTTAAATAAAATAAAATTATTTTTATATTAAATTAAAATATTTTTAAATTAATTTAAATTATTTTTAAATTAATTTCAATTATTTTTAAAGTGAATTAAATTATTTTTAAATTAAATTAAATTATTTTTAAATTAATATAAATTATTTTTAAATAAAATTAAATTATTTTTAAATTAAATTAAATTATTTTTAAATTAATTTAAATTATTTTTAAATTAAATTAAATTATTTTTAAATTAAATTAAATTATTTTTAAATTAATATAAATTATTTTTAAATAAAATTAAATTATTTTTAAATTAAATTAAATTATTTTTAAATTAATATAAATTATTTTTAAATAAAATTAAATTATTTTTATATTAAATTAAAATATTTTTAAATTAATTTAAATTATTTTTAAATTAATTTCAATTATTTTTAAAGTGAATTAAATTATTTTTAAATTAAATTAAATTATTTTTAAATTATTATAAATTATTTTTAAATAAAATTAAATTATTTTTAAATAAAATCAAATTATTTTTAAATTAATTTCAATTATTTTTAAAGTAAATTAAATTATTTTTAAATTAAATTAAATTATTTTTAAATTAATTTAAATTATTTTTAAATTAAATTAAATTATTTTTAAATTAAATTAAATTATTTTTAAATTAATTTAAATTATTTTTAAATAAAATTAAATTATTTTTAAATTAAATTAAATTATTTTTAAATAAGTTTAAATTATTTTTAAAGTCAACTAAATTATTTTTAAATTAATTTAAATTATTTTTACATTAATTTAAATTATTTTTAAAGTAAATTAAATTAATTTTAAATTATATTAAATTATTTTTTAATTAAATTAAATTATTTTTAAATTAATTTAAATTATTTTTAAATAAAATTAAATTATTTTTAAATTAAATTAAATTATTTTTAAATTAATATAAATTATTTTTAAATAAAATTAAAATATTTTTAAATTAAATTACATTATTTTTAAATTAATTTAAATTATTTTTAAAGTAAATTAAATTATTTTTAAATTAAATTAAATTATTTTTAAATTATTATAAATTATTTTTAAATAAAATTAAATTATTTTTAAATTAAAATAAATTATTTTTAAATTAATTTAAATTATTTTTAAAGTAAATTAAATTATTTTTAAATTAAATCAAATTATTTTTAAATTAATTTAAATTATTTTTAAATTAATATAAATTATTTTTAAATAAAATTTAATTATTTTTAAATTAAATTAAATTATTTTTAAATTAATTTCAATTATTTTTAAAGTAAATTAAATTATTTTTAAATTAAATTAAATTATTTTTAACTTATTATAAATTGTTTTTAAATAAAATTAAATTATTTTTAAATTAAATTAAATATTTTTAAAATTAATTTAAATTATTTTTAAAGTAAGTTAAATTATTTTTAAATTAAATTAAATTATTTTTAAATTAATTTAAATTATTTTTAAATTAATATAAATTATTTTAAAATAAAATTAAATTATTTTTAAATTAAATTAAATTATTTTTAAAGTAAATTAAATTATTTTTAAATTAAATTAAATTATTTTTAAATTAATTTAAATTATTTTTAATTTAATATAAATTATTTTTAAATAAAATTAAATTATTTTTAAATTAAATTAAATTATTTTTAAATAAGTTTAAATTATTTTTAAAGTAAACTAAATTATTTTTAAATTAAATCAAATTATTTTTAAATTAATTTAAATTATTTTTAAATTAATATAAATTATTTTTAAATAAAATTTAATTATTTTTAAATTAAATTAAATTATTTTTAAATTAATTTCAATTATTTTTAAAGTAAATTAAATTATTTTTAAATTAAATTAAATTATTTTTAACTTATTATAAATTATTTTTAAATAAAATTAAATTATTTTTAAATTATATTAAATTTTTTTAAAATTAATTTAAATTATTTTTAAAGTAAATTAAATTATTTTTAAATTAAATTAAATTATTTTTAAATTAATTTAAATTATTTTTAAATTAATATAAATTATTTTTAAATAAAATTAAATTATTTTTAATTTAATTTAAATTATTTTTAAATTAATTTAAATTATTTTTAAAGTAAATTAAATTATTTTTAAATTAAATTAAATTATTTTTAAATTAATATAAATTATTTTTAAATAAAATTAAATTATTTTTAAATTAAATTAAATTATTTTTAAATTAATATAAATTATTTTTAAATAAAATTAAAATATTTTTAAATTAAATTACATTATTTTTAAATCAATTTAAATTATTTTTAAAGTAAATTAAATTATTTTTAAATTAAATTAAATTATTTTTAAATAAAAATAAATTGTTTTTAAATTAATTTAAATTATTTTTAAATTATATTAAATTATATTTAAATTAATTTAAATTATTTTTAAAGTGAACTAAATTATTTTTAAATTAATTTAAATTATTTTTAAATTAATTTAAATTATTTTTAAAGTAAATTAAATTATTTTTAAATAAAATTAAATTATTTTTTAATTAAATTAAATTATTTTTAAATTAAATTAAATTATTTTTAAATTAATTTAATTTTTTTTTAAATTAAATTAAATTATTTTTAAATTAATATAAATTATTTTTAAATAAAATTAAATTATTTTTAAAAAAATTAAATTATTTTTAAATTAATATAAATTATTTTTAAATAAAATTAAAATATTTTTAAATTAAATTACATTATTTTTAAGTTAATTTAAATTATTTTTAAATTAAATTAAATTATTTTTAAATTAATTTAAATTATTTTTAAATAAAATTAAATTATTTTTAAATTAAATTAAATTAATTTAAATTATTTTTAAAGTAAATTAAATTATTTTTAAATTAAATTAAATTATTTTTAAATTATTATAAATTATTTTTAAATAAAATTAAACTATTTTTAAATAAAATCAAATTATTTTTAAATTAATTTAAATTATTTTTAAAGTAAATTAAATTATTTTTAAATTAAATTAAATTATTTTTAAATTAATTTAAATTATTTTTAAATTAAATTAAATTATTTTTAAATTAAATTAAATTATTTTTAAATTAATTTAAATTATTTTTAAATAAAATTAAATTATTTTTAAATTAAATTAAATTATTTTTAAATAAGTTTAAATTATTTTTAAAGTAAACTAAATTATTTTTAAATTAATTTAAATTATTTTTAAATTAATTTAAATTATTTTTAAAGTAAATTAAATTATTTTTAAATAAAATTAAATTATTTTTTAATTAAATTAAATTATTTTTAAATTAAATTAAATTATTTTTAAATTAATTTAATTTTTTTTTAAATTAAATTAAATTATTTTTAAATAAAATTAAATTGTTTTTAATTTAATTTAAATTATTTTTAAATTATATTAAATTATATTTAAATTAATTTATATTATTTTTAAATTAAATTAAATAATTTTTAAATTAATTTAAATTATTTTTAAATTAAATTAAATTATTTTTAAATTAAATTAAATTATTTTTAAATTAATATAAATTATTTTTAAATAAAATTAAAATATTTTTAAATTAAATTAAATTATTTTTAAATTAATTTAAATTATTTTTAAAGTAAATTAAATTATTTTTAAATTAAATTAAATTATTTTTAAATTAATTTAAATTATTTTTAATTTAATATAAATTATTTTTAAATTAAATTAAATTATTTTTAAATTAAATTATTTTTAAATTCATTTAAATTATTTTTAAATTAAATTAAATTATTTTTAAATTAAATAAAATTAATTTAAACTAATTTAAATTAATTTTAATTAAAATTAAATTATTTTTAAATTAAATTATATTATTTTTAAAGTAAATTAAATTATTCTTAAATTAAATTAAATTATTTTTAAATTAAATTAAATTATTTTTAAATTAATTTAAATTATTTTTAAACTAATTTAAATTATTTTTAAATTAAATTATTTTTAAATTAATTTAAATTATTTTTAAATAAAATTAAATTATTTTTAAATTAAATTCAATTAATTTAAATTATTTTTAAAGTAAATTAAATTATTTTTAAATTAAATTAAATTATTTTTAAATTATTATAAATTATTTTTAAATAAAATTAAATTATTTTTAAATAAAATCAAATTATTTTTAAATTAATTTAAATTATTTTTAAAGTAAATTAAATTATTTTTAAATTAAATTAAATTATTTTTAAATTAATTTAAATTATTTTTAAATTAAATTAAATTATTTTTAAATTAAATTAAATTATTTTTAAATTAATTTAAATTATTTTTAAATAAAATTAAATTAATTTTAAATTAAATTAAATTATTTTTAAATAAGTTTAAATTATTTTTAAAGTAAACTAAATTATTTTTAAATTAATTTAAATTATTTTTAAATTAATTTAAATTATTTTTAAAGTAAATTAAATTATTTTTAAATAAAATTAAATTATTTTTTAATTAATTTAAATTATTTTTAAATTAAATAAAAATTATTTTCAAATTAAATTAAATTATTTTTAAATTAATATAAATTATTTTTAAATAAAATTAAAATATTTTTCAATTAAATTACATTATTTTTAAATTAATTTAAATTATTTTTAAAGTAAATTAAATTATTTTTAAATTAAATTAAATTATTTTTAAATTATTATAAATTATTTTTAAATAAAATTAAATTATTTTTAAATTAAATTAAATTATTTTTAAATTCATTTAAATTATTTTTAAAGTAAATTAAATTATTTTTAAATTAAATTAAATTATTTTTAAATTAATTTAAATTATTTTTAAATTAATATAAATTATTTTTAAATTAAATTAAATTATTTTTAAATTAAATTATTTTTAAATTCATTTAAATTATTTTTAAAATAAATTAAATTATTTTTAAATTAAATAAAATTAATTTAAACTAATTTAAATTAATTTTAATTAAAATTAAATTATTTTTAAATTAAATTATATTGTTTTTAAAGTAAATTAAATTATTCTTAAATTAAATTAAATTATTTTTAAATTAATTTAAATTATTTTTAAATTAATTTAAATTATTTTTAAATAAAATTAAATTATTTTTAAATTAAATTAAATTATTTTTAAATTAATTTAAATTATTTTTAAATAAATTTAAATTATTTTTAAATTAATTTAAATTATTTTTAAATAAAATTAAATTATTTTTAAATTAAATTAAATTAATTTAAATTATTTTTAAAGTAAATTAAATTATTTTTAAATTAAATTAAATTATTATTAAATTATTATAAATTATTTTTAAATAAAATTAAATTATTTTTAAATAACATCAAATTATTTTTAAATTAATTTAAATTATTTTTAAAGTAAATTAAATTATTTTTAAATAAAATTAAATTATTTTTAAATTAATTTAAATTATTTTTAAATTAAATTAAATTATTTTTAAATTAAATTAAATTATTTTTAAATTAATTTAAATTATTTTTAAATAAAATTAAATTAATTTTAAAATAAATGAAATTATTTTTAAATAAGTTTAAATTATTTTTAAAGTAAACTAAATTATTTTTAAATTAATTTAAATTATTTTTAAATTAATTTAAATTATTTTTAAAGTAAATTAAATTATTTTTAAATAAAATTAAATTATTTTTTAATTAAATTAAATTATTTTTAAATTAAATTAAATTATTTTTAAATTAATTTAAATTTTTTTTAAATTAAATTAAATTATTTTTAAATAAAATTAAATTTTTTTTAATTTAATTTAAATTATTTTTAAATTATATTAAATTATATTTAAATTAATTTATATTATTTTTAAATTAAATTAAATAATTTTTAAATTAATTTAAATTATTTTTAAATTAAATTAAATTATTTTTAAATTAAATTAAATTATTTTTAAATTAATATAAATTATTTTTAAATAAAATTAAAATATTTTTCAATTAAATTACATTATTTTTAAAAAAATTTAAATTATGTTTAAAGTAAATTAAATTATTTTTAAATTAAATTAAATTATGATAAATTATTTTTAAATAAAATTAAATTATTTTTAAATTAAATTAAATTATTTTTAAATTAATTTAGATTATTTTTAAAGTAAATTAAATTATTTTTAAATTAAATTAAATTATTTTTAAATTAATTTAAATTATTTTTAAATTAATATAAATTATTTTTAAATTAAATTAAATTATTTTTAAATTAAATTATTTTTAAATTCATTTAAATTATTTTTAAATTAAATTAAATTATTTTTAAATTAAATTAAATTAATTTAAACTAATTTAAATTAATTTTAATTAAAATTAAATTATTTTTAAATTAAATTATATTATTTTTAAAGTAAATTAAATTATTTTTAAATTAAATTTAATTATTTTTAAATTAATTTAAATTATTTTTAAATTAATTTAAATTATTTTTAAATAAAATTAAATTATTTTTAAATTAAATTAAATTATTTTTAAATTAATTTAAATTATTTTTAAATTAATTTAAATTATTTTTAAATTAATTTAAATTATTTTTAAAGTAAATTAAATTATTTTTAAATTAAATTAAATTATTTTTAAATTAATTTAAATTATTTTTAAATTAATATAAATTATTTTTAAATAAAATTAAATTATTTTTAAATTAATTTAAATTATTTTTAAATAAATTTAAATTATTTTTAAAGTAAATTAAATTATTTTTAATTTAAATTAAATTATTTTTAAATTAATTTAAATTATTTTTGAATTAATATAAATTATTTCTAAATAAAATTAAATTATTTTTAAATTAAATTAAATTATTTTTAAATTAATTTAAATTATTTTTAAATTAATATAGATTATTTTTAAATAAAATTAAACTATTTTCAAATTAAAGTAAATTACTTTTAAATTATTTTAAATTATTTTTAAATAAAATTAAATTATTTTTAAATTAATTTAAATTATTTTTAAATAAAATAAATTACTTTTAAATTAAATTAAATTTTTTTATTCAATTTAAATTATTTTCAAATAAAATTAAATTATTTTTAAATGAAATTAAATTATTTTTAAATTAAATGATTTTTAAATAAAATTAAATTATTTTTAAATTAAATTAAATTAATTTAAATTATTTTTAAAGTAAATTAAATTATTTTTAAATTAAATTAAATTATTTTTAAATTATTATAAATTATTTTTAAATAAAATTAAATTATTTTTAAATAACATCAAATTATTTTTAAATTAATTTAAATTATTTTTAAAGTAAATTAAATTATTTTTAAATTAAATTAAATTATTTTTAAATTAATTTAAATTATTTTTAAATTAAATTCAATTATTTTTAAATTAAATTAAATTTTTTTTAAATTAATTTAAATTATTTTTAAATAAAATTAAATTAATTTTAAATTAAATTAAATTATTTTTAAATAAGTTTAAATTATTTTTAAAGTAAACTAAATTATTTTTAAAATAATTTAAATTATTTTTAAATTAATTTAAATTATTTTTAAAGTAAATTAAATTATTTTTAAATAAAATTAAATTATTTTTTAATTAAATTAAATTATTTTTAAATTAAATTAAATTATTTTTAAATTAATTTAATTTTTTTTTAAATTAAATTAAATTATTTTTAAATAAAATTAAATTGTTTTTAATTTAATTTAAATTATTTTTAAATTATATTAAATTATATTTAAATTAATTTATATTATTTTTAAATTAAATTAAATAATTTTTAAATTAATTTAAATTATTTTTAAATTAAATTAAATTATTTTTAAATTAAATTAAATTATTTTTAAATTATTATAAATTATTTTTAAATAAAATTAAATTATTTTCAAATTAAATTAAATTATTTTTAATTTAATTTAAATTATTTTTAAAGTAAATTAAATTATTTTTAAATTAAATTAAATTATTTTTAAATTATTTTTAAATTAATATAAATTATTTTTAAATTAAATTAAATTATTTTTAAATTAAATTATTTTTAAATTCATTAAAATTATTTTTAAATTAAATTAAATTATTTTTAAATTAAATTAAATTAATTTAAACTAATTTAAATTAATTTTAATTAAAATTAAATTATTTTTAAATTAAATTATATTATTTTTAAAGTAAATTAAATTATTTTTAAATTAAATTTAATTATTTTTAAATTAATTTAAATTATTTTTAAATTAATTTAAATTGTTTTTAAATAAAATTAAATTATTTTTAAATTAAATTAAATTATTTTTAAATTAATTTAAATTATTTTTAAATTAATTTAAATTATTTTTAAATTAATTTAAATTATTTTTAAAGTAAACTAAATTATTTTTAAATTAAATTAAATTATTTTTAAATTAATTTAAATTATTTTTAAATTAATATAAATTATTTTTAAATAAAATTAAATTATTTTTAAATTAATTTAAATTATTTTTAAATAAATTTAAATTATTTTTAAAGTAAATTAAATTATTTTTAAATTAAATTAAATTATTTTTAAATTAATTTAAATTATTTTTAAATTAATATAAATTATTTCTAAATAAAATTAAATTATTTTTAAATTAAATTAAATTATTTTTAAATTAATTTAAATTATTTTTAAAGTAAATTAAATTATTTTCAAATTAAAAAAATTATTTTTAAATTAATTTAGATTATTTTTAAATAAAATAAATTACTTTTAAATTAAATTAAATTATTTTTAATTCAATTTAAATTATTTTCAAATAAAATTAAATTATTTTTAAATTAAATTAAATTATTTTTAAATTAAATGATTTTTAAATAAAATTAAATTATTTTTAAATAAAATTAAATTATTTTTAAATTAATTTAAATTATTTTTAAATAAAATTAAATTATTTTTAAATTAATTCAAATTATTTTCAAATGAATTTAAATTAGTTTTAAATAAAATTAAATTATTTTAAAATGAAATTAAATTATTTTTGAGTTAATTTAAATTATTTTTAAATTAAATTAAATTATTTTTAAATTAATTAAATTATTTTTAAATAAAATAAAATTATTTTTAAATTAAATTAAATTATTTTTAAATTAAGTTAAAATATTTTTAAATCAATTTAAATTATTTTAAAATAAAATTAAATTATTTCAAATTATTTTTAAATAAAATTAAATTATTTTTAAAATAATTTAAATTATTTTTAAATTAATTTAAATTATTTTTAAATTAATTTAAATTATTTTTAAATAAAATAAATTACTTTTAAATTAAATTAAATTATTTTTAATTTAATTTAAATTATTTTCAAATAAAATAAAATTATTTTCAAATTAATTTAAATTAATTTTAAATTAAATTTAATTATTTTTAAATTAATTTAAATTATTTTTAAATTAATTTAAATTATTTTTAAATGAATTTAAATTAGTTTTAAATAAAATTAAATTATTTTAAAATTAAATTAAATTATTTTTGAATTAATTTAAATTATTTTTAAATTAATTTAAATTATTTTTAAATTGATTTAAATTATTTTTAATTAAAATAAAATGATTTTTAAATTGATTTAAATTATTTTTAAATTAATTTAAATTCTTTTAAATTAAATTAAATTATTTTTAAATTAATTTAAATTATTTTTAAATAAAATTAAATTATTTTTAAAATAATTTAAATTATTTTTATTTTAATTTAAATTATTTTTAAATTAATATAAATTATTTTTGAATTATTTTAAATTAATTTAAATTATTTTTAGATTAATTTAAATTATTTTTAAATTGATTTAAATTATTTTTAATTAAAATTAAATTATTTTTAAATTAATTTAAATTATTTTTAAATTAAATTAAATTCTTTTTAAATTAAATTAAATTATTTTTAAATTATTTTTAAATTAAATTAATTTATTTTTAAATTAAATTAAATTATTTTTAAATTAATTTAAATTATTTTTAAATTAATATAAATTATTTCTAAATAAAATTAAATTATTTTTAAATTAAATTAAATTATTTTTAAATTAATTTAAATTATTTTTAAAGTAAATTAAATTATTTTCAAATTAAATAAATTATTTTTAAATTAATTTAGATTATTTTTAAATAAAATAAATTACTTTTAAATTAAATTAAATTATTTTTAATTCAA
Organism: Phosphuga atrata; assembly: GCA_944588485.1. Lineage (NCBI taxonomy): Eukaryota > Metazoa > Arthropoda > Insecta > Coleoptera > Silphidae > Phosphuga > Phosphuga atrata. The sequence goes on from OX155905.1 coordinate 11,389,864, forward strand.
TTTAAATTATTTTCAAATAAAATTAAATTATTTTTAAATGAAATTAAATTATTTTTAAATTAAATGATTTTTAAATAAAATTAAATTATTTTTAAATAAAATTAAATTATTTTTAAATTAATTTAAATTATTTTTAAATAAAATTAAATTAATTTTAAATTAATTAAAATTATTTTCAAATGAATTTAAATTAGTTTTAAATAAAATTAAATTATTTTAAAATGAAATTAAATTATTTTTGAGTTAATTTAAATTATTTTTAAATAAAATTAAATTATTTTTAAATTAATTAAATTATTTTTAAATAAAATAAAATTATTTTTAAATTAAATTAAATTATTTTTAAATTAAGTTAAAATATTTTTAAATCAATTTAAATTATTTTAAAATAAAATTAAATTAATTCAAATTATTTTTAAATAAAATTAAATTATTTTTAAAATAATTTAAATTATTTTTAAATTAATTTAAATTATTTTTAAATTAATATAAATTATTTTTGAATTATTTTAAATTAATTTAAATTATTTTTAGATTAATTTAAATTATTTTTAAATTGATTTAAATTATTTTTAATTAAAATAAAATTATTTTTAAATTAAATTAAATTATTTTTAAATTAAGTTAAAATATTTTTAAATCAATTTAAATTATTTTAAAATAAAATTAAATTATTTCAAATTATTTTTAAATAAAATTAAATTATTTTTAAAATAATTTAAATTATTTTTAAATTAATTTAAATTATTTTTAAATTAATTTAAATTATTTTTAAATGAATTTAAATTATTTTTAAATGAATTTAAATTAGTTTTAAATAAAATTAAATTATTTTAAAATTAAATTTAATTATTTTTGAATTAATTTAAATTATTTTTAAATTAATTTAAATTATTTTTAAATTGATTTAAATTATTTTTAATTAAAATAAAATGATTTTTAAATTGATTTAAATTATTTTTAAATTAATTTAAATTCTTTTAAATTAAATTAAATTATTTTTAAATTAATTTAAATTATTTTTAAATAAAATTAAATTATTTTTAAAATAATTTAAATTATTTTTATTTTAATTTAAATTATTTTTAAATTAATATAAATTATTTTTGAATTATTTTAAATTAATTTAAATTATTTTTAGATTAATTTAAATTATTTTTAAATTGATTTAAATTATTTTTAATTAAAATTAAATTATTTTTAAATTAATTTAAATTATTTTTAAATTAAATTAAATTCTTTTTAAATTAAATTAAATTATTTTTAAATTATTTTTAAATTAAATTAATTTATTTTTAAATTAAATTAAATTATTTTTAAATTAATTTAAATTATTTTTAAATTAATTTAAAATATATTTTAATAAAATTTAATTATTTTTAAATTAAATCAAATTATTTCTAAATTGATTTAAATTATTTTTAAATAAAATTAAATTATTTTTAAATTCAATCAAATTATTTTTAAATTAAATTGTTTTTAAATTAATTTAAATTATTTTTAAATTAAATCAAATTATTTTTAAATTGATTTAAACTATTTTTTAGTAAAATTAAACAAACTAAATAAATAAATTTTTAAGTTAATTTAAATTATTTTTATATTAAATTAAATTATTTTTAAATTAATTTAAATTATTTTAAATTAATTTAAATTATTTTTAAATTAATTTAAATTATTTTTAAATTAAATCAAATTATTTTTAAATTGTTTTATATTATATTTAAATTAATTTAATTTTTTTTTAAATAAAATTAAATTATTTTTAAATTAATTTAAATTATTTTTAAATTAAATTAAATTATTTTTAAATTAATTTAAATTATTTAAAAAAAAAATTAAATTATTTTTAAATTATTTTTAAATAAAATTAAATTATTTTTAAATTAAATTAAATCATTTTTAAAATAATTTAAATTATTTTTAAATTAAATTAACTTATTTTTAAATTAAATTTAAATATTTTTAAATTAATTTAAATTATTTTTAAATAAAATTAAATTATATTTAAATTAATTTAAATTATTTTTAAATTAAATCAAATTATTTTTAAATTGATTTATATTATTTTTAAATTATATTAATTTATTTTTAAATTAAATTAAGTTAATTTGAATTATTTTTAAATTATTTTAAATTAATTTGGTTTATTTTTAAACAAAATTAAATTATTTCTAAATTAATTTAATTATCTTTAAATTTAATTAAACTATTTTTAAAATAATTTAATTATTTTTAAATAAAATTTAATTATTTTTAAATTAAATTAAATAATTTTTAAATTAAATTAAATTATTCTTAAATTAATTTAAATTATTTTTAAATAAAATTGAATTATTTTTAAATTAAATTAAATTATTTTTAAAAAAATTTAAATTATTTTTAAATTATATTGAATATTTTTTAAATTAATTTAAATTATTTTTGAATTAATTAAATTATATTTAAATTTATTTAAATTATTTTTAATTAAAATTAAATTATATTTAAATTAATTTAAATTATTTTTAAAAAAAATTAAATTATTTTTAAATTAATTTAAAATATTTTTAAATAAAATTAAATTATTTTTAAATTAATTAAAATTATTTTTAAATTATTTTAAATTATATTTAAATTAATTTAAATTATTTTTAAATTAAATCAAATTATTTTTAAATTGATTTATATTATTTTTAAATTAAATTAACTTATTTTTAAATTAAATTTAATTATTTTTGAATTAATTTAAATTATTTTTAAATAAAATTAAATTATATTTAAATTAATTTAAATTATTTTTAAATAAAATTAAATTATTTTTAAATTAATTTAAATTATTTTTAAATTTAGTTAAATTATTTTAATAAAAATTTAAATTATTTTTAAATTAATTTAAATTATTTTTAAAGTAAATTAAATTATTTTAAAAAAAAATTAAATTATTTTAAATTATTTTAAATTATTTTTAAATAAAATTAAATTATTTTTAAATTAATTTAAATTATTTTTAAATTAAAATTAACTTATTTTCAAATTAAATTAAGTTATTTTTAAATTAATTTAAATTATTTTTAAATAAAATTAAATTATATTTAAATTAATTTAAATTATTTTTAAATTAAATTAAATTATTTTTAAATTAATTTAAATTATTTTTAATTTAAATCAAATTATTTTTAAATTGATTTATATTATTTTTAAATTACATTAAATTATTTTTAAATTAAATTAAGTTAATTTAAATTATTTTTAAACAAAATTAAATTATTTTTAAATTAATTTAATTATCTTTAAATTTAATTAAACTATTTTTAAAATAATTTAAATTATTTTTAAATAAAATTTAAATATTTTTAAAATAAATTATTTTTAAATTAATATAAATAATTTTTAAATTAATTTGAATAATTTTTAAATTAAATTATATTATTTTTAAATTAATTTAAATTATTTTTAAATAAAATTAAATAATTTTTAAATTAAATTAAATTATTTTTAAATAAAATTGAATTATTTTTAAATTAAATTACATTATTTTTAAAATAATTTAAATTATTTTTAAATAAAATTAAATTATTTTTAAATTAAATTGAATTTTTTTTAAATTAATTTAAATTATTTTTGAATTAATTAAATTATATTAAAATTAATTTAAATTATTTTTAAATTAAATCAAATTATTTTTAAATTGATTTAAATTATTTTTAAGTAAAATTAAACAAATTAAATAAATAAATTTTCAAGTTTATTTTAAATTATTTTTATATTAAATTAAATTATTTTTAAATTAATTTAAATTATTTTTAAATAAAATTAAATTATTTTTAAATTAAATCAAATTATTTTTAAATTGATTTATATTAATTTTAAATTAAATTAAATTATTTTTAAATTGATTTAAATTATTTTTAAGTGAAATTAAACAAATTAAATAAATAAATTTTCAAGTTAATTTAAATTATTTTTATATTAAATTAAATTATTTTTAAATTAATTTAAATTATTTTTAAATTAATTTAAATTATTTTTAAATGAATTTAAATTAGTTTTAATTAAAATTAAATTATTATTATAATTAAATTAAATTATTTTTTAATTAATTTAAATTATTTTTAAATTAATTTAAATTATTTTTAAATTAATTTAAATTGTTTTTAAATTGATTTAAATTATTTTTATATAAAACTAAATTATTTTTAAATTAAATTAAATTATTTTTAAATTAAATTAAATTTTTTTTAAATTAAATTTAATTATTTTTAAATTAATTTAAATTATTTTTAAATTAATTTAAATTATTTTTAAATTAAATTATTTTTTAATTAAAATAAATTATTTTTCAATAAATTTCAAATATTTTTAAATTAAATTAAATTATTTTTAAATTAAATTAATTTATTTTTAATTTAATTTAAATTATTTTTAAATAAAATAAAATTATTTTTAAATTAAATTAAATTATTTTTAAATTAATTTAAATTATTTTGAAATTAATTTAAATTATTTTTAAATAAAATTAAATTAATTTAAATTATTTTTAAATAAAATTAAATTATTTTTAAATTAATTTAAATTATTTTTAAATAAAATTAAATTACTTTTAAATTAAATTATTTTTAATTTAATTTAAATTATTTTTAAATAAAATTAAGTTATTTTTAAAATAATTTAAATTATTTTTAAATTAATTTAAATTATTTTTAAATTAATTAAAATTATTTTTAAATAAAATTAAATTACTTTTAAATTAAATTAAATTATTTTTAATTTATTTTAGATTATTTTTAAATAAAATTAAATTATTTTTAAATTAATTTCAAATTAATTTTAAATTAAATTAAATTAATTTAAATTATTTTTAAATTAATTTAAATTATTTTTAAATGAATTTAAATTAGTTTTAAATAAAATTAAATTATTTTAAAAAAAATTAAATTATTTTTGAATTAATTTAAATTATTTTTAAATTAATTTAAATTAATTTTAAATTAATTTAAATTATTTTTAAATTAATTTAAATTGTTTTTAAATTGATTAAAATTATTTTTAAATAAAACTAAATTATTTTTAAATTAAATTAAATCATTTTTAAATTAAATTAAATTTTTTTTAAATTAAATTAAATTATTTTTAAATTAATTTAAATTATTTTTAAACAAAATTAAATTATTTTTAAAATAATTTAATTATCTTTAAATTTAATTAAACTATTTTCAAAATAATTTGAATTATTTTTAAATAAAATTTAATTATTTTTAAATTAAATTATATTATTTTTAAATTAATATAAATTATTTTTAAATTAATTTAAATAATTTTTAAATTAAATTAAATAATTTTCAAATTAATTTAATTTATTTTTAAATTAAATTAAATAATTTTTAAATTAAAGAAAATTATTCTTAAATTAATTTAAATTATTTTTAAATAAAATTGAATTATTTTTAAATTAAATTAAATTATTTTTAAAGTAAATTAAATTATTTAAATTAAATTAAATTATTTTTAAAATAATTTAAATTATTTTTAAATAAAATTAAACTATTTTTAAATTAAATTGAATTATTTTAAATTAATTTAAATTATTTTTAAAGTAAATTAAATTATTTAAATTAAATTAAATTATTTTTAAAATAATTTAAATTATTTTTAAATAAAATTAAATTATTTTTAAATTAAATTGAATTATTTTTAAATTAATTTAAATTATTTTTAAAGTAAATTAAATTATATTAAAATTAATTTAAATTATTTTTAAATTAAATCAAATTATTTTTAAATTGATTTAAATTATTTTTAAGTAAAATTAAACAAATTAAATAAATACATTTTCAAGTTAATTTAAATTATTTTTATATTAAATTAAATTATTTTTAAATTAATTTAAATTATTTTTAAATAAAATTAAATTATTTTTAAATTAAATCAAATTATTTTTAAATTGATTTATATTAATTTTTAATTAAATTAAATTATTTTTAAATTAAATTAAATTATTTTTAAATTAATTTTAAATAAATTTAAATTATCTAAACAAAAAGTAAATAACTTTTAAATTAATTTAAATAATTATTAAAGAAAATTAAATTATTTTTAAATAAAATTAAATTATTTTTAAATTAATTTAAATTATTTTTAAATAAAATTAAATTATTTTTAAATTTAAATAAATTTAAAATATTTTTAAATAAAATTAAATTATTTTTAATTTAATTAAAATTATTTTAAAATTAATTTAAATTATTTTTAAATTAAATTAATTTATTTTTAACTGAATTTAAATTAGTTTTAAATAAAATTAAATTACTTTTAAATTAAAATAAATTATTTTTAATTTAATTTAAATTATTTTTAAATAAAATTAAGTTATTTTTAAAATAATTTAAATTATTTTTAAATTAATTTAAATTATTTTTAAATTAATTTAAATTATTTTTAAATAAAATTAAATTCCTTTTAAATTAAATTAAATTATTTTTAATTTAATTTAAATTATTTTTAAATAAAATAAAATTATTTTTAAATTAATTTAAATTAATTTTAAATTAAATTAAATTATTTTTAAATTAATTTAAATTATTTTTAAATTAATTTAAATTATTTTTAAATGAATTTAAATTAGTTTTAAATAAAATTAAATTATTTTAAAATTAAATTAAATTATTTTTAAATTAATTTAAATTATTTTTAAATTGATTTAAAATATTTTTAAATAAAACTAAATTATTTTTAAATTAAATTAAATTATTTTTAAATTAATATAAATTATTTTTAAAAAAATTTCAATTATTTTTAAATTAAATTAAATTATTTTTAAATTAAATTAAATTATTTTTAAAACAATTTAAATTATTTTTAAATAAAATTAAATTATTTTTAAATTAAATTGAATTATTTTTAAATTAATTTAAATTATTTTTAAAGTTAATTAAATTATATTAAAATTAATTTAAATTATTTTTAAATTAAATCAAATTATTTTTAAATTGATTTAAATTATTTTTAAGTAAAATTATACAAATTAAATAAATACATTTTCAAGTTAATTTAAATTATTTTTATATTAAATTAAATTATTTTTAAATTAATTTAAATTATTTTTAAATAAAATTAAATTATTTTTAAATTAAATCAAATTATTTTTAAATTGATTTATATTAATTTTTAATTAAATTAAATTATTTTTAAATTAAATTAAATTATTTTTAAATTAATTTTAAATAAATTTAAATTATCTAAACAAAAAGTAAATAACTTTTAAATTAATTTAAATAATTATTAAAGAAAATTAAATTATTTTTAAATAAAATTAAATTATTTTTAAATTAATTTAAATTATTTTTAAATAAAATTAAATTATTTTTAAATTAATTTAAAACATTTTTAAATAAAATTAAATTATTTTTAAATTAATTAAAATTATTTTAAAATTAATTTAAATTATTTTTAAATTAAATTAATTTATTTTTAACTGAATTTAAATTAGTTTTAAATAAAATTAAATTACTTTTAAATTAAAATAAATTATTTTTAATTTAATTTAAATTATTTTTAAATAAAATTAAGTTATTTTTAAAATAATTTAAATTATTTTTAAATTAATTTAAATTATTTTTAAATTAATTTAAATTATTTTTAAATAAAATTAAATTCCTTTTAAATTAAATTAAATTATTTTTAATTTAATTTAAATTATTTTTAAATAAAATTAAATTATTTTTAAATTAATTTAAATTAATTTTAAATTAAATTAAATTATTTTTAAATTAATTTAAATTATTTTTAAATTAATTTAAATTATTTTTAAATGAATTTAAATTAGTTTTAAATAAAATTAAATTATTTTAAAATTAAATTAAATTATTTTTAAATTAATTTAAATTATTTTTAAATTGATTTAAAATATTTTAAATAAAACTAAATTATTTTTAAATTAAATTAAATTATTTTTAAATTAATATAAATTATTTTTAAAAAAATTTCAATTATTTTTAAATTAAATTAAATTATTTTTAAATTAAATTAAATTATTTTTAAAACAATTTAAATTATTTTTAAATTAAATTTAATTATTTTTAAATTAAATTAAATTATTTTTAAATTAATATAAATAATTTTTAAATTAATTTAAATAATTTTTAAATTAAAATAAATTATTTTTAAATTAATTTAAATTATTTTTAGATTAAATTAAATTATTCTTAAATTAATTTAAATTATTTTTAAATAAAATTGAATTATTTTTAAATTAAATTAAATTATTTTTAAAATAATTTAAATTATTTTTAAATAAAATTAAATTACTTTTAAATTAATTTAAATTATTTTTAAATAAAATTAAATTATATTTAAATTAATTTAAATTATTTTTAAATAAAATTAAATTATTTTTAAATTAATTTAAAATATTTTTAAATAAAATTAAATTATTTTTAAATTAATTAAAATTATTTTTAAATTAATTTAAATTATTTTTAAATTAATTTAAATTATTTTTAAATGAATTTAAATTAGTTTTAAATAAAATTAAATTATTTTAAAATGAAATTAAATTATTTTTGAATTAATTTAAATTATTTTTAAATTAATTTAAATTAATTTTAAATTAATTTAAATTATTTTTAAATTAATTTAAATTGTTTTTAAATTGATTTAAATTATTTTTAAATAAAACTAAATTATTTTTAAATTAAATTAAATCATTTTTAAATTAAATTAAATTTTTTTTAAATTAAATTAAATTATTTTTAAATTAATTAAAATTATTTTTAAACAAAATTAAATTATTTTTAAAATAATTTAATTATCTTTAAATTTAATTAAACTATTTTCAAAATAATTTGAATTATTTTTAAATAAAATTTAATTATTTTTAAATTAAATTATATTATTTTTAAATTAATATAAATTATTTTTAAATTTATTTAAATAATTTTTAAATTAAATTAAATAATTTTCAAATTAATTTAATTTATTTTTAAATTAAATTAAATAATTTTTAAATTAAAGAAAATTATTCTTAAATTAATTTAAATTATTTTTAAATAAAATTAAATTATTTTTAAATTAAATTGAATTATTTTTAAATTAATTTAAATTATTTTTAAAGTAAATTAAATTATATTAAAATTAATTTAAATTATTTTTAAATTAAATCAAATTATTTTTAAATTGATTTAAATTATTTGTAAGTAAAATTAAACAAATTAAATAAATAAATTTTCGAGTTAATTTAAATTATTTTTATATTAAATTAAATTATTTTTAAATTAATTTAAATTATTTTTAAATAAAATTAAATTATTTTTAAATTAAATCAAATTATTTTTAAATTGATTTATATTAATTTTTAATTAAATTAAATTATTTTTAAATTAAATTAAATTATTTTTAAATTAATTTTAAATAAATTTAAATTATCTAAACAAAAAGTAAATAACTTTTAAATTAATTTAAATAATTATTAAAGAAAATTAAATTATTTTTAAATAAAATTAAATTATTTTAAAATTAATTTAAATTATTTTTAAATAAAATTAAATTATTTTTAAATTAATTTAAAATATTTTTAAATAAAATTAAATTATTTTTAAATTAATTAAAATTATTTTAAAATTAATTTAAATTATTTTTAAATTAAATTAATTTATTTTTAAATGGATTTAAATTAGTTTTAAATAAAATTAAATTACTTTTAAATTAAAATAAATTATTTTTAATTTAATTTAAAATATTTTTAAATAAAATTAAGTTATTTTTAAAATAATTTAAATTATTTAAATTTAATTTTATTTAAAAATAATTTAAATTAATTTAAAAATAATTTAAATTAATTTAAATTATTTTTAAATAAAATTAAATTCCTTTTAAATTAAATTAAATTATTTTTAATTTAATTTAAATTATTTTTAAATTATATTAAATTATTTTTAAACTAATTTAAATTAATTTTAAATTAAATTAAATTATTTTTAAATTAATTTAAATTATTTTTAAATTAATTTAAATTATTTTTAAATGAATTTAAATTAGTTTTAAATAAAATTAAATTATTTTAAAATTAAATTAAATTATTTTTAAATTAATTTAAATTATTTTTAAATTGATTTAAAATATTTTTAAATAAAACTAAATTATTTTTAAATTAAATTAAATTATTTTTAAATTAATATAAATTATTTTTCAAAAAATTTCAATTATTTTTAAATTAAATTAAATTATTTTTAAATTAAATTAAATTATTTTTAAAACAATTTAAATTATTTTTAAATTAAATTTAATTATTTTTAAATTAAATTAAATTATTTTTAAATTAATATAAATAATTTTTAAATTAATTTAAATAATTTTTAAATTAAAATAAATTATTTTTAAATTAATTTAAATTATTTTTAGATTAAATTAAATTATTCTTAAATTAATTTAAATTATTTTTAAATAAAATTGAATTATTTTTAAATTAAATTAAATTATTTTTAAAATAATTTAAATTATTTTTAAATAAAATTAAATTACTTTTAAATTAATTTAAATTATTTTTAAATAAAATTAAATTATATTTAAATTAATTTAAATTATTTTTAAATAAAATTAAATTATTTTTAAATTAATTTAAAATATTTTCAAATAAAATTAAATTATTTTTAAATTAATTAAAATTATTTTTAAATTAATTTAAATTATTTTTAAATTAATTTAAATTATTTTTAAATGAATTTAAATTAGTTTTAAATAAAATTAAATTATTTTAAAATTAAATTAAATTATTTTTGAATTAATTTAATTTATCTTTAAATTAAATTAAACTATTTTTAAATTAATTAAATTATTTTTAAATAAAATTAAATTATTTTTAAATTAAAATAAATTATTTTTAAATTAATTTAAATTATTTTTAAATCAATTTAAATTATTTTTAAATAAAATTAAATTAATTTAAATTATTTTTAAATAAAATTAAATTATTTTTAAATTAATTTAAATTATTTTTAAATAAAATTAAATTACTTTTAAATTAAATTAAATTATTTTTAATTTAATTTAAATTATTTTTAAATAAAATTAAGTTATTTTTAAAATAATTTAAATTATTTTTAAATTAATTTAAATTATTTTTAAATTAATTAAAATTATTTTTAAATAAAATTAAATTACTTTTAAATTAAATTAAATTATTTTTAATTTATTTTAGATTATTTTTAAATAAAATTAAATTATTTTTAAATTAATTTAAATTAATTTAAAAAAAATTAAATTAATTTAAATTATTTTTAAATTAATTTAAATTATTTTTAAATGAATTTAAATTAGTTTTAAATAATATTAAATTATTTTAAAATTAAATTAAATTATTTTTGAATTAATTTAAATTATTTTTAAATTAATTTAAATTAATTTTAAATTAATTTAAATTATTTTTAAATTAATTTAAATTGTTTTTAAATTGATTTAAATTATTTTTAAATAAAACTAAATTATTTTTAAATTAAATTAAATCATTTTTAAATTAAATTAATTTTTTTTTAAATTAAATTAAATTATTTTTAATTTAATTTAAATTATTTTTAAACAAAATTAAATTATTTTTAAAATAATTTAATTATCTTTAAATTTAATTAAACTATTTTCAAAATAATTTGAATTATTTTTATATAAAATTTAATTATTTTTAAATTAAATTATATTATTTTTAAATTAATATAAATTATTTTTAAATTAATTTAAATAATTTTTAAATTAAATTAAATAATTTTCAAATTAATTTAATTTATTTTTAAATTAAATTAAATAATTTTTAAATTAAAGAAAATTATTCTTAAATTAATTTAAATTATTTTTAAATAAAATTGAATTATTTTTAAATTAAATTAAATTATTTTTAAAGTAAATTAAATTATTTAAATTAAATTAAATTATTTTTAAATTAATTTAAATTATTTTTAAATAAAATTAAAATATTTTTAAATTAAATTGAATTATTTTTAAATTAATTTAAATTATTTTTAAAGTAAATTAAATTATTTAAATTAAATTAAATTATTTTTAAAATAATTTAAATTATTTTTAAATAAAGTTAAATTGTTTTTAAATTAAATTGAATTATTTTTAAATTAATTTAAATTATTTTTAAAGTAAATTAAATTAAATTAAATTATTTTTAAATTAATTTAAATTATTTTTAATTTAATTTAAATTATTTTTAAATTAAATTAAATTATTTTTAAATTAATTTAAAATATTTTTAAATAAAATTAAATTCTTTTTAAATTAATTAAAATTATTTTTAAATTAATTTAAATTATTTTTAAAATCATTTAAATTATTTTTAAATGAATTTAGTTTTAAATAAAATTAATATATTTTAAAATTAAATTAAATTATTTTTGAATTAATTTAAATTAATTTTAAATTAAATTAAATTATTTTTAAATTAATTTAAATTATTTTTAAATTAATTTAAATTATTTCTTAATGAATTTAAATTAGTTTTAAATAAAATTAAATTAGTATAAAATTAAATTAAATTATTTTTGAATTAATTTAAATTATTTTTAAATTAATTTAAATTATTTTTAAATGAATTTAAATTAGTTTTAAATAAAATTAAATTATTTTAAAATTAAATTAAATTATTTTTGAATTAATTTAAATTATTTTTATATTGGTTTAAAATATTTTTAAATAAAACTTAATTATTTTTAAATTAAATTAAATTATTTTGAAATAAATTAAATTCTTTTTAAGTTAAATTAAATTATTTTTAAATTAATTTAAATTATTTTTAAATTAATTTAAATTATTTTTAAATTAAATTATTTTTAAATTAATAAAAATTATTTTTCAATAAATTTAAATTATTTTTAAATTAAATTAAATTATTTTTAAATTATTTTTAAATTATTTTTAAATTATTTTAAAGTATTTTTAAATTAATTTAGATTATTTTTAAATAAAATTAAATTAATTTTAAAAATAATTAAATTATTTTTAAATTAAGTTATTTTTAAATTAATTTAAATTATCTTTAAATTAATTTAAATTATTTTTAAATTAGTTTAAAATATTTTTAAACAAAATTAAATTATTTTTAAATTAATTTTAATTATTTTTAAATTAATTTAAAATATTTTTAACTTAATTTAAATTATTTTTAAACTAATTTAAATTATTTTCTAATTAAATTAAATTATTTTTAAATTAATTTTAATTATTTTTAAATTAATTTAAATTATATTTAAATTAAATTAAATTATTTTATTTAAATTTAATTTTTTTTCAAATTAAATTAAATTATATTGAAATTAAATTAAATTATTTTTAAATAAATTTAAATTATTTTTAAATAAAATTAAATTATTTTTAAATTAAATTAAATTATTTTGAAATTAATTTGAATTATTTTTAAATTAATTTAAATTATTTTTAAATAAAATAAAATTATTTTTAAATTTAAATAAATTATTTTTAAATGAATTTAAATTATTTTTTAATTATTTTAAATTATTTTCAAATTAAAATAAATTATTTTTAATTTCAATTAAATTATTTTTAAATTTATTTGAATTATTTTTAAATTAATTCAAAATATTTTTAAATTATTTTAAATTAATTTCAAATTAATGTAAATTATTTTTAAATTAATTTTAATTATTTTTTAATAAAATTAAATTATTTTCAAATTAAATTAAATTATTTTTAAATTAGTTTAAAATATTTTTAAACAAAATTAAATTATTTTTAAATTAATTTTAATTATTTTTAAATTAATTTAAAATATTTTTAAATTAATTTAAATTATTTTTAAACTAATTTAAATTATTTTCAAATTAAATTAAATTATTTTTAAATTAATTTTAATTATTTTTAAATTAATTTAAATTATATTCAAATTAAATTAAATTATTTTTAATTTAATTTAATTTATTTTCAAATTAAATTATATTCAAATTAAATTAAATTATTTTTAAATAAATTTAAATTATTTTTAAATAAAATTAAATTATTTTTAAATTAAATTAAATTATTTTGAAATTAATTTGAATTATTTTTAAATTAATTTAAATTATTTTTAATTAAAATAAAATTATTTTTAAATTTAATTAAATTATTTTTAAATGAATTTAAATTATTTTTAAATTATTTTAAATTATTTTCAAATTAAAATAAATTATTTTTAATTTCAATTAAATTATTTTTAAATTTATTTGAATTATTTTTAAATTAATTCAAAATATTTTTAAATTATTTTAAATTAATTTCAAATTAATGTAAATTATTTTTAAATTAATTTTAATTATTTTTTAATAAAATTAAATTATTTTTAAATTAAATTAAATTATTTTTAAATTAATTTAAATTATTTTTAAATTTATTTAAATTATTTTTAATTAAAATAAAATTATTTAAAAAAAAATGTAATTATTGTTAAAGTAAATTAATTTATTTTTAAAATAAATTATTTTTAAAATTTAAATCATTTTCAAATTAAATTAAAAAAAATTTTATTGAAATTATATTTAAAATAATTTAAATTATTTAAAAAAAAAATTATTTTTAAATTAATTTAAATTATTTTTAAATTAATTTTAATTATTTTAAAACAAAATTAAATTATTTTTAAATTAATTTAAATTATTTTAAATTATTTTTAAATTAATTTAAATTATTTTTAAATTAATTTAAATTATTTTTAAATTAAATTAAATTATTTTGAAATTAATTTAAATTATTTTTAAATTAATTTAAATTATTTTTAAATAAAATTAAATTACTTTTAAATTAATTTTAAATTAAATCAAATTATTTTTAAATTAATTTAAATTATTTTTAAATTAATTTAAATTATTTTAAAATTAAATTAAATTATTTTCAAATTAAATTAAATTATTTTTAAATTAATTTAAATTATTTTTAAATTATTTTCAAATTAATTTAAATCATTTTTAAATTAATTTAAATTTTTTTCAAATTAAAGTGAATTATTTTTAAATTAATTTATATTATTTTTAAATTTAAATTATTTTCAAATTAAATTAAATTATTTTAAAATTAAATTAAATTATTTTCAAATTAAATTAAATGAATTTTAAATTAAAATAAATTATTTTCAAATTAAATTAAATTATTTTTAAATTAATTTAAATTATTTTCAAATTAAATTAAATTATATTTAAATTATTTTTAAATTATTTTAAATTATTTTTAAATTAATTTAAATAATTTTTAAATAAAATTAAATTATTTTAAATTAAATTATTTTTAAATTAAGTTATTTTTAAATTATTTTAAATTATTTTTCAAATAATTTAAATTACTTTTAAATTAGTTTAAAATATTTTTAAACAAAATTAAATTATTTTTAAATTAATTTAAATTATTTTTAAATTAATTTAAATTTTTTTTAAATTAATTTAAATTATTTTTAAATAAAATTTAATTATTTTTAAAATAAATTAAATTAATATAAATTATTTTTAAGTTAATTTAAATTATTCTTAAATCAAATAAAATTGATTTAAATTATTTTTAAATAAAATTAAATTATTTTTAAATGAGTTTAAATCATTTTTTAATTAATTTAAATTATTTTTAAATTAAATTCAATTATTTTTAAATTAATTTAAATAATTTTTAAATTAATTTAAATTATTTTCAAATTAATTTAAATTATTTTTAAATAAAATTAAATTACTTTTTAATTAATTTTATATTAAATCAAATTATTTTTACATTAATTTAAATTATTTTTAAATAAAAATAAATTATTTTTAAATTAAATTAAATAAATTTAAATTATTTTTAAATTAATTTAAATTATTTTTAAATTAATTTAAATTATTTTTAAATTAATATAAATTATTTTTAAATTAAATTAAATTATTTTTTTATTATTTTAAATTATTTTCAAATTAAAATAATTTATTTTTAATTACAATTAAATTATTTTTAAATTTATTTGAATTTTTATTAAATTAATTTAAATTATTTTTAAATAAAATTAAATTATTTCTAAAATAAATGAAACTATTTTGAAATTAAATTAAATAATTTTTGAATTAAATTAAATTATTTTTAAATTAATTTAAATAATTTTTAAATTTAATTAAATTATTTTTAAAATAATTTAAATTATTTTTAAATTAAATCAAATTAATTTTAAATTATTTTTAAATTAATTTAAATTATTTTTAAAAAAAATTAAATTATTTTAAAATAAATTTAAATTATTTTTAAATTAAATTAAAATATTTTTAAATTAATTTAAATCATTTTTAAATTAATTTAAATTATTTTTAAATTAATTTAAATTATTTTTAAATTAATTCAAATTATTTAAAAAAAAAGTTAAATTATTTTTAAATTAAATTAAATTATTTTTAAATAAATTTAAATTATTTTTAAATTAATTTAAATTATTTTTAAACTAATTTAAACTATTTTTAAATTAAATTAAAATATTTTTAAATTAATTTAAATTATTTTTAAATTATTTTAATTTATTTTCAAATTAAAATAATTTATTTTTAATTGCAATTAAATTATTTTTAAATTTATTTGAATTTTTATTAAATTAATTTAAATTATTTTTAAATAAAATTAAATTATTTCTAAAATAAATTAAACTATTTTGAAATCAAATTAAATTATTTTTAAATTAAATTAAATTATTTTTAAATTAATTTAAATAATTTTTAAATTTAATTAAATTATTTTTAAATAAATTTAAATTATTTTTAAATTAATTTAAATTATTTTTAAACTAATTTAAATTATTTTTAAATTAAATTAAAATAATATTAAATTAATTTAAATTATTTTTAAATTAATTTAAATTATTTTTAAATTAATTTAAATTATTTTTAAATTAATATAAATTATTTTTAAGTTAATTTAAATTATTTTTAAATTTATTTAAATTATTTTTAAATTAATTTAAATTATTTTTAAATTTATTTAAATTAAATTTAATTATTTTTAAATTAATTTAAATTATTTTTAAATTAAATAAAATTATTTTTAAATTAATTTAAATTATTTTTAAATTAAATTAATTTATTTTTAAATTAATTTAAATAATTTTTAAATAAAACTAAATTATTTTTAAATTAAATTAAATTAATTTAAATTTTTTTTAAATAAATTTAAATTATTTTTAAATAAAATTAAATTATTTTTAATGTAAATTAAATTATTTTTAAATTAATTTAAATTATTTTTGAATAAAATTAAATTATTTTTAAATTAAATCAATTTTTTTTTAAATTGATTTGAATTATTTTTAAATAAAATTAAATTATTTTTAAATTAAATTAAATTAATTTAAATTATTTCTAAATTAAATCAAATTATTTTTAAATTTATTTAAATTAAATTTAATTATTTTTAAATTAATTTAAATTATTTTTAAATAAAATTAAATTATTTTTAAGTTAAATTAAATTATTTTTAAATTAAATCAAATTATTTTTAAATTAATTTAAATTATTTTTAAATAAAATTAAATTATTTTTAACTGAAATTGAATTATTTTTAAATTAAATTAAACTATTTTTAAATTAAATTAAATTATTTTTAAATTAATTTAAATTATTTTTAATGTAAATTAAATTATTTTTAAAATAAATTAAATTATTTTTAAATTAATTTAAATTAATTTTAAATAAAATTAAATTATTTTTAAATAAAATTAAATTTTTTTTAAATTAAATTAAATTATTTTTAAATTAATTTAAATTATTTTTAAATTAATTTAAATTATTTTTAAATAAATTTGAATTATTTTTAAATAAAACTAAATTATTTTTAAATAAAATTAAATTATTTTTAAATAAAATTAAATTATTTTTAAATTATATTAAATTATTTTTTAATTAAATTAAATAATTAAATTATTTTAAATTATTTTTAAATTAATTCCAATTATTTTTAAATAAATTTAAATTATTTTTAAATAAATATAATTTTTTTTATTAATATAAATTATTTTTAAATTAAATTAACTTATTTTTAAATTAATTTAAATTATTTTTATATTAATTTAAATTATTTTTAAATTAAATTAAATTATTTTTAAATTAATTTAAATTATTTTTAAATTAATTTAATTTATTTTTAAATTAATTTACATTATTTTTAAATAAAATTAAATTATTTTTAAATAACATTAAATTATTTTTAATTCTAAAATTTAATTTTAAACTAACTTAAAATATTTTTTTAATTAAATCTTATAATTTTTAAATTAAATTAAATTAATTTAAATTATTTTTAAAAAAATTTAAGTTATTTTTAAATAAAATTAAATTATTTTTTAATAAAATTGAATTATTTTTAAATTAAATTAAATTATTTTTAAATTAAATTAAATTATTTTTAAATTAATTTATATTATTTTTAAATTATTTTTAATAAAAATTAAATTGTTTTTAATGTAAATTAAATTATTTTTAAATTAATTTAAATTATTTTTGAATAAAATTAAATTATTTTTAAATTAAATCAAATTATTTTTAAATTGATTTGAATTATTTTTAAATAAAATTAATTTATTTTTAAATTAAATTAAATTAATTTACATTATTTCTAAATTAAATCAAATTATTTTAAATTGATTTAAAATATTTTTAAATTAAATTAAATTATTTTTAAATTAATTTAAATTATTTTTAAATAAAATTAAATTATATTTAAGTTAAATTAAATTATTTTTAAATTAAATTAAGTTATTTCTTAATTAATTTAAATTATTTTTAAAGTAAAGAAAATTATTTTTGATTTAAATTAAATTATTTTAAAATTAATTTAGATTATAATTAAATTAAATTATTTTTAAATTAATTTAATTTATTTTTAAACTAAATCCAATTATTTTTAAATAAATTTAAATTATTTTTAAATAAATATAAATTATTTTTAAATTAAATTAAATTAAATTATTTTTAAATTAATTTAAATTATTTTTAAATTAATTTAAATTATTTTTAAATTAAATTACATTATTCTTAAATTGATTTAAATTATTTTTAAATTAATTTAAATTATTTTTAAATTTATTTAAATTATTTTTAAATAAAATTAAATTATTTTTAAATAAAATTAAATTAATTTTAAATTAATTTAAATTATTTTTAAATTAAATCAATTTTTTTTAAATTGATTGGAATTATTTTTAAATAAAATTAAATTATTTTTAAATTAAATTAAATTAATTTATATTATTTTTAAATTAAATTAAATTATTTTTAAAAAAATTTAAATAATTTTTTAATAAAATTAAATTATTTTTAAATTAAATTAAATTATTTTTAATGTAAATTAAATTTTTTTAAATTATTTTTGATTAAAATTAAATTACTTTTAAATTAAATCAAATTATTTTTAAATAAATTTGAATTATTTTTAAATAAAATTAAATTATTAAAAAAAAAGTTAAATTATTTTTAAATTAAATTAAATTATTTTTAAATTAATTTAAATAATTTTTAAATTTAATTAAATTATTTTTAAATAAATTTAAATTATTTTTAAATTAAATTAAATTATTTTTAAACTAATTTAAATTATTTTTAAATTAAATTAAAATATTTTTAAATTAATTTAAATTATTTTTAAATTAATTTAAATTATTTTTAAATTAATTTAAATTATTTTTAAATAAATTTAAATTATTTTTAAATTAATTTAAATTATTTTTAAGTTAATTTAAATTATTTTTAAATTTATTTAAATTATTTTTAAATTAATTTAAATTATTTTAAAATTAAATTAAATTACTTTCAAATTAATTAAATTATTTTTAAATTAATTTCAAATTTATTTTAATAATTTTTAATTTAATTTAAATTATTTTTAAATTAAATTTAATTAATTTAAATTATTTCTAAATTAAATCAAATTATTTTTAAATTGATTTAAATTATTTTTAAATTAAATTAAATTATTTTTAAATTAAATTAAACTATTTTTAAAATAAATTAAATTATTTTTAAATTAATTTAAATTATTTTTAAATAAAATAAAATTATTTTTAAATTAATTTAAATTATTTTTAAATTAAATTAAATTATTTTTAAATTAATTTAAATAATTTTTAAATAAAACTAAATTATTTTTAAATTAAATTAAATTAATTTAATTTTTTTTTAAATAAATTTAAATTATTTTTAAATTAAATTAAATTATTTTTAAATTAATTTAAATTATTTTTGAATAAAATTAAATTATTTTTAAATTAAATCAAATTATTTTTAAATTGATTTGAATTATTTTTAAAAAAAATTAAATTATTTTTAAATTAAATTAAATTAATTTAAATTATTTCTAAATTAAATCAAATTATTTTTAAATTTATTTAAATTAAATTTAATTATTTTTAAATTAATTTAAATTATTTTTAAATAAAATTAAGTTATTTTTAAGTTAAATTAAATTATTTTTAAATTAAATCAAATTTTTTTTAAATTAATTTAAATTATTTTTAAATAAAATTAAATTATTTTTAAGTTAAATTAAATTATTTTTAAATTAAATTAAACTATTTTTAAATTAAATTAAATTATTTTTAAATTAATTTAAATTATTTTTAATGTAAATTAAATTATTATTAAAATAAATTAAATTATTTTTAAATTAATTTAAATTAATTTTAAATAAAATTAAATTATTTTTAAATAAAATTAAATTATTTTTAAATTAAATTAAATTATTTTTAAATTAATTTAAATTATTTTTAAAATAATTTAAATTATTTTTAAATTAATTTAAATTATTTTTAAATAAAACTAAATTATTTTTAAATAAAATTAAATTATTTTTAAATAAAATTAAATTATTTTTAAATAAAATTAAATTATTTTTTAATTAAATTAAATAATTTTTGAATTATTTTAAATTATTTTCAAATTAATTCCAATTATTTTTAAATAAATTTAAATTATTTTTAAATAAATATTAATTTTTTTTTAATTAATATAAATTATTTTTAAATTAAATTAAATTATTTTTAAATTAATTTAAATTATTTTTATATTAATTTAAATTATTTTTAAATTAAATTAAATTATTTTTAAATTAATTTAAATTATTTTTAAATTAATTTAATTTATTTTTAAATTAACTTACATTATTTTTAAATAAAATTAAATTATTTTTAAATAACATTGAATTATTTTTAATTCTAAAATTTAATTTTAAACTAATTTAAAATATTTCTTTTATTAAATCTTATAATTTTTAAATTAAATTAAATTTATTTAAATTATTTCTGAAAAAATTTAAATTATTTTTAAATAAAATTAAATTATTTTTATATAAAATTAAATTATTTTTAAATTAAATTAAATTATTTTTAAATTAAATTAAATTATTTTTAAATTAATTTATATTATTTTTAAGTTGATTTAAATTATTTTTAAATTTATTTAAATTATTTTTAAATTAATTTAAATTATTTTAAAATTAAATTAAATTACTTTCAAATTAATTAAATTATTTTTAAATTAATTTCAAATTTATTTTAATAATTTTTAATTTAATTTAAATTATTTTTAAATTAAATTTAATTAATTTAAATTATTTCTAAATTAAATCAAATTATTTTTAAATTGATTTAAATTATTTTTAAATTAAATTAAATTAATTTAAATTATTTTTGAAAAAATTTAAATTATTTTTAAATAAAATTAAATTATTTTTAAATAAAATTAAATTATTTTTATATAAAATTAAATTATTTTTAAATAAAATTAAATTATTTTTAATGTAAATTAAATTATTTTTAAATTAATTTAAATTATTTTTGAATAAAATTAAATTATTTTCAAATTAAATCAAATTTTTTTTAAATTGATTTGATTTATTTTTAAATAAAATTAAATTATTTTTAAATTAAATTAAATTAATTTAAATTATTTCTAAATTAAATCAAATTATTTTTAAATTTATTTAAATTAAATTTAATTATTTTTAAATTAATTTAAATTATTTTTAAATAAAATTAAATTATTTTTAAGTTAAATTAAATTATTTTTAAATTAAATCAAATTATTTTTAAATTAATTAAAATTATTTTTAAATAAAATTAAATTATATTTAAGTTAAATTAAATTATTTTTAAATTAATTAAGTTATTTCTTAATTAATTTAAATTATTTTTAAAGTAAAGAAAATTATTTTTGATTTAAATTAAATTATTTTAAAATTAATTTAGATTATAATTAAATTAAATTATTTTTAAATTAATTTAATTTATTTTTAAACTAAATCCAATTATTTTTAAATAAATTTAAATTATTTTTAAATAAATATAAATTATTTTTAAATTAAATTAAATTAAATTATTTTTAAATTAATTTAAATTATTTTTAAATTAATTTAAATTATTTTTAAATTAAATTACATTATTCTTAAATTGATTTAAATTATTTTTAAATTAATTTAAATTATTTTTAAATTAATTTAAATTATTTTTAAATAAAATTAAATTATTTTTAAATAAAATTAAATTAATTTTAAATTATATTAAATTATTTTTAAATAAAATCAATTTTTTTTTAAATTGATTGGAATTATTTTTAAATAAAATTAAATTATTTTTAAATTAAATTAAATTAATTTATATTATTTTTTAATTAAATTAAATTATTTTTAAATTATTTAAATTATTTTTAAATTAATTAAATTATTTTTAAATTAAATTAAATTATTTTTAAAATAAATTAAATTATTTTTAAATTATTTTTATATTAAATTAAATTAATTTTAAATTATTTTTAAATTATTTTTAAATTATTTTAAATTATTTTTAAATTAATTTTAATTATTTTTAAATAAAATTAAATTATTTTTAAATTAATTTAAATTATTTCTAAATTAAATTAAATTATTTTTAAATTGATTTAAATTATTTTTAAATAAAATTAAATTATTTTTAAATAAAATTAAATTATTATTAAAAAAATAAAATTATTTTTAAATTAAATTAAATAATTTTTGAATTATTTTAAATTATTTTTAAATTAATTCCAATTATTTTTAAATAAATTTAAATAATTTCTAAATAAATATAAATTATTTTTAAATAAATATTAATTATTTTTAAATTAAATGAAATTATTTTCAAATTAATTTAAATTATTTTTAAATTAATTTAAATTATTTTTAAATTAAATTAAGTTATTTTTTAATTAATTTAAATTATTTTTGAATAAATTAAATTATATTTAAACTAATTTAAGGTTTTTTTAAATAAATTTATTTTATTTTTAAATAAATATAAATTATTTTTAAATTAAATTTAATTAAAATATTTTTAAAATAATTTAAATTATTTTTAAAATAATTTACATTATTTTTAAATAAAATAAAATTATTTTTAACAAAATTAAATTATTTTTAATTTTAATTAATTTAATTTTAAATTAATTTAAAATATTTTTAAATTAAATTAAATAATTTTTAAATTGAATTATTCCTAAATTAATTTAAATTATTTTTAAATAAAATTAAATTAATTTTAAATAAAATTAAATTAATTTTAAATTAATTTAAATTATTTTTAAATTAATTTAAATTATTTTTAAATTAATTTAAATTATTTTTAAATTAATTTAAATTATTTTTAAATTAATTTAAATTATTTTTAAATAAAATTAAATTATTTTTAAATAAAATTAAATTAATTTTAAATTAATTTAAATTATTTTTAAATTAAATCAAATTATTTTTAAATTGATTTCAATTATTTTTAAATAAAATTAAATTATTTTTAAATTAAATTAAATTATTTTAAAAATAAATTAAATTATTTTTAAATTAATTTATATTATTTTTAAATTATTTTTAAATAAAATTAAATTATTTTTAAATCAATTTCAATAATTTTTAAATAAAATTAAATTATTTTTAAATTAAATTAAATTATTTTTGAATAAATTTAAATTATTGTTAAATATAATTAAATTATTTTTAAAATAAATTAAAATATTTTTAAATTAATTTAAATTATTTTCAAATTAAATTAAATTATTTTTATATAAAATTAAATTGTTTTTAAATTAATTTAAAATATTTTTAAATTAATTTAAATTACTTTTAAATAAAATTAAATTATTTTTAAAGTAAATAAAATTATTTTTAAATTAATTTTAAATATTTTTAAATAAAATTAAATTATTTTTAAATAAAATTAAATTATTTTTAAATTAAATTAAAATATTTTTAAATTAATTGAAATTATTTTTAAATAAAATTAAATTATTTTTAAAGTAAATTAAATTATTTTTAAATTAATCAAATTATTTTTAAATTGATTTAAATTATTTTTAAATAAAATAAAATTATTTTTAAATTAAATTATATTATTTTTAAATTAATTTAAATTATTTTTAAATTAAATTAAATTATTTTTATATTAAATTAAATTATTTTTAAATTGATTTAAATTATTTTTAAATAAAATTTAATTTTTTTTAAATAAAATTAAATTATTTTTAAATAAAATTAATTTTTTTTTTAAATAAAATTAAATTATTTTTATATAAAATTAAATTATTTTGAACTTGATTTAAATTACTTTTAAATTAAATCAAATTATTTTTATATTAATTTAAATTATTTTTAATTTAAAATAAATTATTTTTAAATTAATTTAAATTATTTTAAAATTATTTTTAAATAAAATTAAATTATTTTTAAATTAATTTAAATTTTTTTTAAATTAAATTATTTTTAAATTAATTTAAATTATTTTTAACTAAAATTAAATTATTTTTAAATTAAATTAAAATATTTTTAAATTAATTTAAATTATTTTTAAATAAAATTAAATTATTTTTAAAGTAAATTAAATTATTTTAAAATTATTTTTAAATTAATTTAAATTATTTTTAAATTAAATTAATTTATTTTTGAAAAAATTAAATTATTTTTAAATTAATTAAAATTTTTTTTTTTTTAATTTTAATTATTTTTAAATTGATTTAAATTATTTTTAAGCAAAATTAATTTTTTTTTAAATTAAATTACATTATTTTTAAATTAAATTAAATTTTTTTTAAATTAATTTAAATTATTTTTAAATTAAATTAAATTATTTTTAAATAAATTTAAATTATTTTTAAATAAAATTAAATTATTTTTAAAATAATTTAAATTATTTTTAAATTAATTTAAATTATTTTTAAATTAAATTAAATTATATTTAAAATAAGTTAAATTTTTAATAAGTAAAAATTAATTTTTTTTAAAATTAAATTACATTATTTTTAAATTAAATTAAATTTTTTTTAAATTAATTTAAATTATTTTTAAATTAAATTAAATTATTTTTAAATTAATTTAAATTATTTTTAATTTAATTTAAATTATTTTTAAATTGAATTCAATTATTTTTAAATTAATTAATCTTATTTTTAAATGATTTTTAAATAAAATTAAATTATTTTTAATGTAAATTAAATTATTTTTAAATTAACTTAAATTAATTTAAAATATTTTTAAATTAAATTAAATTATTTTTAAATTAATTTAAATAATTTTTAAATAAAATTAAATTATTTTTAAATTAAATTAAATTAATTTAAATTATTTTTAAATAAAATTAAATTATTTTTAAATTAAATTAAATTATTTTAAAATTAAATTAAATTATTTTTAAATTCATTCAAATTATTTTTAAATTAAATTAAAATATTTTAAAATTAAATTATTTTTAAATTAATTAAAATTATTTTTAAATAAAATAAAATTATTTTTAAATTAAGTTATTTTTAAATTCATTTCAATTATTTTTAAATTAAATTAATTTATTTTTAAAAAAATTAAATTATTTTTTAATTCATTAAAATTTTTTTTTTTAATTTTAATTATTTTTAAATTGATTTAAATTAATTTTAAATAAAATTAAATTATTTTTAAATTAAATTACATTATTTTTAAATTAAATTAAATTATTTTTAAATTTACTTAAATAATTTTTAAATTAAATTTAATTCTTTTTAAATAAAATTAAATTATTTTTAAATAAAATTAAATTATTTTTAAATAAAATTAAATTATTTTTAAATTAATTTAAATGAAATAAATTATTTTATAAAAAATTAAATTATATTTAAATTAATTAAATTATTTTTTTTTTCAATTTAATTATTTTTAAATTGATTTAAATTATTTTTAAATAAAACTAAAATTTATTTGAATAAATTTAAATTATTTTCAAATAAATTTAAATTATTTTTAAATAAATTTAAATTATTTTTAAATAAAATTAAATTATTTTTAAATGAATTTTAATTATTTTTAAATTAATTTAAATTATTTTCAAATTAAATTAAATTATTTTTAACTTTATTTAAATTATTTTTATATTAAATTAAATTATTTTTAGTTAATTATAAAAATTTTCAAATTAAATTAAATTATTTTTAAATTAATTTAAAAAAAATAAACTTATTTTTAAATTAATTAAAAATTTTTTTTTTTAATTTTAATTATTTTTAAATTAATTTAAATTTTTTTTAAATTAAATTAAATTATTTTTAAATTAAACTGAATTATTTTTAAATTCATTTAAATTATTTTCAAATTAAATTAAAACATTTTAAAATAAAATTATTTGTAAATTAATTTAAATTATTTTTAAATAAAATAAAATTATTTTTAAATTAAGTTATTTTTAAATTAATTTAAATTATTTTTAAATTAAATAAATTATTTTAAAAAAAATTAAATGATTTTTAAATTAATTAAATTTTTTTTTTATTTTAATTATTTTTAAATTAATTTAAATTTTTTTTAAATTAAATTAATTTTTTTTTTTTTTTTTTAAATTATTTTTAAATTAATTAAAATTATTTTTTTTAATTTTAATTATTTTTAAATTGAATTAAATTATTTTTAAATAAAATTAAAATATTTTCAAATTAAATTACATTATTTTTAAATTAAATTAAATAATTTTTAAATTAATTTAAATTATTTTTAAATTAAATTAAATTATTTTTAAATAAAATTAAATTATTTTTAAATAAAATTAAATTATTTTTAAATAAAATTAAATTATTTTTAAAGTAATTTAAATTATTTTTAAATTAAATTATTTTTAAATTAATTTAAATTATTTTTAACTAAAATTAAATTATTTTTAAATTAAATTAAAATATTTTTAAATTATTTTAATTTTTTTTCAAATTAAATTAAATTATTTTTAAATAAAATTAAATTATTTTTAATTTAAATTAAATTATTTTTTAATTATTTTATATTATTTCTAAATTAAATCAAATTATTTTTAAATTAATTTAAATTATTTTTAAATAAATTTAAATTATTTTTAAATTAATTTTAATTATTTTTAAATTAATTTAAATTATTTTTAAATAAAATTAAATTATTTTTAAATTAATATTAATTAATTTTAGATAAAATTAAATTATTTTTAAATTAATTTAAATTATTTTTAAATTAATGTAATTTATTTTTAAATTAATTCACATTATTTTTAAATAAAATTAAAATATTTTTAATTTTAATTAATTTAATTTTAACTAATTTAAAATATTTTTAAATTAAATTAAATAATTTTTAAATTATATTAAATTATTCTTAAATTATTTTAAATTATTTATTAATAAAATTAAATTATTTTTAAACTAAATTAAATTAATTTTAAATTAAATAAATTATTTTCAAATTAAATTTAAATATTTTTAAATCAATTTAAATTATTTTTAAAGTTTAGTAAATTATTTTTAAATTAAATTAAATTATTTTAAAATTAATTTGAATTATTTTTAAATTAAATGAAATTATTTTCAAATTAATTTAAATTATTTTTAAATTAATTTAATTTTTTTTTAAATGAAATTAATTTATTTTTTAATTATTTTAAATTATTTTTGAATAAATTAAATTATATTTAAATTTATTTAAGGTTTTTTTAAATAAATTTATATTCTTTTTAAATAAATATAAATTATTTTTAAATTAAATTAAATTAAAATATTTTTAAAATAATTTAAATTATTTTTAAATTAATTTACATTATTTTTAAATAAAATAAAATTATTTTTAAACAAAATTAAATTATTTTTAATTTTAATTAATTTAATTTTAAATTAATTTAAAATATTTTTAAATTAAATTAAATAATTTTTAAATTGAATTATTCCTACATTAATTTAAATCATTTTCAAATAAAATTAAATTAATTTAAATTATTTTTAAATTAAATCAAATTATTTTTAAATTTATTTTAATTATTTTTAAATAAAATTAAATTATTTTTATATTAAATTAAATTATTTTTAAATTATTTTTAAATTAACTTAAATTAATTTTAATTATTTTTAAATTAATTTAAATTATTTTTAAATTAAATTAAATTATTTTTAAATTAATTTATATTATTTTTAAATGATTTTTAAATAAAATTAAATTATTTTTAAAGTATATTAAATTATTTTTAAATTAACTTAAATTAATTTAAAATATTTTTAAATAAAATTAAATTATTTTTAAATTAATTTAAATAATTTTTAAATAAAATTAAATTATTTTTAAATTAAATTAAATTATTTTTAAATAAATTTAAATTATTGGTAAATATAATTAAATTATTTTTAAAATAAATTAAAATATTTTTAAATTAATTTAAATTATTTTCAAATTAAATTAAATTATTTTTAAATAAAATTAAATTATTTTTAAATTAATTTAAAATATTTTTAAATTAATTTAAATTATTTTTAAATAAAATTAAATTATTTTTAAAGTAAATAAAATTATTTTTAAATTAAATTTAATTATTTTTAAATAAAATTAAATTATTTTTAAATAAAATTAAATTATTTTTAAATTAAATTAAATAATTTTTAAATTAATTGAAATTATTTTTAAATAAAATTAAATTATTTTTAAAGTAAATTAAATTATTTTTAAATTAATTTAAATTATTTTTAAATTAAATTAAATTATTTTTAAATAAAATTAAATTATTTTTAAATTAAATTAAAATATTTTTAAATTAATTGAAATTATTTTTAAATAAAATTAAATTATTTTTAAAGTAAATTAAATTATTTTTAAATTAATTTAAATTATTTTTAAATTAAATTAAATTATTTTTAAAATAAGTTGTTATTTTTATATTAAATTAAATTATTTTTAAATTAACTTAAATTAATTTAAATTATTTTTAAATTAATTTAAATTATTTTTAAATTAATTTAATTTTTTTTTTAATTTTTATTAATTTTAAATTGATTTAAATTATTCTTAAATAAAATTTAATTTTTTTAAAATAAAATTAAATTTTTTTAAATAAAATTAAATTATTTTTAAATAAAATTAAATTATTTTTAAATAAAATTAAATTATTTTTAAATAAAATTAAATTATTTTTAAATTGATTTAAATTGTTTTTAAATTAAATCAAATTTCTTTAAAATTAATTTAAATTATTTTCAATTTAAATTAAATTATTTTTAAATTAATTTAAATTATTTTAAAATTTTTTTTAAATAAAATTAAATTATTTTTAAATTTATTTATATTATTTTTAAATTAAATTATTTTTAAATTAATTTAAATTATTTTTAACTAAAATTAAATTATTTTTAAATTAAATTAAAATATTTTTAAATAAATTTAAATTTTTTTCAAATTAAATTAAATTATTTTTAAGTGAAATTAAATTATTTTTAAATTAAATGAAAATATTTTTAAATCAATTTAAATTATTTTTAAAAAAAATTAAATTATTTTTAAAGTAATTTAAATTATTTTAAAATTAATTTAAATTATTTTTAAATTAAATTAATTTTTTTTGAAAAAAATTAAATTATTTTTAAATTAATTAAAATTATTTTTTTTAATTTTAATTATTTTTAAATTGATTTAAATTATTTTTAAATAAAATTAAATTATTTTTAAATAAAATTAAATTATTTTTAAATTAATTTAAATTATTTTTAAATTAAATAAATAATTTTAAAAAAAATTAAATTATTTTTAAATTAATTAAATTTTTTTTTTATTTTACTTATTTTTAAATTAATTTAATTTTTTTTTAAATTAAATTAATTTTTTTTTTTTTTTTTAAAATATTTTTAAATTAATTAAAATTATTTTTTTTAATTTTAATTATTTTTAAATTGATTTAAATTATTTTTAAAAAAAATTAAAATATTTTCAAATTAAATTACATTATTTTTAAATTAAATTAAATAATTTTTAAATTAATTTAAATTATTTTTAAATTAATTTAATTTATTTTTAAATTAATTCACATTATTTTTAAATAAAATTAAAATATTTTTAATTTTAATTAATTTAATTTTAACTAATTTAAAATATTTTTAAATTAAATTAAATAATTTTTAAATTAAATTAAATTATTCTTAAATTATTTTAAATTATTTATTAATAAAATTAAATTATTTTTAAACTAAATTAAATTAATTTTAAATTAAATAAATTATTTTCAAATTAAATTTAAATATTTTTAAATCAATTTAAATTATTTTTAAAGTTTAGTAAATTATTTTTAAATTAAATTAAATTATTTTAAAATTAATTTGAATTATTTTTAAATTAAATGAAATTATTTTCAAATTAATTTAAATTATTTTTAAATTAATTTAATTTTTTTTTAAATGAAATTAATTTATTTTTTAATTATTTTAAATTATTTTTGAATAAATTAAATTATATTTAAATTAATTTAAGGTTTTTTTAAATAAATTTATATTCTTTTTAAATAAATATAAATTATTTTTAAATTAAATTAAATTAAAATATTTTTAAAATAATTTAAATTATTTTTAAATTAATTTACATTATTTTTAAATAAAATAAAATTATTTTTAAACAAAATTAAATTATTTTTAATTTTAATTAATTTTAAATTAATTTAAAATATTTTTAAATTAAATTAAATAATTTTTAAATTGAATTATTCCTACATTAATTTAAATTATTTTCAAATAAAATTAAATTAATTTAAATTATTTTTAAATTAAATCAAATTATTTTTAAATTTATTTTAATTATTTTTAAATAAAATTAAATTATTTTTATATTAAATGAAATTATTTTTAAATTAATTTAAATTATTTTTAAATTAACTTAAATTAATTTTAATTATTTTTAAATTAATTTTAATTATTTTTAAATTAAATTAAATTATTTTTAAATTAATTTATATTATTTTTAAATAAAATTAAATTATTTTTAAAGTATATTAAATTATTTTTAAATTAACTTAA
Source organism: Phosphuga atrata (assembly GCA_944588485.1). Taxonomy (NCBI): domain Eukaryota; kingdom Metazoa; phylum Arthropoda; class Insecta; order Coleoptera; family Silphidae; genus Phosphuga; species Phosphuga atrata. The sequence goes on from OX155905.1 coordinate 11,421,108, forward strand.
ATTAATTTAAAATATTTTTAAATAAAATTAAATTATTTTTAAATTAATTTAAATAATTTTTAAATAAAATTAAATTATTTTTAAATTAAATTAAATTATTTTTAAATAAATTTAAATTATTGGTAAATATAATTAAATTATTTTTAAAATAAATTAAAATATTTTTAAATTAATTTAAATTATTTTCAAATTAAATTAAATTATTTTTAAATAAAATTAAATTATTTTTAAATTAATTTAAAATATTTTTAAATTAATTTAAATTATTTTTAAATTAATTTAAATTATTTTTAAATAAAATTAAATTATTTTTAAAGTAAATAAAATTATTTTTAAATTAAATTTAATTTTTTTTAAATAAAATTAAATTATTTTTAAATAAAATTAAATTATTTTTAAATTAAATTAAAATATTTTTAAATTAATTGAAATTATTTTTAAATAAAATTAAATTATTTTTGAAGTAAATTAAATTATTTTTAAATTAATTTAAATTATTTTTAAATAAAATTAAATTATTTTTAAATAAAATAAAATTATTTTTAAATTAAATTAAAATATTTTTAAATTAATTGAAATTATTTTTAAATAAAATTAAATTATTTTTAAAGTAAATTAAATTATTTTTAAATTAATTTCAATTATTTTTAAATTAAATTAAATTATTTTTAAAGTAAGTTGTTATTTTTATATTAAATTATTTTTAAATTAACTTAAATTAATTTAAATTATTTTTAAATTAATTTAAATTATTTTTAAATTAATTAAATTTTTTTTTTAATTTTTATTAATTTTAAATTGATTTAAATTGTTCTTAAATAAAATTTAATTTTTTTAAAATAAAATTAAATTTTTTTAAATAAAATTAAATTATTTTTAAATAAAATTAAATTATTTTTAAATAAAATTAAATTATTTTTAAATAAAATTAAATTATTTTTAAATTGATTTAAATTGTTTTTAAATTAAATCAAATTTCTTTAAAATTAATTTAAATTATTTTCAATTTAAATTAAATTATTTTTAAATTAATTTAAATTATTTTAAAATTTTTTTTAAATAAAATTAAATTATTTTTAAATTTATTTATATTATTTTTAAATTAAATTATTTTTAAATTAATTTAAATTATTTTTAACTAAAATTAAATTATTTTTAAATTAAATTAAAATATTTTTAAATAAATTTAAATTTTTTTCAAATTAAATTATTTTTAAGTGAAATTAAATTATTTTTAAATTAAATTTCATTATTTTTAAATTAAATTAAATAATTTTTAAATTAATTTAAATTATTTTTAAATTAAATTAAATTGATTTTAAATAAAATTAAATTATTTTTAAATAAAATTAAATTATTTTTAAATAAAATTAAATTATTTTTAAATTGATTTAAATTGTTTTTAAATTAAATCAAATTTCTTTAAAATTAATTTAAATTATTTTCAATTTAAATTAAATTATTTTTAAATCAATTTAAATTATTTTAAAAAAAAATTAAATTATTTTTAAAGTAAATTAAATTATTTTAAAATTAATTTAAATTATTTTTAAATTAAATTAATTTTTTTTGAAAAAAATTAAATTATTTTTAAATTAATTAAAATTATTTTTTTTAATTTTAATTATTTTTAAATTGATTTAAATTATTTTTAAATAAAATTAAAATATTTTTAAATTAAATTTCATTATTTTTAAATTAAATTAAATAATTTTTAAATTAATTTAAATTATTTTTAAATTAAATTAAATTGATTTTAAATAAAATTAAATTATTTTTAAATAAAATTAAATTATTTTTAAATAAAATTAAATTATTTTTAAATTAATTTAAATTATTTTTAAATTAAATAAATAATTTTAAAAAAAATTAAATTATTTTTAAATTAATTAAATTTTTTTTTTTATTTTACTTATTTTTAAATTAATTTAATTTTTTTTTAAATTAAATTAATTTTTTTTTTTTTTTAAAAATATTTTTAAATTAATTAAAATTATTTTTTTTAATTTTAATTATTTTTAAATTGATTTAAATTATTTTAAAAAAAAATTAAAATATTTTCAAATTAAATTACATTATTTTTAAATTAAATTAAATAATTTTTAAATTAATTTAAATTATTTTTAAATTAAATTAAATTTTTTCTAAATAAAATTAAATTATTTTTAAATAAAATTAAATTATTTTTAAATAAAATTAAATTATTTTTAAATTATTTTTAAATTAATTAAAAATATTTTTAACTAAAATTAAATTATTTTTAAATTAAATTAAAATATTTTTAAATTAATTTAATTTTTTTTCAAATTAAATTAAATTATTTTTAAATAAAATTAAATTATTTTTAATTTAAATTAAATTATTTTTAAATTATTTTAAATTATTTCTAAATTAAATCAAATTATTTTTAAATTAATTTAAATTATTTTTAAATAAATTTAAATTATTTTTAAATTAATTTAAATTATTTTTAAATTAATTTAAATTATTTTTAAATTAATTAAATTTTTTTTTTTTAATTTTTATTAATTTTAAATTGATTTAAATTATTCTTAAATAAAATTAAATTTTTTTTAAATAAAATTAAATTTTTTTTAAATAAAATTAAATTATTTTTAAATAAAATTAAATTATTTTTATATAAAATTAAATTATTTTGAACTGGATTTAAATTACTTTTAAATTAAATCAAATTATTTTTAAATTAATTGAAATTATTTTTAAATAAAATTAAATTATTTTTGAAGTAAATTAAATTATTTTTAAATTAATTTAAATTATTTTTAAATTAAATTAAATTATATTTAAAATAAGTTAAATTATTTTTATATTAAATTATATTATTTTTAAATTAACTTAAATTAATTTAAATTATTTTTAAATTATTTTTAAATTGAATTAAATTATTTTTAAATTAATTTATCTTATTTTTAAATGATTTTTAAATAAAATTAAATTATTTTTAATGTAAATTAAATTATTTTTAAATTAACTTAAATTAATTTAAAATATTTTTAAATAAAATTAAATTATTTTTAAATTAATTTAAATAATTTTTAAATAAAATTAAATTATTTTTAAATTAAATTAAATTATTTTTAAATTAAATTAAATTATTTTTAAATTCATTTAAATTATTTTTAAATTAAATTAAAATATTTTAAAATTAAATTATTTTTAAATTAATTAAAATTATTTTTAAATAAAATAAAATTATTTTTAAATTAAGTTATTTTTAAATTCATTTAAATTATTTTTAAATTAAATTAATTTATTTTTAAAAATATTAAATTATTTTTAAATTAATTATAAATTTTTTTTATAATTTTAATTATTTTTAAATTGATTTAAATTATTTTTAAATAAAATTGAGTTATTTTTAAATAAATATAAATTATTTTTAAATAAAATTAAATTATTTTTAAATAAAATTAAATTATTTTTAAATTAAATTTAATTATTTTTAAATTAATTTAAATTATTTTTAACTAAAATTAAATTATTTTTAAATGAAATTAAAATATTTTTAAATTATTTTTAAATTAAATTAATTTATTTTTAAAAAAATTAAATTATTTTTTAATTCATTAAAAAAATTTTTTTTAATTTTAATTATTTTTAAATTGATTTAAATTATTTTTAAATAAAATTAAATTATTTTTAAATTTAATTACATTATTTTTAAATTAAATTAAATTATTTTTAAATTTATTTAAATTATTTTTAAATTAAATTTAATTATTTTTAAATAAAATTAAATTATTTTTAAATAAAATTAAATTATTTTTAAATAAAATTAAATTATTTTTAAACTAATTTAAATGAAATAAATTATTTTATAAAAAATTAAATTATTTTTAAATTAATTAAAATTTTTTTTTATTAATTTTAATTATTTTTAAATTGATTTAAATTATTTTTAAATAACACTAAATTTTTTTTAAATAAATTTAAATTATTTTCAAATAAAATTAAATTATTATTAAATAAATTTAAATTATTTTTAAATAAAATTAAATTATTTTTAAATGAATTTTAATTATTTTTAAATTAATTTAAATTATTTTCAAATTAAATTAAATTATTTTTAACTTTATTTAAATTATTTTTATATTAAATTAAATTATTTTTAGTTAATTAAAAAAATTTTCAAATTAAATTAAATTATTTTTAAATTAATTTAAAAAAAATAAACTTATTTTTAAATTAATTAAAAATTTTTTTTTTTAATTTTAATTATTTTTAAATTAATTTAAATTTTTTTTAAATTAAATTAAATTATTTTTAAATTAAACTGAATTATTTTTAAATTCATTTAAATTATTTTCAAATTAAATTAAAACATTTTAAAATAAAATTATTTTTAAATTAATTTAAATTATTTTTAAATAAAATAAAATTATTTTTAAATTAAGTTATTTTTAAATTAATTTAAATTATTTTTAAATAAAATTATAAAATTAAATTATTTTTAAATTAAATTATTTTTAAATTAATTTAAATTATTTTTAAATTAAATTATATTATTTCTAGAGTAAATTAATTTTTTTTTCAAATTAAATTAAATTATTTTTAAATTAATTTAAAATATTTTCAAATTCAATTAAATTATTTTTAAATTAAATTTAATTAATTTAAATTAATTTCAAATTAAATTAAATTAATTTAAATAATTTTCAAATTAAATTAAATTATTTTTAAATTAATTTAAATTATTTTTAAATTAAATTAAAATATTTCTAGAGTAAATTAAATATTTTTTCAAATTAAATTAAATTAATTTTAAATAAATTTAAAATATTTTTAAATTAAATTAAATTATTTTTAAATTAATTTAAATTATTTTCAAATTAAATTAAATTATTTTTAAATTAAATTAAATTATTTTTAAATTAAATTAAATTATTTTTAAATTAAATTAAACAATTTTTAAATTAAATTAGATTTTTTTTAAATTAATTTAAATTATTTTTAAATTAATTTAAATTATTTATTAAGTAAATTAAATTATTTTTAAATTAAATTAAAATATTTCTAGAGTAAACTAAATTTTTTTTCAAATTAATAAATTATTTTTAAATTAATTTAAAATATTTTCAAATTAAATTAAATTATTTTTAAATTAATTTAAATTATTTTTAAATAAAATTAAAATATTTTTTAAATTAAATTAAATTATTTTTAAATTAATTTAAATTATTTTTAAATTAATTTAAATTATTTTTAAATTAAATTAAATTAATTTTAAATTAATTAAAATTATTTTTAAATTAAATTAAATTATTTTTAATTAAATGAAATTATTTTTTAATTAATTTAAATTATTTTTAAAGTAAAATAAATTATTTTTAATTAAATTAAATTATTTTTAAATTAATTTAAATTATTTTAAAATTAAATAATTTTATTTTTAAATAAAATTAAAATATTTTTAAATTAAAATAAATTATTTTTAAATTAATTTTAATTATTTTTAAATTAAATTAAATTAATTTAAATTATTTTTAATATAAATTAAATTATTTTTAAATTAATTAAAATTTTTTTTTTTTAATTTTAATTATTTTTAAGTTAAATTAAATTATTTTTAAATTAAAATAATTTATTTTTAAATTACTTTTATTTATTTCTAAATAAAATCAAATTGTTTTTGAATTAAATGAAATTATTTTTAAATTAAATCATTTTTAGAACTAATTAAATTACTTTTAAATTAAATAATATTATTTTTAAATAAAATTAATTTATTTTTAAATTAAATTAATTTAAATTATTTTTAAATTAAATTAAATTATTTTTAAATTATTTTTAAATTAAATTAAATTATTTCTAGAGTAAATAAATTTTTTTACAAATTAAATTAAATTATTTTTAAATTAATTTAAAATATTTTCAAATTAAATTAAATTTTTTTTAAATTAAATTTATTTAATTTAAATTAATTTCAAATTAAATTAAATTATTTTAAAATTAATTTAAATTATTTTCAAATTGAATTAAATTATTTTTAAATTAAATTATTTTTATATTAAATTAATTTAAAATAAAATTAAAATATTTTTAAATTAAATTAAATAATTTTTAAATTAATTTAAATTATTTTTAAATTATTTTAAATGATTTTTAAATTAAATTAAATTATTTTTAAATTAATTTAAATTATTTTTAAATTAAATTAAATTAGTTTTAATTAAATTAAATTATTTTTAAATTAATTTAAATTATTTTTAAATTAAATTATTTTATTTTTAAATTAATTATTTTTAAATAAAATAAAATTATTAATAAAATAAATTAAATTAAATTACTTTTAAATTAATTTAAATTATTTTTAAATTAATTTAAATTATTTTTAAATTAAATTAAATTATTTTTAAATTAAATTAAATTATTTTTAAATTAATTTAAATTATTTTTTTTTAATTTTAATTATTTTTAAATTCATTTAAATTATTTTTAAATAAAATAAAATTATTTTTAAATTAAATTAAATTATTTTTAAATATGATAAAATTATTTTAAATTAAATTAAATTATTTTTAAATTAAATTAAATTAATTTTAAATTAAATTAAATTATTTTTAAATTAAATTAAATTATTTTTAAGTTAAATTAAATTATTTTTAAATTAAAATAATTTATTTTTAAATTAATTTAAATTATTTTTAAATTAAATTAAATTATTTTAAATTAAAATAAATTAATTTAAATTATTTTTAAATTAATTTAAATTATTTTTAAATTAAATTAAATTATTTTTAAATTAATTTAAATTATTTTTAAATGAATTTTATTTATTTTTAAATTAATTTAAATTATTCCTAAATTACTTTAAATTATTTTTTTCAAATTAATTTAAAAATAATTTAAATTAATTTAAAAATAATTTAATTTAATTTAAAAATAATTTAAATTAATTTAAAAATAATTTAAATAAATTTCTAAAATAATTAAATTAATTTATTTTAATTAATTTAAATTGTTTTAAAATTTATTTAAATTATTTTTAGATTAATTTAAATTATTTTTAAATTAAATTAATTTAAATTATTTTTAAATTAATTTAAATTATTTTTAAATTAATTTAAATTATTTTTAAATTAATTTAAATCATTTTTAAATTAAACTAAATTATTTTTAAATTAATTTAATTTATTTTTAAATTAATTTAAATTATTTTTAAATAAAATAAAATTATTTTTAAATTAATTTAAATTATCTTTTAATTAAATTAAATTATTTTTCAATTAATTTAAATTATTTTTAAATAAAATTAAATTATTTTTCAATTAATGTTAATTATTTTTAATTAAAATTAAATAATTTTTAAATTAAATAAAATTATTCTTAAATTAATTTAAATTATTTTTCAATTAATTTGAATTATTTTTAAATAAAATTAAATTATTTTTACATTAATTTAATATATTTTAAATAAAATTATATTATTTTTAAATTAAATTAAATAATTTTTAAATTAAATTAAATTATTCTTAAATTAATTTAAATTATTTTTAATTTAAATTAAATTATTTTCAAATTAAATTAAATTATTTTTAATTTCAATTAAATTATTTCTCAATTATTTTGAATTATTTAAAAAAAAAAAAATATTTTTAAATTAAATTAAATTATTTTTATATTAATTTAAATTATTTTTAAAATAAATTAAATTTTTTTTAAATTAAATTAAATTGTTTTTAAATGAAATTAAATGATTTTTAAATTAAATAAAATTATTTTTAAATTAGATTAAATTATTTTTAAATTAAATTAAATTATTTTTAAATTAATTTAAATTATTTTTAAATGAATTTAATTTATTTTTAAATTAATTTAAATTATTTTTAAATTACTTTAAATTATTTTTTTCAAATTAATTTAAAAATAATTTAAATTAATTTAAAAATACTTTAAATAAATTTCTAAAATAATTAAATTAATTTATTTTAATTAATTTAAATTGTTTTAAAATTTATTTAAATTATTTTTAGATTAATTTAAATTATTTTTAAATTAAATTATTTTTAAATTAATTTAAATTATTTTTAAATTAATTTAAATTATTTTTAAATTAATTGAAATTATTTTTAAATTAAATTAAATTATTTTTAAATTAATTTAGTTTATTTTTAAATTAATTTAAATTATTTTTAAATAAAATAAAATTATTTTTAAATTAATTTAAATTATCTTTTAATTAAATTAAATTATTTTTCAATTAATTTAAATTATTTTTAAATAAAATTAAATTATTTTTCAATTAATGTTAATTATTTTTAATTAAAATTAAATTATTTTTAAATTAAATTAAATTATTCTTAAATTAATTTAAATTATTTTTCAATTAATTTGAATTATTTTTAAATAAAATAAAATTATTTTTACATTAATTTAATATATTTTTAAATAAAATTATATTATTTTTAAATTAAATTAAATAATTTTTAAATTAAATTAAATTATTCTTAAATTAATTTAAATTATTTTTAATTTAAATTAAATTATTTTCAAATTAAATTAAATTATTTTTAATTTCAATTAAATTATTTGTCAATTATTTTGAATTATTTAAAAAAAAAAAAATATTTTTAAATTAAATTAAATTATTTTTATATTAATTTAAATTATTTTTAAAATAAATTAAATTTTTTTTAAATTAAATTAAATTGTTTTTAAATGAAATTAAATGATTTTTAAATTAAATAAAATTATTTTTAAATTAGATTAAATTATTTTTAAATTAAATTAAATTATTTTTAAATTAATTTAAATTATTTTTAAATTAATTTAAATTATTTTTAAACAAAATTAAATTATTTTCAAATTAAATTATTTTTAATTTTAATTAAAATATTTTTCAATTATTTTGAATTATTTAAAAAAAAAAATTATTTTTAAATTAAATTAAATTATTTTCATATTAATTTAAATTAATTTTAAATTAAATTAAATTATTTTTCAATTAATTCTAATTATTTTTAAATAAAATTAAATTAATTTAGAATTAAATTAAATTATTTTTCAATTAATTTGAATTATTTTTAAAGTAAATTAAAGTATTTTTAAATTAATTTAAATTATTTTTAAAATAAATTAAATTATTTTTAAATTAAATTAAATTGTTTTTAAATTAAATTAAATAATTTTTAAATTAAATTAGATTATTTTTAAATTAAATCAAATTATTTTTAAATTAAATTAAATTATTTTTAAATTAAATTAAATTATTTTTAAATTAATTTAAATTATTTTTAAATTAATTTAAATTATTTTTAAATAAAATTAAATTATTTTCAAATTAAATTAAATTATTTTTAATTTCAATTAAATTATTTTTCAATTATTTTGAATTATTTAAAAAAAAAAATTATTTTTAAATTAAATTAAATTATTTTCATATTAATTTAAATTATTTTTAAATTAAATTAAATTATTTTTCAATTAATTTGAATTATTTTTAAAGTAAATTAAAGTATTTTTAAATTAATTTAAATTAGTTTTAAAATAAATTAAATTATTTTTAAATTAAATTAAATTGTTTTTAAATTAAATTAAATAATTTTTAAATTAAATTAGATTATTTTTAAATTAAATTAAATTATTTTTAAATTAAATTAAATTATTTTTAAACTAAATTAAATTATTTTTAAATTAATTTAAATTATTTTTAAATTAATTTAAATTATTTTTAAATAAAATTAAATTATTTTCAAATTAAATTAAATTATTTTTAATTTCAATTAAATTATTTTTCAATTATTTTGAATTATTTAAAAAAAAAAAATTATTTTTAAATTAAATTAAATTATTTTCATATTAATTTAAATTATTTTTAAATTAAATTAAATTATTTTTCAATTAATTTGAATTATTTTTAAATAAAATTCAATTAATTTAAAATTAAATTAAATTATTTTTAAATTAAATTATGTTTCAATTAATTTGAATTATTTTTAAATAAAATAAATTTATTTTTTAATTAAATTAAATAATTTTTAAATAAAATCGAATTATTCTTAAATTAATTTAAATTATTTTTAAATTATTTTTAAATTAAATTAAATTATTATTAAAGTAAATTAATTTATTTTTAAATTAAATTAAATTATTTTTAAATAAAATAAAATTATTTTTAAGTTAGATTAAATTATTTTTAAATTATTTTTAAATTAATTTAAATTATTTTTAAAGTAAATTAAATTATTTTTAAATAAATTAAATTATTTTTAAATTAATTTAAATTATTTTTAAATTAAATTAAATTATTTTTTAATTAATTTGAAATAAATTAAATTATTTTTAAATTAATTTAAATTATTTTTAAATAAAATTAAATTATTTTTAAATTAAATTAAATTGTTTTTAAATTAATTTAAATTATTTTTAAATTAAATTAATATTAAAGTAATTTAAATTATTTTTAAATTAAATTAAATTATTTTTAAATAAAATTAAATTATTTTTAAATTAAATTAAATTATTTTTAAGTTAAATTAAATTATTTTTAAATAAAATAAAATTATTTTTAAGTTAGATTAAATTATTTTTAAATTATTTTTAAATTAATTTAAATTATTTTTAAAGTAAATTAAATTATTTTTAAATAAATTAAATTATTTTTAAATTAATTTAAATTATTTTTAAATTAAATTAAATTATTTTTTAATTAATTTGAAATAAATTAAATTATTTTTAAATTAATTTAAATTATTTTTAAATAAAATTAAATTATTTTTAAATTAAATTAAATTGTTTTTAAATTAATTTAAATTATTTTTAAATTAAATTAATATTAAAGTAATTTAAATTATTTTTAAATTAAATTAAATTATTTTTAAATAAAATTAAATTATTTTTAAATTAAATTAAATTATTTTTAAGTTAAATTAAATTATTTTTAAATTCAATTAAATTATTTTTAAATTAAATTAAATTATTTTTAAATTAATTAAAAATTTTTTTTATTATTCAAAAGAAAAAATATATTAACAAAAACAATAAAAAAATATGAAGCCATTACTACATTTTTTTAGAAATAATAGCATAATAAAAGGAAAGTAGACAAAAGTATATTAAATGACGAGTTCAGTCAGCGCCATTTTACAGCACGTATCCAAGTTTGGACGTCCAATGGACAAGTGATGAAAAACGCCTTACGAACGATTTTTTATAGTATTTTTTCTATTTTGCGCCCGTTTGTGCCATTTTATGCCATTTCTAAATAAAAAATCGCCCATACATGTTCATAAAATTTTATAGTGGTTGGTTACACTGATAATTGGCACTTGAAATTAATTTAAAGGTTATAATTAAAATTGGTGAGAAAATATTAGGCACTCCACTAGAATTGAAAGAAATAACTGCAAATACAGTGAATAAATTGTTGCCAGATAAATCGCGAGCAAGATATGAAAAAGAATACTGGTGTAATCTAAATAAAGTTACAGTTGTTTCGGAAAATGTTTTACTTGCTTACATAGAATTTCAACGTAAGAAGTATATACCATCAAGTTTATGGATGATATATTCTATGTAGAGGTCCTGTTTATCTATACATAAGGATGTAGATATATCCAAATATTGTAAATTGCAGGCCTTATTGAAACGGATATATCAGGGCTATGAACCTAAAAAGTCGAAGATTGTAGAAGAAGATATTCATAAATTTATATACGATGATACGCTGATACGCGGATGATAAGTCTTATCTGTCTATGAAGGTGGATAAATTTGTATGTATATCGCAGCTTTGTATGTAATGGTATTCATTATAGATTGTCTTGATAATATGTTATAATGGTGTGCTTAGGAGTCAAGAATTAACGGATATGTCTGTCAGTGACATAGAACACAGATCCGATTCCATCATTGTGTCTGTATCTAAAACAAAAAATTACATTCCAAGTATGTTTGCAATTACAGATCTCCATTGGATTGACTTACTTAAAAAATATGCTCTTACGTCCTAATAATGTTTGCAATTACAGATCTCCATTAACGCATAAGAGATTTTTCTTAACTTTTCGTAACGGTCGTTGTATTAATAGTCCAATTGGTATTGATATGGGGAGAATATCAAGACATTTTGACATTTCTCAAATTACCAAACTCCGATCTTTACACTGGACATTGTTTCCGAAGAAGTAGTGTGACATATTTGGCCAACCATGGTGGGGATTTGTCGACAGTAAAAAATCAGGGTGGATGGAGGAAGTCTACTACTGTTGCGGAGGGGTATATTGACGCTTAGTTAAAAAAAGAATATTGAAATATCTAAAATGCTTGGGTCTGAGCAAGCAAATATCAACTTACCTGGATGTTCTTCTAGTGCCCCAAATTTGCAATTTGATAGCAACAGTAGTAGTAGCACTGTATATAATGTCCCTGGTGTAAGTGTTACTGCTCAAGAATCCAATGTTGCTATAAATATTTTTAATACTTGTACCATTGAAAAGAATTTAAAATAAATATGTGTTATATCGTTTATTACCATTAATTAATTAAATTTGTGTATTCACCATTTCCACACATCTTCTTCTTTAAGTGCCATCTCCTCTTAGAAGGTTGGCTATCATCATAGCTATTTTCACTTTTGATGTTGTAGCTCTAAACAACTCAACGGAACTATAGTTGTACCATTTTCTTAGGTAATTTAATCAGGAAATGCGTCTTCTACATCTTACTTTCCTCTTAGCTACATTCAAAACTGTCCCCCCACGGAGATCCAAATAGGGGGATTAGAGACTCCGGTATTTTCGCCTTGAAATTAGCCATGCTGATTAACTAGGGATATGTAATCAGGTAGTTTGCCTTTGTTTTTCTGATTCCAATGCCGTTGACTATTTCTTATAGTTCGTCTGCCTTCGGGGGCGGATTCACTGCATTTATCATCCCCAGGACAATAGAGTGCCCTTCCGATATCATCGGTTGATTGCTTATACGGGCGCACATTTGGTCTATTACATAATATTCATATATTATTATATTACTATTTTTTAAGTCACATAAAGAAAGAAGAAGAAAATTTGACACTAAAATAATTTGACGCTTCGAACGATAATTTTCTTGAAACTAAATTCTCTTTGTTTTAACATAATTTTTAACACTAACACCAATGCAAAGTTATCTTTCTGTTTTTCCCTATAAATTTCTCTCTATATAAACTTTATACCATTCCAAAATACATAATTTCAGCAAGCAAATTTTTGTTGTGTTACCATTTCCACACATCACATAACCTCAAAACTATCTCGCCGAAAATTTGTCATCACTGACTACTCTAAATTTCGGTGCCAACTTTGAATAAATTAACTAACTAAAAAAATTACAGCACTCGGCGAGCCATTACCGCACGCATATGACTGCTGTAATGAGTCCATTACAAAAATGATTTTTTATAATTATTCTACTCTCCTTTACCATATACTATCCTACATCTCCTATACCTTTATAATTATTATACTCTCTCTCTCCCTCATCAAATCATTCACCCTATATCCATTTAAAATATCTCCAGAGCAATATACTGGGCTTTTGTCAGCACTACCAATCGGTCCACTTGTACCTTCTGGTATATAATAACATTCTGACTAAGCTGTCTTAATTTTTATTAAATAATAAACTACATCTTTTCTATATATAGTAAACAATTCTAGTTGAAGGAAATAACAAATATACATTATTATATCTTGTTTCCACCCTTCCATATAACGAATTGGGTTGTCATCAGGTTCAAACAACAAATCTGTATCGTTTGCAAATACTATAGATATATCTATATTTGGAAAAACTGCTAAAAATATCAAATTATCCACTATATATTTTAACGCCTCTTCTACGTCTATACTAATATTTTCATTAGGCTCACTTTAATAGTATTTATAATTATGAAGTATTCCGTCTTGTATTTTAACCATCATAATGCATAATAAAAGAAAACTATTTTAACAACTAATACATGCGCATCGTATTCCTGCAGACCATTTCTCTTTCTTCAGACCGTTTCTCGAAGTAGGCGATATCGCCCCCAGCCCTTAATTATTTAAGAATCTTAATTATTTAGGAATTCATTTATTATTAATCTAAATAGGTTCTCAGACGTAAACTTACAATTTATTTTGCATTATATTTTTTTAATTGATTCTAAGTGATGATGTTAGAAGAAATTACGGCTTGTCACTAACGCGTGTATTGATGATATATAAATTTTACTTTCAAGTTTGCTATATTTCTAGTGAATATTTAAGTATTTTCGTTGTTTTATAATAAAAATTTCGATGAACTGAAAAACATTCAAAAACATTAAGTATCCTATAAAATACTCGGTAAGCAAAAATACTATCCCATCAAAAACATAAAATGTAAAAAAGTCTCGTAACGCAGATCTCTCGCTACAAAAAGTTTTGGGATCTCATGTAATACCAAGTCAGTTATTTTAGTTAGTGTGTATGTAGAAGCACCTATTCAACTACTTTGTTATAAATTGTAATCTAATCAATTACCTATCAACATTTATAGTAACCGTATCAATATTAGACACCTTTATTTCTATTATAATTATAATGATTTGGCAATTGCACGGCAACATATTCTACTAATTAAAATGCTTTGTTCTTAGATTTTCTGGTGCCAGTGATGCAATGTTTTTCATTGGTGCAGGTGCCAAAGAAACTCTCTTTTTTTATTACCACCTGTAAACAAAACAATTTTGTATTTGATCCTTCGAAATGTGTATTTACTGAAATAAACTTATTATTACTACTACTGTTTAGACTAACTTAGTAATCGAATTAGTAGATTATTCTTTAATAATTACGTTGCCATGCAATTGCCAAGTCATTATAATTATAATAGAAATAAATGTGTCTAATATTGAAACGGTTACTATAAATGTTGATAAGTAATTGATTAGATTACAATTTATAACAAAGTAGTTGAATAGGTGCTTCTACATACACACTAACTAAAATAACTGACTTACATGAGATCCCACAACTTTTTGTTGCGAAAGAACTGCGTTACGAGACTTTTTTACATTTTATGTTTTTGATGGGATCTCATTTCTTTTTGTAGGTCATGTTCCTTTTTTTTCTCGGGTAATATACCGTGTCCGTTAGCTACTGATTTTCTTAAAGCCCATTCCCTGTTTCTATTTTAAAGTTAGCAACCATACGTACATGCGCGATGCGTTCGTTGAATATTATTTTTAATAATCCTTATTTTTGATTTAATGGAAAATGAAATTTAGAGATTTTTTTTTTTTCTTTCTTTATAGGCTAAAGGCTAACTAAAATTCAAAATTTGGAGTTTGTAAGATTGCTAGAAGTACCTTAGAATTTTGATGATCGATGACAAAATTAAGAAATTTTTAAATAATCATTATTTTTCATTTAATGGATAATGACATTTTTGGATTTTTTCCTTCCTTTTTAGGCTAAAGGCTAACTAAAATTCAAAATTTGGGGTTTGTAATGTTGCTAGAAGTACCTTCGATTTTTGATGATCGGTGATTGAGTGTGTCACTTACAAAATTATGAACATTTGACTGGCGATAATTCGTAAAGTATAAGGTATAATTATTAGGTATTTTGCCAATATAACCAGTTATAGTATGTCTCTTGATATGTACAAATTCAAACTTCTTGCTTTATACACAACGAAGTTACAGGAGGTCAAAATTGCCGTGGATATTGTTACATCAGGATATTGTTATTTTTTGGGAAAATCACAGGGTTATGTAGAACCCAAAAAAAAAAAACTTTCTTAATATAATTCAATGTCAGTCGAGGTGTTTGCCAGTGAAGTAGTTGTTTTTAAGAAAGTTTGTTAAAGAAAGATTATTTATACGTTTTATACGCAATGATGTTAACTTTGTTAACGATATGTATAAAACAAATTTCTTAGAAATTATAATCTGTGAAGTTAAGATTCAAATACTAATGTTTATTATTATTAAAAACTTCTAACTCAACAGAAAATATATATTAATAATTATTCAAGGCTTCTTGGTCTATAAAGTTGAATAAAAATTCTTTAATATATTTACTTCGACCAATGTTATTGGTCAGCTAGTACAACAAGCGCCGCATATGGTTTTTCCCAAAAAAAATCTCAATACCTGGTTCAACTATAAATAGAATAATCTCAAATGCGATAATATGAGTCTGCTGTGAAAACACACTGGGTAAGTCGTATTTCATTTTATTTCTAGTTATAATTTGTTGTTAATGATAAAGCCATACTGATGAAGCCAAAAGGCCGAAACGCGTATATGGATGTTCATTAATTAATTGATAATTATTTTTTGTATTTGATCAGGATATTGTTATTTTTTGGGAAAATCACAGGGTTATGTAGAACCCAAAAAAAAAAAAAAAAACTTTCTTAATATATTTCAATGTCAGTCGAGGTGTTTGCCAGTGAAGTAGTTGTTTTTAAGAAAGTTTGTTAAAGAAAGATAATTTATACGTTTTATACGCAATGATGTTAACTTTGTTAACGATATGTATAAAACAAATTTCTTAGAAATTATAATCTGTGAAGTTAAGATTCAAATACTAATGTTTAATATTATTAAAAACTTATAACTCAACAAAAAATATATATTAATTTGAATAAATTAAAAAATAATTTCATTGAATTAAAAATAATTTAATTTAATTTAAAAATAATTTAAATTAATTTAAAAATAATTTAATTTAATTTAAAAATAATTTAAATTAATTTAAAAATAATTTATTTTAATTAAAAAGAATTTAGTTTACTTTAAAAATAATTTAAATTAATTTATAAATAATTTAAATTAATTTAAAAATAATTTAATTTAATTTGAAAAAAAATTTAATTTACTCTAGAAATAATTTAATTTAATTTAAAAATAATTTAAAAATAATTTGATTTAATTTAAAAATAATTTAAATTAATTTACTTTAAAAATAATTTAATTTTATTTAAAAACAATTTAAATTAATTTAAAAATAATTTAAATTAATTTAAAAATAATTTAATTTAATTTAAAAATAATTTCAATTAATTTAAAAATAACTTAATTTAATTTAAAAATAATTTAAATTAATTTAAAAATAATTTAAATTAATTTAAAAATAATTTAATTTAATTTAAAAATATTTTAATTTAATTTAAAAAAAATTTAATTTAATTTAAAAACAATTTAATTTAATTTAAAAATAATTTAATTTAATTTGAAAATAATTTAATTTAATTTAAAAATAATTTCATTTAATTTGAAAATATTTTAACTTAATTTAAAAATAATTTAATTTAATTTGAAAAAAAATGTAATTTACTCTAGAAATAATTTAATTTAATTTAAAAATAATTTAAAAATAATTTAATTTAATTTAAAAATATTTAAATTAATTTAATTTAAAAATAATTTAATTTTATTTAAAAATAGTTTAAATTAATTTAAAAATAATTTTAATTAATTTAAAAATAATTTAATTTAATTTAAAAATAATTTAAATTAATTTAAAAATAATTTCATTTAATTTGAAAAAAAATTTAATTTACTCTAGAAATAATTTAATTTAATTTAAAAATAATTTAATTTTATTTAAAAACAATTTATATTAATTTAAAAATAATTTAAATTAATTTAAAAATAATTTAATTTAATTTAGAAATAATTTAATTTATTTTTAAAGTAATTTCATTTAATTTAAAAATAAATAAAATTAATTTAAAAATAATTTAATTTTATTTAGAAATACTTCAAATTAATTGAAAAATAATTTAAATTAATTTAAAAATAATTTAATTTAATTTAAAAATTATTTAATTTAATTTAAAAATAATTTAATTTTATTTAAAAATAATTAAAATTAATTGAAAAATAATTTAATTTTATTTAAAAATAATTTAAATTAATTTAAAAATAATTTAAATTAATTTAAAAATAATTTAATTTAATTTGAAAAAAATTTAGTTTGCTCTAGAAATAATTTAATTTAATTTAAAAATAATTTAAAAATAATTTAATTTAAAAATAATTTAAATTAATTAACTTTAAAAATAATTTACTTTTATTTAAAAACAATTTAAATTAATTTAAAAATAATTTAAATTAATTTAAAAATAATTTGATTTAATTTAAAAATAATTTAAATTAATTTAAAAATAATTTAATTTAATTTAAAAATGATTTAAATTAATTTAAAAATAATCTAAATTAATTTAAAATTAATTTAATTTAATTTAAAAATATTTTAATTTTATTTAAAAATAATTTAATTTAATTTAAAAACAATTTAATTTAATTTAAAAATAATTTAATTTAATTTGAAAATAATTTAATTTAATTTAAAAATAATTTAATTTAATTTGAAAATATTTTAAATTAATTTAAAAATAATTTAATTTAATTTGAAAAAAAATGTAATTTACTCTAGAAATATTTTAATTTAATTTAAAAATAATTTAATTTAATTTAAAAATATTTAAATTAATTTAATTTAAAAATAATTTAATTTAATTTAAAAATAATTTAAAATAATTTAAAAATAATTTAAATTAATTTAAAAATAATTTAATTTAATTTAAAAATAATATAAATTAATTTAAAAATAATTTCATTTAATTTGAAAAAAAATTTAATTTACTCTTGAAATAATTTAATTTAATTTAAAAATAATTTAATTTTATTTCTAAACAATTTAAATTAATTTAAAAATATTTTAAATTAATTTAAAAATAATTTAATTTAATTTAGAAATAATTTAATTTAATTTAAAAATAATTTAATTTAATTTAAAAATAATATAATTTTATTTAAAATATATTAAATTAATGTAAAAATAATTTAATTTAATTTAAAAATAATTTAATTTTATTTAAAAACAATTTAAATTAATTTAAAAATAATTTAAATTAATTTAAAAATAATTTAATTTAATTTAGAAATAATTTAATTTAATTTAAAAATAATTTAATTTAATTTAAAAATAATATAATTTTATTTAAAATATATTAAATTAATGTAAAAATAATTTTATTTTATTTAAAAATAATTTAAATTAATTTAAAAATAATTTAAATTAATTTAAAAATAAATTAAATTAATTTAAAAATAATTTTATTTTATTTAAAAATAATTTAAATTAATTTAAAAATAATTTAAATTAATTTAAAAATAATTTAAAAATAATTTAATTTAATTTAAAAATAATTTAAATTAATTTAAAAATAATTTAAATTAATTTAAATATAATTTAATTTAATTTTAAAATATTTTAATTTAATTTAAAAATAATTTAATTTAATTTAAAATTAATTTAATTTAATTTAAAAATAATTTAATTTAATTTAAAAATAATTTAAATTAATTTAAAAATAATTTTATTTTATTTAAAAATAATTTAAATCAATTTCAAAATATATAAAATTAAAAAAATAATAATTTAAATAAATTTAAAAATAATTTAATTTAATTTTAAAATATTTTAATTTAATTTAAAAATAATTTAATTTAATTTAAAATTAATTTAGTTTAATTTTAAAATATTTTAATTTAATTTAAAAATAATTTAAATTAATTTAAAAATATATTAATTTAATTTAAAAATAATTTAAAGTAATTTAAAAATAATTTTATTTTATTTAAAAATAATTTAAATCAATTTCAAAATATATAAAATTAAAAAAAAAATAATTTAAATAAATTTAAAAATAATTTAATTTAATTTTAAAATATTTTAATTTAATTTAAAAATAATTTAATTTAATTTAAAATTAATTTAATTTAATTTAAAAATAATTTAATTTAATTTAAAAATAATTTAATTTAATTTAAAAATAATTTTATTTTTTTTAAAAATAATTTAATTCAATTTCAAAATATATAAAATTAAAAAAAAATAATTTAAATAAATTTAAAAATAATTTAATTTAATTTGAAAATAATTTAATTTAATTTTAAAATAATTTAAATTAATTTAAATTAATTTAAAATTAATTTAAATTAAATTAAAAATAATTTAATTTAATTTAAAAATAATTTAATTTTATTTAAAAATAATTTAAATTAATTTAAAAATAAAATAATTTAATTTAAAAATAATTTAAATTAATTTAAAAATAATTTAATTTAATTAAAAAAAATTTAGTTTACTTTAAAAACAATTTAAATTAATTTAAAAATAATTTCATTTAATTAAAAATAATTTAATTTAATTTAAAAATAATTTAAATTAATTTTAAAATAATTAAATTTAATTTAAAAACAATTTAAATTAATTTAAAAATAATTTAAAGTAATTTAAAAATAATTTAATTTAATTTAAAAATATTTTAATTTAATTTAAAAATAATTTCATTTAATTTAAAAATAATTTAATTTCATTTAAAAATAATTTAATTTTATTTAAAAATAATTTAATTTGATTTAAAAATAATTTAAATTTATTTAAAAATAATTTAAATCAATCTAAAAATATTTAAAATTAAAAAAAAAAATTTAAATTAATTTAAAAATAAATTAATTTTTTTTTAAATAATTTATTTAATTTAAAAATAATTTAATTTAATTTAAAAATAATTTAATTTTATTTAAAAATAATTTAAATCAATCTAAAAATATTTAAAATTAAAAAAAAAATTTAAATTAATTTAAAAATGATTTAATTTTTTTTTAAATAATTTATTTAATTTAAAAATAATTTAATTTAATTTAAAAATAATTTAATTTTATTTAAAAATAATTTAATTTTATTTAAAAATAATTTAATTTTATTTAAAAATAATAAAATTTAATTTAAAAATAATTTAAATTAATTTAAAAATAATTTAGTTTAATTTAAAAATAATGTAATTTAATTTAAAAAAAATTTAATTTTATTTAAAAATAAATTAAATCAATTTAAAAATAATTAAAATTAAAAAAAAATATTTTAATTAATTTAAAAATAATTTAAATTTTTGAAAAATAAATTAATTTAAAAATAATTTAAATTAATTTAAAAATAATTTAAATTAATTTTAAAATAACTTAATTTACTTTAAAAATAATTTAATTTAAAAATAATTTAAATTAATTTAAAAATATTTTAATTTAATTTAAAAATAATTTAATTTTACTTAAAAATAATTTAATTTAATTTGAAAAAAAATTAAATTAATTTAAAAAAATTTTAATTTAATTTGAAAATAATTTAATTTTAGTTAAAAATAATTTAAATTAATTTAAAAATATTTTAATTTATTTTAAATATAATTTAATTTTATTTAAAAATAATTTAATTTAATTTGAAAATAATTTAAATTAATTTAAAAATATTTTAATTTAATTTAAAAATAATTTAATTTTATTTAAAAATAATTTAAATTAATTTAAAAATAATTTAATTTGAAAATAATTTTAATTAGTTTAAAAATAATTTAATTTTATTTAAAAATAATTTTAAAATTATTTAAATAAATTTAAAAATAATTTAATTTAAATTAAAAATAATTTAAATAAATTTAAAAATAATTTGACTTAATTTTAAAATAATTTAATTTAATTTCAAAATAATTTAAACTGATTTAAAAATAATTTAAATTAATTTAAAAATAATTTAAATTAATTTAAAAATAATTTAATTTAATTTAAAATAATTTTAATTTTATTTAAAAATAATATAATTTAATTTAAAAATAATTTAATTTAATTTAAAAATAATTTAAATTAAATTAAAAATAATTTAATTTAATTTAAAAATAAATTTAAAAATAATTTAATTTAATTTGAAAATATTTTAAATTAATTTAAAAATAATTTAATTTAATTTGAAAAAAATTTAATTTACTCTAGAAATTTTTAATTTAATTTAAAAATAATTCACTTTAAAAATAATTTAACTTAATTTAAAAATAATTTTATTTAATTAAAAATAATTTTATTTAATTTAAAATTAATTTAATTGAATTTAAAAATAGTTTAAATTTATTTAAAAATAATTTAAATTAATTTAAAAATAATTTAAATTAATTTAAAAATAATTTAATTTAATTTAAAAATATTTTAATTTTATTTAAAAATATTTTAATTTAATTTAAATATAATTTAAATTAATTTAAAAATAATTTAATTTTATTTAAAAATAATTTAAATTAATTTAAAAATAAAATAATTTTATTTAAAAATAATTTAAATTAATTTAAAAATAATTTAATTTAATTAAAAATAATTTAGTTTACTTTAAAAATAATTTAAATTAATTTAAAAATAATTTAATTTAATTTAAAAATAATTTAAAAATAATTTAATTTAATTTAAAAATAATTTAAATTAATCTAAAAATAATTTAAATTAAATTAAAAATAATTTCGTTTAATTAAAAATATTTTAATTTAATTTAAAAATAATTTAAATTAATTTGAAAAAAAATTAATTTACTCTAGAAATTTTTAATTTAATTTAAAAAACATTCACTTTAAAAATAATTTAACTTAATTTAAAAATAATTTCATTTAATTAAATTTAATTTAATTTAATTTAAAAATAATTTAAAAATAATTTAATTTAATTTAAAAATAATTTAAATTTATTTAAAAATAATTTAAATTAATTTAAAAATAATTTAAATTAATTTAAAAATAATTTAATTTATTTTGAAAATATTTTAATTTTATTTAAAAATATTTTAATTTAATTTAAAAATAATTTAAATAAATTTAAAAATAATTAAATTTAATTTGAAAATAATAAATAAATATATTTGAAAATAATTTAATTTAATTTGAAAAAAAATTTAATTTACTCTAGAAATATTTTAATTTAATTTAAAAATAATTTAAATTAATTTTAAAATAATTTAATCTAATTTGAAAATAGTTTAAATTAATTTAAAAATAATTTAATTAAATTTAAAATTAATTTAAATTTATTTAAAAATAATTTAAATTAATTTAAAAATAATTTAATGTAATTTAAAAATTATTTAAATTTATTTAAAAATAATTTAAATTAATTTATAAATAATTTAATTTAATTTAAAAATAATTTAAATTTATTTAAAAATAATTTAAATTAATTTAAAAATAATTTAATTTAATTTAAAAATATTTTAATTTTATTTAAAAATAATTTAATTTAATTTAAAAATAATTTAATTTAATTTAAAATAATTTAATTTAATTTGAAAATAATTTAAATTAATTTAAAAATAACTTAATTTAATTTGAAAATATTTTAAATTTATTTAAAAATAATTTAATTTAATTTGAAAAAAAATTTAATTTACTCTAGAAATATTTTAATTTAATTTAAAAATAATTTTAATTAATTTAAAAATAATTTAATTTAATTTGAAAATAATTTAAATTATATTAAAAATAATTGAATTAAATTTAAAATTAATTTAAATTTATTTAAAAATAATTTAAATTAATTTAAAAATAATTTAATTTAATTTAAAAATAATTTAAATTTATTTAAAAATAATTTAAATTAATTTAAAAATAATTTAATTTAATTTAAAAATACTTTAAATTTATTTAAAAATAATTTAAATTAATTTAAAAATAATTTAATTTAATTTAAAAATATTTTAATTTAATTTGAAAATAATTTAATTTAATTTAAAAATAATTTAATTTAATTTAAAAATAATTTAATTTAATTTAAAAATAATTTAATTTAATTTGAAAATAATTTATATTTATTTAAAAATAATTTAATTTAATTTGAAAAAAAATTTAATTTACTCTAGAAATATTTTAATTTAATTTAAAAATAATTTAAATTAATTTAAAAATAATTTAATTCAATTTAAAAATAATTTATATTAATTTAAAAATAATTTAATTTAATTTGAAAAAAATTTAATTTACTCTAGAAATTTTTAATTTAATTTAAAAATAATTCACTTTAAAAATAATTTAACTTAATTTAAAAATAATTTCATTTAATTAAAAATAATTTAATTTAATTTAAAAATAATTTAAAAATAATTTAATTTAATTTAAAAATAATTTAAATTTATTTAAAAATAATTTAAAATAATTTAAAAATAATTTAAATTAATTTAAAAATAATTTAATTTAATTTAAAAATATTTTAATTTTATTTAAAAATAATTTAATTTAATTTAAAAATAATTTAAATAAATTTAAAAATAATTAAATTTAATTTGAAAATATTTTAAATTTATTTAAAAATAATTTAATTTAATTTGAAAAAAAATTTAATTTACTCTAAAAATATTTTAATTTAATTTAAAAATAATTTTAATTAATTTAAAAATAATTTAATTTAATTTGAAAATAATTTAAATTAATTTAAAAATAATTGAATTAAATTTAAAATTAATTTAAATTTATTTAAAAATAATTTAAATTAATTTAAAAATAATTTAATTTAATTTAAAAATAATTTAAATTTATTTGAAAATAATTTAAATTAATTTAAAAATAATTTAATTTAATTTAAAAATACTTTAAATTTATTTAAAAATAATTTAATTTAATTTGAAAAAAAAATTAATTTACTCTAAAAATATTTTAATTTAATTTAAAAATAATTTTAATTAATTTAAAAATAATTTAATTTAATTTGAAAATAATTTAAATAAATTTAAAAATAATTTAAATAAATTTAAAAATAATTAAATTTAATTTGAAAATATTTTAAATTAATTTAAAAATAATTTAATATAATTTGAAAAAAAATTAATTTACTCTAGAAATTTTTAATTTAATTTAAAAATAATTCACTTTAAAAATAATTTAACTTAATTTAAAAATAATTTCATTTAATTAAAATTAATTTAATTTAATTTAAAAATAATTTTAAAATAATTTAATTTAATTTAAAAATAATTTAATTTTATTTTAAAATTAATTTTTATATTAATTTAAAAATTATTTAATTTTATTTAAAAATAATTGAAATAAATTTAAAAACTATTTGATTTAATTTAAAAATAATTTAAATTAATTTAAAAATAATTTATTTTAATTTAAAAATAATTTAATTTAATTTAAAATAAATTTAATTTTATTTAAAAATTATTTAAATTAATTTAAAAATAATTTTATTTAATTTAAAAATAATTAAATTTTATTTATAAATTATTTAAATTAATTTAAGAATAATTTAATTCAAAAATTATTTAATTTAATTAAAAAATATTTTAAATTAATTTAAAATTAAATTAATTAAAATTAAAAAATAATTTAATTTTGTTTAAAAATAATTTAATTTCATTTAAAAATAATGTAAATTAATTTAAAAATAATTTAATTTAATTTAAAAATAATTTATATTTATTTTAAAATATTTTAAATTAATTTAAAAATAACAAATTAATTTAAATATAATATAATTTATTTAAAAATAATTTAAATTAATTAAAAATAATTTAAATTAATTTAAAAATAATTTAATTTAATTATAATCTAAATGAATTTTAAAATAATTTAATTTAATTTAAAAATAATTAACTTTACTTTAAAAATAATTTAAATTAATTTAAAAATAACTTAATTTAATTTAAAAATATTTTAAATTAATTTAAATTATTTTTTTTTATAATTTAATTTATTTAAAAATAATTTAATTTAATTTAAAAATAATTTACTTTACTTTAAAAATAATTTAAAAATTACTTAATTTAATTTAAAAATATTTTAAAATAATTTAAATTATTTTTTTTATAATTTAAATTATTTAAAAATAATTTAAATTAATTTAAAAATAACAAATTAATTTAAATATAATTTAATTTATTTGAAAATAATTTAAATTAATTAAAAATAATTTAAATTAATTTAAAAATAATTTAATTTAAATATAATCTAAATAAATTTTAAAATAATTTAATTTAATTTAAAAATAATTTACTTTACTTTAAAAATAATTTAAAATAATTTAAAAATAACTTAATTTAATTTAAAAATATTTTAAAATAATTTAAATTATTTTTTTTTATAATTTAAATTATTTAAAAATAATTTAAATAATTTTAAAAATATTTTAATTTAATTTAAAAATAACTTATTTAATTTAAAAATAATTTAAATTAATTTAAAATTAATTTAATTTAAAAATAATTTAATTTTATTTTAAAATAATTTAATTTTATTTAAAAATAATTTAATTTTTATTAAAAATAATTTAATTTTATTTAAAAATAATTTAAATTAATTTAAAAATAATTTAAAAATAATTTAATTTAATTTAAAAATAATTTAGTTTTATTTATAAATAATTTAAATTAATTTAAGAATAATTTAATTTAAAAATTATTTAATTTAGTTTAAAAATATTTTAAATTAATTTGAAATTAAATTAATATAAATTAAAACTAATTTAATTTTGTTTAAAAATAATTTAATTTTATTTAAAAATAATTTAAATTAATTTAAAAATAATTTAAATTAATTAAAAATAATTTAAATTAATTTAAAAATAATTTAATTTAATTATAATCTAAATTAATTTTAAAATAATTTATTTAATTTAAAAATAATTTACTTTACTTTAAAAATAATTTAAATTAATTTAAAAATAATTTAAATTAATTTAAGAATAATTTCATTTAATTTAAAAATAATCTAAATTAATTTTAAAATAATTTAATTTAATTTAAAAATAATTTGCTTTACTTTAAAAATAATTCAAATGAATTTAAAAAAACTTAATTTAATTTAAAAATAATTTACTTTACTTTAAAAATAATTTATTTAATTTAAAAATAATTTATATTAATTTTTAATTAATTTATTTTAAAAATAATTTAATTTTATTAATAAATAATTTAAATTAATTTAAGAATAATTTAATTTAATTTAAAAATTATATAATTTAATTAAAAAATATTTTAAATTAGTTTAAAACTAAATTATTTAAAATTAAAAATAATTTAATTTTATTTAAAAATAATTTAATTTTATTTAAAAATAATTTAAATTAATTTAAAACATAAATTAAATTAATTTAAAAATAATTTAAATTAATGTAGAAATAATTTAAATTAATTTAAAAATAATTTAAATTAATTTTAAAATAATTTAAATTAATTTAAAAATAATTTAAATTTATTTAAAAATAATTTAGTTTAATTTAAAAATAATTTAAATTAATTTAAGAATAATTTAATTTAATTTAAAAATTATATAATTTAATTAAAAAATATTTTAAATTAGTTTAAAACTAAATTATTTAAAATTAAAAAAAATTTAATTTTATTTAAAAATAATTTAATTTTATTTAAAAATAATGTAAATTAATTTAAAAATAAATTAAATTAATTTAAAAATAATTTAAATTAATTTAAAAATAATTTAGTTTAATTTAAAAATAATTTAAATTAATTTAAATTTATTTAAAAATAATTTAGTTTAATTTAAAAATAATTTAAATTAATTTAAAAATAAATTAAATTAATTTAAAAATAATTTAAATTAATTTAAAAATAATTTAAATTAATTTAAAAATAATTTAAATTTATTTAAAAATAATTTAAATTTATTTAAAAATAATTTAAATTTATTTAAAAATAATTTAGTTTAATTTAAAAATAATTTAAATTAATTTAAAAATAATTTAAAATAATTTAAAAATAATTTAAATTAAATTAAAAATAATTTAAATTAATTTAAAAATAATTTATTTTAATTTAAAAATAATTTAAATTAATTTAAAAATAATTTAAATTAATTTAAAAATAATTTAAATTAATTTAAAAATAATTTAAATTAATTTAAAAATAATTTAGTTTAATTTAAAAATAATTTAAATTAATTTAAGAATAATTTAATTTAATTTAAAAATTATATAATTTAATTAAAAAATATTTTAAATTAGTTTAAAACTAAATTATTTAAAATTAAAAATAATTTAATTTTATTTAAAAAAAATTTAATTTTATTTAAAAATAATGTAAATTAATTTAAAAATAAATTAAATTAATTTAAAAATAATTTAAATTAATTTAAAAATAATTTAGTATAATTTAAAAATAATTTAAATTAATTTAAAAATAATTTAAATTAATTTAAAAATAATTTATATTTATTTAAAAATAATTTATATTTATTTAGAAATAATTTAAATTTATTTAAAAATAATTGGAATTAATTTAAAAATAATTTAAAATAATTCAAAAATTATTTAATTTAATTTAAAAATAATTTAATTTTATTTAAAAATAATTAAATATATTAATAATTAATAATTTAATTTAATTATAATCTGAATTAATTTTAAAATAATTTAATTTAATTTAAAAATAATTTACTTTACTTTAAAAATAATTTAAATTAATTTAAAAATAACTTAATTTAATTTAAAAATAATTTAAATTAATTTAAAAATAATTTAAATTAATTTAAAAATAATTTCATTTAATTTAAAAATAATTTAAATTAATTTTAAAATAATTTAATTTAAAACTAATTTACTTACTTTTAAAAATAATTTAAATTAATTTAAAAATATTTTAATTTAATTTAAAAATAATTTATTTAATTTAAAAATAATTTAAATTAATTTAATTTAATTTAAAAATAATTTAATTTTATTAATAAATAATTTAAATTAATTTAAGAATAATTTAATTTAATTTAAAAATTATATAATTTAATTTAAAAATATTTTAAATTAGTTTAAAATTAAATTAATTAAAATTAAAAATAATTTAATTTTACATTGAATTGAAAAATTCACTTTGTTTTTTACCACACTTATATTATGTAAAAATATTATATAACTTATTATTCACAGTTATATAAATTTCTAAACATATCACACATATCACAGTGATATGTGTAGAAATTTATATAACTGTGAATAATAAGTTATATAATATTTTTACATAATATAAGTGTGGTAAAAAACAAAGTGAATTTTTCAATTCAATGTAAGTATGGATTACCACGTAATAACTGTCGCAACCATCCTATTCATAATTTAATTTTATTTAAAAATAATTTATTTTATTTAAAAATAATGTAAATTAATTTAAAAATAAATTAAACTAATTTAAAAATAATTTAAATTAATTTAAAAATAATTTAATTTAATTTAAAAATAATTTAAATTAATTTAAAAATAATTTAAATTAATTTAAAATTAATTTAAATAAACTTAAAATTAATTTAATTAAATTTAAAAATAATTTATATTTATTTAAAAATAATTTATATTTATTTAAAAATAATTTAAATTTATTTAAAAATAATTGGAAATAATTTAAAAATAATTTAAAATAAATCAAAAATTATTTAATTTAATTTAAAAATAATTTTATTTTATTTAAAATTAATTTAATATATTAATAATTATTAATTTAATTTAATTATAATCTGAATTAATTTTAAAATAATTTAATTTAATTTAAAAATAATTTACTTTACTTTAAAAATAATTTAAACTAATTTAAAAATAACTTAATTTAATTTAAAAATAATTTAAATTAATTTAAAAATAATTTAGATTAATTTTAAAATAATTTAATTTAATTTGAAACTAAATTACTTAATTTTAAAAATGATTTAAATTAATTTAAAAATATTTTAATTTAATTTAAAAATATTTTAATTTAATTTAAAAATAATTTATTTAATTTAAAAATAATTTAAATTAACTTAAAATTAATTTAATTTAATTTAGAAATAATTTAATTTTATTAATAAATAATTTAAATTAATTTAAGAATAATTTAATTTAATTTAAAAATTATATAATTTAATTTAAAAATATTGTAAATTAGTTTAAAATGAAATTAATTAAAATTAAAAATAATTTAATTTGATTTAAAAATAATTTAATTTTATTTAAAAATAATGTAAATTAATTTAAAAATAAATTAAATTAATTTTAAATTAATTTAAATTAATTTAAAAATAATTTAATTTAATTTTAAAGTTATTTAATTTACATTAAAAATAATTTAAATTAATTTAAAAATAATTTAATTTAATTTAAAAATAGTTTAATTTAACTTAAAAATAATTTAATTTTCTTTAAAAATAATTTAAATTAATTTAAAAATAATTTAATTTAATTAAAAAATAATTTAAATCAATTTAAAAATAATTTGATTTAATTTAGAAATAATTTAAATTAATTTAATTTAATTTAAAAATAATTTAATTTTATTTAAAAATAATTCAAATCAATTTAAAAATAATTTAATTTAATTTAAAAATAATTTAAATTAATTTAAAAATAATTTAATTTTATTTAAAAATAATTTAAATTTATTTAAAAATAATTTAAATTAATTTAATTTAATTTAAAAATAATTTAGTTTTATTTAAAAATTATTTAAATTAATTTAATTTAATTTAAAAATAGTTTAATTTAATTTAAATATAAAGAACGTACAGGACGCAAACACGTATTCGAACGGTGGCCCGAAGGAAACAAACTCGCAAGGCCACCGGCGGAAAGGCTCCCCGTAAGCAGCTCGCCACCAAAGCGGCCAGGAAGAGTGCCCCGGCCACCGGCGGTGTCAAGAAACCGCATCGCTACAGGCCCGGCACAGTCGCACTGCGAGAGATCCGCCGCTATCAGAAGAGCACGGAGCTTCTGATCCGCAAACTTCCCTTCCAGCGTCTCGTTCGTGAGATCGCTCAAGACTTCAAGACGGACCTTCGATTCCAGAGCTCCGCCGTGATGGCCTTGCAGGAAGCTAGCGAGGCCTACCTCGTCGGTCTATTCGAAGACACCAATCTCTGTAAGGTCCACGCCGAACGAGTTACGATTATGCCGAAAGACATCCAAATGGCCAGACGCATCCCAGGCGAAAGGGCGTAATTCAAATTCCGCCGTTCCGCGACGTAGGCGCACCACTAACGACCGGTTCTTTTCAGAACCACAACGATATTTAAAATTATTTATAATAAATTTAATTTAAATATATTTATTTTAATTAATTATAATAAATAATAATTTAAATTAATTTAAAAATAATTTAAATTAATTTAAAAATAATTTAAATGAAATTAAAAATAATTTAATTTTAGTTAAAAATAATTTAAATTAATTTAAAAATAATTTAAATTAATTTAAAAATAATTTAATTTAATTTAAAAATAATTGGTATTAATTTAAAATTAATTTAATTTTATTTAAAAATATTTTAAATTAATTTAAAAATAATTTAATTTTAGTTAAAATAATTTAAATTAATTTAAAAATAATTTAATTTTATTTAAAAATAAATTGATTTAATTTAAAAATAATTTAATTTAAAAATAATTTAATTTTATTTAAAAATAATTTAAATAAATTTAAAAATAATTTAAATTAATTTAAAAATAATTTAAATTAAATTAAAAATTATTTAATTTTATTTAAAAATAATTTAAATAAATTCAAAAATAATTTAAATAAATTTAAAAATAATTTAATTTTAGTTAAAAATAATTTAAATTAATTTTAAAATAATTTAAATTAATTTAAAAATAATTTAATTTAATTTAAAAATAAATTTATTTAATTTAAAAATATTTTAAATTAATTTAAAAATAATTTAATTTTAGGTAAAAATAATTTAAATTAATTTAAAAATAATTTAATTTTATTTAAAAATAATTAAATTTAATTTAAAAATAATTTAATTTACTTTAAAAGTAATTTAAAATAATTTAAAAATAATTTAATTTGATTTAAAAATAAAATAATTTAATTTAAAAATAATTTAAATTAATTTAAAAATAATTTAATTTAATTTAAAAAGAATTTAATTATTTTTAAAAATAATTTAATTTTATTTAAAAATAATTTAAATTAATTTAAAAATAATTTAAATTAATTTAAGCATAATTTAATTTAATTTAAAAATAATTTAATATTATTAAAAAATAATTTAAATAAATTTAAAAATAATTTAATTTGATTTAAAAATAAGTTAATTTTATTTAAAAATATTTTAAATTAAGTTAAAAATAATTTAATTTTGGTTAAAATAATTTAAATTAATTTAAAAATAATTTAATTTTATTTAAAAATAATTTAATTTAATTTAAAAATAGTTTAATTTACTTTAAAAATATTGAAAATTAAATTTAAAATAATTTAATTTAATTTAAAAATAATTTAATTTTATTTAAAAATAATTTAATTTAGTTTAAAAATATTTTAAATTAATTTAAAAATAATTTAATTTTATTTAAAAATAGTTTAAATTAACTTAAAAATAATTTAATTTGATTTAAAAATAAGTTAATTTTATTTAAAAATAATTTAGATTATTTTAAAAATAATTTTATTTTATTTAAAAATAATTTAAATTAATTTAAAAATAAGTTAAATTAATTTAAACATAATTTAATTTAATTTAAAAATAATTTAATTTTATTTAAAAATAATTTAAATTAATTTAAAAATAATTTAATTTGATTTAAAAATAAGTTAATTTTATTTAAAAATAATTTAAATTAATTTAAAAATAATTTAATTTAATTTAAAAATAATTTAATTTTATTTAAATATAATTTAAATTAATTTAAAAATAATTTAAATTAATTTAAAAATAATTTAATTTTATTTAAAAATAATTTAATTAAATTAAAAAATAATTTAAATGAAATTAAAAATAATTTAATTTTAGTTAAAAATAATTTAAATTAGTTTAAATTAATTTTAAAATAATTTAATTTAATTTAAAAATAATTTAATTTAATTTAAAAATAATTTAATTTTATTTATAAATATTTTAAATTAATTTAAAAATAATTTAGTTTTAGTTAAAATAATTTAATTTAATTTAAAAATAATTTAATTTTATTTAAAAATAATTTAAATTAATTTAAAAATAATTCAAATAAATTTAAAAATAATTTTATTTTATTTAAAAATAATTTAAAATAATTTAAAAATAATTTAAATTAAGCTAAAAATAATTTAATTCGATATAAAAATAAATTAATTTAATTTAAAAATAATTTAAATTAATTTAAAAATAATTTAATTTAATTTAAAAATAATTTAATATAATTTTAAAATAATTTTATTTTATTTAAAAATAATTTAAATTAATTTAAAAATAATTTAAATTAATTTAAACATTATTTAATTTAATTTAAAAATAATTTAATTTTATTTAAAAATTATTTAAATTAATTTAAAAATAATTTAATTTGATTTAAAAATAAGTTAATTTTATTTAAAAATAATTTAAATTAATTTAAAAATAATTTAATTTAAAAATAATTTAATTTTATTTAAAAATAATTTATATTAATTTAAAAATAATTTAATTTTATTTAAAAATATTTTAAATTAATTTAAAAATAATTTAATTTTAGTTAAAATAATTTAAATTAATTTAAAAATAATTTAATTTTATTTAAAAATAATTAAATTTAATTTAAAAATAATTTAATTTACTTTAAAAATAATTTAAATTAATTTAAAAATAATTTAATTTAATTTAAAAATAATTTAATTTAATTTAAAAATAATTTAATTTTATTTAAAAATAATTTAAATTATTTTAAAAATAATTTTATTTGATTCAATAAAAAGTTAATTTTATTTAAAAATTATTTAAATTAATTTAATAATAATTTAATTTGATTTAAAAATAAGTTAATTTTATTTAAAAATATTTTAATTTAATTTAAAAATAATTTTTTTTTTTTTTAAAATAACTTAATTTTATTTAAAAATAAGTTAAATTAATTTAAAAATAATTTAATTTAATTTAAAAATAATTTAATTTTATTTAAAAATAATTTAAATTAATTTAAAAATAATTTAAATTAATTTAAAAATAATTTAAATTAATTTAAAATTAATTTAAATTAAATTAAAAATTATTTAATTTTATTTAAAAATAATTTAAATAAATTCAAAAATAATTTAAATAAATTTAAGTATAATTTAATTTTAGTTAAAAATAATTTAAATTAATTTTAAAATAATTTAAATTAATTTAAAAATAATTTAATTTAATTTAAAAATAATTTAAAAATTATTTTAATTTATTTAAAAATAATTTAAATTTATTTAAAAATAATTTAATTTAATTTAATTAATTTAAAAATAATTTAATTTTAGTTAAAAATAATTTAAATTAATTTAAAAATAATTTAAATTAATTTAAAATTAATTTAAATTAAATTAAAAATTATTTAATTTTATTTAAAAATAATTTAATTTAATTTAAAAATAATTTAATTTAATTTAAAAATAATTTAATTTACTTTAAAAATAATTTAATTTACTTTAAAAATAATTTAAATTAATTTAAAAATAATTTAAATTAATTTAAAATTAATTTAAATTAAATTAAAAATTATTTAATTTTATTTAAAAATAATTTAAATAAATTCAAAAATAATTTAAATAAATTTAAAAATAATTTAATTTTAGTTAAAAATAATTTAAATTAATTTTAAAATAATTTAAATTAATTTAAAAATAATTTAATTTAATTTAAAAATAATTTAAAAATTATTTTAATTTATTTAAAAATAATTTAAATTAATTTAAAAATAATTTAATTTAATTTAAAAATAAATTTATTTAATTTAAAATTATTTTAAATTAATTTAAAAATAATTTAATTTGATTTAAAAATAATTTAATTTGATTTAAAAATAAGTTAATTTTATTTAAAAATAATTTAAATTAATTTAAAAATAATTGAATTTTATTTAAAAATAATTTAATTTAATTTAAAAATAATTTATTTTACTTTAAAAATAATTTAAATTAATTTAAAAATAATTTAATTTGATTTAAAAATAAGTTAATTTTATTTAAAAAGAATTTAAATTAATTTAAAAATAATTTAATTTTATTTAAAAATAATTTAATTTAATTTAAAAATAATTTAAATTCATTTAAAATAATTTAATTTGATTTAAAAATAAGTTAATTTTATTTAAAAATAATTTAAATTAATTTAAAAATAATTTAATTTAATTTAAAAATAATTTAATTTAATTTAAAAATAATTTAATTTTATTTAAAAATAATTTAAATTAATTTAAAAATAATTTAAATTAATTTAAACATAATTTAATTTAATTTAAAAATAATTTAATATTATTTAAAAATAATTTAAATTAATTTAAAAATAATTTAATTTGATCTAAAAATAAGCTAATTTAATTTAAAAATAATTTAAATTAATTTAAAAATAATTTAATATAATTTAAAAATAATTTAATTTTATTTAAAAATAATTTAAATTAATTTAAAAATAATTTAAATTAATTTAAAAATAATTTAATTTTATTTAAAAATAATTTAATTGAATTGAAAAATAATTTAAATGAAATTAAAAATAATTTTATTTTAGTTAAAAATAATTTAAATTAATTTAAAAATAATTTAAATTAATTTAAAAATAATTTAATTTAATTTAAAAATAATTTAAATTAATTTAAAAATAATTTAGTTTTATTTAAAAATATTTTAAACTAATTTAAAAATAATTTAAATTTAGTTAAAATAATTTAAATTAATTTAAAAATAATTTAATTTTATTTAAAAATAATTTAATTTAATTTAAAAATAATTTAAAAATTATTTTAATTTATTTAAAAATAATTTAAATTAATTTAAAAATAATTTAATTTAATTTAAAAATAAATTTATTTAATTTAAAATTATTTTAAATTAATTTAAAAATAATTTAATTTGATTTAAAAATATGTTAATTTTATTTAAAAATAATTTAAATTAATTTAAAAATAATTTAATTTTATTTAAAAATAATTTAATTTAATTTAAAAATAATTTAATTTACTTTAAAAATAATTTAAATTAATTTAAAAATAATTTAATTTGATTTAAAAATAAGTTAATTTTATTTAAAAATAATTTAAATTAATTTAAAAATAATTTAATTTTATTTAAAAATAATTTAATTTAATTTAAAAATAATTTAAATTCATTTAAAATAATTTAATTTGATTTAAAAATAAGTTAATTTTATTTAAAAATAATTTAAATTAATTTAAAAATAATTTAATTTAATTTAAAAATAATTTAATTTAATTTAAAAATAATTTAATTTTATTTAAAAATAATTTAAATTAATTTAAAAATAATTTAAATTAATTTAAACATAATTTAATTTAATTTAAAAATAATTTAATATTATTTAAAAATAATTTAAATTAATTTAAAAATAATTTAATTTGATCTAAAAATAAGCTAATTTAATTTAAAAATAATTTAAATTAATTTAAAAATAATTTAATTTAATTTAAAAATAATTTAATTTTATTTAAAAATAATTTAAATTAATTTAAAAATAATTTAAATTAATTTAAAAATAATTTAATTTTATTTAAAAATAATTTAATTAAATTGAAAAATAATTTAAATGAAATTAAAAATAATTTTATTTTAGTTAAAAATAATTTAAATTAATTTAAAAATAATTTAAATTAATTTAAAAATAATTTAATTTAATTTAAAAATAATTTAAATTAATTTAAAAATAATTTAGTTTTATTTAAAAATATTTTAAACTAATTTAAATATAATTTAAATTTAGTTAAAATAATTTAAATTAATTTAAAAATAATTTAATTTTATTTAAAAATAATTTAAATTAATTTAAAAATAATTTAATTTAATTTAAAAATAATTTAATATAATTTTAAAATAATTTTATTTTATTTAAAAATAATTTAAATTAATTTAAAAATAATTTAAATTAATTTAAACATTATTTAATTTAATTTAAAAATAATTTAATTTTATTTAAAAATTATTTAAATTAATTTAAAAATAATTTAATTTGATTTAAAAATAAGTTAATTTTATTTAAAAATAATTTAAATTAATTTAAAAATAATTTAATTTAAAAATAATTTAATTTTATTTAAAAATAATTTATATTAATTTAAAAATAATTTAATTTTATTTAAAAATATTTTAAATTAATTTAAAAATAATTTAATTTTAGTTAAAATAATTTAAATTAATTTAAAAATAATTTAATTTTATTTAAAAATAATTAAATTTAATTTAAAAATAATTTAATTTACTTTAAAAATAATTTAAATTAATTTAAAAATAATTTAATTTGATTTAAAAATAATTTAATTTAATTTAAAAATAATTTAATTTTATTTAAAAAAAATTAAAATTATTTTAAAAATAATTTTATTTGATTCAATAAGAAGTTAATTTTATTTAAAAATTATTTAAATTAATTTAATAATAATTTAATTTGATTTAAAAATAAGTTAATTTTATTTAAAAATATTTTAAATTTATTTAAAAATAATTTTTTTTTTTTTAAAATAACTTAATTTTATTTAAAAATAAGTTAAATTAATTTAAAAATAATTTAATTTAATTTAAAAATAATTTAATTTTATTTAAAAATAATTTAAATTAATTTAAAAATAATTTAAATTAATTTAAAAATAATTTAAATTAATTTAAAATTAATTTAAATTAAATTAAAAATTATTTAATTTTATTTGAAAATAATTTAAATAAATTCAAAAATAATTTAAATAAATTTAAGTATAATTTAATTTTAGTTAAAAATAATTTAAATTAATTTTAAAATAATTTAAATTAATTTAAAAATAATTTAATTTAATTTAAAAATAATTTAAAAATTATTTTAATTTATTTAAAAATAATTTAAATTTATTTAAAAATAATTTAATTTAATTTAATTAATTTAAAAATAATTTAATTTTAGTTAAAAATAATTTAAATTAATTTAAAAATAATTTAAATTAATTTAAAATTAATTTAAATTAAATTAAAAATTATTTAATTTTATTTAAAAATAATTTAATTTAATTTAAAAATAATTTAATTTAATTTAAAAATAATTTAATATTATTTAAAAATAATTTAAATTAATTTAAAAATAATTTAATTTGATCTAAAAATAAGCTAATTTAATTTAAAAATAATTTAAATTAATTTAAAAATAATTTAATTTAATTTAAAAATAATTTAATTTTATTTAAAAATAATTTAAATTAATTTAAAAATAATTTAAATTAATTTAAATTAATTTAAAAATAATTTAATTTTATTTAAAAATAATTTAATTAAATTGAAAAATAATTTAAATGAAATTAAAAATAATTTTATTTTAGTTAAAAATAATTTAAATTAATTTAAAAATAATTTAAATTAATTTAAAAATAATTTAATTTAATTTAAAAATAATTTAAATTAATTTAAAAATAATTTAGTTTTATTTAAAAATATTTTAAACTAATTTAAATATAATTTAAATTTAGTTAAAATAATTTAAATTAATTTAAAAATAATTTAATTTTATTTAAAAATAATTTAAATTAATTTAAAAATAATTTAATTTAATTTAAAAATAATTTAATATAATTTTAAAATAATTTTATTTTATTTAAAAATAATTTAAATTAATTTAAAAATAATTTAAATTAATTTAAACATTACTTAATTTAATTTAAAAATAATTTAATTTTATTTAAAAATTATTTAAATTAATTTAAAAATAATTTAATTTGATTTAAAAATAAGTTAATTTTATTTAAAAATAATTTAAATTAATTTAAAAATAATTTAATTTAAAAATAATTTAATTTTATTTAAAAATAATTTATATTAATTTAAAAATAATTTAATTTTATTTAAAAATATTTTAAATTAATTTAAAAATAATTTAATTTTAGTTAAAATAATTTAAATTAATTTAAAAATAATTTAATTTTATTTAAAAATAATTAAATTTAATTTAAAAATAATTTAATTTACTTTAAAAATAATTTAAATTAATTTAAAAATAATTTAATTTGATTTAAAAATAATTTAATTTAATTTAAAAATAATTTAATTTTATTTAAAAAAAATTAAAATTATTTTAAAAATAATTTTATTTGATTCAATAAGAAGTTAATTTTATTTAAAAATTATTTAAATTAATTTAATAATAATTTAATTTGATTTAAAAATAAGTTAATTTTATTTAAAAATATTTTAAATTAATTTAAAAATAATTTTTTTTTTTTTAAAATAACTTAATTTTATTTAAAAATAAGTTAAATTAATTTAAAAATAATTTAATTTAATTTAAAAATAATTTAATTTTATTTAAAAATAATTTAAATTAATTTAAAAATAATTTAAATTAATTTAAAAATAATTTAAATTAATTTAAAATTAATTTAAATTAAATTAAAAATTATTTAATTTTATTTGAAAATAATTTAAATAAATTCAAAAATAATTTAAATAAATTTAAGTATAATTTAATTTTAGTTAAAAATAATTTAAATCAATTTTAAAATAATTTAAATTAATTTAAAAATAATTTAATTTAATTTAAAAATAATTTAAAAATTATTTTAATTTATTTAAAAATAATTTAAATTTATTTAAAAATAATTTAATTTAATTTAATTAATTTAAAAATAATTTAATTTTAGTTAAAAATAATTTAAATTAATTTAAAAATAATTTAAATTAATTTAAAATTAATTTAAATTAAATTAAAAATTATTTAATTTTATTTAAAAATAATTTAATTTAATTTAAAAATAATTTAATTTAATTTAAAAATAATTTAATTTACTTTAAAAATAATTTAATTTACTTTAAAAAAAATAATTTAAATTAATTTAAAAATAATTTAATTTAAAAATAATTTAATTTTATTAAGAAATAAGTTAAATTAATTTAAAAATAATTTAATTTAATTTAAAAATAATTTAATTTTATTTAAAAATAATTTAAATTAATTTAAAAATAATTTAAATTAATTTAAAAATAATTTAAATTAATTTAAAAATAATTTAAATTAATTTAAAATTAATTTAAATTAAATTAAAAATTATTTAATTTTATTTAAAAATAATTTAAATAAATTCAAAAATAATTTAAATAAATTTAAAAATAATTTAATTTTAGTTAAAAATAATTTAAATTAATTTTAAAATAATTTAAATTAATTTAAAAATAATTTAATTTAATTTAAAAATAATTTAAAAATTATTTTAATTTATTTAAAAATAATTTAAATTAATTTAAAAATAATTTAATTTAATTTAAAAATAAATTTATTTAATTTAAAATTATTTTAAATTAATTTAAAAATAATTTAATTTGATTTAAAAATAATTTAATTTGATTTAAAAATAAGTTAATTTTATTTAAAAATAATTTAAATTAATTTAAAAATAATTTAATTTTATTTAAAAATAATTTAATTTAATTTAAAAATAATTTAATTTACTTTAAAAATAATTTAAATTAATTTAAAAATAAATTAATTTGATTTAAAAATAAGTTAATTTTATTTAAAAATAATTTAAATTAATTTAAAAATAATTTAATTTTATTTAAAAATAATTTAATTTAATTTAAAAATAATTTAAATTCATTTAAAATAATTTAATTTGATTTAAAAATAAGTTAATTTTATTTAAAAATAATTTAAATTAATTTAAAAATAATTTAATTTAATTTAAAAATAATTTAATTTAATTTAAAAATAATTTAATTTTATTTAAAAATAATTTAAATTAATTTAAAAATAATTTAAATTAATTTAAACATAATTTAATTTAATTTAAAAATAATTTAATATTATTTAAAAATAATTTAAATTAATTTAAAAATAATTTAATTTGATCTAAAAATAAGCTAATTTAATTTAAAAATAATTTAAATTAATTTAAAAATAATTTAATTTAATTTAAAAATAATTTAATTTTATTTAAAAATAATTTAAATTAATTTAAAAATAATTTAAATTAATTTAAATTAATTTAAAAATAATTTAATTTTATTTAAAAATAATTTAATTAAACTGAAAAATAATTTAAATGAAATTAAAAATAATTTTATTTTAGTTAAAAATAATTTAAATTAATTTAAAAATAATTTAAATTAATTTAAAAATAATTTAATTTAATTTAAAAATAATTTAAATTAATTTTAAAATAATTTAGTTTTATTTAAAAATATTTTAAACTAATTTAAAAATAATTTAAATTTAGTTAAAATAATTTAAATTAATTTAAAAATAATTTAATTTTATTTAAAAATAATTTAATTTAATTTAAAAATGGTCAATTTACTTTAAAAATATTAAAAATTAATTTTAAAATAATTTTATTTTATTTAAAAATAATTTAATTTTATTTAAAAATAATTTAATTTACTTTAAAAATATTTTAAATTAATTTAAAAATAATTTAATTTTATTTAAAAATAATTTAAATTAACTTAAAAATAATTTAATTTGATTTAAAAATAAGTTAATTTTATATAAAAATAATTTAGATTAATTTAAAAATAATTTAAATTAATTTAAACATAATTTAATTTAATTTAAAAATAATTTAATTTGATTTAAAAATAATTTAAATTAATTTAAAAATAATTTAATTTGATTTAAAAATAAATTAATTTTATTTAAAAATAATTTAAATTAATTTAAAAATAATTTAATTTTATTTAAAAATAATTTAATTAAATTGAAAAATAATTTAAATGAAATTAAAAATAATATAATTTTAGTTAAAAATAATTTAAATTAATTAAAAAATAATTTAAATTAATTTAAAAATAATTTAAATTAATTTAAAAATAATTTAATTTAATTTAAAAATAATTTAAATTAATTTAAAAATAATTTAATTTTTTTTTTAAATATTTTAAATTAATTTAAAAATAATTTAATTTTAGTTAAAATAATTTAAATTAATTTAAAAATAATTTAATTTAATTTAAAAATAATTTAATTTACTTTAAAAATAATTTAAATTAATTTAAAAATAGTTTAATTTAATTTAAAAATAATTTAATTTTATTTAAAAATTATTTAAATGAAATTAAAAATAATTTAATTTTAGTTAAAAATAATTTAAATTAATTTAAAAATAAGTTAAATTAATTTAAAAATAATTTGATTTAATTTAAAAATAATTTAAATTAATTTAAAAATAATTTAATTTTTTTTAAAAATATTTTAAATTAATTTAAAAATAATTTAATTTCAGTTAAAATAATTTAAATTAATTTAAAAATAATTTAATTTAATTTAAAAATAATTTAATTTACTTTAAAAATAAATTAAATTAATTTCAAAATAGTTTAATTTAATTTAAAAATAATTTAATTTTATTTAAAAATAATTTAAATTAATTTAAAAATAATTTAATTTGATTTAAAAATAAGTTAATTTTATTTAAAAATAATTTAAATTAATTTAAAAATAATTTATTTTAATTTAAAAATAATTTAATTTAATTTAAAAATAATTTAATTTTATTTAAAAATAATTTAAATTAATTTAAAAATAATTGAAATTAATTTAAACATAATTTAATTTAATTTAAAAATAATTTAATTTTATTTAAAAATAATTTAAATTTATTTAAAAATACTTTAATTTGATTTAAAAATAAGTTAATTTTATTTAAAAATAATTTAAATTAATTTAAAAATAATTTAATTTAAAAATAATTTAATTTAATTTAAAAATAATTTAAAATAATTTAATTTAAAAATAATTTAAATTAATTTAATTTAAAAATAATTTAATTTTATTTAAAAATAATTTAAATTAATTTAAAAATAATTTAAATTAATTTAAAAATAATTTAATTTTATTTAAAAATAATTTAAATTAATTTAAAAATAATTTAATTTAATTTGAAAAAAAAATTAATTTACTCTAGAAATAATTTAATTTAATTTGAAAATAATTTAAAAATAATTTAATTTAATTTAAAAATAATTTAAATTAATTTAATTTAAAAAAAATTAATTTTACTAAAAAATAATTTAAATTAATTTAAAAATAATTTAATTTAATTTAAAAATAATTTAATTTAATTTAAAAATAATTTCATTTAATTTAAAAATAATTAAAATTAATTTAAGAATAATTTAATTTAATTTAAAAATTATTTAATTTAATTTAAACTTTTAATGTTATTTAAAAATAATTAAAATTAATTGAAAAATAATTTAATTTTATTTAAAAATAATTAAAATTAAATTAAAAATAAATTAATTTTATTTGAAAATAATTTAATTTAATTTTAAAATAATTCAAATTAATTGAAAAATAATTTAATTTAATTTAAAAATAATTAAAATTAATTGAAAAATAATTTAATTTTATTTAAAAATAATTAAAATTAAATTAAAACTAAATTAATTTTATTTGAAAATAATTTAATTTAATTTAAAAATAATTCAAATTAATTGAAAAATAATTTAATTTAATTTAAAAATAATTTAAATTAATTTAAAAATAATTTAAATTGATTTAAAAATAATTTAAATTAATTTAAAAATAATTTAAATTAATTTAAAAATAATTTAATTTAATTTAAAAATAATTTAAATTAATTTAAAAATAATTAAAATATATTTTAAGATAATTTAAATTAATTTATTTTAATTTGAAAATAATTTAATTTAATTTAAAAATAATTTAATTTAATTTAAAAATAATTTAAATTTATTTAAAAATAATTTAAAAATAATTTAATTTAATTTAAAAATAATTTAATTTTATTTAAAAATAATTTAAAATAATTTAAAAATAATTTAATTAAATTTAAAACAAATTTAAATTAATTTAAAAATAATTTTATTTTATTTAAAAATAATTTAAATTAATTTAAAAATAATTTCAATTAATTTAAAAATAATTCAAATTTATTTAAAACAAATTTAAATTAATTTATTTTAAAAATAATTTAATTTTATTTAAAAATAATTTAAATTAATTTAAAAATAATTTAAATTAATTTAAAAAT
Organism: Phosphuga atrata; assembly: GCA_944588485.1. Lineage (NCBI taxonomy): Eukaryota > Metazoa > Arthropoda > Insecta > Coleoptera > Silphidae > Phosphuga > Phosphuga atrata. The sequence goes on from OX155905.1 coordinate 11,464,815, forward strand.
AATATAATTTAATTTAAAAATAATTTAAATTAATTTAAATTAAAAATAATTTAATTTTATTGAAAAATAATTTAAACTAATTTAAAAATAATTTAATTTAATTTAAAAATAATTTAAATTATTTTAAAAATAATTCAAATTAATTTAAAAATAATTTAAATTAATTTATTTTAAAAATATTTTAATTTTATTTAAAAATAATTTAAATTAATTTAAAAATAATTTAAATTAATTTAAAAATAATTTAAATTAATTTAAAAATAATTTAATTTAATTTAAAAATAATTTAAATGAATTTAAAAATAATTTAAATAAATTTTTAAATAATTTAAATTAATTTATTTTAATTTAAAAATAATTTAATTTAATTTAAAAATAATTTAATTTAAAAAAATAATTTAAAATAAAATTATTTTATTTTATTTAAAAATAATTTAATTCAATTTAAAAATAATTTAAATTAATTTAAAAATAATTTAATTTAATTTAAAAATAATTTAATTTTACTTAGAAATAATTTAAAGTAATTTAAAATTATTTTATTATATTTAAAAATAATTAAATTTAAAAATAATTTAAATCAATTTAATAATAATTAAAATTAAAAAAAAATAATTTAAATTAATTTAAAAATAACTAAATAAATTTAAATTAATTTAAATATAATTTAATTTTTTTTAAAATAATTTATTTAATTTAAAAATAATTTAAATTAATTTAAAAATAATTTAATTTTATTTAAAAATAATTTAATTTTATTTAAAAACAATTTAACTTTATTTAAAAATATTTAAATTTAATTTAAAAATAATTTAAATTAATTTAAAAATGATTTAGTTAAATTTAAAAATAATGCAATTTAATTAAAAAAAAAATTTAATTTTATTTAAAAATAATTAAAATTAAAAAAAAATTTAATTAATTTAAAAATAATTTAATTTTTTCAAAAATAAATTAATTTATATTAAAAATATATTAATTTAATTTAAAAATAATTTAATTTTATTTAAAAATAATTTAAATTAATTTATAAATATATTAATTTAATTTAAAAATAATTTAATTTTACTTAAAAATAATTTAATTTAATTTAAAAATAATTTAATTTAATTTAAAAATAATTTAATATTATTTAAAAATAATTTAAATTAATTTAAAAATAATTTAATTTGATCTAAAAATAAGCTAATTTAATTTAAAAATAATTTAAATTAATTTAAAAATAATTTAATTTAATTTAAAAATAATTTAATTTTATTTTAAAATAATTTAAATTAATTTAAAAATAATTTAAATTAATTTAAATTAATTTAAAAATAATTTAATTTTATTTAAAAATAATTTAATTAAATTGAAAAATAATTTAAATGAAATTAAAAATAATTTTATTTTAGTTAAAAATAATTTAAATTAATTTAAAAATAATTTAAATTAATTTAAAAATAATTTAATTTAATTTAAAAATAATTTAAATTAATTTAAAAATAATTTAGTTTTATTTAAAAATATTTTAAACTAATTTAAATATAATTTAAATTTAGTTAAAATAATTTAAATTAATTTAAAAATAATTTAATTTTATTTAAAAATAATTTAAATTAATTTAAAAATAATTTAATTTAATTTAAAAATAATTTAATATAATTTTAAAATAATTTTATTTTATTTAAAAATAATTTAAATTAATTTAAAAATAATTTAAATTAATTTAAACATTATTTAATTTAATTTAAAAATAATTTAATTTTATTTAAAAATTATTTAAATTAATTTAAAAATAATTTAATTTGATTTAAAAATAAGTTAATTTTATTTAAAAATAATTTAAATTAATTTAAAAATAATTTAATTTAAAAATAATTTAATTTTATTTAAAAATAATTTATATTAATTTAAAAATAATTTAATTTTATTTAAAAATATTTTAAATTAATTTAAAAATAATTTAATTTTAGTTAAAATAATTTAAATTAATTTAAAAATAATTTAATTTTATTTAAAAATAATTAAATTTAATTTAAAAATAATTTAATTTACTTTAAAAATAATTTAAATTAATTTAAAAATAATTTAATTTGATTTAAAAATAATTTAATTTAATTTAAAAATAATTTAATTTTATTTAAAAAAAATTAAAATTATTTTAAAAATAATTTTATTTGATTCAATAAGAAGTTAATTTTATTTAAAAATTATTTAAATTAATTTAATAATAATTTAATTTGATTTAAAAATAAGTTAATTTTATTTAAAAATATTTTAAATTAATTTAAAAATAATTTTTTTTTTTTAAAATAACTTAATTTTATTTAAAAATAAGTTAAATTAATTTAAAAATAATTTAATTTAATTTAAAAATAATTTAATTTTATTTAAAAATAATTTAAATTAATTTAAAAATAATTTAAATTAATTTAAAAATAATTTAAATTAATTTAAAATTAATTTAAATTAAATTAAAAATTATTTAATTTTATTTGAAAATAATTTAAATAAATTCAAAAATAATTTAAATAAATTTAAGTATAATTTAATTTTAGTTAAAAATAATTTAAATTAATTTTAAAATAATTTAAATTAATTTAAAAATAATTTAATTTAATTTAAAAATAATTTAAAAATTATTTTAATTTATTTAAAAATAATTTAAATTTATTTAAAAATAATTTAATTTAATTTAATTAATTTAAAAATAATTTAATTTTAGTTAAAAATAATTTAAATTAATTTAAAAATAATTTAAATTAATTTAAAATTAATTTAAATTAAATTAAAAATTATTTAATTTTATTTAAAAATAATTTAATTTAATTTAAAAATAATTTAATTTAATTTAAAAATAATTTAATTTACTTTAAAAATAATTTAATTTACTTTAAAAAAAATAATTTAAATTAATTTAAAAATAATTTAATTTAATTTAAAAATAATTTAATTTTATTAAGAAATAAGTTAAATTAATTTAAAAATAATTTAATTTAATTTAAAAATAATTTAATTTTATTTAAAAATAATTTAAATTAATTTAAAAATAATTTAAATTAATTTAAAAATAATTTAAATTAATTTAAAAATAATTTAAATTAATTTAAAATTAATTTAAATTAAATTAAAAATTATTTAATTTTATTTAAAAATAATTTAAATAAATTCAAAAATAATTTAAATAAATTTAAAAATAATTTAATTTTAGTTAAAAATAATTTAAATTAATTTTAAAATAATTTAAATTAATTTAAAAATAATTTAATTTAATTTAAAAATAATTTAAAAATTATTTTAATTTATTTAAAATAAATTTAAATTAATTTAAAAATAATTTAATTTAATTTAAAAATAAATTTATTTAATTTAAAATTATTTTAAATTAATTTAAAAATAATTTAATTTGATTTAAAAATAATTTAATTTGATTTAAAAATAAGTTAATTTTATTTAAAAATAATTTAAATTAATTTAAAAATAATTTAATTTTATTTAAAAATAATTTAATTTAATTTAAAAATAATTTAATTTACTTTAAAAATAATTTAAATTAATTTAAAAATAATTTAATTTGATTTAAAAATAAGTTAATTTTATTTAAAAATAATTTAAATTAATTTAAAAATAATTTAATTTTATTTAAAAATAATTTAATTTAATTTAAAAATAATTTAAATTCATTTAAAATAATTTAATTTGATTTAAAAATAAGTTAATTTTATTTAAAAATAATTTAAATTAATTTAAAAATAATTTAATTTAATTTAAAAATAATTTAATTTAATTTAAAAATAATTTAATTTTATTTAAAAATAATTTAAATTAATTTAAAAATAATTTAAATTAATTTAAACATAATTTAATTTAATTTAAAAATAATTTAATATTATTTAAAAATAATTTAAATTAATTTAAAAATAATTTAATTTGATCTAAAAATAAGCTAATTTAATTTAAAAATAATTTAAATTAATTTAAAAATAATTTAATTTAATTTAAAAATAATTTAATTTTATTTAAAAATAATTTAAATTAATTTAAAAATAATTTAAATTAATTTAAATTAATTTAAAAATAATTTAATTTTATTTAAAAATAATTTAATTAAACTGAAAAATAATTTAAATGAAATTAAAAATAATTTTATTTTAGTTAAAAATAATTTAAATTAATTTAAAAATAATTTAAATTAATTTAAAAATAATTTAATTTAATTTAAAAATAATTTAAATTAATTTTAAAATAATTTAGTTTTATTTAAAAATATTTTAAACTAATTTAAAAATAATTTAAATTTAGTTAAAATAATTTAAATTAATTTAAAAATAATTTAATTTTATTTAAAAATAATTTAATTTAATTTAAAAATGGTCAATTTACTTTAAAAATATTAAAAATTAATTTTAAAATAATTTTATTTTATTTAAAAATAATTTAATTTTATTTAAAAATAATTTAATTTACTTTAAAAATATTTTAAATTAATTTAAAAATAATTTAATTTTATTTAAAAATAATTTAAATTAACTTAAAAATAATTTAATTTGATTTAAAAATAAGTTAATTTTATATAAAAATAATTTAGATTAATTTAAAAATAATTTAAATTAATTTAAACATAATTTAATTTAATTTAAAAATAATTTAATTTGATTTAAAAATAATTTAAATTAATTTAAAAATAATTTAATTTGATTTAAAAATAAATTAATTTTATTTAAAAATAATTTAATTAAATTGAAAAATAATTTAAATGAAATTAAAAATAATATAATTTTAGTTAAAAATAATTTAAATTAATTAAAAAATAATTTAAATTAATTTAAAAATAATTTAAATTAATTTAAAAATAGTTTAATTTAATTTAAAAATAATTTAATTTTATTTAAAAATAATTTAAATGAAATTAAAAATAATTTAATTTTAGTTAAAAATAATTTAAATTAATTTAAAAATAAGTTAAATTAATTTAAAAATAATTTGATTTAATTTAAAAATAATTTAAATTAATTTAAAAATAATTTAATTTTTTTTAAAAATATTTTAAATTAATTTAAAAATAATTTAATTTCAGTTAAAATAATTTAAATTAATTTAAAAATAATTTAATTTAATTTAAAAATAATTTAATTTACTTTAAAAATAAATTAAATTAATTTCAAAATAGTTTAATTTAATTTAAAAATAATTTAATTTTATTTAAAAATAATTTAAATTAATTTAAAAATAATTTAATTTGATTTAAAAATAAGTTAATTTTATTTAAAAATAATTTAAATTAATTTAAAAATAATTTATGTTAATTTAAAAATAATTTAATTTAATTTAAAAATAATTTAATTTTATTTAAAAATAATTTAAATTAATTTAAAAATAATTGAAATTAATTTAAACATAATTTAATTTAATTTAAAAATAATTTAATTTTATTTAAAAATAATTTAAATTTATTTAAAAATACTTTAATTTGATTTAAAAATAAGTTAATTTTATTTAAAAATAATTTAAATTAATTTAAAAATAATTTAATTTAAAAATAATTTAATTTAATTTAAAAATAATTTAAAATAATTTAATTTAAAAATAATTTAAATTAATTTAATTTAAAAATAATTTAATTTTATTTAAAAATAATTTAAATTAATTTAAAAATAATTTAAATTAATTTAAAAATAATTTAATTTTATTTAAAAATAATTTAAATTAATTTAAAAATAATTTAATTTAATTTGAAAAAAAAATTAATTTACTCTAGAAATAATTTAATTTAATTTGGAAATAATTTAAAAATAATTTAATTTAATTTAAAAATAATTTAAATTAATTTAATTTAAAAAAAATTAATTTTACTAAAAAATAATTTAAATTAATTTAAAAATAATTTAATTTAATTTAAAAATAATTTAATTTAATTTAAAAATAATTTCATTTAATTTAAAAATAATTAAAATTAATTTAAGAATAATTTAATTTAATTTAAAAATTATTTAATTTAATTTAAACTTTTAATGTTATTTAAAAATAATTAAAATTAATTGAAAAATAATTTAATTTTATTTAAAAATAATTAAAATTAAATTAAAAATAAATTAATTTTATTTGAAAATAATTTAATTTAATTTTAAAATAATTCAAATTAATTGAAAAATAATTTAATTTAATTTAAAAATAATTAAAATTAATTGAAAAATAATTTAATTTTATTTAAAAATAATTAAAATTAAATTAAAACTAAATTAATTTTATTTGAAAATAATTTAATTTAATTTAAAAATAATTCAAATTAATTGAAAAATAATTTAATTTAATTTAAAAATAATTTAAATTAATTTAAAAATAATTTAAATTGATTTAAAAATAATTTAAATTAATTTAAAAATAATTTAAATTAATTTAAAAATAATTTAATTTAATTTAAAAATAATTTAAATTAATTTAAAAATAATTAAAATATATTTTAAGATAATTTAAATTAATTTATTTTAATTTGAAAATAATTTAATTTAATTTAAAAATAATTTAATTTAATTTAAAAATAATTTAAATTTATTTAAAAATAATTTAAAAATAATTTAATTTAATTTAAAAATAATTTAATTTTATTTAAAAATAATTTAAAATAATTTAAAAATAATTTAATTAAATTTAAAACAAATTTAAATTAATTTAAAAATAATTTTATTTTATTTAAAAATAATTTAAATTAATTTAAAAATAATTTCAATTAATTTAAAAATAATTCAAATTTATTTAAAACAAATTTAAATTAATTTATTTTAAAAATAATTTAATTTTATTTAAAAATAATTTAAATTAATTTAAAAATAATTTAAATTAATTTAAAAATAATATAATTTAATTTAAAAATAATTTAAATTAATTTAAATTAAAAATAATTTAATTTTATTGAAAAATAATTTAAACTAATTTAAAAATAATTTAATTTAATTTAAAAATAATTTAAATTATTTTAAAAATAATTCAAATTAATTTAAAAATAATTTAAATTAATTTATTTTAAAAATATTTTAATTTTATTTAAAAATAATTTAAATTAATTTAAAAATAATTTAAATTAATTTAAAAATAATTTAAATTAATTTAAAAATAATTTAATTTAATTTAAAAATAATTTAAATGAATTTAAAAATAATTTAAATAAATTTTAAAATAATTTAAATTAATTTATTTTAATTTAAAAATAATTTAATTTAATTTAAAAATAATTTAATTTAAAAAAATAATTTAAAATAAAATTATTTTATTTTATTTAAAAATAATTTAATTCAATTTAAAAATAATTTAAATTAATTTAAAAATAATTTAATTTAATTTAAAAATAATTTAATTTTACTTAGAAATAATTTAAAGTAATTTAAAATTATTTTATTATATTTAAAAATAATTAAATTTAAAAATAATTTAAATCAATTTAATAATAATTAAAATTAAAAAAAAATAATTTAAATTAATTTAAAAATAACTAAATAAATTTAAATTAATTTAAATATAATTTAATTTTTTTTAAAATAATTTATTTAATTTAAAAATAATTTAAATTAATTTAAAAATAATTTAATTTTATTTAAAAATAATTTAATTTTATTTAAAAACAATTTAACTTTATTTAAAAATATTTAAATTTAATTTAAAAATAATTTAAATTAATTTAAAAATGATTTAGTTTAATTTAAAAATAATGCAATTTAATTAAAAAAAAAATTTAATTTTATTTAAAAATAATTAAAATTAAAAAAAAATTTAATTAATTTAAAAATAATTTAATTTTTTCAAAAATAAATTAATTTATATTAAAAATATATTAATTTAATTTAAAAATAATTTAATTTTATTTAAAAATAATTTAAATTAATTTATAAATATATTAATTTAATTTAAAAATAATTTAATTTTACTTAAAAATAATTTAATTTAATTTGAAAAAAAATTAAATTAATTTAAAAATATTTTAATTTAATTTAAAAATAATTTAATTTTAGTTAAAAATAATTTAAATTAAAAATAATTTAAATTAATTTAAAAATAATTTAATTTTACTTTAAAATAATTTAATATAATTTAAAAATAATTTAAATTAATTTAAAAATAAATTAAATTAATTTAAAAATAATTTAATTTTATTTAAAAAAAATAAAATTTTATTTAAAAATAATTTGAATCAATTTAAAATTATTAAAAATTTAAAAAAAAATTTAAATTAATTTAAAAATAATTTAATTTAATTTAAAAATAATTTAATTTATTTTGAAAATAAATAAATTTATTTTAAAAATAATTTAATATAATTTAAAAAAAAAATAATTTTATTTAAAAATAATTTAATTTTATTTAAAAATAATTTAATTTTTTTAAAAAATAATTTAAATTAATTTAAAAATAATTTAATTTACTTTAAAAATAATTAAATTTAATTTAAAAATAATTTAAATTTATTTAAAAATAATTTAAATTAATTTAATTTAATTTAAAAATAATTTAATTTAATTTAAAAATATTTTAAATTAATTTAAAAATAATTTAATTTTATTTTAAAATAATTTTAAAATAATTTAAATTATGTTAAAAATAATTTAATTTGAATTAAAAATAATTTAAATTAATTTAAAAATAAATTAAATTAATTTAAAAATAATTTAATTTTATTAAAAAAAAATAAAATTTTATTTAAAAATAATTTGAATTTAAAATTATTAAAAATTAAAAAAAAAAATTTAATTAATTTAAAAATAATTTAATTTAATTTAAAAATAATTTAATTTAATTTAAAAATAAATTAAATTATTTTAAAAATAATTTAATATAATTTAAAAAAAAATTAATTTTATTTAAAAATAATTTAATTTTTTTTAAAAATAATTTTATTTTTTTAAAAAATAATTTAAATTAATTTAAAAATAATTTAATTTACTTTAAAAATAATTTAATTTTATTTAAAAATAATTTAAATTTATTTAAAAATAATTTATATTAATTTAATTTAATTTAAAAATAATTTAATTTAATTTAAAAATATTTTAAATTAATTTAAAAATAATTTAAATTAATTTAAGTTAATTTAAAAATAATTTAATTTAATATAAAAATAATTTACCTTATTTTAAAAATAATTTAATTTAATTTAAAAATAATTTAAATTCATTTAAAAATAATTTAATTTAATTTAAAAATAATTTCAATTAATTTAAAATTATTTTAATTTAATTTAAAAATAATTTAATTTTAATAATAATTTAATTTTAAAAATAATTTAAATTAATTTAAAAATAGTTTAATTTAATTTAAAAATAATTTAATTTTACTTAAAAAGAATTAAGTTTAATTTGAAAAAAATTTAAATTAATTTAAAAATATTTTAATTTAATTTAAAAATAATTTAATTTTAGTTAAAAATAATTTAAATTAATTTAAAAATAATTTGATTTTAAAATAATTTAAATTAAATTAAAAATAATTTAATTTTATTTAAAAATAATTTAAATTAATTTAAAAATAATTTAATTTAATTTAAAAATAATTTAAATTAATTTAAAAATAATTTGATTTATATTAAAAATAATTTAAATCAATTTAAAAATAATTTAATTTTATTTAAAAATAATTTAAAAATAATTTAAACTAATTTAAAAATAAATTATTGTAATTTAAAAATAATTTAATTTTATTTAAAAATAATTTAATTTAATTTAAAAATAATTTTATTTTATTTTAAAATAATTTATATTAATTTAATTTAATTTAAAAATAATTTAAATTAATTTAAAAATAATTTAATTTAATTTAAAAATAATTTAAAATAATTTAAAAGTAATTTAAATTAATTTAAAAATAATTTAATTTAATTTAAAAATAATAAAATTTAATTTTAAAATAATTTAAATTAATTTAAAAATAATTTAATTTTATTTAAAAATATTTTAAATTAATTTGTTACTTTAAAAATTATTTAATTTACTTTAAAGAAATTAATTTTATTTAAAAATCATTTAAAAATAATATAAATTAATTTAAAAATAATTTAATTTAATTTAAAAATAATTTAAATTAATTTAAAAATAATTTAAATTAATATAAAAATAATTTAATTTTAAAATAATTTAAATTAATTTAAAAATAATTTAATTTTATTTAAAAATAATTTTAAAATAATTTAATTTAATTTAAATTAATTTAATTTTATTTAAAAATTATTTTAAAATAATTTAAATTAATTTAAAAATCAATTAATTTAATTTAAAAATAATTTAATTTTATTTAATAATAATTTAATTTAATATAAAAATAATTTAATTTAATTTAAAAATAATTTAAATTAATTTAAAAATAATTTAAATTAATTTAAAAATAATTTAAATTAATTTAAAAATATTTTAATTTAATTTAAAAATATTTTAATTTTATTTAAAAATAATTTAATTTAATTTAAAAATAATTTAATTTAATTTAAAAATAATTTAATTTAATTTAAAAATAATTTAATTTTATTTAAAAATAATTTAATTTGATTTAAAAATAATTTAAATTTATTTAAAAATAATTTAAATCAATCTAAAAATATTTAAAATTAAAAAAAAAATTTAAATTAATTTAAAAATAATTTAATTTTTTTTAAAATAATTTATTTAATTTAAAAATAATTTAAATTAATTTTAAAATAATTTAACTTTATTTAAAAATAATTTAATTTTATTTAAAAATAATTTAATTTAATTTAAAAATAATTTAAATTAATTTCAAAATAATTTAGTTTACTTTAAAAATAATTTAATTTAATTTAAAAATAATTTAATTTAATTTAAAAATAATTTAATTTAATTTAAAAATAAATTTTTTTTAATTTAAAAATAATTTAATTTTATTTAAAAATAATATAAATCAATCTAAAAATATTTAAAATTAAAAAAAAATTTAAATTAATTTAAAAATAATTTAATGTTTTTTAAAATAATTTATTTAATTTAAAAATAATTTAAATTAATTTTAAAATAATTTAATTTTATTTAAAAATAATTTAATTTTATTTAAAAATAATTTAATTTTATTTAAAAATAATAAAATTTAATTTTAAAATAATTTAAATTAATTTAAAAATAATTTAATTTTATTTAAAAATAATTTTAAAATAATTTAATTTAATTTAAATTAATTTAATTTAAAAATAATTTAATTTTATTTAAAAACTATTTTAAAATAATTTAAATTAATTTAAAAATCAATTAATTTAATTTAAAAATAATTTAATTTTATTTAATTATAATTTAATTTAATATAAAAATAATTTAATTTAATTTAAAAATAATTTAAATTAATTTAAAAATAATTTAAATTAATTTAAAAATAATTTAAATTAATTTAAAAATATTTTAATTTAATTTAAAAATATTTTAATTTTATTTAAAAATAATTTAATTTAATTTAAAAATAATTTAATTTAATTTAAAAATAATTTAATTTAATTTAAAAATAATTTAATTTTATTTAAAAATAATTTAATTTGATTTAAAAATAATTTAAATTTATTTAAAAATAATTTAAATCAATCTAAAAATATTTAAAATTAAAAAAAAAAATTTAAATTAATTTAAAAATAATTTAATTTTTTTTAAAATAATTTATTTAATTTAAAAATAATTTAAATTAATTTTAAAATAATTTAACTTTATTTAAAAATAATTTAATTTTATTTAAAAATAATTTAATTTAATTTAAAAATAATTTAAATTAATTTCAAAATAATTTAGTTTACTTTAAAAATAATTTAATTTAATTTAAAAATAATTTAATTTAATTTAAAAATAAATTTTTTTTAATTTAAAAATAATTTAATTTTATTTAAAAATAATATAAATCAATCTAAATATATTTAAAATTAAAAAAAAAAATTTAAATTAATTTAAAAATAATTTAATTTTTTTTAAAATAATTTATTTAATTTAAAAATAATTTAAATTAATTTTAAAATAATTTAATTTTATTTAAAAATAATTTAATTTTATTTAAAAATAATTTAATTTTATTTAAAAATAATAAAATTTAACTTAAAAATAATTTAAATTAATTTAAAAATAATTTTGTTTAATTTCAAAATAATGTAATTTAATTTAAAAAAAAAATTTATTTTATTTAAAAATAATTTAATTTTATTTAAAAATAATTTAAATTAATTTGAAAATAATTTAAATTAATTTAAATTTTTTTTAATTTAATTTAAAAATAATTTAATTTTATTTAAAAATAATTTAAATTTATTTAAAAATAATTTAAATTAATTTAATTTAATTTAAAAATTATTTAATTTACTTTAAAAAAAAAAAAATTTTATTTAAAAATCATTTAAAAATAATATAAATTAATTTAAAAATAATTTAATTTGATTTAAAAATAATTTAAATTAATTTAAAAATAATTTAAATTAATTTAAGTTAATTTAAAAATAATTTAATTTAATTTAAAAAAAAATTATATTCATTTAAAAATAATTTAATTTAATTTAAAAATAATTTTATTTTATATAAAATTAATTTAAATCAAATTAAAAATAATTAAAATTAAAAAAAAAATTTTAATTAATTTAAAAATAATTAAATTTTTTTAAAAATAATTTAATTTAATTTAAAAATAATTTAAATTAATTTAAAAATAATTTGAATTAATTTAAAAATAATTTAATTTACTTTAAAAATAATTTAATTTTATTTAAAAATAATTTCAATTAATTTAAAAATATTTTAATTTAATTTAAAAATAATTTAATTTTACTTAAAAATAATTTAATTTTATTTAAAAATAATTTCAATTAATTTAAAAATATTTTAATTTAATTTAAAAATAATTTAATTTTATTTAAAAATAATTTAAATTAATTTAAAAATAATTTAATTTGAAAATAATTTTAAATAGTTTAAAAATAATTTAATTTTATTTAAAAATAATTTTAAAATAATTTAAATAAATTTAAAAATAATTTAATTTAAATTAAAAATAATTTAAATAAATTTAAAAATAATTTGACTTAATTTAAAAATAATTTAAATCAATTTAAAAATAATTTACTTTTATTTAAAAATAATTTAAAAATAAATTAAATTAATTTAAAAATAATTTAAATAAATTTAAAAATAATTTAAATTAATTTAAAAATAATTTAAATTAATTTAAAAATAATTTAATTTACTTTAAAAAAAATTTAATTTTATTTAAAAATAATTTAAATTAATTTAAAAATAGTTTCATTATTTTAAAAATAATTTAATTTTACTTAAAAATAATTTAATTTAATTTGAAAAAAATTTAAATTAATTTAAAAATATTTTAATTTAATTTAAAAATAATTTAGTTTAAGTTAAAAATAATTTAAATTAATTTAAAAATAATTTATTTTAAAATAATTTAAATTAATTTAAAAATAATTTAATTTTAAAATAATTTAAATTAATTAAAAAATAATTTGATTTAATTTAAAAATAATGTAAATCAATTTAAAAATAATTTAATTTTATTTAAAAATATTTTAATTTAATTTAAAATTAATTTAAATTAATTTAATTTAAAAATAATTTAATTTTATTTAAAAATAAATTAAATTATTTTAAAAATAATTTAAATTAATTTAAAAATAATTTAATTAAATTTAAAAATAATTTAAATTAATATAAAAATAATTTAAATTAATTTAAAAATAATTTAATTTAATTTAAAAATAATTTCATTTAATTTAAAAATAATTTAAATTAATTTAAGAATAATTTAATTTAATTTAAAAATTATTTAAATTAATTTAAAAATAATATAATTTTATTTAAAAATATATTAAATTAATGTAAAAATAATTTAATTTTATTTAGTAATACTTCAAATTAATTGAAAAATAATTTAAATTAAATTGAGAATAATTTAATTTAATTTAAAAGTTATTTAATTTAATTTAAAAATAATTTAAATTAATTTAAAAATAATTTAAATTAATTTAAAAATAATTTAAATTAATTTAATTTAAAAATAATTTAATTTTATTTAAAAATAATTTAAATTAATTTAAAAATAATTTTAAAATAATTTAATTTAATTTAGAAATAATTTAAATTAATTTAAAAATAATTTAAATATATTTTAAAATAATTTAAATTAATTTATTTTAATTTAAAAATAATTTAATTTAATTTAAAAATAATTAAAATTAATTGAAAAATAATTTAGTTTAATTTAAAATTTATTTTATTTTATTTAAAAATAATTCAAATTAATTGAAAAATAATTTAATTTAATTTAAAAATAATTTAAATTAATTTAAAAATAATTTTATTTTATTTAAAAATAATTTAAATTAATTTAAAAATAATTTAAATTAATTTAAAAATAAATTAAATTAATTTAAAAATAATTTAATTTAATTTAAAAATAAATTAAATTGATTTAAAAATAATTTAAATAAATTTTAAAATAATTTCAATTAATTTATTTTAATTTGAAAATAATTTAATTTAATTTAAAAATAATTTAAATTAATTTAAAAATAATTTAATTTAAAAATAATTTAAATTAAAATAATTTTATTTTATTTAAAATTAATTTAATTCAATTTAATAATAATTTAAATTAATTTAAAAATAATTTAATTTAATTTAAAAATAATTTAATTTTATTTAAAATTAATTTAAATTAATTTAAAAATAATTTAAATTAATTTAATTTAAAAATAATTTAATTTTATTTAAAAATAATTTAAATTAATTTAAAAATAATTTAATTTAATTTAAAAATAATTTAAATTAATTTAAAAATAATTTAAATTAATTTTAAAATAATTTAAATTAATTTATTTTAATTTAAAAATAATTTAATTTAATTTAAAAATAATTAAAATTAATTTAAAAATAATTTAATTAAATTTAAAATTAATTTAAATTTATTTAAAAATAATTTAAATTTATTTAAAAATAATTTAAAAATATTTTAAATTAATTTAAAAATAATTTAATTTAATTTAAAAATAATTTAATTTAATTTAAAAATAATTTAATTTATATTTAAAATATTTCAATTTAATTTAAAAATAATGTAATTTAATTTAAAAATAATTTAATTTAACTTAAAAATAATTTAATTTAATTTAAAAATAATTTAATTTAATTTAAAAATAATATAAATTTATTTAAAAATAATTTAAATTAATTTAAAAATAATTTAAAAATAATTTAATTTAATTTAAAAATAATTTAAATTAATTTAAAAGTAATTTAAATAAATTTTAAAATAATTTAAATTAATTTATTTTAATTTAAAAATAATTTAATTAAATTTAAAATTAATTTAAATTTATTTAAAAATAATTTAAATTTATTTAAAAATAATTTAAATTAATTTAAAAATATTTTAAATTAATTTAAAAATAATTTAATTTAATTTAAAAATAATTAAATTTAATTTAAAAATAATTTAATTTTAAAATATTTTAATTTAATTTACAAATAATTTAATTTAATCTAAAAATATATTAATTTAACTTAAAAACAATTTAATTTAATTTAAAAATAATTTAATTTAATTTAAAAATAATTTAAATTTATTTAAAAATAATTTAAATTAATTTAAAAATAATTTAAAAATAATTTAATTTAATTTAAAAATAATTTAAATTAATTTAAAAATAATTTAAAATAATTTAAAAATAAATTAAATTAATTTGAAAATAATTTAATTTAATTTAAAAATAATTTAATTTAATTTAAAAATAATTTAAATTTATTTAAAAATAATTTAAATTAATTTAAAAATAATTTAATTTAATTTAAAAATAATTTAAATTTATTTAAAAATAATTTTATTTTATTTAAAAATAATTTAAATTAATTTAAAAATAATTTAAAATAATTTAAAAATAAATTAAATTAATTTGAAAATAATTTAATTTAATTTAAAAATAATTTAATTTAATTTAAAAATAATTTAAATTTATTTAAAAATAATTTAAATTAATTTAAAAATAATTTAATTTAATTTAAAAATAATTTAAATTATTTTAAAAATAATTTAATTTAATTTAATTTAAAAATAATTTAAATTAATTTAAAAATAATTTAATTTAATTTAAAAATAATTAAAATTAATTGAAAAATAATTTAATTTAATTTAAAAATAATTTAAATTAATTTAAAAATAATTTTATTTTATTTAAAAATAATTTAAATTAATTTAAAAATAATTTAAAATAATTTAAAAATAAATTAAATTAATTTGAAAATAATTTAATTTAATTTAAAAATAATTTAAATTAATTTAAAAATAATTTAAATTAATTTAAAAATAATTTAAATTAATTTAAAAATAAATTAAATTGATTTAAAAATAATTTAAATAAATTTTAAAATAATTTCAATTAATTTATTTTAATTTGAAAATAATTTAATTTAATTTAAAAATAATTTAAATTAATTTAAAAATAATTTAATTTAATTTAAAAATAATTTAAATTAAAATAATTTTATTTCATTTAAAATTGATTTAATTCAATTTAATAATAATTTAAATTATATTAAAAATAATTTAATTTAATTTAAAAATATTTTAATTTTATTTAAAATTAATTTAAATTAATTTAAAAATAATTAAATTAAATTTAAAATAAATTTAAATTAATTTAAAAATAATTTAATTTAATTTAAAAATAATTTAAATTAATTTAAAAATAATTTAAATTAATTTAAAAATAATTTAAATTAATTTAATTTAAAAATAATTTAATTTTATTTAAAAATAATTTAAATTAATTTAAAAATAATTTAATTTAATTTAAAAATAATTTAAATTAATTTAAAAATATTTTAAATTAATTTAAAAATAATTTAGTTTATTTTAAAAATAATTTAATTTAATTTAAAAATATTCTAATTTATTTTAAAAATAATTTAATTTAATTTAAAAATAATTTAATTTAACTTAAAATAATTTAATTTAATTTAAAAATAATTTAATTTAAAATTAATTTAAATTAATTTAAAAATAATTTAAATTAATTTAAAAATAATTTAATTTAATTTAAAAATAATTTAAAAATAATTTAATTTAATTTAATTTAAAAATAATTTAATTTAATTTGAAAATAATTTAAATTAATTTAAAAATAATTTAATTTAATTTCAAAATATTTTAAATTTATTTAAAAATAATTTAAATTAATTTGAAAAAAAATTAAATTTACTCTAGAAATATTTTAATTTAATTTAAAAATAATTTAAATTAATTTAAAAATAATTTAATTTAATTTGAAAATAATTTTAATTAATTTAAAAATAATTTAATAAAATTTAAAATTAATTTAAATTTATTTAAAAATAATTTAAATTAATTTAAAAATAATTAAATTTAATTTAAAAATAATTTAAATTTATTTAAAAATAATTTAAATTTATTTAAAAATAATTTAAATTAATTTAAAAATAATTTAATTTAATTTTAAATAATTTTAATTTTATTTAAAAATAATTTAATTTAATTTAAAAATAATTTAATTTAATTTAAAAATAATTTAATTTAATTTGAAAATAATTTAAATTAATTTAAAAATAATTTTATTTAATTTGAAATTAATTTAAATTAATTACATTTAATTTAAAAATAATTTAATTTAATTTGAAAATATTTTAAATTTATTTAAAAATTATTTAATTTAATTTGAAAAAAAAATTAATTTACTCTAGAAATATTTTAATTTAATTTAAATATAATTTAGTTTAATTTGAAAATAATTTAAATTAATTTAAAAATAATTTAATTTAATTTGAAATTAATTTAAATTAATTACATTTAATTTAAAAATAATTTAATTTAATTTGAAAATATTTTAAATTTATTTAAAAATTATTTAATTTAATTTGAAAAAAAAATTAATTTACTCTAGAAATATTTTAATTTAATTTAAATATAATTTAGTTTAATTTGAAAATAATTTAATTTAATTTAAAAATAATTTAATTTAATTTGAAAACATTTTAAATTAATTTAAAAATAATTTAATTTAATTTGATAAAAAATTTAATTTACTCGAGAAATAATTTAATTTAATTTAAAAATAATTTAAATTAATTTAAAAATAATTTAATTTAATTTGAAAATAATTTAAATTAATTTAAAAATAATTTAAATTAATATAAAAATAATTTAAATTGATATAAAAATAATTTAATTTAATTAAAAAATAATTTAATTTGATTTGAAATTTTTTTTAATTAACTAAAAACAATTTAATTTAATTTAAAAATAATTTAATTTAATTTAAAATAATTTTATTATATTAAAAAATAATTTAATTTAATATAAAAATTATTTTATTTTATTTAAAAATAATTTAAATTAATTTAAAAATAATTAAAATTAATTTAAAAATAATTTAAATTCTTTTAAAAATAATTTAATTTAATTAAAAATAATTTAATTTAATTTAAAAATAATTTAAATTAATTTAAAAATAATTTAAATAAATTTTAAAATAATTTAAATTACGTTATTTTAATTTAAAAATAATTAAATTTAATTTAAAAATAATTTAAATTAATTTAAAAATAATTTAATTTAATTTAAAAATAATTTAATTTAATTTAAAAATAATTTAATTTAATTTAAAGATAATTTAATTTTATTTAGAAATAATTTAAAGTAATTTAAAAAAATTATTTTAATTTAAAAATAATTTAATTTAACTTAAAAATAATTTAATTTGATTTAAGATTAATTTAATTTAATTTAAAAATAATTTAATTTAAAATAATTTTATTATATTTAAAAATAATTTAATTTAAATTAAAAATAATTTTATTTTATTTAAAAATAATTTAAATCAATTTAAAACTAATTAAATTAAAAAAATAAATAATTTAAATTAATTTAAAAATAATTTAGTTTAATTTAAAAATAATTTAATTTAATTTAAAAATAATTTAAATTAATTTAATTTAAAAATAATTTAAATTAATTTAAAAATAATTTAAATTAATTTAAAAATAATTTAATTTAATTTAAAAATAATTTAAATTAATTTAAAAATAATTTAATTTAATTTAAAAATAATTTAATTTAATTTAAAAATAATTTAAATTAATTTAAAAATAATTTAATTTAATTTAAAAATAATTTAAATTAATCTAAAAATAATTTAAATTAATTTAAAAATAATTTCATTTAATTAAAAATATTTTAATTTAATTTAAAAATAATTTAAATTAATTTAAAAAAAATTTAAATTAAATTAAAAATAATTCAATTTAATTTTAAAATATTTTAATTTTATTTAAAAATAATATAATTTAATTTAAAAATAATTTAAATTAATTTAAAATTATTTTAATTTAATTTAAAAATAATTTAAATTAATTTAAAAATAATTAAAAAAAATTTAAAAATAATTTAAATTAATTTAAAAATAATTTAATTTAATTTAAAAATATTTTAATTTTATTTAAAAATAATATAATTTAATTTAAAAATAATTTAATTTAATTTAAAATAATTTTATTATATTTAAAAATAATTTAATTTAAATTAAAAATAATTTTATTTTATTTAAAAATAATTTAAATCAATTTAAAACTAATTAAATTAAAAAAAAAATAATTTAAATTAATTTAAAAATAATTTAGTTTAATTTAAAAATAATTTAATTTAATTTAAAAATAATTTAAATTAATTTAATTTAATTTAAAACAAATTTAAATTAATTTAAAAATAATTTCAATTAATTTAAAAATAATTTAATTTAATTTAAGAATAATTTAAATTAATTTAAAAATAATTTAACTTAATTTAAAAATAATTTAATTTAATTTAAAAATAATTTAAATTAATTTAAAAATAATTTAATTTAATTTAAAAATAATTTAAATTAATCTAAAAATAATTTAAATTAATTTAAAAATAATTTAACTTAATTTAAAAATAATTTAATTTAATTTAAAAATAATTTAAATTAATTTAAAAATAATTTAATTTAATTTAAAAATAATTTAAATTAATTTAAAAATAATTTAAATTAATTTAAAAATAATTTAAATTAAATTAAAAATAATTTAATTTAATTTAAAAATATTTTGATTTTATTTAAAAATAATATAATTTAATTTAAAAATAACTTAAATTAATTTAAAAATAATTTAATTTAATTTAAAAATAATTTAAATTAATTTAAAAATAATTTTAAAAAATTTAAAAATAATTTAAATTAATTTAAAAATTATTTAATTTCATTTAAAAATATTTTAATTTTATTTAAAAATAATATAATTTAATTTAAAAATAATTTAATTTAATTTAAAATAAATTTATTATATTTAAAAATAATTTAATTTAAATTAAAAATAATTTTATTTTATTTAAAAATAATTTAAATCAATTTAAAACTAATTAAATTAAAAAAAAAATAATTTAAATTAATTTAAAAATAATTTAGTTTAATTTAAAAATAATTTAATTTAATTTAGAATAATTTAAATTAATTTAATTTAATTTAAAAATAATTTAAATTAATTTAAAAATAATTTAAATTAATTTAAAAATAATTTAATTTAATTTAAAAATAATTTAAATTAATTTAAAAATAATTTAATTTAATTTAAAAATAATTTAATTTAATTTAAAAATAATTTAAATTAATTTAAAAATAATTTAATTTAATTTAAAAATAATTTAAATTAATCTAAAAATAATTTAAATTAATTTAAAAATAATTTCATTTAATTAAAAATATTTTAATTTAATTTAAAAAAAATTTAAATTAATTTAAAAATAATTTAAATTAAATTAAAAATAATTTAATTTAATTTAAAAATATTTTAATTTTATTTAAAAATAATATAATTTAATTTAAAAATAATTTAAATTAATTTAAAAATAATTTAATTTAATTTAAAAATAATTTAAATTAATTTAAAAATAATTTAAAAAAATTTAAAAATAATTTAAATTAATTTAAAAATGATTTAATTTAATTTAAAAATATTTTAATTTTATTTAAAAATAATATAATTTGATTTAAAAATAATTTAATTTAATTTAAAAATAATTTAAATTAATTTAAAAATAATTTAATTTAATTTAAAAATAATTTAAATTGATTTAAAAATATTTTAAATTAATTTAAAAATAATTTAATTTAATTTAAAAAACTTTTAATTTACTCTAGAAATTTTTAATTTAATTTAAAAATAATTCACTTTAAAAATAATATAACTTAATTTAAAAATAAT
This sequence comes from Phosphuga atrata, assembly GCA_944588485.1. NCBI lineage: Eukaryota > Metazoa > Arthropoda > Insecta > Coleoptera > Silphidae > Phosphuga > Phosphuga atrata. Next base: position 11,486,051 of record OX155905.1, read on the forward strand.
TTCATTTAATTAAAAATAATTTCATTTAATTTAAAAATAATTTAAAAATAATTTAATTTAATTTAAAAATATTTTAATTTTATTTAAAAATAATTTAATTAATTTAATTTAAAAATAATTTAAATAAATTTAAAAATAATTAAATTTAATTTGAAAATATTTTAAATTTATTTAAAAATAATTTAATTTAATTTAATTTGAAAAAAAAATTAATTTACTCCAGAAATATTTTAATTTAATTTAGAAATAATTAAAATTAATTTAAAAATAATTTAATTTAATTTGAAAATAATTTAAATTAATTTAAAAATAATTTAATTAAATTTAAAATTAATTTAAATTTATTTAAAAATAATTTAAATTAATTTAAAAATAATTTAATTTAATTTAAAAATTATTTAAATTTATTTAAAAATAATTTAAATTAATTTAAAAATAATTTAATTTAATTTAAAAATAATTTAAATTTATTTAAAAATAATTTAAATTAATTTAAAAATAATTTAATTTAATTTAAAAATATTTTAATTTTATTTAAAAATAATTTAATTTAATTTAAAAATAATTTAATTTAAAAATAATTTAATTTAATTTGAAAATAATTTAAATTAATTTAAAAATAAATTAATTTAATTTGAAAATATTTTAAATTTATTTAAAAATAATTTAATTTAATTTGAAAAAAAATTTAATTTACTCTAGAAATATTTTAATTTAATTTAAAAATAATTTTAATTAATTTAAAAATAATTTAATTTAATTTGAAAATAATTTAAATTAATTTAAAAATAATTTAATTAAATTTAAAATTAATTTAAATTTATTTAAAAATAATTTAAATTAATTTAAAAATAATTTAATTTAATTTAATATTTTAATTTAATTTGAAAATAATTTAATTTAATTTAAAAATAATTTAATTTAATTTAAATATAATTTAATTTAATTTAAAAATAATTTATATTAATTTAAAAATAATTTAATTTAATTTGAAAATATTTTAAATTTATTTAAAAATAATTTAATTTAATTTGAAAAAAAATTTAATTTACTCTAGAAATATTTTAATTTAATTTAAAAATAATTCAAATTAATTAAAAAATATTTTAATTTAATTTGAAAATAATTTAAATCAATTTAAAAATAATTTAATTTAATTTAAAAATAATTCAATTTAATTTAAAAATAATTTAATTTAATTTAAAAATAATTAAAATTAATTTAAAAATAATTTAAATTAATTTAAAAATAAATTAATTTTATTTAAAAATAATTCAAATTAATAGAAAAATAATTTAGTTTAAATAAATTAAATTAAAAATAATTTAATTTAATTTAAAAATATTTTAATTTTATTTAAAAATAATATAATTTAATTCAATTTAAAAATAATTCAAATTAATTTAAAAATAATTTAAATTAATTTAAAAATAAATTAATTTTATTTAAAAATAATTTAATTTTATTTAAAAATAATTCAAATTAATAGAAAAATAATTTAGTTTAATTAAATTAAATTAAAAATAATTAAATTTAATTTAAAAATATTTTAATTTTATTTAAAAATAATATAATTTAATTTAAAAATAATTTAAATTAATTTAAAAATAATTTAATTTAATTTAAAAATAATTTAAATTAATTTAAAAATAATTTAAAAAAATTTAAAAATAATTTAAATTAATTTAAAAATTATTTAATTTAATTTAAAAATATTTTAATTTTATTTAAAAATAATATAATTTAATTTAAAAATAATTTAATTTAATTTAAAAATAATTTAAATTAATTTAAAAATAATTTAATTTAATTTAAAAATAATTTAAATTGATTTAAAAATATTTTAAATTAATTTAAAAATAATTTAAATTAACTTAAAAATAATTTAATTTAATTTAAAAATATTTTAATTTTATTTAAAAATAATATAATTTAAATTAAAAATAATTTAATTTAATTTAAAAATAATTTAAATTAATTTAAAAATAATTTAATATAATTTAAAAATAATTTAAATAAATTTAAAAATAATTAAATTTAATTTGAAATAATTTTAAATTAATTTAAAAATAATTTAATTTAATTTGAAAAAAATTTAATTTACTCTAGAAATTTATAATTTAATTTAAAAATAATTCACTTTAAAAATTATTTAACTTAATTTAAAAATAATTTAATTTAATTAAAAATAATTTAAATTAATTTAAAAATAATTTAATTTAATTTAATAATATTTTAATTTAATTTGAAAATAATTTAATTTAATTTAAAAATAATTTAATTTAATTTAAATATAATTTAATTTAATTTAAAAATAATTTATATTAATTTAAAAATAATTTAATTTAATTTGAAAATATTTTAAATTTATTTAAAAATAATTTAATTTAATTTGAAAAAAAATTTAATTTACTCTAGAAATATTTTAATTTAATTTAAAAATAATTCAAATTAATTAAAAAATATTTTAATTTAATTTGAAAATATTTTAAATCAATTTAAAAATAATTTAATTTAATTTAAAAATAATTCAATTTAATTTAAAACTAATTTAATTTAATTTAAAAATAATTAAAATTAATTTCAAAATAATTTAAATTAATTTTAAAATAAATTAATTTTATTTAAAATTAATTCAAATTAATAGAAAAATAATTTAGTTTAATTAAATTAAATTAAAAATAATTTAATTTAATTTAAAAATATTTTAATTTTATTTAAAAATAATATAATTTAATTTAAAAATAATTTAAATTAATTTAAAAATAATTTAATTTAATTTAAAAATAATTTAAATTAATTTAAAAATAATTTAAAAAAATTTAAAAATAATTTAAATTAATTTAAAAATTATTTAATTTAATTTAAAAATATTTTAATTTTATTTAAAAATAATATAATTTAATTTAAAAATAATTTAATTTAATTTAAAAATAATTTAAATTAATTTAAAAATAATTTAATTTAATTTAAAAATAATTTAAATTGATTTAAAAATATTTTAAATTAATTTAAAAATAATTTAAATTAACTTAAAAATAATTTAATTTAATTTAAAAATATTTTAATTTTATTTAAAAATAATATAATTTAATTTAAAAATAATTTAATTTAATTTAAAAATAATTTAAATTAATTTAAAAATTATTTAATTTAATTTAAAAATAATTTAAATAAATTTAAAAATAATTAAATTTAATTTGAAAATATTTTAAATTAATTTAAAAATAATTTAATTTAATTTGAAAAAAATTTAATTTACTCTAGAAATTTTTAATTTAATTTAAAAATAATTCACTTTAAAAATTATTTAACTTAATTTAAAAATAATTTAATTTAATTAAAAATAATTTAATTTAATTTAAAAATAATTTAAAAATAATTTAATTTAATTTAAAAATAATTTAAATTAATTTAAAATTAATTTCAATTAATTTAAAAATAATTTAAATTAATTTAAAAATAATTTAATTTAATTTAAAAATATTTTAATTTTATTTAAAAATAATTTAATTTAATTTAAAAATAATTTAAATAAATTTAAAAATAATTAAATTTAATTTGAAAATATTTTAAATTTATTTAAAAATAATTTAATTTAATTTAATTTGAAAAAAAATTTAATTTACTCTAGAAATATTTTAATTTAATTTAAAAATAATTAAAATTAATTTAAAAATAATTTAATTTAATTTGAAAATAATTTAAATTAATTTAAAAATAATTTAATTAAATTTAAAATTAATTTAAATTTATTTAAAAATAATTTAAATTAATTTAAAAATAATTTAATTTAATTTAAAAATAATTTAAAAATAATTTAAATTAATTTAAAAATAATTTAAATTAATTTAATTTAAAAATAATTTAATTTTATTTAAAAATAATATAAATTAATTTAAAAATAATTTAAAAATAATTTAAAAATAATTTAATTTAATTTAAAAATAATTTAAATTAATTTAAATAAATTTTAAAATAATTTAAATTAATTTATTTTAATTTAAAAATAATTTAATTTAATTTAAAAATAATTTAAATTAATTTAAAAATAGTTTAATTAAATTTAAAATTAATTTAAATTTATTTAAAAATAATTTAAATTTATTTAAAAATAATTTAAATTAATTTAAAAATTATTTAAATTAATTTAAAAATAATTTAATTTAATTTAAAAATAATTTAATTTAATTTAAAAATAATTTAATTTAATTTAAAAATATTTTAATTTATTTTAAAAATAATTTAATTTAAAAATAATTTAATTTAACTTAAAATAATTTAATTTAATTTAAAAATAATTTAATTTAATTTAAAAATAATTTAAATTTATTTAAAAATAATTTAATTTAATTTAAAAATAATTTAATTTAATTTAGAATAATTTAAATTAATTTAATTTAATTTAAAAATAATTTAAATTAATTTAAAAATAATTTAAATTAATTTAAAAATAATTTAATTTAATTTAAAAATAATTTAAATTAATTTAAAAATAATTTAATTTAATTTAAAAATAATTTAATTTAATTTAAAAATAATTTAAATTAATTTAAAAATAATTTAATTTAATTTAAAAATAATTTAAATTAATCTAAAAATAATTTAAATTAATTTAAAAATAATTTCATTTAATTAAAAATATTTTAATTTAATTTAAAAAAAATTTAAATTAATTTAAAAATAATTTAAATTAAATTAAAAATAATTTAATTTAATTTAAAAATATTTTAATTTTATTTAAAAATAATATAATTTAATTTAAAAATAATTTAAATTAATTTAAAAATAATTTAATTTATTTAAAAAATAATTTATTTTAATGTAAAAAAAATTTAAAAAAATTTAAAAATAATTTAAATTAATTTAAAAATGATTTAATTTAATTTAAAAATATTTTAATTTTATTTAAAAATAATATAATTTGATTTAAAAATAATTTAATTTAATTTAAAAATAATTTAAATTAATTTAAAAATAATTTAATTTAATTTAAAAATAATTTAAATTGATTTAAAAATATTTTAAATTAATTTAAAAATAATTTAAATTAACTTAAAAATAATTTAATTTAATTTAAAAATATTTTAATTTTATTTAAAAATAATATAATTTAATTTAAAAATAATTTAATTTAATTTAAAAATAATTTAAATTAATTTAAAAATAATTTAATTTAATTTAAAAATAATTTAAATAAATTTAAAAATAATTAAATTTATTTTGAAAATATTTTAAATTAATTTAAAAATAATTTAATTTAATTTAAAAAACTTTTAATTTACTCTAGAAATTTTTAATTTAATTTAAAAATAATTCACTTTAAAAATAATATAACTTAATTTAAAAATAATTTCATTTAATTAAAAATAATTTCATTTAATTTAAAAATAATTTAAAAATAATTTAATTTAATTTAAAAATATTTTAATTTTATTTAAAAATAATTTAATTAATTTAATTTAAAAATAATTTAAATAAATTTTAAAATAATTAAATTTAATTTGAAAATATTTTAAATTTATTTAAAAATAATTTAATTTAATTTAATTTGAAAAAAAATTTAATTTACTCCAGAAATATTTTAATTTAATTTAAAAATAATTAAAATTAATTTAAAAATAATTTAATTTAATTTGAAAATAATTTAAATTAATTTAAAAATAATTTAATTAAATTTAAAATTAATTTAAATTTATTTAAAAATAATTTAAATTAATTTAAAAATAATTTAATTTAATTTAAAAATTATTTAAATTTATTTAAAAATAATTTAAATTAATTTAAAAATAATTTAATTTAATTTAAAAATAATTTAAATTTATTTAAAAATAATTTAAATTAATTTAAAAATAATTTAATTTAATTTAAAAATATTTTAATTTTATTTAAAAATAATTTAATTTAATTTAAAAATAATTTAATTTAAAAATAATTTAATTTAATTTGAAAATAATTTAAATTAATTTAAAAATAAATTAATTTAATTTGAAAATATTTTAAATTTATTTAAAAATAATTTAATTTAATTTGAAAAAAAATTTAATTTACTCTAGAAATATTTTAATTTAATTTAAAAATAATTTTAATTAATTTAAAAATAATTTAATTTAATTTGAAAATAATTTAAATTAATTTAAAAATAATTTAATTAAATTTAAAATTAATTTAAATTTATTTAAAAATAATTTAAATTAATTTAAAAATAATTTAATTTAATTTAATATTTTAATTTAATTTGAAAATAATTTAATTTAATTTAAAAATAATTTAATTTAATTTAAATATAATTTAATTTAATTTAAAAATAATTTATATTAATTTAAAAATAATTTAATTTAATTTGAAAATATTTTAAATTTATTTAAAAATAATTTAATTTAATTTGAAAAAAAATTTAATTTACTCTAGAAATATATTAATTTAATTTAAAAATAATTCAAATTAATTAAAAAATATTTTAATTTAATTTGAAAATAATTTAAATCAATTTAAAAATAATTTAATTTAATTTAAAAATAATTCAATTTAATTTAAAAATAATTTAATTTAATTTAAAAATAATTCAAATTAATTTAAAAATAATTTAAATTATTTTTAAATTAAATTAATTTTATTTAAAAATAATTCAAATTAATAGAAAAATAATTTAGTTTAAATAAATTAAATTAAAAATAATTTAATTTAATTTAAAAATATTTTAATTTTATTTAAAAATAATATAATTTAATTCAATTTAAAAATAATTCAAATTAATTTAAAAATAATTTAAATTAATTTAAAAATAAATTAATTTTATTTAAAAATAATTTAATTTTATTTAAAAATAATTCAAATTAATAGAAAAATAATTTAGTTTAATTAAATTAAATTAAAAATAATTAAATTTAATTTAAAAATATTTTAATTTTATTTAAAAATAATATAATTTAATTTAAAAATAATTTAAATTAATTTAAAAATAATTTAATTTAATTTAAAAATAATTTAAATTAATTTAAAAATAATTTAAAAAAATTTAAAAATAATTTAAATTAATTTAAAAATTATTTAATTTAATTTAAAAATATTTTAATTTTATTTAAAAATAATATAATTTAATTTAAAAATAATTTAATTTAATTTAAAAATAATTTAAATTAATTTAAAAATAATTTAATTTAATTTAAAAATAATTTAAATTGATTTAAAAATATTTTAAATTAATTTAAAAATAATTTAAATTAACTTAAAAATAATTTAATTTAATTTAAAAATATTTTAATTTTATTTAAAAATAATATAATTTAATTTAAAAATAATTTAATTTAATTTAAAAAAAATTTAAATTAATTTAAAAATAATTTAATATAATTTAAAAATAATTTAAATAAATTTAAAAATAATTAAATTTAAATTGAAATAATTTTAAATTAATTTAAAAATAATTTAATTTAATTTGAAAAAAATTTAATTTACTCTAGAAATTTTTAATTTAATTTAAAAATAATTCACTTTAAAAATTATTTAACTTAATTTAAAAATAATTTAATTTAATTAAAAATAATTTAAATTAATTTAAAAATAATTTAATTTAATTTAATAATATTTTAATTTAATTTGAAAATAATTTAATTTAATTTAAAAATAATTTAATTTAATTTAAATATAATTTAATTTAATTTAAAAATAATTTATATTAATTTAAAAATAATTTAATTTAATTTGAAAATATTTTAAATTTATTTAAAAATAATTTAATTTAATTTGAAAAAAAATTTAATTTACTCTAGAAATATTTTAATTTAATTTAAAAATAATTCAAATTAATTAAAAAATATTTTAATTTAATTTGAAAATATTTTAAATCAATTTAAAAATAATTTAATTTAATTTAAAAATAATTCAATTTAATTTAAAACTAATTTAATTTAATTTAAAAATAATTAAAATTAATTTAAAAATAATTTAAATTAATTTAAAAATAAATTTATTTTATTTAAAATTAATTCAAATTAATAGAAAAATAATTTAGTTTAATTAAATTAAATTAAAAATAATTTAATTTAATTTAAAAATATTTTAATTTTATTTAAAAATAATATAATTTAATTTAAAAATAATTTAAATTAATTTAAAAATAATTTAATTTAATTTAAAAATAATTTAAATTAATTTAAAAATAATTTAAAAAAATTTAAAAATAATTTAAATTAATTTAAAAATTATTTAATTTAATTTAAAAATATTTTAATTTTATTTAAAAATAATATAATTTAATTTAAAAATAATTTAATTTAATTTAAAAATAATTTAAATTAATTTAAAAATAATTTAATTTAATTTAAAAATAATTTAAATTGATTTAAAAATATTTTAAATTAATTTAAAAATAATTTAAATTAACTTAAAAATAATTTAATTTAATTTAAAAATATTTTAATTTTATTTAAAAATAATATAATTTAATTTAAAAATAATTTAATTTAATTTAAAAATAATTTAAATTAATTTAAAAATTATTTAATTTAATTTAAAAATAATTTAAATAAATTTAAAAATAATTAAATTTAATTTGAAAATATTTTAAATTAATTTAAAAATAATTTAATTTAATTTGAAAAAAATTTAATTTACTCTAGAAATTTTTAATTTAATTTAAAAATAATTCACTTTAAAAATTATTTAACTTAATTTAAAAATAATTTAATTTAATTAAAAATAATTTAATTTAATTTAAAAATAATTTAAAAATAATTTAATTTAATTTAAAAATAATTTAAATTAATTTAAAATTAATTTCAATTAATTTAAAAATAATTTAAATTAATTTAAAAATAATTTAATTTAATTTAAAAATATTTTAATTTTATTTAAAAATAATTTAATTTAATTTAAAAATAATTTAAATAAATTTAAAAATAATTAAATTTAATTTGAAAATATTTTAAATTTATTTAAAAATAATTTAATTTAATTTAATTTGAAAAAAAATTTAATTTACTCTAGAAATATTTTAATTTAATTTAAAAATAATTAAAATTAATTTAAAAATAATTTAATTTAATTTGAAAATAATTTAAATTAATTTAAAAATAATTTAATTAAATTTAAAATTAATTTAAATTTATTTAAAAATAATTTAAATTAATTTAAAAATAATTTAATTTAATTTAAAAATAATTTAAAAATAATTTAAATTAATTTAAAAATAATTTAAATTAATTTAATTTAAAAATAATTTAATTTTATTTAAAAATAATATAAATTAATTTAAAAATAATTTAAAAATAATTTAAAAATAATTTAATTTAATTTAAAAATAATTTAAATTAATTTAAATAAATTTTAAAATAATTTAAATTAATTTATTTTAATTTAAAAATAATTTAATTTAATTTAAAAATAATTTAAATTAATTTAAAAATAGTTTAATTAAATTTAAAATTAATTTAAATTTATTTAAAAATAATTTAAATTTATTTAAAAATAATTTAAATTAATTTAAAAATTATTTAAATTAATTTAAAAATAATTTAATTTAATTTAAAAATAATTTAATTTAATTTAAAAATAATTTAATTTAATTTAAAAATATTTTAATTTATTTTAAAAATAATTTAATTTAAAAATAATTTAATTTAACTTAAAATAATTTAATTTAATTTAAAAATAATTTAATTTAATTTAAAAATAATTTAAATTTATTTAAAAATAATTTAATTTAATTTAAAAATAATTTAATTTAATTTAGAATAATTTAAATTAATTTAATTTAATTTAAAAATAATTTAAATTAATTTAAAAATAATTTAAATTAATTTAAAAATAATTTAATTTAATTTAAAAATAATTTAAATTAATTTAAAAATAATTTAATTTAATTTAAAAATAATTTAATTTAATTTAAAAATAATTTAAATTAATTTAAAAATAATTTAATTTAATTTAAAAATAATTTAAATTAATCTAAAAATAATTTAAATTAATTTAAAAATAATTTCATTTAATTAAAAATATTTTAATTTAATTTTAAAAAAATTTAAATTAATTTAAAAATAATTTAAATTAAATTAAAAATAATTTAATTTAATTTAAAAATATTTTAATTTTATTTAAAAATAATATAATTTAATTTAAAAATAATTTAAATTAATTTAAAAATAATTTAATTTAATTTAAAAATAATTTAAATTAATTTAAAAAAAATTTAAAAAAATTTAAAAATAATTTAAATTAATTTAAAAATAATTTAATTTAATTTAAAAATATTTTAATTTTATTTAAAAATAATATAATTTGATTTAAAAATAATTTAATTTAATTTAAAAATAATTTAAATTAATTTAAAAATAATTTAATTTAATTTAAAAATAATTTAAATTGATTTAAAAATATTTTAAATTAATTTAAAAATAATTTAAATTAACTTAAAAATAATTTAATTTAATTTAAAAATATTTTAATTTTATTTAAAAATAATATAATTTAATTTAAAAATAATTTAATTTAATTTAAAAATAATTTAAATTAATTTAAAAATAATTTAATTTAATTTAAAAATAATTTAAATAAATTTAAAAATAATTAAATTTATTTTGAAAATATTTTAAATTAATTTAAAAATAATTTAATTTAATTTAAAAAACTTTTAATTTACTCTAGAAATTTTTAATTTAATTTAAAAATAATTCACTTTAAAAATAATATAACTTAATTTAAAAATAATTTCATTTAATTAAAAATAATTTCATTTAATTTAAAAATAATTTAAAAATAATTTAATTTAATTTAAAAATATTTTAATTTTATTTAAAAATAATTTAATTAATTTAATTTAAAAATAATTTAAATAAATTTTAAAATAATTAAATTTAATTTGAAAATATTTTAAATTTATTTAAAAATAATTTAATTTAATTTAATTTGAAAAAAAATTTAATTTACTCCAGAAATATTTTAATTTAATTTAAAAATAATTAAAATTAATTTAAAAATAATTTAATTTAATTTGAAAATAATTTAAATTAATTTAAAAATAATTTAATTAAATTTAAAATTAATTTAAATTTATTTAAAAATAATTTAAATTAATTTAAAAATAATTTAATTTAATTTAAAAATTATTTAAATTTATTTAAAAATAATTTAAATTAATTTAAAAATAATTTAATTTAATTTAAAAATAATTTAAATTTATTTAAAAATAATTTAAATTAATTTAAAAATAATTTAATTTAATTTAAAAATATTTTAATTTTATTTAAAAATAATTTAATTTAATTTAAAAATAATTTAATTTAAAAATAATTTAATTTAATTTGAAAATAATTTAAATTAATTTAAAAATAAATTAATTTAATTTGAAAATATTTTAAATTTATTTAAAAATAATTTAATTTAATTTGAAAAAAAATTTAATTTACTCTAGAAATATTTTAATTTAATTTAAAAATAATTTTAATTAATTTAAAAATAATTTAATTTAATTTGAAAATAATTTAAATTAATTTAAAAATAATTTAATTAAATTTAAAATTAATTTAAATTTATTTAAAAATAATTTAAATTAATTTAAAAATAATTTAATTTAATTTAATATTTTAATTTAATTTGAAAATAATTTAATTTAATTTAAAAATAATTTAATTTAATTTAAATATAATTTAATTTAATTTAAAAATAATTTATATTAATTTAAAAATAATTTAATTTAATTTGAAAATATTTTAAATTTATTTAAAAATAATTTAATTTAATTTGAAAAAAAATTTAATTTACTCTAGAAATATTTTAATTTAATTTAAAAATAATTCAAATTAATTAAAAAATATTTTAATTTAATTTGAAAATAATTTAAATCAATTTAAAAATAATTTAATTTAATTTAAAAATAATTCAATTTAATTTAAAAATAATTTAATTTAATTTAAAAATAATTAAAATTAATTTAAAAATAATTTAAATTAATTTAAAAATAAATTAATTTTATTTAAAAATAATTCAAATTAATAGAAAAATAATTTAGTTTAAATAAATTAAATTAAAAATAATTTAATTTAATTTAAAAATATTTTAATTTTATTTAAAAATAATATAATTTAATTCAATTTAAAAATAATTCAAATTAATTTAAAAATAATTTAAATTAATTTAAAAATAAATTAATTTTATTTAAAACTAATTTAATTTAATTTAAAAATAATTCAAATTAATAGAAAAATAATTTAGTTTAATTAAATTAAATTAAAAATAATTAAATTTAATTTAAAAATATTTTAATTTTATTTAAAAATAATATAATTTAATTTAAAAATAATTTAAATTAATTTAAAAATAATTTAATTTAATTTAAAAATAATTTAAATTAATTTAAAAATAATTTAAAAAAATTTAAAAATAATTTAAATTAATTTAAAAATTATTTAATTTAATTTAAAAATATTTTAATTTTATTTAAAAATAATATAATTTAATTTAAAAATAATTTAATTTAATTTAAAAATAATTTAAATTAATTTAAAAATAATTTAATTTAATTTAAAAATAATTTAAATTGATTTAAAAATATTTTAAATTAATTTAAAAATAATTTAAATTAATTTAAAAATTATTTAATTTAATTTAAAAATATTTTAATTTTATTTAAAAATAATATAATTTAATTTAAAAATAATTTAATTTAATTTAAAAATAATTTAAATTAATTTAAAAATAATTTAATTTAATTTAAAAATAATTTAAATTGATTTAAAAATATTTTAAATTAATTTAAAAATAATTTAAATTAACTTAAAAATAATTTAATTTAATTTAAAAATATTTTAATTTTATTTAAAAATAATATAATTTAATTTAAAAATAATTTAATTTAATTTAAAAATAATTTAAATTAATTTAAAAATTATTTAATTTAATTTAAAAATAATTTAAATAAATTTAAAAATAATTAAATTTAATTTGAAAATATTTTAAATTAATTTAAAAATAATTTAATTTAATTTGAAAAAAATTTAATTTACTCTAGAAATTTTTAATTTAATTTAAAAATAATTCACTTTAAAAATTATTTAACTTAATTTAAAAATAATTTAATTTAATTAAAAATAATTTAATTTAATTTAAAAATAATTTAAAAATAATTTAATTTAATTTAAAAATAATTTAAATTAATTTAAAATTAATTTCAATTAATTTAAAAATAATTTAAATTAATTTAAAAATAATTTAATTTAATTTAAAAATATTTTAATTTTATTTAAAAATAATTTAATTTAATTTAAAAATAATTTAAATAAATTTAAAAATAATTAAATTTAATTTGAAAATATTTTAAATTTATTTAAAAATAATTTAATTTAATTTAATTTGAAAAAAAATTTAATTTACTCTAGAAATATTTTAATTTAATTTAAAAATAATTAAAATTAATTTAAAAATAATTTAATTTAATTTGAAAATAATTTAAATTAATTTAAAAATAATTTAATTAAATTTAAAATTAATTTAAATTTATTTAAAAATAATTTAAATTAATTTAAAAATAATTTAATTTAATTTAAAAATAATTTAAAAATAATTTAAATTAATTTAAAAATAATTTAAATTAATTTAATTTAAAAATAATTTAATTTTATTTAAAAATAATATAAATTAATTTAAAAATAATTTAAAAATAATTTAAAAATAATTTAATTTAATTTAAAAATAATTTAAATTAATTTAAATAAATTTTAAAATAATTTAAATTAATTTATTTTAATTTAAAAATAATTTAATTTAATTTAAAAATAATTTAAATTAATTTAAAAATAGTTTAATTAAATTTAAAATTAATTTAAATTTATTTAAAAATAATTTAAATTTATTTAAAAATAATTTAAATTAATTTAAAAATTATTTAAATTAATTTAAAAATAATTTAATTTAATTTAAAAATAATTTAATTTAATTTAAAAATAATTTAATTTAATTTAAAAATATTTTAATTTATTTTAAAAATAATTTAATTTAAAAATAATTTAATTTAACTTAAAATAATTTAATTTAATTTAAAAATAATTTAATTTAATTTAAAAATAATTTAAATTTATTTAAAAATAATTTAATTTAATTTAAAAATAATTTAAATTAATTTCAAAATAATTTAATTTAATTTAAAAATAATTTAATTTAATTTAAAAATAATTTAATTTAATTTAAAAATATTTTAATTTAATTTAAAACTAATTTAATTTAATTTAAAAATAATTTAATTTAATTTAAAAATAATTTAATTTAATTTGAAAATAATTTAAATTAATTTAAAAATAATTTAATTTAATTTCAAAATATTTTAAATTTATTTAAAAATAATTTAATTTAATTTGAAAAAAAAAAACATTTACTCTAGAAATATTTTAATTTAATTTAAAAATAATCTAAATTAATTTAAAAATAATTTAATTTAATTTGAAAATAATTTTAATTAATTTAAAAATAATTTAATTAAATTTAAAATTAATTTAAATTTATTTAAAAATAATTTAAATTAATTTTAAAATAATTTAATTTAATTTAAAAATAATTTAAATTTATTTAAAAATAATTGGAATTAATTTAAAAATAATTTAATTTAATTTTAAAATATTTTAATTTTATTTAAAAATAATTTAATTTAATTTAAAAATAATTTAATTTAATATAAAAATAATTTAGTTTAATTTGAAAATAATTTAAATTAATTAAAAAATAATTTTATTTAATTTGAAATTAATTTAAATTAATTACATTTAATTTAAAAATAATTTAATTTAATTTGAAAATATTTTAAATTAATTTAAAAATAATTTAATTTAATTTGAAAAAAAAATAATCTACTCGAGAAATAATTTAATTTAATTTAAAAATAATTTAAATTAATTTAAAAATAATTTAATTTAATTTGAAAATAATTTAAATTAATTTAAAAATAATTTAATTTAATTTGAAAATAATTTAAATTAATTTAAAAATAATTTAATTAAATTTGAAAATAATTTCATTTAATTTGAAAATAATTTAAATTAATTTAAAAATAATTTAAATTAATATAAAAATAATTTAAATTGATATAAAAATAATTTAATTTAATTAAAAAATAATCTAGTTTGATTTGAAATTTTTTTTAATTAACTAAAAATAATTTAATTTAATTTAAAAATAATTTAAATAAATTTAAAAATAATTTAATTTAATTTGAAAATAATTTTAATTAATTTAAAAATAATTTAAATTAATTTAAAAATAATTTAATTTAATTTAAAAATAATTTAATTTAATTTAAAATAATTTTACTATATTTAAAAATAATTTAATTTAATATAAAAATAATTTTATTTTATTTAAAAATAATTTATATTAATTTAAAAATAATTAAAATTAATTTAAAAATAATTCAAATTCTTTGAAAAATAATTTAATTTAATTAAAAATAATTTAATTTAATTTAAAAATAATTTAAATTAATTTAAAAATAATTTAAATAAATTTTAAAATAATTTAAATTACGTTATTTTAATTTAAAAATAATTAAATTTAATTTAAAAATAATTTAAATTAATTTAAAAATAATTTAATTTAATTTAAAAATAATTTAATTTAATTTAAAAATAATTTAATTTAATTTAAAAATAATTTAATTTAATTTAGAAATAATTTAAAGTAATTTAAAAAAAAATATTTTAATTTAAAAATAATTTAATTTAACTTAAAAATAATTTAATTTAATTTAAAATTAATTTAAATAAATTTAAAAATAATTAAATTTAATTTGAAAATATTTTAAATTAATTTAAAAATAATTTAATTTAATTTGAAAAAAATTTAATTTACTCTAAAAATTTTTAATTTAATTTAAAAATAATTAACTTTAAAAATAATTTAACTTAATTTAAAAATAATTTCATTTAATTAAAAATAATTTAATTTAATTTAAAAATAATTTAAAAATAATTTAATTTAATTTAAAAATAATTTAAATTAATTTAAAAATAATTTAATTTAATTTAAAAATAATTTAATTTAATTTAAAAATAATTTAAATTAATTTAATTTAATTTAAAAATTATTTAATTTAAAATAATTTTATTATATTTAAAAATAATTTAATTTAATTTAAAATAATTTTATTTTATTTAAAAATAATTTAAATCAATTTAAAACTAATTAAATTTAAAAAAAAATAATTTAAATTAATTTAAAAATAATTAATTTTAATTTAAAAATAATTTAATTTAATTTAAAAATAATTTAAATTAATTTAATTTAATTTAAAAATAATTTAAATTAATTTAAAAATAATTTAAATTAATTTAAAATTAATTTAATTTAATTTAAAAATAATTTAAATTAATTTAAAAATAATTTAATTTAATTTAAAAATAATTTAATTTAATTTAAAAATAATTTAAATTAATTTAAAAATAATTTAATTTAATTTAAAAATAATTTAAATTTATCTAAAAATAATTTAAATTAATTTAAAAATAATTTCATTTAATTAAAAATATTTTAATTTAGTTTAAAAATTATTTAAATTAATTTAAAAATAATTTAAATTAAATTAAAAATGATTTAATTTAATTTAAAAATATTTTAATTTTATTTAAAAATAATATAATTTAATTTAAAAATAATTTAAATTAATTTAAAAATAATTTAATTTAATTTAAAAATAATTTAAATTAATTTAAAAATAATTAAAAAAAATTTAAAAATAATTTAAATTAATTTAAAAATAATTTAATTTAATTTAAAAATATTTTAATTTTATTTAAAAATAATATAATTTAATTTAAAAATAATTTAATTTAATTTAAAAATAATTTAAATTAATTTAAAAATAATTTAATTTAATTTAAAAATAATTTAAATTGATTTAAAAATAATTTAAATTAATTTAAAAATAATTTAAATTAATTTAAAAATAATTTAAATTAATTTAAAAATAATTTAAATTAATTTAAAAATAATTTAAATTAATTTAAAAATAATTTAAATTAATTTAAAAATAATTTAATTTAATTTAAAAATAATTTAAATAAATTTAAAAATAATTAAATTTATTTTGAAAATATTTTAAATTAATTTAAAAAAAATTTAATTTAATTTGAAAAAAATTTAATTTACTCTAGAAATTTTTAATTTAATTTAGAAATAATTCACTTTAAAAATAATTTAACTTAATTTAAAAATAATTTCATTTAATTAAAAATAATTTAATTTAATTTAAAAATAATTTAAAAATAATTTCATTTAATTAAAAATATTTTAATTTAGTTTAAAAATTATTTAAATTAATTTATAAATAATTTAAATTAAATTAAAAATAATTTAATTTAATTTAAAAATATTTTAATTTTATTTAAAAATAATATAATTTAATTTAAAAATAATTTAAAAATAATTTAATTTAATTTAAAAATAATTTAAATTAATTTAAAAATAATTAAAAAAAATTTAAAAATAATTTAAATTAATTTAAAAATAATTTAATTTAATTTAAAAATATTTTAATTTTATTTAAAAATTATATAATTTAATTTAAAAATAATTTAATTTAATTTAAAAATAATTTAAATTAATTTAAAAATAATTTAATTTAATTTAAAAATAATTTAAATTGATTTAAAAATAATTTAAATTAATTTAAAAATAATTTAAATTAATTTAAAAATAATTTAAATTAATTTAAAAATAATTTAAATTAATTTAAAAATAATTTAATTTAATTTAAAAATAATTTAAATAAATTTAAAAATAATTAAATTTATTTTGAAAATATTTTAAATTAATTTAAAAAAAAATTAATTTAATTTGAAAAAAATTTAATTTACTCTAGAAATTTTTAATTTAATTTAGAAATAATTCACTTTAAAAATAATTTAACTTAATTTAAAAATAATTTCATTTAATTAAAAATAATTTAATTTAATTTAAAAATAATTTAATTTAATTTAAAAATAATTTAAATTAATTTAAAAATAATTTAATTTAATTTAAAAATAATTAAAATTAATTTAAAAATAATTTAATTTAATTTGAAAATAATTTAAATTAATTTAAAAATAATTTAATTAAATTTTAAATTAATTTAAATTTATTTAAAAATAATTTAATTTAATTTGAAAAAAAATTTAATTTACTCTAGAAATATTTTAATTTAATTTAAAAATAATTTAATTTAATTTGAAAATAATTTAAATTAATTTAAAAATAATTTAATTAAATTTAAAATTAATTTAAATTTATTAAAAAATAATTTATATTAATTTAAAAATAATTTAATTTAATTTAAAAATAATTTAAATTTATTTAAAAATAATATAAATTAATTTAAAAATAATTTAATTTAATTTAAAAATAGTTTAAATTTATTTAAAAATAATTTAAATTAATTTAAAAATAATTTAATTTAATTTAAAATTATTTTAATTTAATTTGAAAATAATTTAATTTTTTTTAAAAATAATTTAATTTAATTTAAAAATAATTTAATTTAATTTGAAAATAATTTATATTAATTTAAAAAGAATTTAATTTAATTTGAAAATATTTTAAATTTATTTAAAAATAATTTAATTTAATTTGAAAAAAAATTAAATTTACTCTAGAAATATTTTAATTTAATTTAAAAATAATTCAAATTAATTTAAAAATATTTTAATTTAATTTGA
Source organism: Phosphuga atrata (assembly GCA_944588485.1). Lineage (NCBI taxonomy): Eukaryota > Metazoa > Arthropoda > Insecta > Coleoptera > Silphidae > Phosphuga > Phosphuga atrata. The sequence continues at coordinate 11,504,725 of OX155905.1, forward strand.
AAATAATTTAAATCAATTTAAAAATAATTTAATTTAATTTGAAATTAATTTAAATTAATTAAATTTAATTTATAAATAATTTAATTTAATTTGAAAAAAAATTAAATTAACTCTAGAAATAATTTAATTTAATTTAAAAATAATTAAAATTAATTTAATTTAATTTGAAAATAATTTAAATTAATTTAAAAATAATTTAATTTAATTTGAAAAAAAATTTAATTAACTCTAGAAATAATTTAATTTAATTTAAAAATAATTAAATATAATTTAATTTGAAAATAATTTAAATGAATTTAAAAATAATTTAATTTAATTTGAAAATAATTTAAATTAATTTAAAAATAATTTAAATTAATATAAAAATTATTTAAATTGATATAAAAATAATTTAATTTAATTAAAAAATAATTTAATTTGATTTGAAGATAATTTTAAAATTTAAAAATTAATTTAAAAATAAGTTAATTTAATTTGAAAATTTTTAATTTACTAATTTACTAATTAAATTAACTAAAAATAATTTAATTTAATTTAAAAATAATTTAAATAAATTTTAAAATAATTTAATTTTATTTAAAAATAATTTAATTTTATTTAAAAAAAAATGTATTTTATTTAAAAATAATTTAATTTTATTTAAAAATAATTTAAATAAATTTAAAAATAATTTAATTTTATTTAAAAATAATTTAAAAATAAATTAAATAAATTTAAAAATAATTTAAATGGATTTAAAAATAATTTAAATTAATTTCAAAATAATTTAATTTAAATTAAAAATAATTTAAATTAATTTAAAAATAATTTGATTTAATTTAAACATAATTTAAATCAATTAAAAAATAATTTAATTTTATTTAAAAATAATTTAAAAATAATTTAATTTTATTTAAAAATAATTTAATTTTATTTAAAAAAAAATTTATTAAATTTTTTAAAAAATAAATTTATTTATATGAAAATAATTTATATTAATTTAAAAATAATTTAATTTAATTTGAAAATATTTTAAATTTATTTAAAAATAATTTAATTTAATTTGAAAAAAAATTTAATTTACTCTAGAAATAATTTAATTTAATTTAAAAATAATTAAAATTAATTTAATTTAATTTGAAAATAATTTAAATTAATTTAAAAATATTTTAATTTAATTTAAAAATAATTCAAATTAATTTAAAAATATTTTAATTTAATTTGAAAATAATTTAAATCAATTAAAAAATAATTTAATTTAATTTGAAATTAATTTAAATTAATTAAATTTAATTTATAAATAATTTAATTTAATTTGAAAAAAAATTTAATTAACTAGAAATATAAATTATTTTATTTAAATTAAATTAAATATTTAATTTAAAAATAATTAAAATTAATTTAATTTAATTTGAAAATAATTTAAATTAATTTAAAAATAATTTAATTTAATTTGAAAAAAAATTTAATTAACTCTAGAAATAATTTAATTTAATTTAAAAATAATTAAATGTAATTTAATTTAATTTGAAAATAATTTAAATGAATTTAAAAATAATTTAATTTAATTTGAAAATAATTTAAATTAATTTAAAATTAATTTAATTAAATTTGAAAATAATTTAATTTAATTTGAAAATAATTTAAATTAATTTAAAAGTAATTTAAATTAATATAAAAATTATTTAAATTGATTCAAAAATAATTTAATTTAATTAAAAAATAATTTAATTTGATTTGAAGATAATTTTAAAATTTAAAAATTAATTTAAAAATAAGTTAATTTAATTTGAAAATTTTTAATTTACTAATTTACTAATTAAATTAACTAAAAATAATTTAATTTAATTTAAAAATAATTTAAATAAATTTAAAAATAATTTTATTTTACTTAAAAATAATTTAATTTTATTTAAAAAAAAATTTATTTTATTTAAAAATAATTTAATTTTATTTAAAAATATTTTAAATCAATTTAAAAATAATTTAATTTTATTTAAAAATAATTTAAAAATAAATTAAATAAATTTAAAAATAATTTAAATGAATTTAAAAATAATTTAAATTAATTTCAAAATAATTTAATTTAAATTAAAAATAATTTAAATTAATTTAAAAATAATTTGATTTAATTTAAACATAATTTAAATCAATTAAAAAATAATTTAATTTTATTTAAAAATAATTTAATTTTATTTAAAAAAAAATTTATTTTATTTAAAAATAATTTAATTTTATTTAAAAATAATTTAACTTTATTTAAAAATAATTTAAATTAATTTAAAAATGTTTTTATTTAATTTAAAAATAATTTAATATTACTTAAAAATAATTTAATTTAATTTGAAAATAATTTAAATTAATTTAAAAATATTTTAATGTGATTTGAAAATAATTTAATTTTATTTAAAAATTATTTAAATTAATTTAAAAATAATTTAATTTTATTTAAAAATTATTTAAATTAATTTAAAAATAATTAAATTTAATTTAAAAATAGTTTAATTTGATTTAAAAATAGTTTAATTTGATTTAAAAATAATTTAATTTAACTTAAAAATAATTCAATTCTATTTAAAAATAATTTAAATTAATTTAAAAATAATTTGATTTAATTTTAAAATAATTTAAATTAATTTAAAAATAATTTAATTTAATTTCAAAATAATTTAATTTACACTAAAAATAATTTAAATTAATTTAAAAATAATTTAATTTAATTTAAAAATAGTTTAATTTGATTTAAAAATAATTTAATTTAACTTAAAAATAATTCAATTCTATTTAAAAATAATTTAAATTAATTTAAAAATAATTTGATTTAATTTAAAAATAATTTAAATTAATTTAAAAATAATTTAAATTAATTTAAAAATAGTTTAATTTGATTTAAAAATAATTTATTTTAACTTAAAAATAATTTAATTTAATTTAAAAACAATTTAAATTAATTTAAAAATAATTTGATTTAATTTAAAAATAATTTAAATTAATTTAAAAATAATTTAATTTAATTTAAAAATAATTTAATTTACATTAAAAATAATTTAAATTAATTTAAAAATAATTTAATTTAATTTAAAAATAATTTACTTTTATTAAAAAATAATTTAATTTAATTTAAAAATAATTTAATTTAATTTAAAAATAATTTAATTTTATTTAAAAATAATTTAATTTTATTTATAAATAATTTAATTTTATTTAGAAATAATTTAAATTAATTTAAAAATAATTTAAATTAATTTAAAAATAATTTAATTTAAAAATAATTTAAATTAATTTAAAATTAATCTTATTTTATTTAAAAATAATTTATATTAATTTAAAAATAATTTAAATTAATTTAAAAATAATGTAATTTAATTATAATCTAAATTAATTTTAAAATAATTTAATTTAATTTTAAAAAAAATGTCTTTATTTTAAAAATAATTTAAATTAATTTAAAAATAATTTAAATTAATTTAAAAATAATTTAATTTAATTTAATAATAATTTATATTTATTTAAAAATAATTTAAATTTATTTAAAAATAATTGGATTTAGTTTAAAAATATAATAAATTAATTTAAAAATAATGTAATTTAATTTGATTCAATTTAAATTTAATTTAAATTAATCGAAAAATAATTTAATTTACTTTAAAAATAATTTAATTTTATTTAAAAATAATTTAATTTTATTTAAAATTAATTTAATTTTATTTAAAAATAATTTAAATTAATTTAAAAATAATTTAATTTAAAAATAATTTAAATTAATTTAAAATTAATCTTATTTTATTTAAAAATAATTTAAATTAATTTAATAATAATTTAAATTAATTTAAAAATAATGTAATTTAATTTAAAAATAATTTAAATTAATTTAAAAATAATTTAAATTAATTTAAAAATAATTTAATTTAATTTAATTTAATAATAATTTATATTTATTTAAAAATAATTTAAATTTATTTAAAAATAATTGGATTTAGTTTAAAAATATAATAAATTAATTTAAAAATAATGTAATTTAATTATAATCTAAATTAATTTTAAAATAATTTAATTTAATTTTAAAAAAAATGTCTTTATTTTAAAAATAATTTAAATTAATTTAAAAATAATTTAATTTAAAAATAATTTAAATTAATTTAAAAATAATTTAAATCAATTTAAAAATAATTTAAATTAATTTAAAAATAATTTATTCTAATTTAAAAATAATTTAAATTAATTTAAGTTAACTTAAAAATAGTTTAATTTTATTTAAAAATAATTTAAAAATAATATAAATTAATTTAAAAATAATTTAATTTAATTTAAAAATAATTTAAATTAATTTAAAAATAATTTAAATTAATTTAAAAATAATTTAATTTAATTTAAAAATAGTTTAATTTGATTTAAAAATAATTTAATTTAACTTAAAAATAATTCAATTCTATTTAAAAATAATTTAAATTAATTTAAAAATAATTTGATTTAATTTAAAAATAATTTAAATTAATTTAAAAATAATTTAAATTAATTTAAAAATAGTTTAATTTGATTTAAAAATAATTTATTTTAACTTAAAAATAATTTAATTTAATTTAAAAACAATTTAAATTAATTTAAAAATAATTTGATTTAATTTAAAAATAATTTAAATTAATTTAAAAATAATTTAATTTAATTTAAAAATAATTTAATTTACATTAAAAATAATTTAAATTAATTTAAAAATAATTTAATTTAATTTAAAAATAATTTACTTTTATTTAAAAATAATTTAATTTAATTTAAAAATAATTTAATTTAATTTAAAAATAATTTAATTTTATTTAAAAATAATTTAATTTTATTTATAAATAATTTAATTTTATTTAGAAATAATTTAAATTAATTTAAAAATAATTTAAATTAATTTAAAAATAATTTAATTTAAAAATTAATTTAATTTACATTAAAAATAATTTAAATTAATTTAAAAATAATTTAATTTAATTTAAAAATAATTTACTTTTATTTTAAAATAATTTAATTTAATTTAAAAATAATTTAATTTAATTTAAAAATAATTTAATTTTATTTAAAAATAATTTAATTTTATTTATAAATAATTTAATTTTATTTAGAAATAATTTAAATTAATTTAAAAATAATTTAAATTAATTTAAAAATAATTTAATTTAAAAATAATTTAAATTAATTTAAAATTAATCTTATTTTATTTAAAAATAATTTAAATTAATTTAAAAATAATTTAAATTAATTTAAAAATAATGTAATTTAATTTAAAAATAATTTAAATTAATTTAAAAATAATTTAAATTAATTTAAAAATAATTTAATTTAATTTAATTTAATAATAATTTATATTTATTTAAAAATAATTTAAATTTATTTAAAAATAATTGGATTTAGTTTAAAAATATAATAAATTAATTTAAAAATAATGTAATTTAATTTGATTCAATTTAAATTTAATTTAAATTAATCGAAAAATAATTTAATTTACTTTAAAAATAATTTAATTTTATTTAAAAATAATTTAATTTTATTTAAAATTAATTTAATTTTATTTAAAAATAATTTAAATTAATTTAAAAATAATTTAAATTAATTTAAAATTAATCTTATTTTATTTAAAAATAATTTAAATTAATTTAATAATAATTTAAATTAATTTAAAAATAATGTAATTTAATTTAAAAATAATTTAAATTAATTTAAAAATAATTTAAATTAATTTAAAAATAATTTAATTTAATTTAATAATAATTTATATTTATTTAAAAATAATTTAAATTTATTTAAAAATAATTGGATTTAGTTTAAAAATATAATAAATTAATTTAAAAATAATGTAATTTAATTATAATCTAAATTAATTTTAAAATAATTTAATTTAATTTTAAAAAAAATTTCTTTATTTTAAAAATAATTTAAATTAATTTAAAAATAACTTAATTTAATTTAAAAATAATTTAAATTAATTTAAAAATAATTTAAATCAATTTAAAAATAATTTAAATTAATTTAAAAATAATTTATTCTAATTTAAAAATAATTTAAATTAATTTAAGTTAACTTAAAAATAGTTTAATTTTATTTAAAAATAATTTAAAAATAATATAAATTAATTTAAAAATAATTTAATTTAATTTAAAAATAATTTAAATTAATTTAAAAATAATTTAAACTAATTTAATAATAATTTAATTTAATTTAAAAATAATTTAATTTTATTTAAAAATAATTTAATTTAATTTAAAAACAATTTAATTTAATTAAAAAATAATTTAATTTTATTTAAAAATAATTGAAATCAATTTAAAAATAATTTTATTTAATTTAAATAAATTTAAAATTAATTTCATTTTATTTAAGAATATTAAAAACAATGTAATTTTATTTAAAGATAATTTAAATTTATTCAAAAATAATTAAAATAAATTTAATTTAATTTAAAAATAATTTAATTTTATTTAAAAATTATTTAAATTAATTTAAAAATAATTTAATTTAATTTAAAAATAATTTAAATTAATTTAAAAATAATTTTATTTTATTTAAAATTTATTTAAATCAATTTAAAAATAATTTAATTTCATTTAAAAATAATTTAATTTAATTTAAAATAAATTTAATTTTATTTAAAAATAATTTAATTTTATTTATAAATAATTTGAATTAATTTAAGAATAATTTATTTCAAAACTTATTTAATTTAATTTAAAAATATTGTAAATTAGTTTAAAATTAAATTAATTAAAATTAAAAATAATTTAATATTATTTAAATATAATTTAATTTTATTTAAAAATAATTTAAATTAATTTAAAAATAATTTAAATTAATTTAAAAATAATTTAAATTAATTTAATTTAATTTAAAAATAATTTAGTTTTATTTAAAAATTATTTAAATTAATTTTATTTAATTTAAAAATAAGTTAAATTAATTTAAAAATAATTTTATTTTATTTAAAATTATTTTAAATTAATTAAAAAATAATTTAATTTAATTTAAAAATAGTTTAATTTAATTTAAATATAAAGAACGTACAGGACGCAAACACGTATTCGAACGGTGGCCCGAAGGAAACAAACTCGCAAGTCCACCGGCGGAAAGGCTCCCCGTAAGCAGCTCGCCACCAAAGCGGCCAGGAAGAGTGCCCCGGCCACCGGCGGTGTCAAGAAACCGCATCGCTACAGGCCCGGCACGGTCGCACTGCGAGAGATCCGCCGCTATCAGAAGAGCACGGAGCTTCTGATCCGCAAACTTCCCTTCCAGCGTCTCGTCCGTGAGATCGCTCAAGACTGCAAGACAGACCTTCTCCAGGAAGCTAGCGAGGCCTACCTCGTCGGTCTATTCGAAGACACCAATCTCTGCGCGATCCACGCCAAACGAGTTACGATTATGCCGAAAGACATCCAAATGGCCAGCCGCATCCGAGGCGAAAGGGCGTAATTCAAATTCCGCCGTTCCGCGACGTAGGCGTCTCCTCCGGTGTCGTCCAGCACGCACCACTAACGACCGGTTTTTTTCAGAACCACAACGATATTAAAAAAAAACGATCGAACAACAATGGCGAAAATAATTATTTTTAAAATTTTATTATTTATAATAAATTTAATTTAAATATATTTATTTTAATTAATTATAATAAATAATAATTTAAATTAATTTAAAAATAATTTAATTTTATTTAAAAATGATTTAATTAAATTGAAAAATAATTTAAATGAAATTAAAAATAATTTAATTTTAGTTAAAATAATTTAAATTAATTTAAAAATAATTTAATTTTATTTAAAAATAAATTGATTTAATTTAAAAATAATTTAATTTACTTTAAAAATATTAAAATTTAATTTTAAAATAATTTAATTTTATGTAAAAATAATTTAAATTAATTAAAAAATAATTTAATTTTATTTAAAAATAATTTAAATTATTTTAAAAATAATTTTATTTGATTCAATAAAAAGTTAATTTTATTTAAAAATTATTTAAATTAATTTAAAAATAATTTAATTTGATTTAAAAATAAGTTAATTTTATTTAAAAATATTTTAAATTAATTTAAAAATAATTTTTTTTTTTTTTAAATAACTTAATTTTATTTAAAAATAAGTTAAATTAATTTAAAAATAATTTAATTTAGTTTGAAAATAATTTATATTTATTTAAAAATAATTTAAATTAATTTAAAAATAATTTAAATTAATTTAAAAATATTTTAAATAAATATAAAAATAATTTAAATTAAATTAAAAATTATTTAATTTTATTTTAAAATAATTTAAATAAATTCTAAAATAATTTAAATAAATTTAAAAATAATTTAATTTTAGTTAAAAATAATTTAAATTAATTTTAAAATAATTTAAATTAATTTAAAAATTAATAATTTAATTTAGTTTAAAAATAATTTAAATTAATTTAAAAATTATTTTATTTTATTTAAAAATAATTTAAATTAATTTAAAAATATTTTAATTTAATTTAAAAATAAATTTATTTAATTTAAAAATAATTTAAATTGATTTAAAAATAATTTAATTTAACTTAAAAATAATTTAATTCTATTTAAAAATAATTTTAATTAATTTAAAAATAATTTGATTTAATTTTAAAATAATTTAAATTAATTTAAAAAAAATTTAATTTAATTTAAAAATAGTTTAATTTGATTTAAAAATAATTTAATTTAACTTAAAAATAATTCAATTCTATTTAAAAATAATTTAAATTAATTTAAAAATAATTTAATTTAATTTAAAAATAGTTTAATTTGATTTGAAAATAATTTAATTTAACTTAAAAATAATTCAATTCTATTTAAAAATAATTTAAATTAATTTAAAAATAATTTGATTTAATTTAAAAATAATTTAAATTAATTTAAAAATAATTTAAATTAATTTAAAAATAGTTTAATTTGATTTAAAAATAATTTATTTTAACTTAAAAATAATTTAATTTAATTTAAAAACAATTTAAATTAATTTAAAAATAATTTGATTTAATTTAAAAATAATTTAAATTAATTTAAAAATAATTTAATTTAATTTAAAAATAATTTAATTTACATTAAAAATAATTTAAATTAATTTAAAAATAATTTAATTTAATTTAAAAATAATTTACTTTTATTTAAAAATAATTTAATTTTATTTAAAAATAATTTAATTTAATTTAAAAATAATTTAATTTTATTTAAAAATAATTTAATTTTATTTATAAATAATTTAATTTTATTTAGAAATAATTTAAATTAATTTAAAAATAATTTGATTCAATTTAAATTTAATTTAAATTAATCGAAAAATAATTTAATTTACTTTAAAAATAATTTAATTTTATTTAAAAATAATTTAATTTTATTTAAAATTAATTTAATTTTATTTAAAAATAATTTAAATTAATTTAAAAATAATTTAATTTAAAAATAATTTAAATTAATTTAAAATTAATCTGATTTTATTTAAAAATAATTTAAATTAATTTAAAAATAATTTAAATTAATTTAAAAATAATGTAATTTAATTTAAAAATAATTTAAATTAATTTAAAAATAATTTAAATTAATTTAAAAATAATTTAATTTAATTTAATTTAAGAATAATTTATATTTATTTAAAAATAATTTAAATTTATTAAAAAATAATTGGATTTAGTTTAAAAATAATATAAATTAATCTAAAAATAATTTAATTTAATTATAATCTAAATTAATTTTAAAATAATTTAATTTAATTTAAAAAAAATTTTCTTTATTTTAAAAATAATTTAAATTAATTTAAAAATAACTTAATTTAATTTAAAAATAATTTAAATTAATTTAAAAATAATTTAAATCAATTTAAAAATAATTTAAATTAATTTAAAAATAATTTAAACTAATTTAATAATAATTTAATTTTATTTAAAAATAATTTAATTTAATTTAAAAACAATTTAATTTAATTAAAAAATAATTTAATTATATTTAAAAATAATTGAAATCAATTTAAAAATAATTTTATTTAATTTAAAAATAATTTAAACTAATTTAAAATTAATTTCATTTTATTTAAGAATATTAAAAACAATGTAATTTTATTTAAAGATAATTTAAATTTATTCAAAAATAATTAAAATAAATTTAATTTAATTTAAAAATAATTTAATTTTATTTAAAAATTATTTAAATTAATTTAAAAATAATTTAATTTAATTTAAAAATAATTTAAATTAATTTAAAAATAATTTTATTTTATTTAAAATTTATTTAAATTAATTTAAAAATAATTTTATTTAATTTATAAACAATTTAAATTAATTTAAAAATAATTTAATTTTATTTAAAAATAATTGAAATCAATTTAAAAACAATTTGATTTAATTTAAAAATAATTTAATTTCATTTAAAAATAATTTAATTTAATTTAAAATAAATTTAATTTTATTTAAAAATAATTTAATTTTATTTATAAATAATTTGAATTAATTTAAGAATAATTTAATTCAAAACTTATTTAATTTAATTTAAAAATATTTTAAATTAATTTAAAATTAAATTAATTAAAATTAAAAATAATTTAATTTTGTTTAAAAATAATTTAATTTAATTTAAAAATAATTTAATTTAATTTAAAAATTATTTATATTTATTTAAAAATAATTTAATTTAATTTAAAAATAATTTAATTTAATTTAAAAATAATTTATATTTATTTAAAAATAATTTAAATTTGTTTAAAAATAATTGGATTTAGTTTAAAAATAATTTAAATTAATTTAAAAATAACAAATTAATTTAAATATAATTTAATTTATTTAAAAATAATTTAAATTAATTAAAAATAATTTAAATTAATTTAAAAATAATTTTATTTCATCATAATCTAAATTAATTATAAAATAATTTAATTTAATTTAAAAATAATTTACTTTACTTTAAAAATAATTTAAATTAATTTAAAAATAACTTAATTTAGTTTAAAAATATTTTAAATTAATTTGAAATTAAATTAATTTAAATTAAAAATAATTTAATTTTGTTTAAAAATAACTTAATTTTATTTAAAAAAAATTTAAATTAATTTAAAAATAATTTAAATTAATTAAAAATAATTTAAATTAATTTAAAAATAATTTAATTTAATTATAATCTAAATTAATTGTAAAATAATTTAATTTGATTTAAAAATAATTTACTTTACTTTAAAAATAATTTAAATTAAGTTAAAAATAATTTAAATTAATTTAAGAATAATTTTATTTAATTTAAAAATAATCTAAATTAATTTTAAAATATTTTAATTTAATTTAAAAATAATTTGCTTTACTTTAAAAATAATTTAAATTAATTTAAAAATAACTTAATTTTATTTAAAAATAATTTACTTTACTTTAAAAATAATTTATTTAATTTAAAAATAATTTAAATTAATTTAATTTTATTAATAAATAATTTAAATTAATTTAAGAGTAATTTAATTTAAAAATTATATAATTTAATTTAAAAATATTGTAAATTAGTTTAAAATTAAAAATAATTTAATATTATTTAAATATAATTTAATTTTATTTAAAAATAATGTAAATTAATTTAAAAATAAATTAAATTAATTTAAAAATAATTTAAATTAATTTAAAAATAATTTAATTTAATTTAAAAATAATTTAAATTAATTTAAAAATAATTTAAATTAATTTAAAAATAATTTAAATTAATTTAAAAAAAATTTAAATTTATTTAAAAATAATTTAATTTAATTTAATTTAATTTAAAAATAATTTAGTTTTATTTAAAAATTATTTAAATTAATTTTATTTAATTTAAAAATAAGTTAAATTAATTTAAAAATAATTTTATTTTATTTAAAATTATTTTAAATTAATTAAAAAATAATTTAATTTAATTTAAAAATAGTTTAATTTAATTTAAATATAAAGAACGTACAGGACGCAAACACTTATTCGAACGGTGGCCCGAAGGAAACAAACTCGCAAGTCCACCGGCGGAAAGGCTCCCCGTAAGCAGCTCGCCACCAAAGCGGCCAGGAAGAGTGCCCCGGCCACCGGCGGTGTCAAGAAACCGCATCGCTACAGGCCCGGCACGGTCGCACTGCGAGAGATCCGCCGCTATCAGAAGAGCACGGAGCTTCTGATCCGCAAACTTCCCTTCCAGCGTCTCGTCCGTGAGATCGCTCAAGACTGCAAGACGGACCTTCTCCAGGAAGCTAGCGAGGCCTACCTCGTCGTTCTATTCGAAGACACCAATCTCTGCGCGATCCACGCCAAACGAGTTACGATTATGCCGAAAGACATCCAAATGGCCAGCCGCATCCGAGGCGAAAGGGCGTAATTCAAATTCCGCCGTTCCGCGACGTAGGCGTCTCCTCCGGTGTCGTCCAGTACGCACCACTAACGACCGGTTCTTTTCAGAACCACAACGATATTAAAAAAAACGATCGAACAACAATGGCGAAAATAATTATTTTTAAAATTTTATTATTTATAATAAATTTAATTTAAATATATTTATTTTAATTAATTATAATAAATAATAATTTAAATTTTATTTAAAAATAATTTAATTAAATTGAAAAATAATTTAAATGAAATTAAAAATAATTTAATTTTATTTAAAATAATTTAAATTAATTTAAAAATAATTTAATTTTATTTAAAAATAAATTGATTTAATTTAAAAATATTTTAATTTACTTTAAAAATATTAAAATTTAATTTTAAAATAATTTAATTTTATGTAAAAATAATTTAAATTAATTAAAAAATAATTTAATTTTATTTAAAAATAATTTAAATTATTTTAAAAATAATTTTATTTGATTCAATAAAAAGTTAATTTTATTTAAAAATTATTTAAATTAATTTAAAAATAATTTAATTTGATTTAAAAATAAGTTAATTTTATTTAAAAATATTTTAAATTAATTTAAAAATAATTTTTTTTTTTTTTAAATAACTTAATTGTATTTAAAAATAAGTTAAACTAATTCAAAAATAATTTAATTTAGTTTGAAAATAATTTATATTTATTTAAAAATAATTTAAATTAATTTAAAAATAATTTAAATAAATTTAAAAATAATTTAAATTAAATTAAAAATTATTTAATTTTATTTTAAAATAATTTAAATAAATTCTAAAATAATTTAAATAAATTTAAAAATAATTTAATTTTAGTTAAAAATAATTTAAATTAATTTTAAAATAATTTAAATTAATTTAAAAATAATTTAATTTAATTTAAAAATAATTTAAATTAATTTAAAAATTATTTTATTTTATTTAAAAATAATTTAAATTAATTTAAAAATATTTTAATTTAATTTAAAAATAAATTTATTTAATTTAAAAATATTTTAAATTAATTTAAAAATAATTTAATTTTAGTTAAAAATAATTTGAATTAATTTAAAAATAATTTAATTTTATTTCAAAATAATTAAATTTAATTTAAAAATAATTTAATTTACTTTAAAAATAATTTAAATTAATTTAAAAATAATTTAATTTGATTTAAAAAGAAGTTAATTTTATTTAAAAATAATTTAAATTAATTTAAAAATAATTTAATTTAATTTAAAAATAATTTAAATTAATTTAAAAATAATTTAATTTTATTTAAAACTAATTAAATTTAATTTAAAAATAATTTAATTTACTTTAAAAATAATTTAAATTAATTTAAAAATAATTTAATTTGATTTAAAAAGAAGTTAATTTTATTTAAAAATAATTTAAATTAATTTAAAAATAATTTAATTTAATTTAAAAATAATTTAATTTAATTTAAAAATAATTTAATTTAATTTAAAAATAATTTAAATTAATTTAAAAATAATTTAAATTAATTTAAGCATAATTTAATTTAATTTAAAAATAATTTAATATTATTTAAAAATAATTTAAATTAATTTAAAAATAATTTAATTTGATTTAAAAATAAGTTAATTTTATTTAAAAATATTTTAAATTAAGTTAAAAATAATTTAATTTTAGTTAAAAATAATTTAAATATATTTAAAAATAATTTAATTTACTTTAAAAATATTTTAAATTAATTTAAAAATAATTTAATTTTATTTAAAAATAGTTTAAATTAACTTAAAAATAATTTAATTTGATTTAAAAATAAGTTAATTTTATTTAAAAATAATTTAGATTATTTGAAAAATAATTTAATTTTATTTAAAAATAATTTAACTTAATTTAAAAATAAGTTAAATTAATTTAAACATAATTTAATTTAATTCAAAAATAATTTAATTTTATTTAAAAATAATTTAAATTAATTTAAAAGTAAATTAATTTTAGTTAAAATAATTTAATTTAATTTAAAAATAATTTAATTTAATTTAAAAATAATTTAATTTACTTTAAAAATAAGTTAATTTTATTTAAAAATAATTTAATTTAATTTAAAAATAATTTAATTTTATTTAAAATTAATTTATTTTAATTTAAAAATAATTTAATTTTATTTAAAAATAATTCTAATTAATTTAAAAATAATTTAAATTAATTTAAACATAATTTAATTTAATTTAAAAATAATTTAATTTTATTTAAAAATTATTTAAATTAATTTACAAATAATTTAATTTGATTTAAAAATTAATTAATTTTATTTAAAAATAATTTAATATAATTTAAAAATAATTTTATTTAAAAATAATTTAATTTTATTCAAAAATAATTTATATTAATTTAAAAATAATTTAATTTTATTTAAAAATAATTTAAATTAATTTAAAAATAATTTAAATTAATTTAAAAATAATTTAAATTAATTTAAAAATAATTTAAATTAATTTAAAAATAATTTAAATTAAATTAAAAATTATTTAATTTTATTTAAAAATAATTTAAATAAATTTAAAAATAATTTAATTTTAGTTAAAAATAATTTAAATTAATTTAAAAATAATTTAAATTAATTTAAAAATAATTTAATTTAATTTAAAAATAATTTAAAAATTATTTTATTTTATTTAAAAATTATTTAAATTAATTTAAAAATAATTTAATTTAATTTAAAAATAATTTAATTTAATTTAAAAAAAATTTAATTTTATTTAAAAATAATTTAAATTAATTTAAAAATATTTTAAATTAATTTAAACATAATTTAATTTAATTTAAAAATAATTTAAAATTATTTAAAAATAATTTAAATTAATTTAAAAATAATTTAATTTTAGATAAAATAATTTAAATTAATTTAAAAATAATTTAATTTAATTTAAAAATAATTTAATTTACTTTAAAAATAATTTAAATTAATTTAAAAATAGTTTAATTTAATTTAAAAATAATTTTATTTTATTTAAAAATAATTTAAATTAATTTAAAAATAATTTAAATTAAATTAAAAATAATTTAATTTGATTTAAAAATAAGTTAATTTTATTTAAAAATAATTTAAATTAATTTAAAAACTAATTATTTTAATTTAAAAATAATTTAATTTAATTTAAAAATAATTTAATTTTATTTAAAAATAATTTAAATTAATTTAAAAATAATTTAAATTAATTTAAACATAATTTAATTTAATTTAAAAATAATTTAATTTTATTTAAAAATAATTTAAATTAATTTAAAAATAATTTAATTTTATTTAAAAATAAGTTAATTTTTTTTAAAAATAATTTAAATTAATTTAAAAATAATTTAATTTTATTTAAAAATAATTTAATTAAATTGAAAAATATTTTAAATGAAATTAAAAATAATTTAATTTTACTTAACAATAATTTAAATTAATTTAAAAATAATTTAAATTAATTTAAAAATAATTTAATTTAATTTAAAAATAATTTAAATTAATTTAAAAATAATTTAATTCAATTTAAAAATAATTTAAATTAATTTAAAAATAATTTAATTTTAGATAAAATAATTTAAATTGATTTAAAAATAATTTAATTTAATTTAAAAATAATTTAATTTACTTTAAAAATAATTTAAATTAAATTAAAAATAATTTAATTTGATTTAAAAATAAGTTAATTTTATTTAAAAATAATTTAAATTAATTTAAAAACTAATTATTTTAATTTAAAAATAATTTAATTTAATTTAAAAATAATTTAATTTTATTTAAAAATAATTTAAATTAATTTAAAAATAATTTAAATTAATTTAAACATAATTTAATTTAATTTAAAAATAATTTAATTTTATTTAAAAATAATTTAAATTAATTTAAAAATAATTTAATTTTATTTAAAAATATGTTAATTTTATTTAAAAATAATTTAAATTAATTTAAAAATAATTTAATTTTATTTAAAAATAATTTAATTAAATTGAAAAATAATTTAAATGAAATTAAAAATAATTTAAATTTATTTAAACATAATTTAATTTTATTTAAAAATAATTTAAATTAACTTAAAAATAATTTAATTTGATTTAAAAATAAGTTAATTTTATTTAAAAATAATTTAAATTAATTTTATAATAATTTAATTTAATTTAAAAATAATTTAAATTAATTTAAAAATTATTTAATTTTATTTAAAAATATTTTAAATTAATTTAAAAATAATTTAATTTTATTTAAAATGATTTAAATTAACTTAAAAATAATTTAATTTAATTTAAAAATAATTTAATTTACTTTAAAAATAATTTAAATTAATTTAAAAATAATTTTATTTAATTTAAAAATAATTTAATTTTATTTAAAAATAATTTAAATTAATTTAAAAATAATTTAAATAAATTTAAAAATAATTTTATTTTATTTAAAAATATTTTAAATTAATTTAAAAATAATTTAAATTAATTTACAAATAATTTAATTTGATTTAAAAATAAGTTAATTTTATTTAAAAATAATTTAAATTAATTTAAAAATAATTTAATTTAATTTAAAAATAATTTAATTTTATTTAAAAATAATTTAAATTAATTTAAAACTAATTTAATTTGATTTAAAAATAAGTTCATTTTATTTAAAAATAATTAAAATTAATTTAAAAATAATTTAATTTAATTTGAAAATAATTTAATTTACTTTAAAAATAATAAAAATTAATTTAAAAATAATTTAATTTTATTTAAAAATAATTTATTTTAATTGAAAAATAATTTAAATCAAATTAAAAATAATTTAATTTTAGTTAAAAATAATTTAAATTTATTTAAACATAATTTAATTTTATTTAAAAATAATTTAAATTAATTTTAAAATAATTTAATTTGATTTAAAAATAAGTTAATTTTATTTAAAAATAATTTAAATTAATTTAAAAAAAATTTAAAATAATTTAAAAATAATTTAATTAAAATGAAAAATAATTTAAATTAATTTTAAAATAATTTAATTTTAGTTAAAAATAATTTAAATTAATTTAAAAATAATTTTATTTTATTTAAAAATAATTTAAATTAATTTAAAAATAATTTAATTTGATTTAAAAATAATTTAAATTAATTTAAAAATAATTTAATTTAATTTAAAAATAATTTAATTTTATTTAAAAATAATTTAATTTTATTTAAAAATAATTTAAATTTATTTAAAAATAATTTAAATTAATTTGAAAATAATTTAATTTTATTTAAAAATAATTTAATTTTATTTAAAAATAATTTAATTTTATTTAAAAATAATTTAAATTTATTTAAAAATAATTTAAATTAATTTAAAAATAATTCAATTTTATTTAAAAATAATTTAAATTAATTTAAAAATAATTTAAATTAATTTAAAAATATTTTAATTTGATTTAAAAATAAGTTAATTTTATTTAAAAATAATTTAAATTAATTTAAAAATAATTTAATTTTATTTAAAAATAATTATATTTTATTTAAAAATAATTTAATTTTATTTAAAAACAATTTAAATTAATTTAAAAATAATTTAAATTTATTTAAACATAATTTAATTTAATTTAAAAATAATTTAATTTTATTTAAAAATATTTCAAATTAATTTAAAAATAATTTAATTTGATTTAAAAATAAATTAATTTAATTTAAAAATAAGTTGATTTTATTTAAAAATAATTTAAATTAATTAAAAAATAATTTAATTTTATTTAAAAATAATTTAAATTAATTTAAAAATAATTTTCTTTTATTTCAAAATAATTTAAATTAATTTAAAAATAATTTAATTTTAGTTAAAAATAATTTAAATTAATTTAAAAATAATTTAATTTTATTTCAAAATAATTTAAATTAATTTAAAAATAATTTAATTTTAGTTAAAAATAATTTAAATTAATTTAAAAATAATTTAATTTAATTTAAAACTAATTTAATTTTATTTAAAAATAATTTAATTTTAGTTAAAAATAATTTAAATTAATTTAAAAATAATTTAAATTAATTTAAAAATAATTTAATTTGATTTAAAAATAATTAATTTTATTTAAAAATATTTTAAATTAATTTAAAAATAAATTAATATATTTAAAAATAATTTAATTTGATTTAAAAATACATCAATTTTATTTAAAAATAATTTAGAATGATTTAAAAATAATTTAATTTTAGTTAAAAATAATTTAATTTAATTTAAAAATAATTTAATTTACTTAAAAAATAATAAAAATTAATTTAAAAATAATTTAATTTAATTTAAAAATAATTTAATTTTATTTAAAAATATATTAAATTAATTTAAAAATATATTAAATTAATTTAAAAATAATTTAAAATAATTTTAAAAAAATTTAATTAAATTGAAAAATAATTTAAATTAATTTAAAAATAATTTAATTTTATGTAAAAATAATTTAAATTAATTTAAAAATAATTTAATTTAATTTTAAAATAATTTAAATTAATTTAAAAATAATTTAATTAAATTTAAACATAATTTAAATTAATTTAAAAATAATTAAATATTATTTCAAAACAATTTAAATTAATTTAAAAATAATTTAAATTAATTTAAAAATAATTCAAACTAATTTAAAAATAATTTAATTAAATTAAATTATTAAAATTGAAAAATAATTTGAATTAATATAAAAATAATTTAATTTTAGTTAAAAATAATTTAAATTAATTTAAAAATAATTTAATTAAATTTAAAAATATTTTAAATTAATTTAAAAATAATTTAATTTTATTTAAAAATAATTTAATTTAATTTAAAAATAATTTAAGTTGATTTAAAAATAAGTTAATTTTATTTAAAAATAATTTAAATTAATTTAAAAATAATTTAATTTAATTTAAAAATAATTTAATTTTATTTAAAAATAATTTAATTTTATTTAAAAATTATTTAAATTAATATAAAAATAATTTAAATTAATTTAAAAATAATTTAATTTTATTTAAAAATAATTTAAATTAATTTAAAAATAATTTAAATTAATTTAAACATAATTTAAATTATTTTAAAAATATTTTAATTTGATTTTAAAAATAAGTTAATTAATTTTTAAAAATAATTTAAACTAATTTAAAAATAATTTAATTTAATTTAAAAATAATTTAATTTTTTTTTAAAATAATTTAATTTGTTTTAAAAATAATTTTATTTTATTTAAAAATAATTTAAATTAATTTAAAAAGAATTTTAATCAATTTAAACATAATTTAATTTTATTTAAAAATAATTTAAATTAATTTAAAAATAATTTAATTTGATTTAAAAATAAGTTAATTTTATTTAAAAATAATTTAAATTAATTTAAAAATAATTTAATTTAATTTAAAAATAATTTAATTTTATTTAAAAATATTTTAATTTTATTTAAAAATATTTTAAATTAATTTAAAAATAATTTAAATTAATTTAAACATAATTTATATTAATTTAAAAATAATTTAATTTTATTTAAAAATAATTTAATTTGATTTAAAAATAAGTTAATTTAATTTAAAAATAAGTTGATTTTATTTAAAAATAATTTAAATTAATTAAAGAATAATTTTATTTTATTTAAAAATAATTTAATTTAATTTAAAAATAATTTAATTCACTTTAAAAATATTTTAAATTAATTTAAAAATAATTTAGTTTAAATTAAAAAAATTTAAATTACTTTAAAAATAATTTAATTCACTTAAAAATATTTTATATTAATTTAAAACTAATTTAATTTTAGTTAAAAATAATTTGAATTAATTTAAAAATTATTTATTTTTATTTAAAAGAAATTTAATTTAATTTAATTTAAAAATAATTTAATTTTTTTTTAAAATAATAAAAATTAATTTAAAAATAATTTAATTTAATTTAAAAATATTTTAATTTTATTTAAAAATAATTTAAATTAATTTAAAAATAATTTAAATTAATTTAAAAATAATTTAAATTAATTTAAAAATAATTTATTTAAATTGAAAAATAATTTAAATTAATTTAAGAATAATTTAATTTTATTTAAAAATAATTTAAATTAATTAAAAAATAATTTAATTTTATTTCAAAATAATTTAAATTAATTTAAAAATAATTTAAAAATAATTTAAATTAATTTAAAAATAATTTAATGAAATTTAAAATTAATTTTAATTAATTTAAAAACAATTTAATTAAATTTAAAAATAATTTAAATTAATTTAAAAATAATTTAATTTTGTTTCAAAATAATTTAAATTAATTTAAAAATAATTTAAATTAATTTAAAAATAATTCAATTTTATTTAAAAATAATTTAAATTAATTTAAAAATAATTTAAATTAATTTAAAAATATTTTAATTTGATTTAAAAATAAGTTAATTTAATTTAAAAATAATTTAAACTAATTTAAAAATAATTTAATTTAATTTAAAAATAATTTAATTTTTTTTAAAAATAATTTAATTTTATTTAAAAATAATTTAAATTAATTTTAAAATAATTTAAATTAATTTAAACATAATTTATTTTAATTTAAAAATAATTTAATTTTATTTAAAAATAATTCAAATTAATTTAAAAATAATTTAATTTAATTTAAAAATAAATTAATTTAATTTAAAAATAAGTTGATTTTATTTAAAAATAATTTAAATTAATTAAAAAATAATTTAATTTTATTTAAAAATAATTTAAATAAATTTAAAAATAATTTAATTTTATTTAAAAATGATTTAATTTAAAAATAATTTAATTTACTTTAAAAATAATTTAAATTAATTTAAAAATAATTTAATTTAATTTAAAAATTATTTAATTTAATTTAAAAATAATTTAATTTAATTTAAAAATAATTTAATTTTATTTAAAAATAATTTAAATTAATTTAAAAATAATTTAATTTGATTTAAAAATAAGTTAATTTTATTTAAAAATAATTTAAATTAATTTAAAAATAATTTAATTTAATTTAAAAATAATTTAATTTAATTTAAAAATAATTTAATTTTATTTAAAAATAATTTAAATTAATTTAAAAATAATTTAAATTAATTTGAACATAATTTAATTTAATATAAAAATAATTTAATTTTATTTAAAAATAATTTAAATTAATTTAAAAATAAATATATTGATTTAAAAATAAGTTAATTTTATTTAAAAATAATTTAAATTAATTTAAAAATAATTTAATTTAATTTAAAAATAATTTAATTTTATTTAAAAATAATTTAATTAAATTGAAAAATAATTAAAATGAAATTAAAAATAATTTAATTTTAGTTAAAAATAATTTAAATTAATTTAAAAATAATTTAAATTAATTTAAAAATAATTTAATTTAATTTAAAAATAATTTAAATTAATTTAAAAATAAGTTGATTTTATTTAAAAATAATTTAAATTAATTAAAAAATAATTTAATTTTATTTAAAAATAATTTAAATTAATTTAAAAATAAGTTAATTTTATTTAAAAATAATTTAAATTAATTTAAAAATAATTTAATTTAATTTAAAAATAATTTAATTTAATTTAAAAATAATTTAATTTTATTTAAAAATAATTTAAATTAATTTAAAAATAATTTAAATTAATTTGAACATAATTTAATTTAATATAAAAATAATTTAATTTTATTTAAAAATAATTTAAATTAATTTAAAAATAAATATATTGATTTAAAAATAAGTTAATTTTATTTAAAAATAATTTAAATTAATTTAAAAATAATTTAATTTAATTTAAAAATAATTTAATTTTATTTAAAAATAATTTAAATTAATTTAAAAATAATTTAAATTAATTTAAAAATAATTTAATTTTATTTAAAAATAATTTAATTAAATTGAAAAATAATTAAAATGAAATTAAAAATAATTTAATTTTAGTTAAAAATAATTTAAATTAATTTAAAAATAATTTAAATTAATTTAAAAATAATTTAATTTAATTTAAAAATAATTTAAATTAATTTAAAAATAAGTTGATTTTATTTAAAAATAATTTAAATTAATTAAAAAATAATTTAATTTTATTTAAAAATAATTTAAATTAATTTAAAAATAATTTAATTTTATTTAAAAATATTTTAAATTAATTTAAAAATAATTTAATTTTAATTAAAATAATTTAAATTAATTTAAAAATAATTTAATTTTATTTAAAAATAATTTAAATTAATTTAAAAATATTTTAAATTGATTTAAAAATAAGTTAATTTTATTTAAAAATAATTTAAATTAATTTAAAAATAATTTAATTTGATTTAAAAATAAGTTAATTTTATTTAAAAATAATTTAATTTTATTTAAAAATAATTTTATTTTATTTAAAAATAATTTAAATTAATTTAAAAATAATTTAAATTAATTTAATTAAATTGAAAAATAATTTAAATTAATTTAAGAATAATTTAATATTATTTAAAAATAATTTAAATAAATTTAAAAATAATTTAATTTTATTTCAAAATAATTTAAATTAATTTACAAATAATATAAATTAATTTAAAAATAATTTAAATTAATTTAAAAATAATTTAATTAAATTTAAAATTAATTTTAATTAATTTAAAAACAATTTAATTAAATTTAAAATTAATTTAAATTAATTTAAAAATAATTTAATTTTATTTCAAAATAATTTAAATTAATTTAAAAATAATTTAAATTAATTTAAAAATAATTTAAATTAATTTAAAAGAAATTTAATTAAATTGAAAAATAATTTAAATTAATTTTAAAATAATTTAATTTTAGTTAAAAATAATTTAAATTAATTTAAAAATAATTTTATTTTATTTAAAAATAATTTAATTTAATTTAAAAATAATTATATTTGATTTAAAAATAAGTTAATTTTATTTAAAAATAATTTAAATTAATTTAAAAATAATTTAATTAAATTGAAAAATAATTTAAATTAATTTAAAAATAATTTAATTTTATTTAAAAATAATTTAAATTAATTTAAAAATAATTTAATTTAATATAATAATAATTTAATTTTATTTAAAAATAATTTAATTTTATTTAAAAATAATTTAAATTAATTTAAGAATAATTTAAATTAATTTAAAAATAATTCAATTTTATTTAAAAATAATTTAAATTAATTTAAAAATAATTTAAATTAATTTAAAAACATTTTAATTTGAATTAAAAATAAGTTAATTTTATTTAAAAATAATTTAAATTAATTTAAAAATAATTTAATTTAATTTAAAAATAATTAAATTTTATTTAAAAATAATTTAATTTTATTTAAAAATAATTTAAATTAATTTAAAAATAATTTAAATTAATCTAAACATAATTTAATTTAATTTAAAAATAATTTAATTTTATTTAAAAATAATTCAAATTAATTTAAAAATGATTTAATTTGATTTAAAAATAAATTAATTTAATTAAAAAATAAGTTGATTTTATTTGAAAATAATTTAAATTAATTAAAAAATAATTTAATTTTCTTTAAAAATAATTTAAATTAATTTAAAAATAATTTAATTTTCTTTAAAAATAATTTAATTTTCTTTAAAAATAATTTAAATTAATTTAAAAATAATTTAATTTTATTTATAAATAATTTAATTTAATTTAAAAATAATTTAAATTAATTTAAAAATAATTTTATTTTATTTAAAAATAATTTAAAAATAATTTAATTTGATTTCAAAATAAGTTAATTTTATTTAAAAATAATTTAAATTATTTTAAAAATAATTTAATTTTATTTAAAAATAATTTAAATTAATTTAAAAATAATTTAATTTGATTTAAAAATAAGCTAATTTTATTTAAAAATAATTTAAATTAATTTAAAAATAATTTAATTTAATTTAAAAATAATTTAATTTAATTTAAAAATAATTTAATTTTATTTAAAAATAATTTAAATTAATTTAAACATAATTTAATTTAATATAAAAATAATTTAATTTTATTTAAAAATAATTTAAATTAATTTAAAAATAAATATATTGATTTAAAAATAAGTTAATTTTATTTAAAAATAATTTAAATTAATTTAAAAATAATTTAATTTAATTTAAAAATAATTTTATTTTATTTAAAAATAATTTAAATTAATTTAAAAATAATTTAAATTAATTTAAATTAATTTAAAAATAATTTAATTTTATTTAAAAATAATTTAATTAAATTGAAAAATAATTTAAATGAAATTAAAAATAATTTAATTTTAGTTAAAAATAATTTAAATTAATTTAAAAATAATTTAAATTAATTTAAAAATAATTTCATTTAATTTAAAAATAATTTAAATTAATTTAAAAATAAGTTGATTTTATTTAAAAATAATTTAAATTAATTAAAAAATAATTTAATTTTATTTAAAAATAATTTAAATTAATTTAAAAATAATTTAATTTTATTTAAAAATATTTTAAATTAATTTAAAAATAATTTAATTTTAATTAAAATAATTTAAATTAATTTAAAAATAATTTAATTTTATTTAAAAATAATTTAAATTAATTTAAAAATATTTTAATTTGATTTAAAAATAAGTTAATTTTATTTAAAAATAATTTAAATTAATTTAAAAATAATTTAATTTGATTTAAAAATAAGTTAATTTTATTTAAAAATAATTTAATTTTATTTAAAAATAATTTTATTTTATTTAAAAATAATTTAAATTAATTTAAAAATATATTAAATTAATTTAAAAATAATTTAATTAAATTGAAAAATAATTTAAATTAATTTAAGAATAATTTAATTTTATTTAAAAATAATTTAAATTAATTTAAAAATAACTTAATTTTATTTCAAAATAATTTAAATTAATTTACAATTAATATAAATTAATTTAAAAATAATTTAAATTAATTTAAAAATAATTTAATTAAAGTTAAAATTAATTTTAATTAATTTAAAAACAATTTAATTAAATTTAAAAATAATTTAAATTAATTTAAAAATAATTTAATTTTATTTCAAAATAATTTAAATTAATTTAAAAATAATTTAAATTAATTTAAAAATAATTTAAATTAATTTAAAAGAAATTTAATTAAATTGAAAAATATTTTAAATTAATTTTAAAATAATTTAATTTTAGTTAAAAATAATTTAAATTAATTTAAAAATAATTTTATTTTATTTAAAAATAATTATATTTGATTTAAAAATAAGTTAATTTTATTTAAAAATAATTTAAATTAATTTAAAAATAATTTAATTAAATTGAAAAATAATTTAAATTAATTTAAAAATAATTTAATTTTATTTAAAAATAATTTAAATTAATTTAAAAATAATTTAATTTAATTTAATAATAATTTAATTTTATTTAAAAATAATTTAATTTTATTTAAAAATAATTTAAATTAATTTAAAAATAATTTAAATTAATTTAAAAATAATTCAATTTTATTTAAAAATAATTTAAATTAATTTAAAAATAATTTAAATTAATTTAAAAACATTTTAATTTGAATTAAAAATAAGTTAATTTTATTTAAAAATAATTTAAATTAATTTAAAAATAATTTAATTTAATTTAAAAATAATTAAATTTAATTTAAAAATAATTAAATTTTATTTAAAAATAATTTAAATTAATTTAAAAATAATTTAAATTAATTTAAACATAATTTAATTTAATTTAAAAATAATTTAATTTTATTTAAAAATAATTCAAATTAATTTAAAAATAATTTAATTTGATTTAAAAATAAATTAATTTAAATTAAAAATAAGTTGATTTTATTTGAAAATAATTTAAATTAATTAAAAAATAATTTAATTTTATTTAAAAATAATTTAAATTAATTTAAAAATAATTTTATTTTATTTAAAAATAATTTAATTTAAAAATAATTTAATTTTCTTTAAAAATAATTTAAATTAATTTAAAAATAATTTAATTTTATTTATAAATAATTTAATTTAATTTAAAAATAATTTAAATTAATTTAAAAATAATTTTATTTTATTTGAAAATAATTTAAAATAATTTAAAAATAATTTAATTTGATTTCAAAATAAGTTAATTTTATTTAAAAATAATTTAAATTATTTTAAAAATAAGTTAATTTAATTTAAAAATAATTTAATTCAATTTAAAAATAATTTAATTTTATTTAAAAATAATTTAAATTAATTTAAAAATAATTTAAATTAATTTAAAAATAATTTAATTTAATTTAAAAATAATTAAATTTTTTTTAAAAATAATTTAATTTTATTTAAAAATAATTTAAATTAATTTAAAAATAATTCAAATTAATTTAAAAATAATTTAATTTGATTTAAAAATAAATTAATTTAATTTAAAAATATGTTGATTTTATTTAAAAATAATTTAAATGAATTAAAAAATAATTTAATTTTATTTAAAAATAATTTAAATTAATTTAAAAATAATTTAATTTTATTTAAAAATGATTTAATTTAAAAATAATTTAATTTACTTAAAAAATAATTTAAATTAATTTAAAAATAATTTAATTTCATTTAAAAATAATTTAATTTAATTTAAAAATAATTTAAATTAATTTAAAAATAATTTTATTTTATTTAAAAATAATTTAAATTAATTTAAAAATAATTTAATTTGATTTAAAAATAAGTTAATTTTATTTAAAAATAATTTAAATTAATTTAAAAATAATTTAATTAAATTGAAAAATAATTTAAATTAATTTAAAAATAATTTAATTTTATTTAAAAATAATTTAAATTAATTTAAAAATAATTTAATTTAATTTAATAATAATTTAATTTAATTTAAAAATAATTTAATTTTATTTAAAAATAATTTAAATTAATTTAAAAATAATTTAAATTAATTTAAAAATAATTCAATTTTATTTAAAAATAATTTAAATTAATTTAAAAATAATTTAAATTAATTTAAAAACATTTTAATTTGAATTAAAAGTAAGTTAATTTTATTTAAAAATAATTTAAATTAATTTAAAAATAATTTAATTTAATTTAAAAATATTTAAATTTTATTTAAAAATAATTTAATTTTATTTAAAAATAATTTAAATTAATTTAAAAATAATTTAAATTAATTTAAACATAATTTAATTTAATTTAAAAATAATTTAATTTTATTTAAAAATAATTCAAATTAATTTAAAAATATTTTAATTTGATTTAAAAATAAATTAATTTAATTTAAAAATAATTTAATTTTATTTAAAAATAATTTAATTTAAAAATAATTTAATTTTCTTTAAAAATAATTTAAATTAATTTAAAAATAATTTAATTTTATTTATAAATAATTTAATTTAATTTAAAAATAATTTAAATTAATTTAAAAATAATTTTATTTTATTTAAAAATAATTTAAAATAATTTAAAAATAATTTAATTTGATTTCAAAATAAGTTAATTTTATTTAAAAATAATTTAAATTATTTTAAAAATAATTTAATTTAATTTAAAAATAATTTAATTCAATTTAAAAATAATTTAATTTTATTTAAAAATAATTTAAATTAATTAAAAAATAATTTTATTTAATTTAAAAATAATTTAAATTAATTTACAAATAATTTAATTTAATTTAAAAATAATTTAATTTTATTTAAAAATAATTTAATTTTATTTAAAAATAATTTAAATTAATTTAAAAATAATTTAAATTAATTTAAACAAAATTTAATTTTATTTAAAAATAATTTAAATTATTTTAAAAATAATTTAAATTAATTTAAAAATAATTCAATTTTATTTAAAAATAATTTAAATTAATTTAAAAATAATTTAAATTAATTTAAAAATATTTTAATTTGATTTAAAAATAAGTTAATTTAATTTAAAAATAATTTAAATTAATTTAAAAATAATTTAATTTAATTTAAAAATAATTAAATTTTTTTTAAAAATAATTTAATTTTATTTAAAAATAATTTTAATTAATTTAAAAATAATTTAAATTAATTTAAACATAATTGAATTTAATTTAAAAATAATTTAATTTTATTTAAAAATAATTCAAATTAATTTAAAAATAATTTAATTTGATTTAAAAATAAATTAATATAATTTAAAAATAAGTTGATTTTATTTAAAAATAATTTAAATTAATTAAAAAATAATTTAATTTTATTTAAAAATAATTTAAATTAATTTAAAAATAATTTAATTTTATTTAAAAATGATTTATTTTAAAAATAATTTAATTTACTTTAAAAATAATTTAAATTAATTTAAAAATAATTTAATTTCATTTAAAAATTATTTAATTTAATTTAAAAATAATTTAAATTAATTTAAAAATAATTTTATTTTATTTAAAAATAATTTAAATTAATTTAAAAATAATTTAATTTGATTTAAAAATAAGATAATTTAATTTAAAAATAATTTTAATTAATTTAAAAATAATTTAATTTAATTTAAAAATAATTTAATTTAATTTAAAAATAATTTTATTTTATTTAAAAATAATTTAAATTAATTTAAAAATAATTTAAATTAATTTAAACATAATTAAATTTAATTTAAAAATAATTTAGTTTTATTTAAAAATAATTTAAATTAATTTAAAAATAAATATATTGATTTAAAAATAAGTTAATTTTTTTAAAAATAATTTAAATTAATTTAAAAATAATTTAATATATTTTAAAAATAATTTAATTTTATTTAAAAATAATTTAAATTAATTTAAAAATAATTTAAATTAATTTAAAAATAATTAAATTTTATTTAAAAATAATTTAATTGAATTGAAAAATAATTTAAATGAAATTAAAAATAATTTAATTTTAGTTAAAAATAATTTAAATTAATTTAAAAATAATTTAAATTAATTTAAAAATAATTTAATTTTATTTAAAAATAATTTAAATTAATTTAAAAATAATTTAATTTTATTTAAAAATATTTTAAATTAATTTAAAAATAATTTAATTTTAATTAAAATAATTTAAATTAATTTAAAAATAATTTAATTTTATTTAAAAATAATTTAATTTAATTTAAAAATAATTTAATTTACTTTAAAAATAATAAAAATTATTTTAAAAATAATTTAATTTTATTTAAAAATAATTTAAATTAATTTAAAAATAATTTAAATTAATTTAAACATAATTAAATTTAATTTAAAAATAATTTAGTTTTATTTAAAAATAATTTAAATTAATTTAAAAATAAATATATTGATTTAAAAATAAGTTAATTTTTTTAAAAATAATTTAAATTAATTTAAAAATAATTTAATATATTTTAAAAATAATTTAATTTTATTTAAAAATAATTTAAATTAATTTAAAAATAATTTAAATTAATTTAAAAATAATTAAATTTTATTTAAAAATAATTTAATTGAATTGAAAAATAATTTAAATGAAATTAAAAATAATTTAATTTTAGTTAAAAATAATTTAAATTAATTTAAAAATAATTTAAATTAATTTAAAAATAATTTAATTTTATTTAAAAATAATTTAAATTAATTTAAAAATAATTTAATTTTATTTAAAAATATTTTAAATTAATTTAAAAATAATTTAATTTTAATTAAAATAATTTAAATTAATTTAAAAATAATTTAATTTTATTTAAAAATAATTTAATTTAATTTAAAAATAATTTAATTTACTTTAAAAATAATAAAAATTATTTTAAAAATAATTTAATTTTATTTAAAAATAATTTAAATTAATTTAAAAATAATTTAATTTCATTTAAAAATTATTTAATTTAATTTAAAAATAATTTAAATTAATTTAAAAATAATTTTATTTTATTTAAAAATAATTTAAATTAATTTAAAAATAATTTAATTTGATTTAAAAATAAGATAATTTAATTTAAAAA
Organism: Phosphuga atrata; assembly: GCA_944588485.1. NCBI lineage: Eukaryota > Metazoa > Arthropoda > Insecta > Coleoptera > Silphidae > Phosphuga > Phosphuga atrata. Next base: position 11,534,838 of record OX155905.1, read on the forward strand.
TAATTTTAATTAATTTAAAAATAATTTAATTTAATTTAAAAATAATTTAATTTAATTTAAAAATAATTTTATTTTATTTAAAAATAATTTAAATTAATTTAAAAATAATTTAAATTAATTTAAACATAATTAAATTTAATTTAAAAATAATTTAGTTTTATTTAAAAATAATTTAAATTAATTTAAAAATAAATATATTGATTTAAAAATAAGTTAATTTTTTTAAAAATAATTTAAATTAATTTAAAAATAATTTAATATATTTTAAAAATAATTTAATTTTATTTAAAAATAATTTAAATTAATTTAAAAATAATTTAAATTAATTTAAAAATAATTAAATTTTATTTAAAAATAATTTAATTGAATTGAAAAATAATTTAAATGAAATTAAAAATAATTTAATTTTAGTTAAAAATAATTTAAATTAATTTAAAAATAATTTAAATTAATTTAAAAATAATTTAATTTTATTTAAAAATAATTTAAATTAATTTAAAAATAATTTAATTTTATTTAAAAATATTTTAAATTAATTTAAAAATAATTTAATTTTAATTAAAATAATTTAAATTAATTTAAAAATAATTTAATTTTATTTAAAAATAATTTAATTTAATTTAAAAATAATTTAATTTACTTTAAAAATAATAAAAATTATTTTAAAAATAATTTAATTTTATTTAAAAATAATTTAAATTAATTTAAAAATAATTTAAATTAATTTAAACATAATTTAACTTAATTTAAAAATAATTTAATTTTATTTAAAAATAATTTAAATTAATTTAAAAATAATTTAATTTAATTTAAATTAATTTAAAAATAATTTAATTTAATTTAAAAATATTTTAAATTAATTTAAAAATAATTTAATTTTAATTAAAATAATTTAAATTAATTTAAAAATAATTTAATTTTATTTAAAAATGATTTAATTTAAAAATAATTTAATTTACTTTAAAAATAATTTAAATTAATTTAAAAATTATTTAATTTAATTTAAAAATAATTTAAATTAATTTAAAAATAATTTAATTTTATTTAAAAATATTTTAAATTAATTTGAAAATAATTTAATTTTAATTAAAATAATTTAAATTAATTTTAAAATAATTTAATTTTATTTAAAAATAATTTAATTTAATTTAAAAATAATTTAATTTACTTTAAAAATATTTTAAATTAATTTAAAAATAATTTAAAATAATTTAAAAATACTTTATTCTAATTTAAAAATAATTTATATTAATTTAAAAATAATTAAATTTAATTTAAAAATAAATTAATTTAATTTAAAAATAATTTAATTTAATTTAAAAATATTTAAATTTAATTTACTTTAAAAATAATTTAAATTAATTTAAAAATAATTTAAAATAATTTAAAAATAATTTAATTTAATTTAAAAATAATTTAAATTAATTTAAAAATTATTTAATTTAATTTAAAAATAATATAAATTAAATTAAAAATAATATTATTTTATTTTAAAATAATTTAAATTAATTTAAAAATAATATAATTTTATTTAAAAATAATTTAATTTACTTTAAAAATAATTTAAATTAGTTTAAAAATAATTTAATTTAATTTGAAAATAGTTCAATATAATTTAAAAATAATTTATTTTTATTTAAAAATAATTTAAATTAATTTAAAAATAATTTAAATTAATTTAAAAATTATTTAAATTAATTTAAAAATAATTTAAATTAATTTAGAATTAATTTAAATTAATTCAAAAATAATTTAATTTTATTTAAAAATAATTTAATTAAATTGAAAAATAATTTAAATTAATTTAAAAATAATTTAATTTTAGTTTAAAAATAATTTAAATTAATTTAAAAATAATTTAAATTAATTTAAAAATAATTTACTTTAATTTAAAAATAATTTAATTTAATTTAAAAATAATTTAAATTAATTTAAAAATAATTTCATTTAATTAAAAAATAGTTTATTTTAATTTAAAAACAATTTACTTTTAATAAAAAATAATTGAAATTAACTTAAAAATAATTTAATTTTATATAAAAATAATTTAAATTAGTTTAAAAATAATTTAAATTAATTTAAAAATAATTTAATTTAATTTAAAAATAATATAATTTTATTTAAAAATAATTTTATTTTATTTAAAAATAATTTAATTAAATTGAAAAATAATTTAAATTAATTTAAAAATAATTTAATTTTAGTTTAAAAATAATTTAAATTAATTTAAAAATAATTTAAATTAATTTAAAAATAATTTACTTTAATTTAAAAATAATTTAATTTAAAAATAATTTAAATTAATTTAAAAATAATTTTATTTAATTTAAAAATAGTTTAATTTAATTTAAAAACAATTTACTTTTATTAAAAAATAATTGAAATTAACTTAAAAATAATTTAATTTTATATAAAAATAAATTTAAATTAGTTTAAAAATAATTTAAATTAATTTAAAAATAATTTAATTTAATTTAAAAATAATTTAATTTTATTTAAAAATAATTTAATTTATTTCAAAAATATTTTAATTTTCTCTAAAAATAATTAAAATTAATTTAAAAATAATTTAAATTAATTTAAAAATAATTTAAAAATAATTTAAATTAATTCAAAATAATTTAAATTAATTTAAAAATAATTTAAATTTATTTAAAAATAATTTAAATTAATTTAAAAATAATTTAAATTAATTCAAAAATAATTTAATATAATTTAAAAATAATTTAATTTAATTTAAAAATAATTTAATTTAATTTAAAAATAATTTAATTTTATTTAAAAATAATTTAATTTAATTTAAAAATAATTTAATTTTATTTAAAAATAATTTAAATTAATTTTAAAAAAATTTAAATTAATTTAAAAATTATTTAAATTAATTTAAAAATAATTTAAATTAATTTAGAAATAATTTAAATTATTTCAAAAATAATTTAATTTTATTTAAAAATAATTTAATTAAATTGAAAAATAATTTAAATTAATTTAAAAAAAATTTAATTTTAGTTTAAAAATAATTTAAATTAATTTAAAAATAATTTAAATTAATTTAAAAATAATTTAATTTAATTCAAAAATAATTTATATTAATTTAAAAATAATTTAATTTAATTTAAAAATAATTTAATTTTATTTTAAATTAATTTAAAAATAATTTAATTTTAATTAAAATAATTTAAATTAATTTAAAATAAATTTAATTTTATTTAAAAATATTTTAATTTAATTTAAAAATAATTTAATTTTTTTTAAAAATAATAAAAATTAATTTAAAAATAATTTAATTTTATTTAAAAATAATTTAAATTAATTTAAAAATAATTTAAATTAATTTAAACATAATTTAACTTAATTTAAAAATAATTTAATTTTATTTAAAAATAATTTAAATTATTTTAAAAATAATTTAATTTTATTTAAAAATGATTTAATTTAAAAATAATTTAATTTACTTTAAAAATAATTTAAATTAATTTAAAAATAATTTAATTTAATTTAAAAATAATTTAAATTAATTTAAAAATTATTTAAATTAATTTAAAAAAAATTTAAATTAATTTAAAAATTATTTAAATTAATTTAAAAATATAAATTATTTTTAAATTAATTTAAATAATTTTTAAATTATTTTAGAAATAATTTAAATTAATTCAAAAATAATTTAATTTTATTTAAAAATATTTTAAATTAATTTAAAAATAATTTAAAGTAATTTAAAAATAATTTAATTTAATTTAAAAATTATTTAAATTAATTTAAAAATAATTTAATTTAATTTAAAAATAATTTAAATTTATTTAAAAATAATTTAATTTAATTTAAAAATAATTTAATTTTATTTAAAAATAATTTAAATTCATTTAAAAATAATTTAATTTTATTTAAAAATAATTTAAATTAATTTAAAAATAATTTAATTCAATTTAAAAATAATTTAAATTAATTTAAAAATAAATTTATTTTATTTAAAAATAATTTAAATTATTTTTAAAAAAAATTATTTTAATTTAAAAATAATTTAATTTTATTTAAAAATAATTTAAATTATTTCAAAAATAATTTAAATTAATTTAAAAATCATTTAAATTAATTTAAAAATAATTTAAATTAATTTAAAAATAATTTAAATTAATTTAAAAATAATTTAATTTAATTTAAAAATATTTAAATTTAATTTAAAAATAATTTAAATTAATTTAAAAATAATTTAAATTAATATATTTATAATAAATATAATTTAAATTAAATTTAAAATAATTTGTATTTATTTAAAAATAATTTAATTTAATTTAAAAATAATTTAATTTAATTTTAAAATAATTTAAATTAATTTAAAAATAATATAATTTTATTTAAAAATAATTTAATTTACTTTAAAAATAATTTAACTTAATTTAAAAATAATTTAACTTAATTTAAAAATAATTTAATTTAATTTGAAAAAAGTTTAATTTAATTTAAAAATAATTTATTTTTATTTGAAAATAATTTAAATTAATTAAAAAATAATTTAAATAATGAAAAAAAAATTAATTTATTTTAAAAATAATTTAATTTTATTTATAAATAATTTTAATTAATTTAAAAAAAATTTAATTTAATTTAATTTAAAAATAATTTAAATTATTTTAAAAATAATTTAATTTATTTTAAAAATAATTTAAAAATTATTTAATTTAATTTAAAAATAATTTAATTTTATTTAAGAATAATTTAAATTAACTTAAAAATAAGTTAATTTAATTTAAAAATAATTTAAATTAATTTAAAAATAATTTAAATTAATTTAAAAATAATTTAAATTAATTCAAAAATAATTTAATTTAAATTAAAAATAATTTAATTTTATTTAAAAATATTTTAAATTAATTTAAAAATAATTTAAAGTAATTTAAAAATAATTTAATTTAATTTAAAAATTATTTAAATTAATTTAAAAATAATTTAATTTAATTTAAAAATAATTTAAATTAATTTAAAAATAATTTAATTTAATTTAAAAATATTTTAATTTTATTTAAAAATAATTTAAATTCATTTAAAAATAATTTAATTTTATTTAAAAATAATTTAAATTAATTTAAAAATAATTTAATTCAATTTAAAAATAATTTAAATTAATTTAAAAATAAATTTATTTTATTTAAAAATAATTTAAATTATTTTAAAAAAAAATTATTTTAATTTAAAAATAATTTTATTTTATTTAAAAATAATTTAAATTAATTCAAAAATAATTTAAATTAATTTAGAAATCATTTAAATTAATTTAAAAATAATTTAAATTAATTTAAAAATAATTTAAATTAATTTAAAAATAATTTAATTTAATTTAAAAATATTTAAATTTAATTTAAAAATAATTTAAATTAATTTAAAAATAATTTAAATTAATATATTTATAATAAATATAATTTAAATTAAATTTAAAATAATTTGAATTTATTTAAAAATAATTTAATTTAATTTAAAAATAATTTAATTTAATTTTAAAATAATTTAAATTAATTTAAAAATAATTTAATTTACTTTAAAAATAATTTAACTTAATTTAAAAATAATTTAACTTAATTTAAAAATAATTTAATTTAATTTGAAAAAAGTTTAATTTAATTTAAAAATAATTTATTTTTATTTAAAAATAATTTTAATTAATTTAAAAATAATTTAATTTAATTTAATTTAAAAATAATTTAAATTATTTTAAAAATAATTTAATTTATTTTAAAAATAATTAAAAAATTATTTAATTTAATTTAAAAATAATTTAATTTTATTTAAGAATAATTTAAATTAACTTAAAAATAAGTTAATTTAATTTAAAAATAATTTAAATTAATTTAAAAATAATTTAATTTAATTCAAAAATAATTTAAATTAATTTAAAAATAATTTAATTTAATTTAAAAATAATTTAATTTAATTTAAAAATAATTTAAATTAATTTAAAAATATTTTAATTTAATTTAAAAATAATTTAATTTAATTTAAAAATATTTTAAATTAAATTAAAAAATTTTTAATTTAATTTAAAAATAATTTAATTTTATTAAAAAATATTTTAAATTAATTTAAAAATAATTTAATTTAATTTAAAAATAATTTAAATTAAAATTTTTTTAATTTAATTTAAAAATAATTTAATTTTATTAAAAAATATTTTAAATTAATTTAGGAATAATTTAATTTAATTTAAAAATAATTTAATTTAATTTAAAAATAATTTTAATTAATTTAAAAATATTTTAAATTAATTTAAAAACAATGTAATTTAATTTAAAAATAATTTAATTTTATTTAAAAATAATTTAAATTAATTTAAAAATAAGTTAATTTAATTTAAAAATAATTTCAATTAATTTAAATTAATTTAAAAATAATTTAATTTAATTTTAAAATAGTTCAATCTAATTTAAAAATATATATTTTTATTTAAAAATAATTTAAATTAATTTAAAAATAATTTAAATAAATTAAAAAAGAATTTAATTTATTTTAAAAATAATTTAATTTAATTTAAAAATAATCTGAATTAATTTAAAAATAAATTAATTTAATTTAAAAATAATTTAAATTATTTTAAAAATAATTTAATTTATTTTAAAAATAATTTAAAAATAATTTAATATAATTTAAAAATAATTTAAATGAAATCAAAAATAATTTAAATTAATTTAAAAATAATTTAATTTAATTTAAAAATAATTTAAATTAAAATTTTTTTAATTTAATTTAAAAATAATTTAATTTTATTAAAAAATATTTTAAATTAATTTAGGAATTATTTAATTTAATTTAAAAATAATTTAAATTAATTTAAAAATAATTTAATTTAATTTAAAAATAATTTAATTTTATTTAAAAATAATTTAAATTAATTTAAAAATAAGTTAATTTAATTTAAAAATAATTTAAATTAATTTAAAAATAATTTAAATTAATGTGAAAATAATTTTATTTATCTTAAAAATAATTTAATTTACTTTAAAAATAATTTAAATTAATTTAAAAATAATTTAAATTAATTTAAAAATAATTTAAATAAATTGAAAAATAATTTAAATTAATTTAAAATAAATTTAATTTTATTTAAAAATAATTTAATTAAATTGAAAAATAATTTAAATTAATTTAAAAATAATTTAATTTTAGTTAAAAAAAACTTAAATTAATTTAAAAATAATTTAATTAATTTAAAAATAATTTATTTAATATAAAAATAATTTAAATTAATTTAAAAATAATTTAAATAATGAAAAAAAATTAATTTAAATTAAAAATAATTTAATTTTTTTTAAAAATAATTTAAATTAATTTAAAAATAAGTTAATTTAATTTAAAAATAATTTAAATTAATATAAAAATAATTTAAATTAATTTGAAAATAATTTAATTTATCTTAAAAATAATTTAATTTACTTTAAAAATAATTTAAATTACTTTAAAAATAATTTAATTAAATTGAAAAATAATTTAAATTAATTTAAAAATAATTTAATTTTGTTTAAAAATAATTTAATTAAATTGAAAAATAATTTAAATTAATTTAAAAATAATTTAATTTTAGTTAAAAATAATTTAAATTAATTTAAAAATAATTTAAATTAATTTAAAAATAATTTAATTTAATTTAAAAATAATTTAAATTAATTTAAAAATAATTTAATTTTATTTAATAATAATTTAATATAATTTAAAAATAATTTAAATTAATTTAAAAAAAATTTAATTTAATTTAAAAATAAGTTAATTTTAATTAAAAATAATTTAAATTAATTTAAAAATAATTTGTTTTAATTTAAAAATAATTTAAATTAAATTAAAAATAAATTTAATTTTATTCAAAAATAATTTAAATTAATTTAAATATAATTTATTTTATTTAAAAATAATTTAAATTAATTTAAAAATAATTTAAATTAATTTAAAAATAATTTAAATTAATTTAAAAATAATTTAATTTAATTTAAAAATAATTTAATTTTATTTAAAAATAATTTAAATTAATTAAAAAATATTTTATTTTAAAAATAATTTAATTTACTTTAAAAATAATTTAAGTTAATTTAAAAATAATTTAATTTAATAATTTAAATTAATTTAAAAATAATTTCATTTAATTTGAAAATAGTTTAATTTAATTTAAAAATAATTTAATTTTATTTAAAAATAATTTAAATTAATTTCAAAAAAAATTAATTATATTTAAAAATAATTTAAATTAATTTAAAAATAATTTAAATTAATTTTAAAATAATTTAATTTAATTTAAAATAATTTAATTTTATTTAAAAATAATTTAGATTAATTAAAAAATAATTTAATTTAATTTAAAAATAATTTAATTTACTTTAAAAATAATTTAAATTAATTTAAAAATAATTTCATTTAATTTAAAAATAGTTTAATTTAATTTAAAAATAATTAAAATTAATTTAAAAATAATTTTAATTAATTTAAAAATAATTTAATTTTATTTAAAAATAATTTAAATTAATTTAAAAATAATTTAATTTAATTTAAAAGTAATTTAATTTTATTTAAAAATAATTTAAATTAATTTTAAAATAATTTAAATTAATTCAAAAATAATTTACATTAATTTAACAATAATTTAATTTTATTTAAAAATAATTTAATTAAATTGAAACATAATTTAAATTAATTTAAAAAGAATTTAATTTTAGTTAAAAATAATTCTAATTAATTTAAAAATAATTTAAATTAATTTAAAAATAATTTAATTTAATTTAAAAATAATTTAATTTAATAATTTAAATTAATTTAAAAATAATTTCATTTAATTTGAAAATAGTTTAATTTAATTTAAAAATAATTTAATTTTATTTAAAAATAATTTAAATTAATTTAAAAAAAAATTAATTATATTTAAAAATAATTTAAATTAATTTAAAAATAATTTAAATTAATTTTAAAATAATTTAATTTAATTTAAAATAATTTAATTTTATTTAAAAATAATTTAGATTAATTTAAAAATAATTTAATTTAATTTAAAAATAATTTAATTTCCTTTAAAAATAATTTAAATTAATTTAAAAATAATTTCATTTAATTTGAAAATAATTTAATTTAATTTAAAAATAATTTAATTTAGTTTAAAAAAAAATTAATTTTGTTTAAAAATAATTTAATTTAATTTAAAAATAATTTAATTTAATTTAAAAATAATTTAAATTAATTTAAAAATTATTTAATTTAATTTAAAAATAATTTAATTTAATTTAAAAATAATTTAATTTTATTTAAAAACAATTTAAATTAATTTAAAAATAATTTAAATTAATTTAAAAATATTTTAAATTAATTTAAAAATAATTTAATTTATTTTAAAAATAAGTTAATTTTATTTAAAAATAATTTAAATTAATTTAAAAATAATTTAATTTAATTTAAAAATAAATTAATTTACTTTAAAAATATTTTAAATTAATTTAAAAATAAATTAATTTAAGTTAAAAATAATTTAAATTTATTTAAAAATATTTTAAATTAATTTAAAAATAATTTAATATAATTTAAAAATAATTTAATTTTATAAAAAAATAATTTAAATTAATTTAAAAATAATTTAAATTAATAAAAATTAATTTTATTTTATTTAAAAATAATTTAAATTAATTTAAAAATAATTTAATTAAATTGAAAAATAATTTAAATTATTTTAAAAATAATTTAATTTTATTTAATAATAAATTAAATTAATTTAAAAATAATTTAGATTAATTTAAAAATAATTTAAATTTATTTAAAAATAATTTAATTTTATTTAAAAATAATTTAAATTAATTTAAAAATAATTTGTTTTAATTTAAAAATAATTTAAATTAAATTAAAAATAAATTTAATTTTATTCAAAAATAATTTAAATTAATTTAAATATAATTTATTTTATTTAAAAATAATTTAAATTAATTTAAAAATAATTTAAATTAATTTAAAAATAATTTAAATTAATTTAAAAATAATTTAATTTAATTTAAAAATAATTTAATTTTATTTAAAAATAATTTAAATTAATTAAAAAATATTTTATTTTAAAAATAATTTAATTTACTTTAAAAATAATTTAAGTTAATTTAAAAATAATTTAATTTAATAATTTAAATTAATTTAAAAATAATTTCATTTAATTTGAAAATAGTTTAATTTAATTTAAAAATAATTTAATTTTATTTAAAAATAATTTAAATTAATTTCAAAAAAAATTAATTATATTTAAAAATAATTTAAATTAATTTAAAAATAATTTAAATTAATTTTAAAATAATTTAATTTAATTTAAAATAATTTAATTTTATTTAAAAATAATTTAGATTAATTAAAAAATAATTTAATTTAATTTAAAAATAATTTAATTTACTTTAAAAATAATTTAAATTAATTTAAAAATAATTTCATTTAATTTAAAAATAGTTTAATTTAATTTAAAAATAATTAAAATTAATTTAAAAATAATTTTAATTAATTTAAAAATAATTTAATTTTATTTAAAAATAATTTAAATTAATTTAAAAATAATTTAATTTAATTTAAAAGTAATTTAATTTTATTTAAAAATAATTTAAATTAATTTTAAAATAATTTAAATTAATTCAAAAATAATTTACATTAATTTAACAATAATTTAATTTTATTTAAAAATAATTTAATTAAATTGAAACATAATTTAAATTAATTTAAAAAGAATTTAATTTTAGTTAAAAATAATTCTAATTAATTTAAAAATAATTTAAATTAATTTAAAAATAATTTAATTTAATTTAAAAATAATTTAATTTAATAATTTAAATTAATTTAAAAATAATTTCATTTAATTTGAAAATAGTTTAATTTAATTTAAAAATAATTTAATTTTATTTAAAAATAATTTAAATTAATTTAAAAAAAAATTAATTATATTTAAAAATAATTTAAATTAATTTAAAAATAATTTAAATTAATTTTAAAATAATTTAATTTAATTTAAAATAATTTAATTTTATTTAAAAATAATTTAGATTAATTTAAAAATAATTTAATTTAATTTAAAAATAATTTAATTTCCTTTAAAAATAATTTAAATTAATTTAAAAATAATTTCATTTAATTTGAAAATAATTTAATTTAATTTAAAAATAATTTAATTTAGTTTAAAAAAAAATTAATTTTGTTTAAAAATAATTTAATTTAATTTAAAAATAATTTAATTTAATTTAAAAATAATTTAAATTAATTTAAAAATTATTTAATTTAATTTAAAAATAATTTAATTTAATTTAAAAATAATTTAATTTTATTTAAAAACAATTTAAATTAATTTAAAAATAATTTAAATTAATTTAAAAATATTTTAAATTAATTTAAAAATAATTTAATTTATTTTAAAAATAAGTTAATTTTATTTAGAAATAATTTAAATTAATTTAAAAATAATTTAATTTAATTTAAAAATAAATTAATTTACTTTAAAAATATTTTAAATTAATTTAAAAATAAATTAATTTAAGTTAAAAATAATTTAAATTTATTTAAAAATATTTTAAATTAATTTAAAAATAATTTAATATAATTTAAAAATAATTTAATTTTATAAAAAAATAATTTAAATTAATTTAAAAATAATTTAAATTAATAAAAATTAATTTTATTTTATTTAAAAATAATTTAAATTAATTTAAAAATAATTTAATTAAATTGAAAAATAATTTAAATTATTTTAAAAATAATTTAATTTTATTTAATAATAAATTAAATTAATTTAAAAATAATTTAGATTAATTTAAAAATAATTTAAATTTATTTAAAAATAATTTAATTTTATTTAAAAATAATTTAAATTAATTTAAAAATAATTTAAAATATTTTAAAAATAATTTAATTTAATTTAAAAATAATTTAATTTTATTTAAAAATAATTTAATTAAATTGAAAAATAATTTAAATTAATTTCAAAATAATTTAATTTTATTTAAAAATAAATTAAATTAATTTAAAAATAATTTAAATTAATTTAAAAATAATTTAATTTAATTTAAAAATAAGTTAATTTTATTTAAAAATAATTTAAATTAATTTAAAAATAATTTAATTTCATTCAAAAATAATTTAAATTAAATTAAATATAATTTAATTTTATTTAAAAATAATTTAAATTAATTTAAAAATAATTTAAAATAATTAAAAATAATTTAAATTAATTTAAAAATAATTTAATTTAATTTAAAAATAATTTAATTTTATTTAAAAATCATTTAAATTAATTTAAAAATAATTTATTTTAAAAATAATTAAATTTACTTTAAAAATAATTTAAGTTAATTTAAAAATAATTTAATTTAAATTAAAAAAAAATTAATTTTATTTAAAAATAATTTAAATTAATTTAAAAATAATTTAAAAATAATTAAAATTAATTTAAAAATAATTTTAATTAATTTAAAAATAATTTAATTTTATATAAAAATAATTTAAATAAATTTAAAAATAATTTAATTTAATTTTAAAATAATTTAATTTTGTTTAAAAATAATTTAAATTAATTTAAAAATAATTTAAATTAATTCAAAAATAATTTACATTCATTTAAATTTATTTAAAAAAAAATTTAATTAAATTAAAAAATAATTTAAATTAATTTAAAAATAATTTAATTTTACTTAAAAATAATTCTAATTAATTTAAAAATAATTTAAATGATTTTAAAAATTATTTAAATTAATTTAAAAATAATTTAATTTAATTTAAAAATAATTTAATTTAATTTAAAAATAATTTAAATTAATTTAAAAATAATTTCATTTAATTTAAAAATAGTTTAATTTACTTTAAAAATAATTTAATTTTGTTTAAAAATAATTTAAATTAATTTAAAAAAAAATAATTTTATTTAAAAATAATTTAAATTAATTTAAAAATAATTTAATTTTATTTAAAAATAATTTAAATTACATTAAAAAAAATTTAATTTAATTTAAAAATAATTTAAATTAATTTAAAAATAATTTCATTTAATTTGAAAATAGTATAATTTAATTTAAAAATAATTTAATTTAATTTAAAAATAATTTAATTTTGTTTAAAAATAATTTAATTTAATTTAAAAATAATTTAATTTAATTTAAAAATAATTTAATTTACTTTAAAAAAAATTTAAATTAATTTAAAAATAATTTCATTTAATTTGAAAATAGTATAATTTAATTTAAAAATAATTTAATTTAATTTAAAAATAATTTAATTTTGTTTAAAAATAATTTAATTTAATTTAAAAATAATTTAATTTAATTTAAAAATAGTTTAAATTAATTTTAAAATAATTTAATTTAATTTAAAACAATTTAATTTTATTTAAAAATAATTTAATTTTATTTAAAAACTATTTAAATTAATTTAAAAATAATTTAAATTAATTTAAAAATAATTTAAATTAATTTTAAAATATATTAATTTTATTTAAAAATATTTTAAATTACTTTAAAAATATTTTAATTTAATTTAAAAATAATTTAAATTAATTTAAAAATAATTTCATTTAATTTGAAAATAGTATAATTTAATTTAAAAATAATTTAATTTAATTTAAAAATAATTTAATTTTCTTTAAAAATAATTTAATTTAATTTGAAAATAATTTAATTTAATTTAAAAATAAATTAATTTACTTTAAAAAAAATTTAAATTAATTTAAAAATATTTTCATTTAATTTGAAAATAGTATAATTTAATTTAAAAATAATTTAATTTAATTTAAAAATAATTTAATTTTGTTTAAAAATAATTTAATTTAATTTAAAAATAATTTAATTTAATTTAAAAATAGTTTAAATTAATTTAAAAATAATTTAATTTAATTTAAAAATAATTTAAATTAATTTAAAAAAAAATAATTTTATTTAAAAATAATTTAAATTAATTTAAAAATAATTTAAATTAATTTTAAAATAATTTAATTTAATTTAAAAATAATTTAAATTACTTTAAAAATAATTTAATTTAATTTAAAAATAATTTAAATTAATTTAAAAATAATTTAAATTAATTTAAAAAAAATTTATTTAAATTTAAAAATAATTTAAATTAATTTAAAAATAATTTAATTTAATTTAAAAATAAGTTAATTTTATTTAAAAATAATTTAAGTTAATTTAAAAATTATTTAATTTAAAAATAAGTTAATTTTATTTAAAAATAATTTAAATCAATTAAAAAATAATTTAATTTAATTTAAAAAGAATTTAAATTAATTAAATTTTAAAACTAAAATTAAATTATTTTTAAATTAATTTAAATTATTTTTCAATTTAATTAAATTATTTTTAAATTAATTTAAATTATTTTTAAATTAAATTAAATTATTTTTAAATTAATTTAAATTATTTTTAAATAACATTATTATTTAAAAATAATTTAAATTAATTTAATTAAATTGAAAAATAATTTAAATTAATTTAAAAATAATTTAATTTTAGTTAAAAATAATTTAAATTAATTTAAAAATAATTTAAATTAATTTAAAAATAATTTAATTTAATTTAAATTAATTTAAAAATAATTTAATTTAATTTAAAAATAATTTAATTTTATTTAAAAATAATTTAAATTAATTTAAAAAGAATTTAATTTAATTTAAAAATAATTTAAATTAATTTAAAAATAATTAAATTTAATTTAAAAATAATTTAATTTTATTTAAAAATAATTTTAATTAATTTAAAATTAATTTTATTTTATTTAAAAATAATTTAAATTAATTTAAATATAATTTAATTTTATTTAAAAATAATTTAAATTAATTTAAAAATAATTTAAATTAATTTAAAAATAATTTAAAAATAATATAATTTATTTAAAAATAAATTAAATTAATTTAAAAATAATTTAATTTAATTTAAAAATAATTTTATTTTATTTTTCAAAATAATTTAAATCAATTTAAAAATAATTTGATTTAATTTAAAAATAATTTAAATTAATTTAAATACTATTTAATTTTATTTAAAAATAATTTAAATTAATTTAAATATAATTTAATTTTATTTAAAATTAATTTAAAAATAATTTAAATTTAGTTAAAAATAATTTAAATTAATTTAAAAATATTTTAAATTAATTTAAAAATATTTTAATTTAATTTAAAAATAATTTAAATTAATTTAAAAATATATTAATTTTATTTAAAAATAATTTAAATTAATTTAAAAATAATTTAAATTAATTTAAAAATAATTTAATTTAATTTAAAAATAAGTTAGTTATTTAAAAAGAGATTAAAAAAATTTAAAAATTATTTAATTTATTTTAAAAATAAGTTAATTTTATTTAAAAATAATTTAAATTAATTAAAAAATAATTTAATTTTATTTAAAAATAATTTAAATTAATTTAAAAATAATTTAAATTAATTTAAAAATAATTTAAATTAATTTAAAAATAATTTAAATAAATTGAAAAATAATTTAAATTAATTTAAAAATATATTAATTTTATTTAAAAATAATTTAAATTAATTTAAAAATATTTTAAATTAATTTAAAAATAATTTAATTAAATTGAAAAATAATTTAAATTAATTTAAAAATAATTTAATTTTAGTTAAACATAATTTACATTAATTTAAAAATAATTTAAATTATTTTAAAAATAATTTAATTTAATTTAAAAATAATTTAAATTAATTTAAAAATAATTTAATTTAATTTAAAAATAATTTAATTTTATTTAAAAATAATTTAAATTAATTTAAAAATAATTTAATTTAAATTAAAAATAATTTAATTTTATTTAAAAATAATTTCAATTAATTTAAAAATAATTAAATTTAATTTAAAAATAAGTTAATTTAATTTAAAAATAATTTAAATTAATTTAAAAATATTTTAATTTAATTTAAAAATAATTTAATTTTATTTTAAATTAATTTTAATCAATTTAAAAATAATTTGATTTAATTTAAAAATAATTTAAATTAATTTAAAAATTATTTAATTTTATTTAAAAATAATTTAAATTAATTTAAATAAAATTTATTTTAATTTAAAATTAATTTAAATTAATTTAAAAATAATTTAAATTAATTTAAAAATAATTTAATTTAATTTAAAAATAATTTAAATTAATTCAAAAATAATTTAATTTAATTTAAAAATAATTTTATTTTATTTAAAAATAATTTAAATTCATTTAAAAATAATTTAAATTAATTTAAATTAATTTAAAAATAATTTAATTCAATTTAAAAATAATTTAAATTAATTTAAAAATAATTGTAGTTCATTTAAAAATAATTTAAATTAATTTAAAAAAAATTTAATTTAATTTAAAAATACTTTATATTAATTTAAAAATAATTTAATTTAATTTAAAAATAATTTGAATTAATTTAAAAATAATTTAATTTAATTTAAAAATAATTTAAATTATTTTAAAAATAATTTAATTTAATTTAAAAATAATTTAAAAATAATTTAATTTAATTTAAAAATAATTTAAATGAAATCAAAAATAATTTAAATTAATTTAAAAATAATTTAAATTAATTTGAAAATAATTTGATTTAATTTAAAAATAATTTAATTTTATTTAAAAATAATTTAAATTAATTTAAAAATAATTTAATTTAAATTAAAAATAATTTAATTTTATTTAAAATTAATTTAAATTAATTTAAAAATAAATTAATTTAATTTAAAAATAATTTGAATTAATTTAAAAATTATTTAATTTAATCCAAAAATATTTTAAATTAATTTAAAAATAATTTAATTTAATTTAAAAAGAACTTAATTTAATTTAAAAATAATTTATTTAAAAATAATTTAATTTTATTTAAAAATATTTTAGATTAATTTAAAAATAATTAAAATTTAATTTAGTTTAATTTAAAAATAATTTAATTTAATTTAAAAATAATTTAATTTAATTTAAAAATAATTAAATTTAATTTAAAAATTATTTAAATTAATTTAAAAATAATTTAATTTAAATTAAAAATAATTTAAATTAATTTAAAAATAATTTTATTTTATTTAAAAATAATTTAAATTAATTTAAAAATAATTTAATTTAATTTAAAACTAATTTAAATTAATTAGAATATATATATATATATATATATATATATATATATATATATACATATATATATATATATATATATATATATATATATATATATATATATATATATATATATATATATATATATATATATAATCTTTTAAATCTCATAAATACCCTTTCGGGTGTCGAGATTATATCCTTCTTATTTATACGATATTGTTTATTATATTTTTTTATTCTTTTCTGCTTTTCGCAGTTCTTTCTGCTTCCTGCCAGCTAATGTTGTTGTTACTTAATATTTCTGATACGTTATCTTATTTTATGTTGTTCTTGCGTTCCATATTCTTTTTGTTTGGCTGTCATCTGGCATTCTTGTGAGGTGTCCGAACCAAGCCAACTGTTTTTCCTCTATGCTTTTTTCCGTTTGTATGCTTTCAATTTGCAATTAATAATTTAATTTAATTTAAAAATAATTTAATTTTATTTAAAAATAATTTAAATTAATTAAAAAATATTTTATTTTAAAAATAATTTAATTTACTTTAAAAATAATTTAAGTTAATTTAAAAATAATTTAATTTAATTTAAAAATAATTTAATTTTATTTAAAAATAATTTAAATTAATTTAAAAATAATTTAATTTAATTTAAAAATAATTAAAATTAATTTAAAAATAATTTTAATTAATTTAAAAATAATTTAATTTAATTTAAAAGTAATTTAATTTTATTTAAAAATAATTTAAATTAATTTAAAAATAATTTAAATTAATTCAAAAATAATTTACATTAATTTAACAATAATTTAATTTTATTTAAAAATAATTTAATTAAATTGAAACATAATTTAAATTAATTTAAAAAGAATTTAATTTTAGTTAAAAATAATTCTAATTAATTTAAAAATAATTTAAATTAATTTAAAAATAATTTAATTTAATTTAAAAATAATTTAATTTAATAATTTAAATTAATTCAAAAATAATTTCATTTAATTTGAAAATAGTTTAATTTAATTTAAAAATAATTTAATTTTATTTAAAAATAATTTAAATTAATTTAAAAAAAAAATAATTATATTTAAAAATAATTTAAATTAATTTAAAAATAATTTAAATTAATTTTAAAATAATTTAATTTAATTTAAAATAATTAAATTTTATTTAAAAATAATTTAGATTAATTTAAAAATAATTTAATTTAATTTAAAAATAATTTAATTTACTTTAAAAATAATTTAAATTAATTTAAAAATAATTTCATTTAATTTAAAAATAGTTTAATTTAATTTAAAAATAATTTAATTTATTTAAAAAAAATTTAATTTTGTTTAAAAATAATTTAATTTAATTTAAAAATAATTTAATTTAATTTAAAAATAATTTAAATTAATTTAAAAATTATTTAATTTAATTTAAAAATAATTTAATTTAATTTAAAAATAATTTAATTTTATTTAAAAACAATTTAAATTAATTTAAAAATAATTTAAATTAATTTAAAAATATTTTAAATTAATTTAAAAATAATTTAATTTATTTTAAAAATAAGTTAATTTTATTTAAAAATAATTTAAATTAATTTAAAAATAATTTAATTTAATTTAAAAATAAATTAATTTACTTTAAAATTATTTTAAATTAATTTGAAAATAAATTAATTTAAGTTAAAAATAATTTAAATTTATTTAAAAATATTTTAAATTAATTTAAAAATAATTTAATATAATTTAAAAATAATTTAATTTTATAAAAAAATAATTTAAATTAATTTAAAAATAATTTAAATTAATTAAAAATAATTTAATTTTATTTAAAAATAATTTAAATTAATTTAAAAATAATTTGATTAAATTGAAAAATAATTTAAATTATTTTAAAAATAATTTAATTTTATTTAATAATAAATTAAATTAATTTAAAAATAATTTAGATTAATTTAAGAATAATTTAAATTTATTTAAAAATAATTTAATTTTATTTAAAAATAATTTAAATTAATTTAAAAATAATTTAAATTAATTTAAAAATATTTTAATTTAATTTAAAAATAATTTTATTTTATTTAAAAATAATTTAATTAAATTGAAAAATAATTTAAATTAATTTCAAAATAATTTAATTTTATTTAAAAATAAATTAAATTAATTTAAAAATAATTTAAATTAATTTAAAAATAATTTAATTTAATTTAAAAATAAGTTAATTTTATTTAAAAATAATTTAAATTAATTTAAAAATAATTTAATTTTATTTAAAAATAATTTAAATTAATTTAAAAATAATTTAAATTAATTTAAAAATAATTTAAATTAATTTAAAAATAATTTAAATAAATTGAAAAATAATTTAAATTAATTTAAAAATATATTAATTTTATTTAAAAATAATTTAAATTAATTTAAAAATATTTTAAATTAATTTAAAAATAATTTAATTAAATTGAAAAATAATTTAAATTAATTTAAAAATAATTTAATTTTAGTTAAACATAATTTAAATTAATTTAAAAATAATTTAAATTATTTTAAAAATAATTTAATTTAATTTAAAAATAATTTAAATTAATTTAAAAATAATTTAATTTAATTTAAAAATAATTTAATTTTATTTAAAAATAATTTAAATTAATTTAAAAATAATTTGATTTAAATAAAAATAATTTAATTTTATTTAAAAATAATTTAAATTAATTTAAAAATAATTAAATTTAATTTAAAAATAAGTTAATTTAATTTAAAAATAATTTAAATTAATTTAAAAATATTTCAATTTAATTTAAAAATAATTTAATTTTATTTTAAAATAATTTTAATCAATTTAAAAATAATTTGATTTAATTTAAAAATAATTTAAATTAATTTAAAAATTATTTAATTTTATTTAAAAATAATTTAAATTAATTTAAATAAAATTTAATTTAATTTAAAATAAATTTTAATTAATTTAAATTAATTTAAAAATAATTTAATTTAATTTAAAAATAATTTAAATTCATTTAAAAATAATTTAAATTAATTTAAAATTAATTTAAATTAATTTAAAAATAATTTAATTCAATTTAAAAATAATTTAAATTAATTTAAAAATAATTGTAGTTCATTTAAAAATAATTTAAAGTAATTTAAAAAAAAATTAATTTAATTTAAAAATAATTTAAATTAATTTGAAAATAATTTAATTTAATTTAAAAATAATTTAATTTTTTTTTTTAAATAATTTAAATTAATTTTAAAATAATTTGAATTAATTTAAAAATAATTTAATTTAATTTAAAAATAATTTAATTTTATTTAAAAATAATTTAGATACCTTAAAAATAATTCAAATTAATTTAAAAATAATTTAATTTAATTTCAAAATAGTTCAATCTAATTTTAAAAAAATTATTTTTATTTAAAAATATTTTAAATTATTTTAAAAATAATTTAAATAAATTAAAAAAGAATTTAATTTAATTTAAAAATAATTTAATTTAATTTAAAAATAATTTGAATTAATTTAAAAATAATTTAATTTAATTTAAAAATAATTTAAATTATTTTAAAAATAATTTAATTTAATTTAAAAATAATTTAAAAATAATTTAATTTAATTTAAAAATAATTTAAATGAAATCAAAAATAATTTAAATTAATTTAAAAATAATTTAAATTTATTTGAAAATAATTTGATTTAATTTAAAAATAATTTAATTTTATTTAAAAATAATTTAAATTAATTTAAAAATAATTTAATTTAAATTAAAAATAATTTAATTTTATTTAAAATTAATTTAAATTAATTTAAAAATAAATTAATTTAATTTAAAAATAATTTAAATTAATTTAAAAATTATTTAATTTAATCCAAAAATAATTTAAATTAATTTAAAAATAATTTAATTTAATTTAAAAAGAACTTAATTTAATTTAAAAATAATTTATTTAAAAATAATTTAATTTTATTTAAAAATATTTTAGATCAATTTAAAAATAATTAAAATTTAATTTAGTTTAATTTAAAAATAATTTAATTTAATTTAAAAATAATTTAATTTAATTTAAAAATAATTAAATTTAATTTAAAAATTATTTAAATTAATTTAAAAATAATTTAAATTAATTTAAAAATAATTTAATTTAATTTAAAAATAATTTAAATTAATTTAAAAATAATTTTATTTTATTTAAAAATAATTTAAATTAATTTAAAAATAATTTAATTTAATTTAAAACTAATTTAAATTAATTAGAATATATATATATATATATATATATATATATATATATATATATATATAATAATATAATAATATATATATATATAATAATTTAATTTAATGTCAAAATAGTTCAATCTAATTTAAAAAAAATTATTTTTATTTAAAAATAATTTAAAAATAATTTAATTTAATTTAAAAATAATTTGAATTAATTTAAAAATAATTTAATTTAATTTAAAAATAATTTAAATTATTTTAAAAATAATTTAATTTAATTTAAAAATAATTTAATTTAATTTAAAAATAATTTAAATGAAATCAAAAATAATTTAAATTAATTTAAAAATAAGTTAAATTAATTTGAAAATAATTTGATTTAATTTAAAAATAATTTAATTTTATTTAAAAATAATTTAAATTAATTTAAAAATAATTTAATTTAAATTAAAAATAATTTAATTTTATTTAAAATTAATTTAAATTAATTTAAAAATAAATTAATTTAATTTAAAAATAATTTAAATTAATTTAAAAATTATTTAATTTAATCCAAAAATAATTTAAATTAATTTAAAAATAATTTAATTTAATTTAAAAAGAACTTAATTTTAATTAAAAATAATTTATTTAAAAATAATTTAATTTTATTTAAAAATATTTTAGATTAATTTAAAAATAATTAAAATTTAATTTAGTTTAATTTAAAAATAATTTAATTTAATTTAAAAATAATTTAATTTAATTTAAAAATAATTAAATTTAATTTAAAAATTATTTAAATTAATTTAAAAATAATTTAAAAAAATTTAAAAATAATTTAATTTAATTTAAAAATAATTTAAATTAATTTAAAAATAATTTAAATGAAATCAAAAATAATTTAAATTAATTTAAAAATAATTTAAATTAATTTGAAAATAATTTGATTTAATTTAAAAATAATTTAATTTTATTTAAAAATAATTTAAATTAATTTAAAAATAATTTAATTTAAATTAAAAATAATTTAATTTTATTTAAAATTAATTTAAATTAATTTAAAAATAAATTAATTTAATTTAAAAATAATTTAAATTAATTTAAAAATTATTTAATTTAATCCAAAAATAATTTAAATTAATTTAAAAATAATTTAATTTAATTTAAAAAGAACTTAATTTTAATTAAAAATAATTTATTTAAAAATATATTTATTATATTTTTTTATTCTTTTCTGCTTTTCGAAGTTCTTTCTGCTTCCTGCCAGCTAATGTTGTTGTTACTTAATATTTTTGATACGTTATCTTATTTTATGTTGTTCTTGCGTTCCATATTCTTTTTGTTTGGCTGTCATCTGGCATTCTTGTGAGGTGTCCGAACCAAGCCAACTGTTTTTTCTCTATAGTAATTTAATGTCAAAATAGTTCAATCTAATTTAAAAAAAATTATTTTTATTTAAAAATAATTTAAAAATAATTTAATTTAATTTAAAAATAATTTGAATTAATTTAAAAATAATTTAATTTAATTTAAAAATAATTTAAATTATTTTAAAAATAATTTAATTTAATTTAAAAATAATTTAATTTAATTTAAAAATAATTTAAATGAAATCAAAAATAATTTAAATTAATTTAAAAATAAGTTAAATTAATTTGAAAATAATTTGATTTAATTTAAAAATAATTTAATTTTATTTAAAAATAATTTAAATTAATTTAAAAATAATTTAATTTAAATTAAAAATAATTTAATTTTATTTAAAATTAATTTAAATTAATTTAAAAATAAATTAATTTAATTTAAAAATAATTTAAATTAATTTAAAAATTATTTAATTTAATCCAAAAATAATTTAAATTAATTTAAAAATAATTTAATTTAATTTAAAAAGAACTTAATTTTAATTAAAAATAATTTATTTAAAAATAATTTAATTTTATTTAAAAATATTTTAGATTAATTTAAAAATAATTAAAATTTAATTTAGTTTAATTTAAAAATAATTTAATTTAATTTAAAAATAATTTAATTTAATTTAAAAATAATTAAATTTAATTTAAAAATTATTTAAATTAATTTAAAAATAATTTAAAAAAATTTAAAAATAATTTAATTTAATTTAAAAATAATTTAAATTAATTTAAAAATAATTTAAATGAAATCAAAAATAATTTAAATTAATTTAAAAATAATTTAAATTAATTTGAAAATAATTTGATTTAATTTAAAAATAATTTAATTTTATTTAAAAATAATTTAAATTAATTTAAAAATAATTTAATTTAAATTAAAAATAATTTAATTTTATTTAAAATTAATTTAAATTAATTTAAAAATAAATTAATTTAATTTAAAAATAATTTAAATTAATTTAAAAATTATTTAATTTAATCCAAAAATAATTTAAATTAATTTAAAAATAATTTAATTTAATTTAAAAAGAACTTAATTTTAATTAAAAATACTTTATTTAAAAATATATTTATTATATTTTTTTATTCTTTTCTGCTTTTCGAAGTTCTTTCTGCTTCCTGCCAGCTAATGTTGTTGTTACTTAATATTTCTGATACGTTATCTTATTTTATGTTGTTCTTGCGTTCCATATTCTTTTTGTTTGGCTGTCATCTGGCATTCTTGTGAGGTGTCCGAACCAAGCCAACTGTTTTTTCTCTATAGTAGTTTGTATGCTTTCAATTTGCAATTAATAATTTAATTTAATTTAAAAATAATTTAATTTTATTTAAAAATAATTTAAATTAATTTCAAAATAATTTGATTTAATTTAAAAATAATTTAAATTAATTGAAAAATAATTTTAATTTTTTCAAAAATAATTTAAATTAATTTAAATATAATTTAATTAAATTTAAAAATAATTTAAAAATAATTTAAATTAATTTAAAAATAATTTAATTTAATTTAAAAATAATTTAATTTTATTTAAAAATAATTTCATTTAATTTAAAAATAATTTAATTTAAAAATAATTTAATTTACTTTAAAAATAATTTAAGCTAATTTAAAAATAACTTAATTTAATTTAAAAATAATTTAATTTTATTTAAAAATAATTTAAATTAGTTTAAAAGTAATTTAAATTAATTTAAAAATAATTTAATTTTATTTAAAAATAAATTAAATTAATTTAAAAATAATTTAAATTAATTTCAAAATAATTTAATTTTATTTAAAAATAAATTAATTTAATTTAAAAATAATTTAAATTAATTTCAAAATAATTTAATTTTATTTAAAAATAAATTAAATTAATTTAAAAATAATTTATATTAATTTAAAAATAATTTAATTTAATTTAAAAATAATTTAATTTTATTTAAAAATAATTTAAATTAATTTAAAAATAATTTCATTTATTTTAAAATAGTTTATAAATATATTATATAATAAATATATTAAATTAATTTAAAATTTTTTTTTTTTTTAAATAATTTAATTAAATTGAAAAATAATTTAAAAATAATTTAATTTTAGTAAAAAATAATTTAAATTAATTTAAAAATAATTTAAATGAATTTAAAAATAATTTAATTTTATTAAAAACTAATTTAAATTAATTTAAAAATAATTTAATTTTATTTAAAAATATTTTAAATTAATTTAAAATAAATTTAAATTTATTTAAAAATAATTTAATTTAACTTAAAAATAATTTAATTTTATTTAAAAATAATTTAAATTTATTTAAAAATAATTTAATTTAATTTAAAAATAATTTAATTGAGTTTAAAAATAATTTAATTTTATTTAAAAATAATTTAATTTAAATTAAAAATCATTTAATTTTATTTAAAATTAATTTAAATTAATTTAAAAATAATTTAAATTAATTTAAAAATAATTTAATTTAAAAATAATTTAAATAAATTTAAAAATAATTTAAATTAATTCAAAAATAATTCAATTTAATTTAAAAATAATTTAATTTTATTTAAAAATAATTTAAATTAATTTAAAAATAATTTAAATTAATTTAAAAATAATTTAAATTAATTTTTAAATAATTAAAATTAATTTTAAAATAATTTAATTTAATTTAAAAATAATTTAAATTAATTTAAAAATAATTTAATTTAATTAAATAATAATTTAAATTAATTTAAAAATAATTTAATTTAATTTCAAAATAGTTCAATCTAATTTTAAAAAAAATATTTTTATTTAAAAATAATTTAAATTAATTTAAAAATAATTTAATTTAATTTAAAAATAATTTGAATTAATTTAAATATAATTTAATTTAATTTAAAAATAATTTAAATTATTTTAAAAATAATTTAATTTAATTTAAAAATAATTTAAAAATAATTTAATTTAATTTAAAAATAATTTAAATTAATTTAAAAAAAAAATAATTTTATTTAAAAATAATTTAAATTACTATAAAAATAATTTAATTTAATTTAAAAATAATTTAAATTAATTTAAAAATAATTTAAATTAATTTAAAAAAAATTTAATTAAATTTAAAAATAATTTAAATTAATTTAAAAATAATTTAATTTAATTTAAAAATAAGTTAATTTTATTTAAAAATAATTTAAGTTAATTTAAAAATTATTTAATTTAAAAATAAGTTAATTTTATTTAAAAATAATTTAAATTAATTAAAAAATAATTTAATTTAATTTAAAAAGAATTTAAATTAATTAAATTTTAAAACTAAAATTAAATTATTTTTAAATTAATTTAAATTATTTTTCAGTTTAATTAAATTATTTTTAAATTAATTTAAATTATTTTTAAATTAAATTAAATTATTTTTAAATTAATTTAAATTATTTTTAAATAACATTATTATTTAAAAATAATTTAAATTAATTTAAAAATAATTTAATTAAATTGAAAAATAATTTAAATTAATTTAAAAATAATTTAATTTTAGTTAAAAATAATTTAAATTAATGTAAAAATAATTTAAATTAATTTAAAAATAATTTAATTTAATTTAAATTAATTAAAAAATAATTTAATTTAATTTAAAAATAATTTAATTTTATTTAAAAATAATTAAAATTAATTTAAAAATAATTAAATTTAATTTAAAAATAATTTAATTTTATTTAAAAATAATTTAAATTAATTTAAAATTAATTTTATTTTATTTAAAAATAATTTAAATTAATTTAAATATAATTTTATTTTATTTAAAAATAATTTAAATTAATTTAAAAATAATTTAAAATAATTTAAAAATAATTTAAATTAATTTAAAAATAATTTAATTTAATTTAAAAATAATTTTATTTTATTTAAAAATAATTTTATTTTATTTAAAAATAATTTAATTTAATTTAAAAATAATTTAATTTAATTTAAAAATAATTTAATTATATTTCAAAATAATTTAAATTAATTTAAAATTAATTTAATTTAATTTAAAAATAAGTTAATTTAATTTAAAAATAATTTAATTTAATTTAAAAATAATTTAAATTAATTTAAAAATAAATTAATTTAAAAATAATTTAATTTTATTTAAAAATAATTTAAATCAATTTAAAAATAATTTGATTTAATTTAAAAATAATTTAAATTAATATAAAAATAATTTAATTTTATTTAAAAATAATTTAAATTAGTTTAAATATAATTTAATTTTATTTAAAAATAATTTAAATTAATTTCAAAATAATTTAAATTAATTTAAAAATAATTTAATTTAATATAAAAATAATTTAAATTAATTTGAAAATAATTTAATTTAAAAATAATTTAATTTCATTTAAAAATAATTTAAATATAATTTAATTTTATTTAAAAATAATTTAAATTAATTTAAAAATAATTTTAAATAATTTAATTTAATTTAAAAATAATTTAATTTTATTTAAAGATAATTTAAATAAATTTAAAAATAATTTAATTTAATTTAAAAATAATTTAATTTTATTTAAAAATAATTTAAATTAATTTAAGAATAATTTAAATTAAATTAAAAATAATTTAATTTTATTTAAAAATAATTTAAATTAATTAGAATATATATATATATATATATATATATATATATATATATATATATATATATATATATATATATATATATATACATATATATATATATATATATATATATATATATATATACATATATATATATATATATATAATCTCGTAAATCTCATGAATACCCTTTCGGGTGTCGAGATTATATCCTTCTTATTTATACGATATTGTTTATTATATTTTTCCATTCTTTTCTGCTTTTCGCTGTTCTTTTTGCTTCCTGCCAGCTGATGTTGTTGTTACTTAATATTTCTGATACGTTGTTCGCCCATGCTTTTTGTGGTCTTCCTCTTGTCTTCTTTTTTGTTGTTCTTGCGTTCCATATTCCTTTTGTTTGGCTGTCATCTGGCATTCTTGTGAGGTGTCCGAACCAAGCCAACTGTTTTTTCTCTATAGCAGTTTGTATGCTTTCTATTTGTAATTAATAATATAATTTAATTTAAAAATAATTTAATTTTATTTAAAAATAATTTAAATTAATTTAAAAATAATTTAATTTATTTCAAAATAATTTTAATTAATTTAAAAGTAATTTAATTTAATTTAAAAATAATTTAATTTTATTTAAAACTAATTAAAATTAATTTAAAAATAATTAAATTTATTCAAAAATAATTTAAATTAAATTAAAAATAATTTAATTTAATTTAAAAATAATTTAATTTTATTTTTCAAAATAATTTAAATCAATTTAAAAATAATTTGATTTAATTTAAAAATCATTTAAATTAATTTAAAAACTATTTAATTTTATTTAAAAATAATTTAAATTAATTTAAATATAATTTAATTTTATTTAAAATTAATTTAAATTAATTTAAAAATAATTTAAATTTAGTTAAAAATAATTTAAATTAATTTAAAAATATTTTAAATTAATTTAAAAATATTTTAATTTAATTTAAAAATAATTTAAATTAATTTAAAAATAATTTAATTTAATTTAAAAATAAGTTAGTTATTTAAAAATAATTTAAATTAATTTAAAAATAATTTAATTTAAAAATAATTTAAATAAATTTAAAAATAATTTAAATTAATTCAAAAATAATTTAATTTAATTTAAAAATAATTTCATTTTATTTAAAAATAATTTAAATTAATTTAAAAATAATTTAAATTAATTGAAAAATAATTTAAATTAATTTTTAAATAATTTAAATTAATTTAAAAATAATTTAATTTAATTTAAAAATAATTTAAATTAATTTAAAAATAATTTAATTTAATTTAATAATAATTTAAATTAATTTAAAAATAATTTAATTTAATTTCAAAATAGTTCAATCTAATTTAAAACAAAATTATTTTTATTTAAAAATAATTTAAATTAATTTAAAAATAATTTAATTTAATTTAAAAATAATTTGAATTAATTTAAAAATAATTTAATATAATTTAAAAATAATTTAAATTATTTTAAAAATAATTTAATTTAATTTAAAAATAATTTAATTTAATTTAAAAATAATTTAAATGAAATCAAAAATAATTTAAATTAATTTAAAAATAATTTAAATTAATTTGAAAATAATTTGATTTAATTTAAAAATAATTTAATTTTATTTAAAAATAATTTAAATTAATTTAAAAATAATTTAATTTAAATTAAAAATAATTTAATTTTATTTAAAATTAATTTAAATTAATTTCAAAATAAATTAATTTAATTTAAAAATAATTTAAATTAATTTAAAAATTATTTAATTTAATCCAAAAATAATTTAAATTAATTTAAAAATAATTTAATTTAATTTAAAAAGAACTTAATTTAATTTAAAAATAATTTATTTAAAAATAATTTAATTTTATTTAAAAATATTTTAGATTAATTTAAAAATAATTAAAATTTAATTTAGTTTAATTTAAAAATAATTTAATTTAATTTAAAAATAATTTAATTTAATTTAAAAATAATTTAATTTAATTTAAAAATTATTTAAATTAATTTAAAAATTATTTAATTTAATTTAAAAATAATTTTATTTTTTTAAAAATAATTTAAATTAATTTAAAAATAATTTAATTTAATTTAAAACTAATTTAAATTAATTAGAATATATATATATATATATATATATATATATATATATATATATATATATATATATATATATATATATATATATATATATATAAATATATATATATATATATATATATATATATATATATATATATATATATATATATATATATATATATATATATATATTTTTAAATCTCATAAATACCCTTTCGGGTGTCGAGATTATATCCTTCTTATTTATACGATATTGTTTATTATATTTTTTTATTCTTTTCTGCTTTTCGCAGTTCTTTCCGCTTCCTGCCAGCTAATGTTGTTGTTACTTAATATTTCTGATACGTTGTTCGCCCATGTTTTTTGTGGTCTTCCTCTTGTCTTATTTTATGTTGTTCTTGCGTTCCATATTCTTTTTGTTTGGCTGTCATCTGGCATTCTTGTGAGGTGTCCGAACCAAGCCAACTGTTTTTTCTCTATAATAGTTTGTATGCTTTCAATTTGCAATTAATAATTTAATTTAATTTAAAAATAATTTAATTTTATTTAAAAATAAATTAAATTAATTTAAAAATAATTTGATTTAATTTAAAAATAATTTAATATAATTTAAAAATAATTTAAATTAATTTAAAAATAATATAATTTAATTTAAAAATAATTTAATTTTATTTAAAAATAAATTAAATTAATTTAAAAATAATTTAATTTTATTTAAAAATAATTGAAATTAATTTAAAAATAATTTAATTTTATTTAAAAATAATTTAAATTAGTTTAAAAATAATTTGTATTAATTTAAAAATAATTTAAATCAATTTAAAAATAATTTGATTTAATTTAAAAATAATTTAAATTAATTTAAAAATAATTTAATTTAATTTAAAAATAATTTAATTTTATTTAAAAATAATTTCAATTAATTTAAAAATAATTTAATTTAAAAATAATTTAATTTACTTTAAAAATAATTTAAGCTAATTTAAAAATAACTTAATTTAATTTAAAAATAATTTAATTTTATTTAAAAATAATTTAAATTACTTTAAAAATAATTTAAATTAATTTAAAAAAAATTTAATTTTATTTAAAAATAAATTAAATTAATTTAAAAATAATTTAAATTAATTTCAAAATAATTTAATTTTATTTAAAAATAAATTAAATTAATTTAAAAATAATTTAAATTAATTTCAAAATAATTTAATTTTATTTAAAAATAAATTAAATTAATTTAAAAATAATTTATATTAATTTAAAAATAATTTAATTTAATTTAAAAATAATTTAATTTTATTTAAAAATAATTTAAATTAATTTAAAAATAATTTCATTTAATTTGAAAATAGTTTATAAATATATTATATAATAAATATATTAATTTAATTTAAATTTTTTTTTTTTTTAAATAATTTAATTAAATTGAAAAATAATTTAAATTAATTTAAAAATAATTTAAATAAATTTAAAAATAATTTAATTTTATTAAAAACTAATTTAAATTAATTTAAAAATAATTTAATTTTATTTAAAATTATTTGAAATTAATTTAAAATAAATTTAAATTTATTTAAAAATAATTTAATTTAATTTAAAAATAATTTAATTTTATTTAAAAATAATTTCAATTAATTTAAAAATAATTTAATTTAAAAATAATTTAATTTACTTTAAAAATAATTTAAGCTAATTTAAAAATAACTTAATTCAATTTAAAAATAATTTAATTTTATTTAAAAATAATTTAAATTAGTTTAAAAATAATTTAAATTAATTTAAAAATAATTTAATTTTATTTAAAAATAATTTATATTAATTTAAAAATAATTTAATTTAATTTAAAAATAATTTAATTTTATTTAAAAATAATTTAAATTAATTTAAAAATAATTTAGTTTAATTTGAAAATAGTTTATAAATATATTATATAATAAATATATTAATTTAATTAAATTTTTTTTTTTTTTTTTAAATAATTTAATTAAATTGAAAAATAATTTAAATTAATTTAAAAATAATTTAAATCAATTTAAAAATAATTTAATTTTATTAAAAATTAATTTAAATTAATTTAAAAATAATTTAATTTTATTTAGAATTATTTTAAATTAATTTAAAAAATAAATTTAAATTTATTTAAAAATAATTTAATTTAATTTAAAAATAATTTAATTGAGTTTAAAAATAATTTAATTTTATTTAAAAATAATTTAATTTAATGTAAAAATCATTTAATTTTATTTAAAATTAATTTAAATTAATTTAAAAATAATCTAAATTAATTTAAAAATAATTTAATTTAAAAATAATTTAAATAAATTTAAAAATAATTTAAATTAATTCAAAAATAATTTAATTTAATTTAAAAATAATTTAATTTTATTTAAATATAATTTAAATTAATTTAAAAATAATTTAAATTAATTTAAAAATAATTTAAATTAATTTTTAAATAATTTAAATTAATTTAAAAATAATTTAATTTAATTTAAAAATTATTTAAATTAATTTAAAAATAATTTAATTTAATTTAATAATAATTTAAATTAATTAAAAAATAATTTAAATTAATTTAAAAATAATTTAATTTTATTAAAAACTAATTTAAATTAATTAAAAAATAATTTAATTTTATTTAAAAATATTTTAAATTAATTTAAAATAAATTTAAATTTATTTAAAAATAATTTAATTTAATTTAAAAATAATTTAATTTTATTTAAAAATAATTTAAATTTATTCAAAAATAATTTAATTTCATTTAAAAATAATTTAATTGAGTTTAAAAATAATTTAATTTTATTTAAAAATAATTTAATTTAATTTAAAAATCATTTAATTTTATTTAAAATTAATTTAAAAATAATTTAAATTAATTTAAAAATAATTTAATTTAAAAATAATTTAAATAAATTTAAAAATAATTTAAATTAATTCAAAAATAATTTAATTTAATTTAAAAATAATTTCATTTTATTTAAAAATAATTTGAATTCTTTTAAAAATAATTTAAATTAATTTAAAAATAATTTCAATTAATTTAAAAATAATTTAATTTAAAAATAATTTAATTTACTTTAAAAATAATTTAAATTAATTTAAAAATAATTTAATTTAATTTAAAAATAATTTAATTTTATTTAAAAATAATTTAAATTAATTTAAAAATAAGTTAATTGGATTTAAAGGTAATTAAATTATTTTTAAAAATAATTAAATTTAATTTAAAAATAATTTAATTTTATTTAAAAATAATTTAAATTTTTTTAAAAATAATTTAAATTAATTTAAAAATAATTTAAATTAATTTATAAATAATTTAAATTAATTTAAAAATAATTTAATTTAATTTAAAAATAATTTAATTTACTTTAAAAATAATTTAAGTTAATTTAAAAATAATTTAATTTTATTTAAAAATAATTTAAATTTATTTAAAAATAATTTAAATTAATTTAAAAATAATTTAAATTAATTTAAAAATAATTTAAATTAATTTAAAAATAATTTAAATTAATTTAAAAATAATTTAATATAATTTAAAAATAATTTAATTTTATTTAAAAATAATTTAAATTAATTTAATTTAATTTAAAAATAATTTAATTTACTTTAAAAATAATTTAAATTAATTTAAAAATAATTTAATTAAATTTAAAAATAATTTAAATTAATTTAAAAATAAGTTTATTTAATTTATAAATAATTTAATTTAATTTAAAAATTATTTTAATTTATTTAAAAATAATTTAAATTAATTTAAATATAATTTAATTTGATTTAAAAATAATTTAAATTAATTTAAAAATAATTTAAATTAATTTAAAAATAATTTAATTTAATTTAAAAATAATTTAATTTTATTTAAAAATAATTTAAATTATTTTAAAAATAATTTAATTTAATTAAAAATTAATTTTATTTATTTTAAAAATAATTTAAGTTAATTTAAAAATAATTTAATTTTATTTAAAAATGATTTAAATTTATTTAAAAATACTTTAAATAAATTTAAAAATAATTTAAATTAATTTAAAAATAATTTTAAAATAATTTAAAAATAATTTAATTTATTTTAAAATGAATTTAAATTAATTTAATATAATTTAAAAATAATTTAATATTATATAAAAATAATTTAATTTTATTTAAAAATAATTTAAATTAATTTAAAAATAATTTAATTTAATTTAAAAATAATTTAATTTTATTTAAAAATAATTCAAATTAATTTAAAAATAAGCTAATTGGATTTAAAGGTAATTAAATTTAATTTAAAAATAATTTAATTTAATTTAAAAATAATTTAATTTTATTTAAAAATAATTTAAATTAATTTATAAATAATTTAAATTAATTTAAAAATAATTTAATTTAATTTAAAAATAATTTAATTTACTTTAAAAATAATTTAAGTTAATTTAAAAATAATTTAATTTAATTTAAAAATAATTTAATATAATTTAAAAATAATTTAAGTTAATTTAAAAATAATTTAATTTAAAAATAATTTAAATTTATTTAAAAATAATTTAAATTAATTTAAAAATAATTTAATTTAATTGAAAAATAATTTAAATTAATTTAAAAATAATTTAATTTTATTTAAAAATAATATAAATTAATTTAAAAATAATTTAAATTAATTCAAAAATAATTTAATTTAATTTAAAAATAAGTTAATTTTATTTACAAATAATTTAATTTAATTTAAAAATAATTTAAATTAATTTATAAATAATTTAAATTAATTTAAAAATAATTTAATTTAATTTAAAAATAATATAATTTACTTTAAAAATAATTTAAGTTAATTTAAAAATAATTTAATTTTATTTAAAAATAATTTGAATTTATTTAAAAATAATTTAAATTAATTTAAAAATCATTTAATTTTATTTAAAATTAATTTAAATTAATTTAAAAATAATTTAAATTGATTTAAAAATAATTTAATTTAAAAATAATTTAAATAAATTTAAAAATAATTTAAATTAATTCAAAAATAATTTAATTTAATTTAAAAATAATTTCATTTTATTTAAAAATAATTTAAATTCTTTTAAAAATAATTTAAATTAATTTAAAAATAATTTCAATTAATTTAAAAATAATTTAATTTAAAAATAATTTAATTTACTTTAAAAATAATTTAAATTAATTAAAAAATAATTTAATTTAATTTAAAAATAATTTAATTTTATTTAAAAATAATTTAAATTAATTTAAAAATAAGTTAATTGGATTTAAAGGTAATTAAATTATTTTTAAAAATAATTAAATTTAATTTAAAAATAATTTAATTTTATTTAAAAATAATTTAAATTTTTTTAAAAATAATTTAAATTAATTTAAATTAATTTATAAATAATTTAAATTAATTTAAAAATAATTTAAGTTAATTTAAAAATAATTTAATTTTATTTAAAAATAATTTAAATTTATTTAAAAATAATTTAAATTAATTTAAAAATAATTTAAATTAATTTAAAAATAATTTAAATTAATTTAAAAATAATTTAAATTAATTTAAAAATAATTTAATATAATTTAAAAATAATTTAATTTTATTTAAAAATAATTTAAATTAATTTAATTTAATTTAAAAATAATTTAATTTACTTTAAAAATAATTTAAATTAATTTAAAAATAATTTAATTAAATTTAAAAATAATTTAAATTAATTTAAAAATAAGTTTATTTAATTTATAAATAATTTAATTTAATTTAAAAATTATTTTAATTTATTTAAAAATAATTTAAATTAATTTAAATATAATTTAATTTGATTTAAAAATAATTTAAATTAATTTAAAAATAATTTAAATTAATTTAAAAATAATTTAATTTAATTTAAAAATAATTTAATTTTATTTAAAAATAATTTAAATTATTTTAAAAATAATTTAATTTAATTAAAAATTAATTTAATTTATTTTAAAAATAATTTAAGTTAATTTAAAAATACTTTAATTTTATTTAAAAATGATTTAAATTAATTTAAAAATACTTTAAATAAATTTAAAAATAATTTAAATTAATTTAAAAATAATTTTAAAATAATTTAAAAATAATTTAATTTATTTTAAAAATAATTTAAATTAATTTAATATAATTTAAAAATAATTTAATATTATATAAAAATAATTTAATTTTATTTATAAATAATTTAAATTAATTTAAAAATAATTTAATTTAATTTAAAAATAATTTAATTTTATTTAAAAATAATTTAAATTAATTTAAAAATAAGCTAATTGGATTTAAAGGTAATTAAATTTAATTTAAAAATAATTTAATTTAATTTAAAAATAATTTAATTTTATTTAAAAATAATTTAAAAATAATTTAAATTAATTTATAAATAATTTAAATTAATTTAAAAATAATTTAATTTAATTTAAAAATAATTCAATTTACTTTAAAAATAATTTAAGTTAATTTAAAAATAATTTAGTTTTATTTAAAAATAATTTAAATTTATTTAAAAATAATTTAAATTAATTTAAAAATAATTTAAATTAATTTAAAAATAATTTAAATTAATTTAAAAATAATTTAAATTAATTTAAAAATAATTTAATATAATTTAAAAATAATTTAATTTTATTTAAAAATAATTTAAATTAATTTAATTTAATTTAAAAATAATTTATTTTACTTTAAAAATAATTTAAATTAATTTAAAAATAATATAATTAAATTAAAAAATAATTTAAAAAAATTTAAAAATAATTTAATTTGATTTAAAAATAATTTATATTAATTTAAAAATAATTTAAAAATAATTTAATTAAATTATTTAAAAAAAAAATAAAAATAATTTAATTTAAAAATAAGTTAATTTTATTTAAAAATAATTTAAATTAATTTAAAAATAAATTAATTTTATTTAAAAATAATTTAAATTAATTTAAAAAAAATTTAATTTAATTTAAAAATATTTTAAATTAATTAAAAAATAATTTAATTTAATTTAAAAATAATTCAAATTGATTTAAAAATAATTTAATTTTATTTAAAAATAATTCAATTTAATTTAAAAATAATTTAATTTACTTTAAAAATAATTTATTTTACTTTAAAAATAATTTAAATTAATTTAAAAATAATTTAATTAAATTAAAAAATAATTTAAAAAAAATTAAAAACCATTTAATTTTATTTAAAAATAATTTATATTAATTTAAAAATAATTTAAATTAATTTAAAAATAATTTAAATTAATTTAAAAATAATTTAAATTAATTTAAAAATAATTTAATTTAATTTAAAAATAATTTAATTTAATTTAAAAATAATTTAAATTGATTTAAAAATAATTTAATTTAATTTAAAAATAATTTAATTTTATTTAAAAATAATTAACATTTAATTAAAAATAATTTAAATTAATTTAAAAATAATTTAAATTAATTTAAAAATAATTTAAAAATAATTTAATTTATTTTAAAAATAATTTAAATTAATTTAAATTAATTTAAAAATAATTAATTTTTATATTATAAGAAATAATTTAATTTGATTTAAAAATAATTTAAATTAATTTAAAAACAATTTAAATTAATTTAAAAATAATTTAATTTAATTTAAAAAAAATTAATTTTATTTAAAAATAATTAATATTAATTTAAAAATAATTTAAATTAATTTAAAAATAATTTAAATTAATTTAAAAATAATTTAATTTAATTTAAAAATAATTTAAATTGATTTAAAAATAATTTAATTTAATTTAAAAATAAGTTAATTTTATTTAAAAATAATTTAAATTATTTTAAAAATAAATTAGTTTTATTTAAAAATAATTTAATTTAATTTAATAATAATTTAATTTTATTTAAAAATAATTTAAATTAATTTAAAACTAATTTAATTTAAAAATAATTTAATTTACATTAAAAATAATTTAAATTAATTTAAAAATAATTTAATTTTATTTAAAAATAATTTTAATTAATTTAAAAATAATTTAATTTACTTTAAAAATAATTTAAGTAAATTTAAAAATAATTTAATTATATTTAAAAATAATTAAAATTTATTTAAAAATAATTTAAATTAATTTAAAAATAATTTTAATTAATTTAAAAATAATTTAAAAAAAATTTAATATAATTTAAAAATAATTTAATTTTATTTAAAAATAATTTAAATTAATTTAATTTGATTTAAAAATAATTTAATTTACTTTTAAAATAATTTAAATTAATTTAAAAATAATTTAATTAAATTGAAAAATAATTTAAATTAATTTAAAAATAATTTAATTTTAGTTAAAAATAATTTAAATTAATTTAGAAATAATTTAAATTAATTTAAAAATAATTTATTTTAATTTCAAAATACTTAAAATTGATTTAAAACTAATTTAATTTAATTTAAAAATAATTTAAATTGATTTAAAAATAATTTAATTTAATTTCAAAATAATTTAATTTAATTTAAAAATAAGTTAAATTAATTTAAAAATAATTTAATTTAATTTAAATATAATTTAATTTTACTTAAAAATAATTTTAATCAATTTAAAAATAATTTGATTTAATTTAAAAATAATTTAATTTAATTTAAAAATAATTTTATTTTATTTAAAAATAATTTAAATTAATTTAAAAATAATTTAATTTAATTTAAAAATAATTTAATTTAATTTAAAAATAATTAAAAAAAATTTAAAAATAATTTAATTTTATTTAAAAATAATTTAAATTAATTTAAAAATAATTTAATTTAAAAATAATTTTATTTTATTTAAAAATAATTTAAATTAGTTTAAAAATAATTTAATTTAATTTAAAAATAATTTAAATTAGTTTAAAAATAATTTAATTTAATTTAAAAATAATTTAATTTAATTTAAAAATAATTTAATATAATTTAAAAATAATTTAAGTTAATTTAAAAATAATTTAATTTAAAAATAATTTAAATTTATTTAAAAATAATTTAAATTAATTTAAAAATAATTTAATTAAATTGAAAAATAATTTAAATTAATTTAAAAATAATTTAATTTTATTTAAAAATAATATAAATTAATTTAAAAATAATTTAAATTAATTCAAAAATAATTTAATTTAATTTAAAAATAAGTTAATTTTATTTACAAATTATTTAATTTAATTTAAAAATAATTTAAATTAATTTATAAATAATTTAAATTAATTTAAAAATAATTTAATTTAATTTAAAAATAATATAATTTACTTTAAAAATAATTTAAGTTAATTTAAAAATAATTTAATTTTATTTAAAAATAATTTGAATTTATTTAAAAATAATTTAAATTAATTTAAAAATAATTTAAATTAATTTAAAAATAATTGAAATTAATTTAAAAATAATTTAAATTAATTTAAAAATAATTTAATATAATTTAAAAATTATTTAATTTTATTTAAAAATAATTTAAATTAATTTAATTTAATTTAAAAATAATTTAATTTACTTTAAAAATAATTTAAGTTAATTTAAAAATAATTTAATTTTATTTAAAAATAATTTAAATTTATTTAAAAATAATTTAAATTAATTTAAAAATAATTTAAATTAATTTAAAAATAATTTAAATTAATTTAAAAATAATTTAAATTAATTTAAAAATAATTTAATATAATTTAAAAATAATTTAATTTTATTTAAAAATAATTTAAATTAATTTAATTTAATTTAAAAATAATTTATTTTACTTTAAAAATAATTTAAATTAATTTAAAAATAATATAATTAAATTAAAAAATAATTTAAAAAAATTTAAAAACAATTTAATTTTATTTAAAAATAATTTATATTAATTTAAAAATAATTTAATTTAATTTAAAAATAATTTAAATTGATTTAAAAATAATTTAATTTAATTTAAAAATAATTTAATTTTATTTAAAAATAATTAACATTTAATTAAAAATAATTTAAATTAATTTAAAAATAATTTAAATTAATTTAAAAATAATTTAAAAATAATTTAATTTATTTTAAAAATAATTTAAATTAATTTAAATTAATTTAAAAATAATTAATTTTTATATTATAAGAAATAATTTAATTTGATTTAAAAATAATTTAAATTAATTTAAAAACAATTTAAATTAATTTAAAAATAATTTAATTTAATTTAGAAAAAATTAATTTTATTTAAAAATAATTAATATTAATTTAAAAATAATTTAAATTAATTTAAAAATAATTTAAATTAATTTAAAAATAATTTAATTTAATTTAAAAATAATTTAAATTGATTTAAAAATAATTTAATTTAATTTAAAAATAAGTTAATTTTATTTAAAAATAATTTAAATTATTTTAAAAATAAATTAATTTTATTTAAAAATATTTTAATTTAATTTAATAATAATTTAATTTTATTTAAAAATAATTTAAATTAATTTAAAACTAATTTAATTTAAAAATAATTTAATTTACTTTAAAAATAATTTAAATTAATTTAAAAATAATTTAATTTAAAAATAATTTAATTTTATTTAAAAATAATTTTAATTAATTTAAAAATAATTTAATTTAATTTAAAAATAATTTAATTTACTTTAAAAATAAGTTAAGTAAATTTAAAAATAATTTAATTTTATTTAAAAATAATTTAAATTTATTTAAAAATAATTTAAATTAATTTAAAAATAATTTTAATTAATTTAAAAATAATTTAAAAAAAATTTAATATAATTTAAAAATAATTTAATTTTATTTAAAAATAATTTAAATTAATTTAATTTGATTTAAAAATAATTTAATTTACTTTTAAAATAATTTAAATTAATTTAAAAATAATTTAATTAAATTGAAAAATAATTTAAATTAATTTAAAAATAATTTAATTTTAGTTAAAAATAATTTAAATTAATTTAGAAATAATTTAAATTAATTTAAAAATAATTTAATTTAATTTCAAAATACTTTAAATTGATTTAAAAATAATT
This sequence comes from Phosphuga atrata, assembly GCA_944588485.1. NCBI lineage: Eukaryota > Metazoa > Arthropoda > Insecta > Coleoptera > Silphidae > Phosphuga > Phosphuga atrata. The sequence goes on from OX155905.1 coordinate 11,575,075, forward strand.
TAATTTAATTTAAAAATAATTTAAATTGATTTAAAAATAATTTAATTTAATTTAAAAATAATTTAATTTAATTTAAAAATAAGTTAAATTAATTTAAAAATAATTTAATTTATTTTAAATATAATTTAATTTTACTTAAAAATAATTTAAATCAATTTAAAAATAATTTGATTTAATTTAAAAATAATTTAATTTAATTTAAAAATAATTTTATTTTATTTAAAAATAATTTAAATTAATTTAAAAATAATTTAATTTAATTTAAAAATAATTTAATTTAATTTAAAAATAATTTAAAAATAATTTAATTTTATTTAAAAATAATTTAAATTAATTTAAAAATAATTTAATTTAAAAATAATTTAATTTTATTTAAAAATATTTTAAATTAGTTTAAAAATAATTTAATTTAATTTAAAAATAATTTAAATTAGTTTCATAAATAATTTAATTTAATTTAAAAATAATTTAAATTAGTTTCATAAATAATTTAATTTAATTTAAAAATAATTTAATTTAATTTAAAAATAATTTAATATAATTTAAAAATAATTTAAGTTAATTTAAAAATAATTTATTTAATTTAAAAATAATTTAAATTTATTTAAAAATAATTTAAATTAATTTAAAAATAATTTAATTAAATTGAAAAATAATTTAAATTATTTTTAAATTAATTTAATTTTATTTAAAAATAATATAAATTAATTTAAAAATAATTTAAATTAATTTAAAAATAATTTAATTTAATTTAAAAATAAGTTAATTTAATTTACAAATAATTTAATTTAATTTAAAAATAATTTAATTTAATTTAAAAATAATTTAAATTAATTTAAAAATAATTTTATTTAATTTAAAAATAATTTAATTTTACTTAGATGGGCCCGTTGTGTTACCACGGTACTTGCAATTCAACCCTCCTCAGGAGATTTTGTCAAACCATTTCGAGCCGTGGATGAACCCTATGAGAGTCTGCGCATCTAGTGATGCGAGGTCAGAGAGATCATCCAAGAAAGGTCGGCCTAAGAAGAGCAATCGTGTTGCGGTCAGAGAGGGGCATTGGCATAGGAAATGCTGAACACTCTCATCTTCCTCCTCGTCCAGGCAGCCTCTGCAGTAGTCCCGCTTCGCTATGCCCAGTCTCCCAGCGTGCTTACCTATGGGACAGTGTCCCGTGATGACTTCCACTGCCAGTCTGATATCGTTTCTTTTTAGAGAGACGATGTTGATGCTTCTTTTCCTGTTTCGGTCAGGCCATATTTGCCTGGTTACCTCGCAGGTGTCTTCATCCCTCCACCTGTGCTCCGCTAGGTTCGAGGTTATTTCGGCTATGGTCTCCTTGCACGAGGCAAATGGAATACCAATATCCCGTAATACTTCGGTTGAGTGCAGGCTTGTGCTGTCCTTTACAAGCTCATCCGCTTTTGCGTTACCTGGGATCCCGCTGTGGCTTGGTACCCACGTGAGTCTCACGTCTGTGTGTGCTGCGAGCTCATTCAGCTTTCTCCGACAGCCAGAGACCACTGGTGAGTTGGTGCACACGCTAGTAACTGCCCGAAGAGCAGCTTAGCTATCGGTGTAAATGTGGATCTGTTCACCAGGGTCCCCATTTACCATCAGCCACTCTACTGCCCCTTTTATGGCGGTTACCTCCGCCTGTAGAACGCTGCAGTAGTCTGGCAGGCGTAAGCTAATTCTGAGGTTGAGGTCGTTGGAGAAAACTACGCTGCCCACTTTGTCCTCCCTCCGTGAGCCGTCTGTAAAGACCTGCGTGTGTCCTGCTGGTACCTCTTTCTTTTCCATCCACTCCTCTTTAGAGGGTATATGGTATGAGAAGTTGTTGCCAAAAGCAGGTGTTGCTAGACATCGGTCTATGTTTTTGGGCACCCCTTTAAATTCATCGATTATTCCGGCGTGTCCACGATAGTCCGATGTCAACATTCGCACTGACTTTAGTCTAAGTTCTGTGGTTATGGCAAGTTGCTTGCCCATTAAATCGACCGGGGCTATGTCCAGGATTGTCTCCAAGGCTTTCGTAGGCGTCGTTCTCATGGCTCTCGTTATCATGAGCGCCGCCATTCTCTGCACTTTTGTAATCGCCATTTGATGGACTCTTTTATTAAGTGCCGGTCACTATATGAAAACGCCGTAGTAGAGTATTGGTGTAACTACGGCTCTGTATAGCCAGAAGGTAATCTTGGGGTTGAGGCCCCAAGATTTCCCCACCGCTCTCTTGCAAGAGTACAGCGCCACCGTTGCTTTCCGTACTCTTTAGTTTATGTTGAGCTGCCAAGATAACTTTCGGTCTAGTATGAGACCTAAGTACTTGGCGCTCTCCTTGATCGTCAGTTCAGTGCCCTTTAGCATTGGGAGCCTGAATTCTGGGATGTTGTGTTTCCTTGTGAAAACGACTAGCTCGGTTTTCGCCGGGTTGACATCTACGCCACACCTTTTGCACCATTGTGCTAGTTTCGATAGAGCCCCTTCAACAAGTTGCGACATTGTATTGAGGTGTTTCCCTGAGGCCGCTATTGCTACGTCATCCGCATAGGCGACGACTCTGCAGCCGGATTTCCTAAGTTGGAGGAGCAGCTCATTTAGCGTGATGTTCCAAAGCAATGGTGAGAGGACGCCTCCTTGTGGGGTTCCCATACTCACCTTCCTTCTTATGTGGAATTCTCCCATTGTGGCCCTAATGTTCCTTTCACGGAGCATTTTCCGATCAGGTGACATAGAGCGTTGTCCATAGCTAGTCCAGTTAAGGCTGATTCTATGGCTTCAGGCTTCACGTTGTTAAATGCCCCTTCTATATCGAGGAAGACAACCATCGTGAACTCCTTATGCCTCATCGAGCTCTCTATCTGGTTTACCAAGGCGTGGAGTGCTGTTTCCACGGATTTCCCATTTGTGTATGCGTGCTGAGACATTGACAGCATTTCAGGGTATAATGCCTCCTTCATGTGCAAGTCAATCAGTCTTTCAAGTGTCTTTAGCAGGAACGATGATAAGCTGATTGGTCTCAGGTCTTTGGGGGAGGTGTGTGAGGCCTTTCCTCCTTTTGGGATGAAGACCGCTTCGACCTCTCTCCATATTTTAGGGATGTATGAGAGGTTTATTCATGCCTTAAACTGAGTCTCCAACCAAGGTGTAACTATATCTATAGCCTCTTGCAGCTCAACTGGACTGATCCCGTCAGGTCCAGGTGACTTTGCAGGGTTTGAAGCTTTTGATGCTCCTGGTTAACTTATCTCCACCTACAATTCTGTCAGCCAGATACCGAGGTGGCGCAGTTATGGTGGAGTCCACTACACTTATTCCATTGTTTGGAAAGTGTGTATCCATGAGTAGCTCCAGCGTTTCTGTACATGAGGTTGTCCAGTTTCCATCTTGCTTCTGTATGAAGTTTTGGACTGCCGGATCCTTAGATAAAATTTTTCGCAGTCGGCTGGCGAAAAATTGGCAGTGTTACCTATATTACATATTTCTAGGTCTGAGGTTAGTATAAATTCTAGTAAAGACTCACCTCTGTTGTTCGTGTCCGAGCTGCCCCATATGGTGTGGTGGGCATTGGCATCGGTTCCAATAATCACATCCGCCCCAACTCGGTTGGCTTCTGTGATTATACCATGGAAACCCTCTGGGGAACTTTCCTTCTCATGGGCGAAGTATCCTCAGATCATCCATAACCTACGGTTAGAAAGTCCCATTGATACAGTGACAGTGTCGCAATCGCTGTGGTTAGGCATCATAAAAGCGTTGATGCTTTTATCCGCCAGGACGCACGAGCGTGGCTTACCTGCGTTTTTTACGTATAGTAACCTGTACTTGTCAGAGCACACTCCACAGATCTTGGTACCCACGACCCAGGGTTATTGAATTAGGGCGATGTCGACTCCTCCCTTTGACAGTTGGAGGAGCAGAGCAGCCGAGGCTGCTTTGGAGTGGTGCAGGTTACATTGTATTACCCCCACCATCGCTGAGAGAGTCTTCTGGCACCGCGACGATCGTTACGGTGTCAGAGATTAGCGCCAGATTCTCCTCTGCTTCGCTAATCTCATCTAAATGGAGAGGTCCGAACATATTAGTGACCCCCATATCTGACATCTCACTGTCTGAATGTGACCGAGGCTCCCCTTCCCTCGATGGGATTGGGGTTCTCTGGTCGCTCTTGTAAACATTCAGGGTAGTGGAGCGGAAGCCGTAGCTGATCACTCTTACTTTCTGCCAGTGGCGCTAGAGATGCTTCGTTTAAGATGACAATTACTTGCCTTCTCATACCTCTGCCTCGCTAACTTTGATAACGCTCCAATCCTCAGTTGGAAGCGTGGGGTTGCTGGTCTGAATTATCTTCAGAATTGTCCTCGGGTCAGAGGGTTCCGTCGGGATCCAGGCTCTCGATCTCGGTCTGCTCGGGATCTTGTCCCTTGAGACAGCCTCGATTCGGGCGCCTGGCCAGACTTCCCCCACTTCCCCGATGGCTTGCTTGTACAGGTCCGCTGATCGTTGATCTGCACAAGCCACCAGCTTGATATGTCCTTGATGCCAACCTGCGTCTCTGCAGCAAGGAGCTGGGCCTGGATTCTTCTGGAGAATGTCCAGGTATTTGCCCAAGAGAGCCGCTTCCACCAGTCCCCATTTGGCTGGCGCGATACTCCCATCCCGGTAACCTCTGTCAATGACCGCCCATACCAGAGGTCACCAGATGACCTTGTCTTGATCAGACCGCTTTTCCTCCGGGATGCCCTTAAATTTGTCGAGGAGTTTGTAACGGACGGTTTCACATCTTTTTTGCTAGATGCCGCTTTATTCAGCTCTGCATTAAAATATAATATTATTAAAATTAATTTAAAAATATTTTAAATTAATTTAAAAATAATTTAATTTAATTTAAAAATAATTTAATTTTATTAAAAAATATTTTAAATTAATTTAAAAATAATTTAAATTAATTTAAAAATAATTTAATTTTATTTAAAAATAATTAAAATTAATTTAAAAATTATTTAAATTAATTTAAAAATAATTTAAAAATAATTTAATTTAATTTAAAAATAAATTAATTTAATTTAAAAATTATTTAATTTAATTTAAAAATTATTTAAATTAGTTTAAAAATAATTTAATTTAATTTAAAATTAATTCAATTTTATTAAAAAATAATTTAAATTAATTTAAAAAGAATTTAATTTAATTTAAAACTAATTTAAATTAATTTAAAAATAATTTAAATTAGTTTAAAAATAATTTAATTTAATTTAAAAATAATTTAATTTTATTTAAAAATAATTTAAATTAATTTAAAAATAATTTAATTTAATTTAAAAATAATTCAATTTTATTTTAAAATAATTTAAATTAATTTAAGAATAATTTAATTTAAAAATTATTTAATTTAATTTAAAAATTATTTAAATTAATTTAAAAATAATTTAAATTAATTTAAAAATAATTTAATTTAATTTAAAAATAATTTAAATTGATTTAAAAATAAATTAATTTTATTTAAAAATAATTTAATTTGATTTAAAAATAATTTAAATTAATTTAAAAATAATTTAATTTAATTTAAAAATAATTTAATTTTACTTAAAAATAATTTAAATTATTTTAAAAATTAATTAATTTAATTTAAAAATAATTTGAATAAATTTAAAAATAATTTAAATTAATTCAAAAATAATTTAATTTAATTTAAAAATAAATTAATTTTATTTAAAAGTAATTTAAAGTAATTTAAAAATAATTTAATTTAATTTAAAAATAATTTAAATTAATTTAAAAATAATTTAATTAAATTTAGAAATAATTTAATTTAATTTAAAAATAATTTAATTTAATTTAAAAATAATTTAAATTAATTTAAAAATAATTTATATTAATTTAAAACCTATTTAAATTAATTTAAAAATAATTTAATTAAATTTTAAAATAATTTAAATTAATTCAAAAATAATTTAATTTAATTTAAATATAATTTAATTTTATTAAAAAATAATTTAAATTAATTTAAAAATAATTTAAATTAATTTAAAAATATTTGAAATTAATTTAAAAATAATTAAAAAAATAATTTAAAAAAAATTATTTAATTTAATTTAGAAATAATTAAATTTAATTTTAAAATATTTTTATTTTATTTAAAAACAATTTAATTTTATTTAAAAATAATTTAAATTAAATTAATATTTTTTTAATTTAATTTAAAAATAATTTAATTTTATTAAAAAAATTTTTAAATTAATTTAAAAATAATTTAATTTAATTTAAAAATAATTTAATTTTTTAAAAAATAATTTAAATTATTTTAAAAATTAATTAATTGAATTTAAAAATAATTTGAATAAATTTAAAATTTAATTTAATTCAAAAAAAATTTAAATTAATTTAAAAAAAATTTAATTTAATTTAAAAATAATTTAATTCAACTTAAAAATAATTAAAATTAATTTAAAAATAATTTAATTTAATTTAAAAATAATTTAATTTAATTTAAAAATAATTTAATTTACTTTAAAAATAATTTAAATTAATTTAAAAATAATTTCATTTAATTTGAAAATAGTTTAATTTAATTTCAAAATAATTTAATTTTATTTAAAAATAGATTAATTTAATTAAAAAATAATTTTATTTTATTTAAAAATAATTTTATTTAATTTAAAAATAATTTAATTTTACTTAAAAATAATTTAAATCAATTTAAAAATAATTTGATTTAATTTAAAAAAAATTTAATTTGATTTAAAAAAAATTTAATTTAATTTAAAAATAATTTAAATTAATATAAAAATAATTTAATTTAATTTAAAAATAATTTAATTTACTTAAAAAATAATTAAAATTAATTTAAAAATAATATAATTTTATTTAAAAATAATTTAAATTAATTTAAAACTAATTTAAATTAATTTAAAAATAATTTAATTTAATTTAAAAATAATTTATTTTTATTTAAAAATAATTTAGATTAATTTAAAAATAATTTAATTTAATTTAAGAATAATTTAATTTACTTTAAAATTAATTTAAATTAATTTAAAAATAATTTCATTTAATTTGAAAATAGTTTGATTTAATTAAAAAATAATTTAATTTAAATTAAAACTAATTACATTTTATTTAGAAATAATTTAAATTAATTTAAAATAAATATAATTTAATTTAAAAATAACTTAATTTACCTTAAAAATAATTTAAATTTATTTAAAAATAATTTCATTTAACTTGAAAATAGTTTAATTTAATTTAAAAATATTTTAATTTTATTTAAAAATAATTTAAATTAATTTAAAAATAATTTAATTTAATTTAAAAATAATTTAAATTAATTTAAAAATAATTTTAATTATTTAAAGATAATTTCATTTAATTTGAAATTAGTTTAATTTAATTAAATTTAAAAATAATTTAATTTTATTTAAAAATAGATTAATTTGATTAAAAAATAATTTTATTTTATTTAAAAAAATTTTAAATTAATTTAAAAATAATTTAAATTTTTTTCAAAATAATTTAAATTAATTTAAAAATAATTTATATTAATTTAAAACTTATTTAAAATAATTTAAAAATTATTTAATTTAATTTAAAAATAATTTAAATTAATTCAAAAATAATTTAATTTAATTTAAAAATTATTTAATTTTTTTTTAAATAATTTAAATTAATTTAAAAATAATTCAAATTAATTTAAAAATAATTTAATTTAATTTAGAAATAATTAAATTACTTTTAAAAATAATTTTATTTTATTTAAAAAGAATTTAATTTTATTTAATAATAATTTAAATTAATTTAAAAATAATTTAAATTAATTTAAAAATAATTTAAATTTTTTTAAAAATAATTTAAATTAATTTCAAAATAATTTATATTAATTTAAAACTTATTTAAATTAATTTAAAAATAATTTAATTAAATTTAAAAATAATTTAAATTAATTCAAAAATAATTTAATTTAATTTAAAAATAATTTAATCTTATTTAAAAATAATTTAAATTAATTTAAAAATAATTTTAATTAATCTAAATTAATTTAAAAATAATTAAATTTAATTTAGAAATAATTAAATTTAGTTTAAAAATAATTTTATTTTATTTAAAAACAATTTAATTTTAATTAAAAATAATTTAAATTAATTTAAAAATAATTTAAAAATAATTTAAAATAATTTAAAAATAATTTAAATTAATTTAAAAATATTTTAAATTAATTTAAAAATATTTTAAATAAATTTAAAAATAATTTCTTTTAATTTAAAAATAATTTAATTTTATTTAAAAATAGTTTAAATTAATTTAAAAATAATTTAATTTAATTTAAAAATAATTTAATTTACTTTAAAAATAATTTAAATTAATTTAAAAATAATTTCATTTAATTTGAAAATAGTTTAATTTAATTTAAAAATAATTTAAATTAATTTAAAAATAATTTAAATTAATTTAAAAATATTTTAAATAAATTTAAAAATAATTTATTTTAATTTAAAAATAATTTAATTTTATTTAAAAATAGTTTAAATTAATTTAAAAATAATTTAATTTAATTTAAAAATAATTTAATTTACTTTAAAAATTATTTAAATTAATTTAAAAATAATTTCATTGAATTTGAAAATAGTTTAATTTAATTTAAAATAATTTAAATTAATTTAAAAGTAATTTAATTTAATTTAAAAATAATTTAAATTAATTAAAAAATAATTTAATTTAATTAAAAATAATTTAATTTTATTTAAAAGTAATTAAAATTAATTTAAAAATAATTTAATTTTATTTAAAAATAATTTAAATTAATTTAAAAATAATTTAAATTTTTTTTTAAATAATTTAAATTAATTTAAAAATAATTTATATTAATTTAAAACTTATTTAAATTAATTTAAAAATAATTTAATTAAATTTAAAAATAATTTAAATTAATTCAAAAATAATTTAATTTAATTTAAATATAATTTTATTTTATTAAAAAATAATTTAAATTAATTTAAAAATAATTTAAAATAATTTAAAAATAATTTAAATTAATTTGAAAATAATTTAAATTAATTTAAATTAATTTAAAAATAATTTAAATTAATTTAAAAGGAATTTAATTTAATTTAATTTAGAAATAATTAAATTTAATTTAAATATAATTTTATTTTATTTAAAAATAATTTTAATTAAATTAAAATTTTTTTAATTTAATTTAAAAATAATTTAATTTTATTAAAAAATATTTTAAATTAATTTAAAAATAATTTAATTTAATTTAAAAATAATGTAATTTTTTTAAAAATAATTTAAATTATTTTAAAAATTAATTAATTTAATTTAAAAATAATTTGAATAAATTTAAAAATAATTTAATTTAATTCAAAAATAATTTAAATTAATTTAAAAATAATTAAAATCAATATAAAAATATTTTAATTTAATTTAAAAATAATTTAAATTAATTTAAAAATAATTTAATGTAATTTAAAAATAATTTAATTTACTTTAAAAATAATTTAAATTAATTTAAAAATAATTTCATTTAATTTAAAAATAATTTAATTTTATTTAAAAATAATTTAATTTAATTTAAAAATAATTCAATTTTATTTTAAAATAATTTAAATTAATTTAAGAATAATTTAAATTAATTTAAAAATAATTTAAATTAATTTAAAAATATTTTAAATTATTTTAAAAATAATTTAATTTAGTTTAAAAATAATTTTATTTCATTAAAAAGTATTTTAAATTAATTTAAAAATAATTTAATTTAATTTAAAAATAATGTAATTTTTTTAAAAACAATTTAAATTATTTTAAAAATTAATTAATTTAATTTAAAAATAATTTGAATAAATTTAAAAATAATTTAATTTAATTTAAAAATAATTTAATTTAATTTGAAAATAATTTAAATTAATTTAAAAATAATTTAATTTAAAAATAATTTAAATAAATTTAAAAATAATTTTATTTAATTCAAAAATAATTTAAATTAATTTAAAAATAATTTAATTTAATTTAAAAATAATTTAATTTAATTTGAAAATAATTTAAATTAATTTAAAAATAATTTAATTTAATTTAAAATTAATTTAATTTAATTTAAAAATAATTTAAATTAATTTAAAAATAATTTAATTTTATTTAAAAATAATTTAATTTAATTTAAAAATAATTTAAATTAATTAAAAATAATTTAATTTAATTTAAAAATAATTTAAATTAATTTAAAAATAATTTAATTTAATTTAAAAATAATTCAATTTTATTTTAAAATAATTTAAATTAATTTAAGAATAATTTAATTTAAAAATTATTTAATTCAATTTAAAAATTATTTAAATTAATTTAAAACTAATTTAAATTAATTTAAAAATAATTTAAATTAATTTAAAAATGGATTAATTTCATTTAGAAATAATGTAATTTTATTTAAAAAAATATAAATATATTTAAAAATAATTTTATTTTATTTAAAAATAATTTAAATTAATTTAAAAATAATTTAATTTAATTTAAAAATAATTCAATTTTATTTTAAAATAATTTAAATTAATTTAAGAATAATTTAATTTAAAAATTATTTAATTCAATTTAAAAATTATTTAAATTAATTTAAAACTAGATTAAATTAATTTAAAAATAATTTAAATTAATTTAAAAATGCATTAATTTCATTTAGAAATAATTTAATTTTATTTAAAAAAATTTAAATATATTTAAAAATAATTTTATTTTATTTAAAAATAATTTAAATTAATTTAAAAATAATTTAATTTAATTTAAAAATAATTCAATTTTATTTTAAAATAATTTAAATTAATTTAAGAATAATTTAATTTAAAAATTATTTAATTCAATTTAAAAATTATTTAAATTAATTTAAAACTAATTTAAGCTAATTTAAAAATAATTTTAATTTTTTTAAAAATGGATTAATTTCATTTAGAAATAATGTAATTTTATTTAAAAAAATTTAAATATATTTAAAAATAATTTTATTTTATTTAAAAATAATTTAAATTAATTTAATTTAATTTAAAAATATTTTAAATTAATTTAAAAATAATTTAATTTAATTTAAAAATAAATTTATTTTATCTAAATAAATTTAAATTAATTTAAAAATAATTTAATTTAATATAAAAATAAATTAATTTAATTTAAAAATTATTTAATTTCATTTAAAAATAATTTAAATTAATTTAAAAATAATTTAATTTAATTAAAAAATAAGTCAATTTTATTTTAAAATAATTTAAATTAATTAAAGAATAATTTAATTTAAAAATTATTTAATTTAATTTAAAAATTATTTAAATTAATTTAAAAATAATTTAAATTAATTTAAAAATAATTTAATTTAATTTAAAAATTTTTTAAATTAATTTAAAAATTATTAAAACTAATTTAAAAATAGTTTAATTTAATTTAAAAATAATTCAATTTTATTTAAAAATAATTTAAATTAATTTAAAAAAAATTTAATGTTATTTAAAACTAATTTGAATTAATTTAAAAATAATTTAAATTAGTTTAAAAATAATTTAATTCAATTTAGAAATAATTGAATTTTATTTAAAAATAATTTAAATTAATTTAAAAATAATTTAATTTAATTTAAAAATAAATTAATTTTATTTAAAAATAATTCAATTTTATTTAAAAATAATTTAAATTAATTTAAGAATAATTTAATTTTATTTAAAACTAATTTAAATTAATTTAAAAATAATTTAAATTAGTTTTAAAATAATTTAATTTAATTTAAAAATAATTTAATTTTAATTAAAAATAATTTAAATTAATTTGAAAATAATTTAAATTAATTCAAAAATAATTTAATTTAATTTAAATATAATTTTATTTTATTAAAAAATAATTTAAATTAATTTAAAAATAATTTAAATTAATTTAAAAATAATTTAAATTAATTTAAAAATAATTTAAATTAATTTAAAAAGAATTTAATTTAATTTAGAAATAATTAAATTTAATTTAAAAATAATTTTATTTTATTTAAAAACAATTTAATTTTATTTAAAAATAATTTTAATTAAATTAAAATTTTTTTAATTTAATTTAAAAATAATTTAATTTTATTAAAAAATATTTTAAATTAATTTAAAAATAATTTAATTTAATTTAAAAATAATGTAATTTTTTTAAAAATAATTTAAATTATTTTAAAAATTAATTAATTTAATTTAAAAATAATTTGAATAAATTTAAAAATAATTTAATTTAATTCAAAAATAATTTAAATTAATTTAAAAATAATTAAAATTAATATAAAAATAATTTAATTTAATTTAAAAATAATTTAAATTAATTTAAAAATAATTTAATGTAATTTAAAAATAATTTAATTTACTTTAAAAATAATTTAAATTAATTTAAAAATAATTTAATTTAATTAAAAATAATTTAATTTTATTTAAAAGTAATTAAAATTAATTTAAAAATAATTTTATTTTATTTAAAAATAATTTAAATTATTTTAAAAATAATTTAAATTTTTTTTTAAATAATTTAAATTAATTTGAAAATAATTTATATTAATTTAAAAATAATTTAAATTAATTTAAAAATAATTAAAATTAATTTAAAAGGAATTTAATTTAATTTAGAAATAATTAAATTTAATTTAAAAATAATTTTATTTTATTTAAAAACAATTTAATTTTATTTAAAAATAGTTTAAATTAATTTAAAAATAATTTAATTTAATTTAAAAATAATTTAATTTACTTTAAAAATTATTTAAATTAATTTAAAAATAATTTCATTGAATTTGAAAATAGTTTAATTTAATTTAAAATAATTTAAATTAATTTAAAAGGAATTTAATTTAATTTAGAAATAATTAAATTTAATTTAAAAATAATTTTATTTTATTTAAAAACAATTTAATTTTATTTAAAAATAATTTTAATTAAATTAAAATTTTTTTAATTTAATTTAAAAATAATGTAATTTTTTTAAAAATAATTTAAATTATTTTAAAAATTAATTAATTTAATTTAAAAATAATTTGAATAAATTTAAAAATAATTTAATTTAATTCAAAAATAATTAAAATTAATTTAAAAATAATTAAAATTAATATAAAAATAATTTAATTTAATTTAAAAATAATTTAAATTAATTTAAAAATAATTTCATTTAATTTAAAAATAATTTAATTTAATTTAAAAATAATTCAATTTTATTTTAAAATAATTTAAATTAATTTAAGAATAATTTAAATTAATTTAAAAATAATTTAAAAAAAATTTAAATTAATTTAAAAATATTTTAAATTATTTTAAAAATAATTTAATTTAATTTAAAAATAATTTTATTTCATTAAAAAGTATTTAAAATTAATTAAAAAATAATTTAATTTAATTTAAAAATAATTTAATTTTTTTAAAAATAATTTAAAATAATTTAAAAATTAATTAATTTAATTTAAAAATAATTTAAATAAATTTAAAAATAATTTAATTTAAAAATAATTTAAATAAATTTAAAAATAATTTTATTTAATTCAAAAATAATTTAAATTAATTTAAAAATAATTTAATTTAATTTAAAAATAATTTAATTTAATTTGAAAATAATTTAAATTAATTTAAAAATAATTTAATTTAAAATTAATTTAATTTAATTTAAAAATAATTTAAATTAATTTAAAAATAATTTAATTTTATTTAAAAATAATTTAATTTCATTTAAAAATAATTTAAATTAATTTAAAAATAATTTAATTTAATTTAAAAATAATTTAAATTAATTTAAAAATAATTTAATTTAATTTAAAAATAATTCAATTTTATTTTAAAATAATTTAAATTAATTTAAAAATAATTTAATTTAAAAATTATTTAATTTAATTTAAAAATTATTTAAATTAATTTAAAAATAATTTAAATTAATTTAAAAATAATTTAATTTAATTTAAAAAATTTTAAATTAATTTAAAAATTATTAAAATTAATTTAAAAATAATTTAATTTAATTTAAAAATTATTCAATTTTATTTAAAAATAATTTAAATTAATTTAAGAATAATTTAATTTTATTTAAAACTAATTTAAATTAATTTAAAAATAATTTAAATTAGTTTAAAAATAATTTAATTTAATTTAAAAATATTTTAATTTTATTTAAAAATAATTTAAATTAATTTAAAAATAATTAAATTTAATTTAAAAATATTTTAAATTAATTTAAAAATAAATTAATTTAATTAAAAAATAATTTAATTTAATTTAAAAATAATTTAAATTAACTTAAAAATAGATTAATTTTATTGAAAAATAATGTAATTTTATTTAGAAATAATATAAATTTATTTAAAAATAATTTAATTTAATTTAAAAATAATTTAAATTAATTTAAAAGTAATTTAATTTAAAATTAATTTAATTTTATTTATAAATAATTTAAATTAATTTAAAATTAATTTAATAAAATTTAAATTAATTTAGAAATAATTTAATTTTATTTAAAAATATTTTAAATTAATTTAAAAATATTTTAATTTAATTTAAAAATAATTTTATTTTATGTAAATAAATTTAAATTAATTTAAAAATAATTTAGTTTAATTTAAAAAAAATTTAAACTAATTTAAAAATAATTTAAATTAATTTAAAAATAATTCAAATTAATTTAAAAATTATTTAAATTAATTAAAAAATAATTTAAATTAATTTAAAAATAATATAAATTAATTTAAAAATAATTTAATTTAATTCAAAAATAATTTTATTTTATTTAAAAATAATTTAAATTAATTTAAAAAAAATTTAATTTAATTTAAAAATAATTTAATTTTAATTAAAAATAATTTAAATTAATTTAAAAATAATTTTATTTAATTTAAAAATAATTTAAATTGATTTAAAAATATTTTAATTTAATTTAAAAATAATTTAATTTTAATTAAAAATAATTTATTTTTATTTAAAAATAATTTAAATTAATTTAAAAATAATTTATTTTTATTTAAAAATAATTTAAATTAATTTAAAAATAATTTAATTTTGTTTAAAAATAATTTAATTTTATTTAAAAATTATTTTAAATTAATTTAAAATTTTTTAATATAAAAATAATTTAAATTAAATTAAAAATAATTTAATTTTGTTCAAAAATAATTTAAAAATAATTTAATTTAATTTAAAAATAATTTAAATTAATTTTAAAATAAATTAATTTTATTTAAAAATAATTAAAATTAATTTGAAAATTATTTTAATTAGTTTAAAAATAATTTAATTTTATTTAAAAATAATTTTATTTTATTTAAAAATAATTTAAATTAATTTAAAAATAATTTAGATTAATTTAAAAATAATTTAATTTACAAATAATTTAATTTAAATTAAAAATTATTTAATTTTATTTAAAAATAATTTAAATTAATTTAATTTAATTTAAAAATAATTTAATTTTATTTAAAAATAATTTAAATTAATTTAAAAATAATTTAAATTAATTTAAAAATAATTTATTTAATTTAAAAATAATTTAATTTAATTTAAAAATTAATTAATTTAATTTAATAATAATTTAATTTTATTTAAAAATAATTTAAATTAATTTAATTTAATTTAAAAATAATTTAATTTTATTTAAAAATAATTTAAATTAATTTAAAAATAATTTAATTAAATTTAAAAATAATTTAAATTAATTTTTAAAATAATTCAATTTTATTTTAAAATATTTTAAATTAATTTAAAAAAAAATTTAATTTAATTTAAAAATAATTTTATTTTATGTAAATAAATTTAAATTAATTTAAAAATAATTTAATTTAATTTAAAAATATTTTAAATTAATTTAAAAATAATTTAATTTTACTTAAAAATAATTAAAATTAATTTAATTTAATTTAAAAATAATTTAATTTTATTTCAAAATTATTTAAATTAATTTAAAAAAAATTTAATTAAATTTAAAAATAATTTAAATTAATTTAAAAATAATTTAATTTTATTGAAAAATATTTTAAATTAATTTAAAAATAATTTAATTTAAAAATAAGTTTATTTTATGTAAATGAATTTAAATTAATTTAGAAATAATTTAATTTAATTTAAAAATAATTTAAATTAATTTTAAAATAAATTAATTTTATTTAAAAATAATTAAAATTAATTTGAAAATTATTTTAATTAGTTTAAAAATAATTTAATTTTATTTAAAAATAATTTTATTTTATTTAAAAATAATTTAAATTA
This sequence comes from Phosphuga atrata, assembly GCA_944588485.1. Taxonomy (NCBI): domain Eukaryota; kingdom Metazoa; phylum Arthropoda; class Insecta; order Coleoptera; family Silphidae; genus Phosphuga; species Phosphuga atrata. The sequence continues at coordinate 11,591,301 of OX155905.1, forward strand.
ATTTAAAAATAATTTAGATTAATTTAAAAATAATTTAATTTACAAATAATTTAATTTAAATTAAAAATTATTTAATTTTATTTAAAAATAATTTAAATTAATTTAATTTAATTTAAAAATAATTTAATTTTATTTAAAAATAATTTAAATTAATTTAAAAATAATTTAAATTAATTTAAAAATAATTTATTTAATTTAAAAATAATTTAATTTAATTTAAAAATTAATTAATTTAATTTAATAATAATTTTATTTTATTTAAAAATAATTTAAATTAATTTAATTTAATTTAAAAATAATTTAATTTTATTTAAAAATAATTTAAATTAATTTAAAAATAATTTAATTAAATTTAAAAATAATTTAAATTAATTTTTAAAATAATTCAATTTTATTTTAAAATATTTTAAATTAATTTAAAAAAAAATTTAATTTAATTTAAAAATAATTTTATTTTATGTAAATAAATTTAAATTAATTTAAAAATAATTTAATTTAATTTAAAAATATTTTAAATTAATTTAAAAATAATTTAATTTTACTTAAAAATAATTAAAATAAATTAAATTAATTTAAAAATAATTAAATTTTATTCAAAAATAATTTAAATTATTTTAAAAATAATTTAATTTAATTTAAAAATAATTCATATTAATTTAAAAATAATTTAATTTAATTTAAAAATAATTTAATTTAATTTAAAAATAATATAATTCAATTTAAAAATAATTTAATTTTATTTAAAAATAATTTAAATTAATTTAAAAATAATTTAATTTAATTTAAAAGTAAATTAATTCAATTTAAAAATAATTTAATTTTATTTAAAAATAATTTAAATTAATTTAAAAATAATTTAATTTAATTTAAAAATAAGTTTATTTTATGTAAATGAATTTAAATAAATTTAAAAATAATTTAATTTAATTTAAAAATAATTTAAATTAATTTTAAAATTATTTAATTTTATTTAAAAATAATTTAAATTAATTTAAAAATTATTTTAATTAATTTAAAAATAATTTAATTTAAATTTAAAAATAATTTAAATTAATTTAAAAATAATTTAAATTAATTTAAAAATAATTTATTTAATTTAAAAATAATTTAATTTAATTTAAAAATTATTTAACTTAATTTAAAAATAATTTAAATTAATTTAAAAATAATTTAATTTAATTTAAAAATAATTTAATTTTATTTAAAAATAATTTAAATTAATTTAAAAATAATTTAATTTAATTTAAAAATAAATTAATTTTATTTAAAAATAATTTAAATTAATTTTAAAATAATTTAATTTTATTTAAAAATAATTTAAATTAATTTAAAAATTATTTTAATTAATTTAAAAATAATTTAATTTTATTTAAAAATAATTTAAATTAATTTAAAAATAATTTAAATTAATTTAAAAATAATTTATTTAATTTAAAAATAATTTAATTTAATTTAAAAATTATTTAACTTAATTTAAAAATAATTTAAATTAATTTAAAAATAATTTAATTTAATTTAAAAATAAATTAATTTAATTTAATAATAATTTAATTTTGTTTAAAAATAATTTAAATTAATTTAATTTAAAAATAATTTAATTTTATTTAAAAATAATTTAAATTAATTTAAAAATAATTTAATTTAATTTAAAAATAATTAAATTTAATTTAAAAATAATTTAAATTAATTTAAATATAATTTAAATTAATTTAAAAATAATTTAAATTACTTTAAAAATAATTTAAATTAATTTAAAAATAATTTAATTTAATTTAAAAATAATTTAAATTAATTTAAAAATAATTTAAATTAATTTAAAAATAATTTAAATTAAATTAAAATTTTTTTAATTTAATTTAAAATTAATTTAATTTTATTAAATATATTTTAAATTAATCTAAAAATAATTTAAATTAATTTAAAAATAATTTAATTTAATTTACAAATAAATTAATTTAATTTAAAAATAATTTAAATTAATTTAAAAATAATTTAAATTAATTTAAAAATAATTTAAATTAATTTAAAAATAATTTAATTTAATTTAAAAATAATTTAAATTAAAAATAATTTAAATTAATTTAAAAATAATTTAATTTAATTTAAAAATAATTTAATTTTATTTAAAAATAATTTAAATTAATTTAAAAATAATTTAATTTAATTTAAAAATAATTTAAATTAGTTTAAAAATAATTTAATTTAATTCAAAAGTAATTAAAATTAATTTAAAAATAATTTAATTTAATTTAAAAATAATTTAATTTAAATTAAAAATAATTTAAATTAATTTAAAAATTATTTAATTTCTCTTAAAAATAATTTAAATTAATTTAAAAATAGTTTAATTTAAAAATAATTTAAAAATAATTTAATTTAATTTAAAAATAATTTAATTTACTTTAAAAATAATTTAATTTAATTTAAAAATTATTTTATTTTATTTAAAAATAATTTAAATTACTTTAAAAATAATTTAATTAATTATATATCAAAAATAATTAAATTAATTTAAAAATAATTTAAATTAATTTAAAAATAATTTAATTTAATTTACAAATAATTTAATTTAAATTAAAAATTATTTAATTTTATTTAAAAATAATTTAAATTAATTTAATTTAATTTAAAAATAATTTAATTTTATTTAAAAATAATTTAAATTAATTTAAAAATAATTTAATTAAATTTAAAAATAATTTAAATTAATTTTTAAAATAATTTTATTTTATTTTAAAATATTTTAAATTAATTTAAAAAAAAATTTAATTTAATTTAAAAATAATTTTATTTTAAGTAAATAAATTTAAATTAATTTGAAAATAATTTAATTTAATTTAAAAATATTTTAAATTAATTTAAAAATAATTTAATTTTACTTAAAAATAATTAAAATTTATATAAAAATAAATTAAATTAATTTAAAAATAATTAAATTTTATTCAAAAATAATTTAAATTATTTTAAAAATAATTTAATTTAATTTAAAAATAATTCATATTAATTTAAAAATAATTTAATTTAATTTAAAAATAATTTAATTTAATTTAAAAATAAATTAATTCAATTTAAAAATAATTTAATTTTATTTAAAAATAATTTAAATTAATTTAAAAATAATTTAATTTAATTTAAAAATAAATTAATTCAATTTAAAAATAATTAAATTTTATTTAAAAATAATTTAAATTAATTTAAAAATAATTTAATTTAATTTAAAAATAAGTTTATTTTATGTAAATGAATTTAAATAAATTTAAAAATAATTTAATTTAATTTAAAAATAATTTAAATTAATTTTAAAATAATTTAATTTTATTTAAAAATAATTTAAATTAATTTAAAAATTATTTTAATTAATTTAAAAATAATTTAATTTAAATTTAAAAATAATTTAAATTAATTTAAAAATAATTTAAATTAATTTAAAAATAATTTATTTAATTTAAAAATAATTTAATTTAATTTAAAAATTATTTAACTTAATTTAAAAATAATTTAAATTAATTTAAAAATAATTTAATTTAATTTAAAAATAAATTAATTTAATTTAATAATAATTTAATTTTATTTAAAAATAATTTAAATTAATTTAATTTAATTTAAAAATAATTTAATTTCATTTAAAAATAATTTAAATTAGTTTAAAAATAATTTAATTAAATTTAAAAATAATTTAAATTAATTTAAAAATAATTTAATTTTATTTAAAAATAATTTAAATTAATTTAAAAATAATTTAATTTAATTTAAAAATAAATTAATTTTATTTAAAAATAATTTAAATTAATTTTAAAATAATTTAATTTTATTTAAAAATAATTTAAATTCTTTTAAAAATTATTTTAATTAATTTAAAAATAATTTAATTTTATTTAAAAATAATTTAAATTAATTTAAAAATAATTTAAATTAATTTAAAAATAATTTATTTAATTTAAAAATAATTTAATTTAATTTAAAAATTATTTAACTTAATTTAAAAATAATTTAAATTAATTTAAAAATAATTTAATTTAATTTAAAAATAAATTAATTTAATTTAATAATAATTTAATTTTGTTTAAAAATAATTTGAATTAATTTAATTTAATTTAAAAATAATTTAATTTTATTTAAAAATAATTTAAATTAATTTAAAAATAATTTAATTTAATTTAAAAATAATTAAATTTAATTTAAAAATAATTTAAATTAATTTAAATATAATTTAAATTAATTTAAAAATAATTTAAATTACTTTAAAAATAATTTAAATTAATTTAAAAATAATTTAATTTAATTTAAAAATAATTTAAATTAATTTAAAAATAATTTAAATTAATTTAAAAATAATTTAAATTAAATTAAAAATTTTTTAATTTAATTTAAAATTAATTTAATTTTATTAAAATATATTTTAAATTATTCTAAAAATAATTTAAATTAATTTAAAAATAATTTAATTTAATTTACAAATAATTTAATTTAATTTAAAAATAATTTAAATTAATTTAAAAATAATTTAAATAAATTTAAAAATAATTTAAATTAATTTAAAAATAATTTAATTTAATTTAAAAATAATTTAAATTAAAAATAATTTAAATTAATTTAAAAATAATTTAATTTAATTTAAAAATAATTTAATTTTATTTAAAAATAATTTAAATTAATTTAAAAATAATTTAATTTAATTTAAAAATAATTTAAATTAATTTAAAAATAATTTAATTTAATTCAAAAGTAATTAAAATTAATTTAAAAATAATTTAATTTAATTTAAAAATAATTTAATTTAAATTAAAAATAATTTAAATTAATTTAAAAATTATTTAATTTAATTTAAAAATTATTTAATTTCTCTTAAAAATAATTTAAATTAATTTAAAAATAGTTTAATTTAAAAATAATTTAAAATAATTTAATTTAATTTAAAAATAATTTAATTTACTTTAAAAATAATTTAATTTAATTTAAAAATAATTTTATTTTATTTAAAAATAATTTAAATTACTTTAAAAATAATTTAATTAATTATATATCAAAAATAATTAAATTAATTTAAAAATAATTTAAATTTTTTTAAAAATAAATTAATTTAATTAAAAAATAATTTAATTACATTTAAAAATAATTTAAATTAATTTAAAAATAACTTAATTTAATTTAAAAATAATTTAAATTAATTTAAAAATAAATTAATTTAATTAAAAAATAATTTAGTTTCATTTAAAAATAATTTAAATTAAATAAAAATAATTTAAATTAATTTAAAAATAATTTAATTAAATTTAAAAATAATTTAATTTTATTTAAAAATAATTTAAATTATATTAAAAATAATTTAATTTAATTTAAAAATAATTTAATTTTATTTAAAAATAATTTAAATTATATTAAAAATAATTTAAATTAATTTAAAAATAGTTTAATTTAATTTGAAAATAATTTAAATTAATTTAAAAATAATTTCATTTAAAAATAATTTAAAATAATATTAAAATATTTTAATTTAATTTAAAAATAATTTAAATTAAAAATAATTTAAATTAATTTAAAAATAATTTAATTTAATTTAAAAAAAAATTTAATTTTATTTAAAAATAATTTAAATTAATTTAAAAATAATTTAAATTAATTTAAAAATAATTTAATTTTATTTAAAAATAATTCAATTGTATTTAAAAATAATTTAAATTAATTTAAGAATAATTTAATTTAATTTAAAAATAATTTAAATTAATTTAAAAATAATATAAATTAATTTAAAAATAATTTAATTTAATTTGAAAATAATTTAATTTTATTTAAAAATAATTTAAATTAATTTAAAAATAATTTAATTTAATTTGAAAATAATTTAAATTAATTTAAAAATAATTTCATTTAAAAATAATTTAAAATAATATTAAAATAATTTAATTAAATTTAAAAATAGTTTAATTTTATTTAAAAATAATTTAAATTAATTTAAAAATAAATTAAATTAATTTAAAAATAATTTAATTTTATTTAAAAATAATTTAAATTAATTTAAAAATAAATTAATTTAAATAAAAAATAATTTAATTTAATTTAAAAATAATTTAAATTAATTTAAAAATAATTTAATTTTATTTAAAAATAATTTAATTTTATTTGAAAATAATTTAAATTATATTAAAAATAATTTAATTTAATTTAAAAATAATTTAATTTTATTTGAAAATAATTTAAATTAATTTAAAGATAATTTAATTTTATTTAAAAATAATTTAAATTAAATTAAAAATAATTTAATTTAATTCAAAAGTAATTTAAATTAATTTAAAAATAATTTAATTTAATTTAAAAATAATTTAATTTAAATTAAAAATAATTTAAATTAATTTAAAAATTAGTTAATTTAATTTAAAAATAATTTAATTTCTCTTAAAAATAATTTAAATTAATTTAAAAATAGTTTAATTTAAAAATAATTTAAAATAATTTAAAAATAATTTAATTTAATTTAAAAATAATTTAATTTACTTTAAAAATAATTTAATTTAATTTAAAAATAATTTTATTTTATTTAAAAATAATTTAAATTAATTTAAAAATAATTTAATTAATTATATATCAAAAATAATTAAATTAATTTAAAAATAATTTAAATTAATTTAAAAATAAATTAATTTAATTAAAAAATAATTTAATTTCATTTAAAAATAATTTAAATTAATTTAAAAATAATTTAATTTAATTTAAAAATTATTTAAATTAATTTAAAAATAAATTAATTTAATTAAAAAATAATTTAATTTCATTTAAAAATAATTTAAATTAATTTAAAAATAATTTAATTTTATTTAAAAATAATTTAATTTTATTTGAAAATAATTTAAATTATATTAAAAATAATTTAATTTAATTTAAAAATAATTTAATTTTATTTGAAAATAATTTAAATTAATTTAAAGATAATTTAATTTTATTTAAAAATAATTTAAATTAAATTAAAAATAATTTAAATTAATTAAAAATAATTTAATTAAATTTAAAAATAATTTAATTTTATTTAAAAATAATTTAAATTATATTAAAAATAATTTAATTTAATTTAAAAATAATTTAATTTAATTTAAAAATAATTTAAATTAATTTAAAAATAATTTAATTTAATTTAAAAATAATTTAAATTAATTTAAAAATAATTTAATTTAATTCAAAAGTAATTTAAATTAATTTAAAAATAATTTAATTTATTTTAAAAATAATTTAATTTAAATTAAGAATAATTTAAATTAATTTAAAAATAATTTAATTTAATTTAAAAATAATTTAATTTCTCTTAAAAATAATTTAAATTAATTTAAAAATAATTTAAATTAATTTAAAAATAATTTTATTTTATTTAAAAATAATTTAAATTAATTTAAAAATAATTTAAATTAATTTAAAAATAATTTAATTTTATTTAAAAATAATTCAATTGTATTTAAAAATAATTTAAATTAATTTAAGAATAATTTAATTTAATTTAAAAATAATTTAAATTAATTTAAAAATAATATAAATTAATTTAAAAATAATTTAATTTAATTTGAAAATAATTTAATTTACTTTAAAAATAATTTAAATTAATTTGAAAATAATTTAAATTAATTTAAAAATAATTTAATTTTATTTAAAAATAATTTAAATTAATTTAAAAATAATTTAATTTAATTTGAAAATAATTTAAATTAATTTAAAAATATATTCATTTAAAAATAATTTAAAATAATATTAAAATAATTTAATTTAATTTAAAAATAATTTAATTTTATTTAAAAATAATTTAAATTAATTTTAAAATAATTTAATTTAATTTGAAAATAATTTAATTTACTTTAAAAATAATTTAAAAATAATTTAAATTAATTTAAAAATAATTTAATTTTATTTATAAATAATTTAAACTAATTTAAAAATAGTTTAATTTTATTTAAAAATAATTTAAATTAATTTAAAAATAAATTAAATTAATTTAAAAATAATTTAATTTTATTTAAAAATAATTTAATTTACTTTAAAAATAATTTAATTTAATTTAAATTAATTTAAAAATAATTTAATTTAATTTAAAAATAATTTAATTTTATTCAAAAATAATTTAAATTTAATTAAAAATAATTTAATTTAATTTAAAAATAATTTAATTTTATTTAAAAATAATTTAAATTATATTAAAAATAATTTAATTTAAATTAAAAATAATTTAATTTTATTTAAAAATAATTTAAATTAATTTATAAATAATTTAAATTAAATTAAAAATAATTTAATTTTATTTAAAAATAATTTAATTTAATTTAAAAATAACTTAATTTAATTTAAATTAATTTAAAAATAATTTAATTTAATTTAAAAATAATTTTATTTTATTTCAAAAGTAATTTAAATTAATTTAAAAATAATTTAATTTAATTTAAAAATAATTTAATTTTATTTAAAAATAATTTAAATTAATTTAAAAATAATTTAACTTAATTTAAAAATAATTTAAATTAAATTAAAAATAATTTAAATTAATTTAAAAATAGTTTAATTTAATTTAAAAATAATTTAATTTTATTTAAAAATAATTTAAATTAAATTAAAAATAATTTAATTTAATTTAAAAATAATTTAATTTTATTTAAAAATAATTTAAATTATATTAAAAATAATTTAATTTAATTTAAAAATAATTTAATTTTATTTAAAAATAATTTAAAAAAATTTAAAAATAATTTAAATTAATTTAAAAATAATTTAAATTAAATTAAAAATAATTTAAATTAATTTAAAAATAATTTAATTTAATTTAAAAATAATTTAATTTAATTTAAAAATAATTTAAATTATATCAAAAATAATTTAATTTAATTTAAAAATAATTTAATTTTATTTAAAAATAATTTAAATTAATTTAAAAATATATATAATTTTATTTAAAAATAAGTTGAATTAATTTGAGAATAATTTAATTTAATTTAAAAATTATTTAATTTAATTTAAAAATTATTTAAATTAATTTAAAAATAATTTTGTTTAATTTAAAAATAATTAAATTTAATTTAAAAATAATTTAAATTAATTTAAAAATAATTTAATTAAATTTAAAAATAATTTATTGTATTTAAAAATAATTTAAATTAATTTAAGAATAATTTAATTTAATTTAAATTAATTTAAAAATAATATAAATTAATTTAAAAATAATTTAATTTAGTTTAAAAATAATTTAATTTTATTTAAAAATAATTTAAATTAATTTAAAAATAATTTAAATTAAATTAAAAATAATTTAAATTAATTTAAAAATATATATAATTTTATTTAAAAATAAGTTGAATTAATTTGAGAATAATTTAATTTAATTTAAAAATTATTTAATTTAATTTAAAAATTATTTAAATTAATTTAAAAATAATTTAATTTAATTTGAAAATAATTTAATTTACTTTAAAAATAATTTAAAAATAATTTAAATTAATTTAAAAATAATTTAATTTTATTTAAAAATAATTTAAATTAATTTAAAAATAATTTAATTGAATTTAAAAATAATTTAAATTAATTTAAAAATAATTTAAATTAATTTAAAAATAATTTAATATAATTTAAAAATAATTTAATTTAATTTAAAAATAACTTAATTTAATTTAAATTAATTTAAAAATAATTTAATTTAATTTAAAAATAACTTAATTTAATTTAGAAATAATTTAAATTAATTGAAAAATAATTTAATTTAATTTGAAAATAATTTAATTTACTTTAAAAATAATTTCAATTAATTTAAAAATAATTTAAATTAATTTAAAAATAATTTAATTTTATTTAAAAATAATTTAAATTATTTTAAAAATAATTTAATTTAATTTAAAAATAATTAAATTTAATTTAAAAATAATTTAAATTAAATTAAAATTAATTTAATTTAATTTAAAAATAATTCAATTTTATTTAAAAATAATTTAAATAAATTTAAGAATAATTTAGGTTTATTTAAAAATAATTTAAATTAATTTAAAAATAATATAAACTAATTTAAAAATAATTTAATTTAATTTAAAAATAATTTAATTTTATTTAAAAATAATTTAAATTAATTTAAAAATAATTTAATTGAATTTAAAAATAATTTAAATTAATTTAAAAATAATTTAATTTAATTTAAAAATAATTTAATTTAAAAATAATTTAAATTATTTTAAAAATAATTTAAATTAATTTAAAAATAATTTAGTTTTTATTAAAAATAATTTAAATTAATTTAAAAATAATGTAATTCAATTTGAAATTAATTTAATTTACTTTAAAAATAATTTAAAAATAATTTAAATTAATTTAAAAATAATTTAATTTTATTTAAAAATAATTTAAATTAATTTAAAAATAATTTAAATTAATTTAAAAATAATTTAATTTTATTTAAAAATAATTTAAATTAATTTAAAAATAATTTAATTGAATTTAAAAATAATTTAAATTAATTTAAAAATAATTTAAATTAATTTAAAAATAATTTAATTTAATTTAAAAATAATTTAATTTAATTTAAAAATAACTTAATTTAATTTAAATTAATTTAAAAATAATTTAATTTAATTTAAAAATAACTTAATTTAATTTAGAAATAATTTAAATTAATTGAAAAATAATTTAATTTAATTTGAAAATAATTTAATTTACTTTAAAAATAATTTCAATTAATTTAAAAATAATTTAAATTAATTTAAAAATAATTTAATTTTATTTAAAAATAATTTAAATTAATTAATTAAAAATAATTTAATTTTTTTTTTAAATAATTTAAACTAACTTACAATTAATTTAAATTAATTTAAAAATAATTTAAATTAACTTAATTTAATTTAAAAATAATTTAATTTAATTTAAAAATAATTTAAATTAATTTAAAAATAATTTATTTTTTAATTTAAAAATAATTTATTTTTTAATTTAAAAATAATTTAAATTAATTTAAAAATAATTTAAAATAATTTAAAAATAATTTAAATTAATTTAAAAATAATTTAATTTAACATAAAAATAATTTAAATTAACTTAAAAGTAATTTAATTTAATTTAAAAATAATTTAATTTAATTTAAAAATAATTTAAATTAATTTAAAAATAATTTAATTTTATTTAAAAATAATTTAATTTTATTTAAAAATAATTTAATTTAATTTAAAAATAATTTCATTTAATTTAAAAATAATTTAAATTATTTTAAAAATAATTTAATTTACTTTAAAAATAATTTATTTTCATTTAAAAATAATTTAAATTAATTTAAAAATAATTTAATTTAATTTAAAAATAATTTAAATTAATTTAAAAATAATTTAATTTAATTTAAAAATAATTTAATTTACTTTAAAAATAATTTAAATTAATTTAAAAATAATTTAATTTAATTTAAAAATAATTTCATTTAATTTAAAAATAATTTAAATTAATTTAAAAATAATTTAATTTACTTTAAAAATAATTTATTTTCATTTAAAAATAATTTAAATTAATTTAAAAATAATTTAATTTAATTTAAAAATAATTTAAATTAATTTAAAAATAATTTAAATTAATTTAAAAATAATTTAATTTAATTTAAAAATAATATAAATCAATTTAAAAATAATTTGATTTAATTTAAAAATAATTTAAAATAATTTATTTTTTAATTTAAAAATAATTTATTTTTTAATTTAAAAATAATTTAAATTAATTTAAAATAATTTAAAAATAATTTAAATAAATTTAAAAATAATTTAATTTAACATAAAAATAATTTAAATTAACTTAAAAGTAATTTAATTTAATTTAAAAATAATTTAATTTAATTTAAAAATAATTTAAATTAATTTAAAAATAATTTAATTTTATTTAAAAATAATTTAATTTTATTTAAAAATAATTTAATTTAATTTAAAAATAATTTAAATTAATAATTTAAATTTTTTTTAAAATAATTTAATTTAATTTAAAAACAATTTCATTTAATTTAAAAATAATTTAAAATAATTTAAAAATAATTTAATTTACTTTAAAAATAATTTTTTTTCATTTAAAAATAATTTAAATTAATTTAAAAATAGTTTAATTTAATTTAAAAATAATTTAATTTAATTTAAAAATTATTTAAATTAATTTTAAAATAATGTAATTTAATTTAAAAATACCTAAATTTAATTTAAAAATAATTTAAAATAATTTAAAATTAATTTAATTTAATTTAAAAATAATTCAATTTAATTTAAAAATAATTTAAATTAATTTAAGAATAATTTAATTTAATTTTAAAATTATTTAATTTAATTTAAAAATAATTTCATTTAAAAATAATTTAAAATAATTTTAAAATAATTTAATTTTTTTTAAAAATAATTTAATTTACCTTAAAAATAATTTAAATTAATTTAAAAAATAATTTAATTTAATTTAAAAATAATTTAATTTTATTTAAAAATAATTTAAAAATAAGTTAATTTAATTTAGAAATAATTTAATTTTATTTAAAAATAATTTGAATTAATTTAAGAATAATTTAATTTAATTTAAAAATTATTTAATTTAAAAATTATATAAATTAATTTAAAAATAATTTCATTTAATTTAAAAATAATTAAATTTAATTTAAAAATAATTTAATTTAATTTAAAATTAATTTAATTTAATTTAAAAATAATTCAGTTGTTATTAAAATAATTTAAGAATAATTTTTTTTAATTTAAAAATAATTTAAATTAATTTAAAAATAATATAAATTAATTTAAAAACAATTTAATTTAATTTGAAAATAATTTTATTTTATTTAAAAATAATTGAAATTAATTAAAAAATAGTTTAATTTTATTAAAAAATAATTTAAATTAATTTAAAAATAATTTAAATTAATTTCAAAATAATTTAATTTTATTTAAAAATAATTTAATTTAATTTAAAAATAATTTAATTTAATTTAAATTAATTTAAAATTAATTTAATTTAATTTAAAAATAATTTGATTTAATTTAGAAATAATTTAAATTAATTTAAAAATAATTTAATTTAATTTGAAAATAATTTAATTTATTTTAAAAATAATTTCAATTAATTTAAAAATAATTTAATTTTATTTAAAAATAATTTAAATTAATTTAAAAATAATATAATTTAATTTAAAAATAATTTAAATTAAATTAAAAATAATTTAAATTAATTTAAAAATAATTTAATTTAATTTAAAAATAATTTAATTTTATTTAAAAATAATTTAAATTATATTAAAAATAATTTAATTTAATTTAAAAATAATTTAATTTTATTTAAAAATAATTTAAATTATATTAAAAATAATTTAATTTAATTTAAAAATAATTTAATTTTATTTAAAAATAATTTAAATTAATTTAAAAATAATTTAAATTAATGTAAAAATAATTTAAATTAAATTAAAAATAATTTAAATTAATTTAAAAATAATTTAATTTAATTTAAAAATAATTAAATTTTATTTAAAAATAATTTAAATTATATTAAAATTAATTTAATTTAATTTAATTTTATTTTAAAATAATTTAAATTAATTTAAAAATAATTTAATTTAAAAATAATTTAAATTAATTTAAAAATAATTTAATTTAATTCGAAAGTAATTTAAATTAATTTAAAAATAATTTAATTTAATTTAAAAATAATTTAATTTAATTTAAAAATAATTTAAATTAATTTAAAAATAATTTAATTTAAATTAAAAATAATTTAATTTCACTTAAAAATAATTTAAATTAATTTAAAAATAGTTTAATTTAAAAATAATTTAAAATAATTTAATTTAAAAATAATTTAATTTACTTTAAAAATAATTTTATTTTATTTAAAAATAATTTAAATTAATTTAAAAATAATTTAATTTTATTTAAAAATAATTCAATTGTATTTAAAAATAATTTAAATTAATTTTAGAATAATTTAATTTAATTTAAAAATAATTTAAATTAATTTAAAAAATAATATAAATTATTTTAAAAATAATTTAATTTAATTTGAAAATAATTTAATTTACTTTAAAAATAATTTAAATTAATTTAAAAATAATTTAAATTAATTTAAAAGAATTTAATTTTATTTAAAAATAATTTAAATTAATTTAATTTAATTTGAAAATAATTTAAATTAATTTAAAAATAATTTCATTTAAAAATAATTTAAAATAATTTTAAAATAATTTAATTTAATTTAAAAATAATTTAATTTACTTTAAAAATAATTTAAATTAATTTAAAAAATAATTTAATTTAATTTAAAAATAATTTAATTTTATTTAAAAATAATTTAAATTAATTTAAAAATAATTTAATTTAATTTTATTTAAAAATAATTTGAATTAATTTAAGAATAATTTAATTTAATTTAAAAATTATTTAATTTAATTTAAAAATTATTTAAATTAATTTAAAAATAATTTTATTTAATTTAAAAATAATTAAATTTAATTTAAAAATAATTTAAATTAATTTAAAAATAATTTAAATTAATTTAAAAATAATTTAATTTTATTTAAAAATAATTCAATTGTATTTAAAAATAATTTAAATTAATTTAAAAATAATTTAATTTAATTTAAAAATAATTTAAATTAATTTAAAAATAATATAAATTAATTTAAAAATAATTTAATTTAATTTGAAAATAATTTAATTTACATTAAAAATAATTTAAATTAATTTGAAAATAATTTAAATTAATTTAAAAATAATTTAATTTTATTTAAAAATAATTTAAATTAATTTAAAAATAATTTAATTTAATTTGAAAATAATTTAAATTAATTTAAAAATAATTTCATTTAAAAATAATTTAAAATAATATTAAAATAATTTAATTTAAAAATAATTTAATTTTATTTAAAAATAATTTAAATTAATTTAAAAATAATTTAATTTAATTTAAAAATAATTTAATTTTATTTAAAAATAATTTGAATTAATTTAAGAATAATTTAATTTAATTTAAAAATTATTTAATTTAATTTAAAAATTATTTAAATTAATTTAAAAATATTTTTATTTAATTTAAAAATAATTCAATTGTATTTAAAAATAATTTAAATTAATTTAAGAATAATTTAATTTAATTTAAAAATAATTTAAATTAATTTAAAAATTATATAATTTAATTTAAAAATAATTTAATTTAATTTAAAAATAATTTAATTTTATTTAAAAATAATTTAAATTAATTTAAAAATAATTTAATTTAATTTGAAAATAATTTAATTTACTTTAAAAATAATTTAAAAATAATTTAAATTAATTTAAAAATAATTTAATTTTATTTAAAAATAATTTAAACTAATTTAAAAATAGTTTAATATTATTTAAAAATAATTTAAAATAATTTAAAAATAAATTAAATTAATTTAAAAATAATTTATTTTTATTTAAAAATAATTTAATTTACTTTAAAAATAATTTAATTTAATTTAAATTAATTTAAAAATAATTTAATTTAATTTAAAAATAATTTAATTTTATTCAAAAATAATTTAAATTAAATTAAAAATAATTTAATTTAATTTAAAAATAATTTAATTTTATTTAAAAATAATTTAAATTATATTAAAAATAATTTAATTTAAATTAAAAATAATTTAATTTTATTTAAAAATAATTTAAATTAATTTAAAAATAATTTAAATTAAATTAAAAATATTTTAATTTTATTTAAAAATAATTTAATTTAATTTAAAAATAACTTAATTTAATTTAAATTAATTTAAAAATAATTTAATTTAATTTAAAAATAATTTTATTTTATTTCAAAAGTAATTTAAATTAATTTAAAAATAATTTAATTTAATTTAAAAATAATTTAATTTAATTTAAAAATAATTTAAATTAATTTAAAAATAATTTAATTTCACTTAAAAATAATTTAAATTAATTTAAAAATAGTTTAATTTAAAAATAATTTAAAATAATTTAAAAATAATATAATTTAATTTAAAAATAATTTAATTTACTTTAAAAATAATTTAATTTAAATTAAAAATAATTTAAATTAAATTAAAAATTATTTAAATTAACTTAAAAATAATTTAATTTAATTTAAAAATAATTTAATTTTATTTAAAAATAATTTAAATTATATTAAAAATAATTTAATTTAATTTAAAAATAGTTTAATTTAATTTAAAAATAATTTAATTTTATTTAAAAATAATTTAATTTTATTTAAAAATAATTTAAATTAAATTAAAAATAATTTAATTTAATTTAAAAATAATTTAATTTTATTTAAAAATAATTTAAATTATATTAAAAATAATTTAATTTAATTTAAAAATAATTTAATTTTATTTAAAAATAATTTCAAAAAATTAAAAAATAATTTAAATTAATTTAGAAATAATTTAAATTAAATTAAAAATAATTTAAATTAATTTAAAAATAATTTAATTTAATTTAAAAATAATTTAATTTTATTTAAAAATAATTTAAATTATATTAAAAATAATTTAATTTAATTTAAAAATAATTTAATTTTATTTAAAAATAATTTAAATTAATTTAAAAATATATATAATTTTATTTAAAAATAAGTTGAATTAATTTGAGAATAATTTAAATTAATTTAAGAATAATTTAATTTAATTTAAAAATAATTTAAATTAATTTAAAAATAATATAAATTAATTTAAAAATAATTTAATTTAATTTAAAAATAATTTAATTTTATTTAAAAATAATTTAAATTAATTTAAAAATAATTTAATTTAATTTGAAAATAATTTAATTTACTTTAAAACTAATTTAAAAATAATTTAAATTAATTTAAAAATAATTTAATTTTATTTAAAAATAATTTAAATTAATTTAAAAATAGTTTAATTTTATTTAAAAATAATTTAAATTAATTTAAAAATAATTTAAATTAATTTAAAAATAATTTAATTTAATTTAAAAATAATTTAATTTAATTTAAAAATAACTTAATTTAATTTAAATTAATTTAAAAATAATTTAATTTAATTTAAAAATAATTTAATTTAATTTAGAAATAATTTAAATTAATTGAAAAATAATTTAATTTAATTTGAAAATAATTTAATTTACTTTATAAATAATTTCAATTAATTTAAAAATAATTTAAATTAATTTAAAAATAATTTAATTTTATTTAAAAATAATTTAAATTAATTTAAAAATAATTTAATTTAATTTAAAAATAATTTAATTTTATTTAAGAAAAATTTAAATTAATTTAAGAATAATTTAATTTAATTTAAAAATTATTCAATTTAATTTAAAAATTATTTAAATTAATTTAAAAATAATTTAATTTTAATTTAAAAATAATTAAATTTAATTTAAAAATAATTTAAATTAAATTAAAATTAATTTAATTTAATTTAAAAATAATTCAATTTTATTTAAAAATAATTTAAATTAATTTAAGAATAATTTAGGTTTATTTAAAAATAATTTAAATTAATTTAAAAATAATTTAAACTAATTTAAAAATAATTTAATTTAATTTAAAAATAATTTAATTTTATTTAAAAATAATTTAAATTAATTTAAAAATAATTTAATTGAATTTAAAAATAATTTAAATTAATTTAAAAATAATTTAATTTAATTTAAAAATAATTTAATTTAAAAATAATTTAAATTATTTTAAAAATAATTTAAATTAATTTAAAAATAATTTAGTTTTTATTAAAAATAATTTAAATTAATTTAAAAATAATGTAATTTAATTTGAAATTAATTTAATTTACTTTAAAAATAATTTAAAAATAATTTAAATTAATTTAAAAATAATTTAATTTTATTTAAAAATAATTTAAATTAATTTAAAAATAATTTAAATTCATTTAAAAATAATTTAATTTTTTTTTTAAATAATTGAAACTAACTTAAAATTAAATTAATATAATTTAAAAATAATTTAAATTAACTTAATTTAATTTAAAAATAATTTAATTTAATTTAAAAATAATATAAATCAATTTAAAAATAATTTGATTTAATTTAAAAATAATTTAAATTAATTTAAAAATAATTTATTTTTTAATTTAAAAATAATTTATATTTTAATTTAAAAACAATTTAAATTAATTTAAAAATAATTTAAAATAATTAAAAAATAATTTAAATTAATTTAAAAATAATTTAATTTAACATAAAAATAATTTAAATTAACTTAAAAGTAATTTAATTTAATTTAAAAATAATTTAATTTAATTTAAAAATAATTTAAATTAATTTAAAAATAATTTAATTTTATTTAAAAATAATTTAATTTTATTTAAAAATAATTTAATTTAATTTAAAAATAATTTAAATTAATAATTTAAATTTTTTTAAAAATAATTTAATTTAATTTAAAAATAATTTCATTTAATTTAAAAATAATTTAAATTAATTTAAAAATAATTTAATTTACTTTAAAAATAATTTATTTTCATTTAAAAATAATTTAAATTGATTTAAAAATAATTTAATTTAATTTAAAAATAATTTAAATTTATTTAAAAATAATTTAATTTAATTTAAAAATAATTTAATTTACTTTAAAATTAATTTAAATTAATTTAAAAATAATTTAATTTAATTTAAAAATAATTTAATTTAATTTAAAAATTATTTTAATTAATTTTAAAATAATGTAATTTAATTTAAAAATACCTAAATTTAATTTAAAAATAATTTAACATAATTTAAAATTAATTTAATTTAATTTAAAAATAATTCAATTTTATTTAAAAATATTTTAAATTAATTTAAGAATAATTTAATTTAATTTTAAAATTATTTAATTTAATTTAAAAATAATTTAAAATAATTTTAAAATAATTTAATTTAATTTAAAAATAATTTAATTTACTTTAAAAATAATTTAAATTAATTTAAAAAATAATTTAATTTAATTTAAAAATAATTTAATTTTATTTAAAAATAATTTAAAAATAATTTAATTTAATTTAGAAATAATTTAATTTTATTTAAAAATAATTTGAATTAATTTAAGAATAATTTAATTTAATTTAAAAATTATTTAATTTAAAAATTATATAAATTAATTTAAAAATAATTTTATTTAATTTAAAAATAATTAAATTTAATTTAAAAATAATTTAAATTAATTTAATTTAATTTAAAAATAATTCAGTTGTTATTAAAATAATTTAAGAATAATTTCATTTAATTTAAAAATAAATAAAATTAATTTAAAAATAATATAAATTAATTTAAAAATAATTTAATTTAATTTAAAAATATTTTAATTTTATTTAAAAATAATTGAAATTAATTAAAAAATAGTTTAATTTTATTTAAAAATAATTTAAATTAATTTAAAAATAATTTAAATTAATTTCAAAATAATTTAATTTTATTTAAAAATAATTTAATTTAATTTAAAAATAATTTAATTTAATTTAATTTAATTTAAAATTAATTTAATTTGATTTAAAAATAATTTGATTTAATTTAGAAATAATTTAAATTAATTTAAAAATAATTTAAATTAATTTAAAAATAATTTAATTTAATTTGAAAATAATTTAATTTATTTTAAAAATAATTTCAATTAATTTAAAAATAATTTAATTTTATTTAAAAATAATTTAAATTAATTTAAAAATAATATAATTTAATTTAAAAATAATTTAAATTAAATTAAAAATAATTTAAATTAATTTAAAAATAATTTAATTTAATTTAAAAATAATTTAATTTTATTTAAAAATAATTTAAATTATATTAAAAATAATTTAATTTAATTTAAAAATAATTTAATTTTATTTAAAAATAATTTAAATTATATTAAAAATAATTTAATTTAATTTAAAATTAATTCAATTTTATTTAAAAATAATTTAAATTAATTTAAAAATAATTTAAATTAATTTAAAAATAATTGAAATTAAATTAAAAATAATTTAAATTAATTTAAAAATAATATAAATTAATTTAAAAATAATTTAAATTTTATTTAAAAATAATTTAAATTATATTAAAAATAATTTAATTTAATTTAATTTTATTTAAAAATAATTTAAATTAATTTAAAAATAATTTAATTTAATTCAAAAGTAATTTAAATTAATTTAAAAATAATTTAATTTAATTCAAAAGTAATTTAAATTAATTTAAAAATAATTTAATTTAATTTAAAAATAATTAAATTTAATTTAAAAATAATTTAAATTAATTTAAAAATAATTTAATTTAAATTAAAAATAATTTAATTTCACTTCAAAATAGTTTAAATTAATTTAAAAATAGTTTAATTTAAAAATAATTTAAAATAATTTAATTTAAAAATAATTTAATTTACTTTCAAAATAATTTAATTTTATTTAAAAATAATTTAAATTAATTTAAAAATAATTTAATTTTATTTAAAAAAAATTCAATTGTATTTAAAAATAATTTAAATTAATTTTAGAATAATTTAATTTAATTTAAAAATAATTTAAATTAATTTAAAAATAATATAAATTATTTTAAAAATAATTTAATTTAATTTGAAAATAATTTAATTTACTTTAAAAATAATTTATATTAATTTAAAAATAATTTAAATTAATTTAAAAATAATTTAAATTAATTTAAAGAATTTAATTTTATTTAAAAATAATTTAAATTAATTTAAAATTAATTTATTTTAATTTGAAAATAATTTAAATTAATTTAAAAATAATTTCATTTAAAAATAATTTAAAATAATTTTAAAATAATTTAATTTAATTTAAAAATAATTTAATTTACTTTAAAAATAATTTAAATTAATTTAAAAAATAATTTAATTTAATTTAAAAATAAAATTATTTAAAAATAATTTAAATTAATTTAAAAATAATTTAATTTAATTTTATTTAAAAATAATTTGAATTAATTTAAGAATAATTTAATTTAATTTAAAAATTATTTAATTTAATTTAAAAATTATTTAAATTAATTTAAAAATAATTTTATTTAATTTAAAAATAATTAAATTTAATTTAAAAATAATTTAAATTAATTTAAAATTAATTTAATTTAATTAAAAAATAATTCAATTGTATTTAAAAATAATTTAAATTAATTTAAAAATAATTTAATTTTATTGAAAAATATTTTAAATTAATTTAAAAATAATTTAATTTAATTTAAAAATAATTTAATTTTATTTAAAAATAATTTAAATTAATTTAAAAATAATTTAATTTAATTTGAAAATAATTTAATTTACTTTAAAAATAATTTCATTTCATTTAAAAATAATTTAAATTAATTTAAAAATAATTTAATTTAATTTGAAAATAATTTAATTTACTTTTAAAATAATTTAAAAATAGTTTAAAAATAATATAAATTAATTTAAAAATAATTTAATTTAATTTAAAAATAATTTAATTTTATTTAAAAATAATTTAATTTTATTTAAAAATAATTTTATTTAATTTAAAAATGGTTTAATTTTATTTAAAAATAATTTAAATTAATTTAAAAATAATTTAATTTAATTTGAAAATAATTTAATTTACTTTAAAAATAATTTAATTTCATTTAAAAATATTTTCAATTAATTTAAAAATAATTTAATTTAATTTGAAAATAATTTAATTTACTTTAAAAATAATTTAAAAATAATTTAAATTAATTTAAAAATAATTTAATTTTATTTAAAAATAATTTAAATTAATTTAAGAATAATTTAATTTAATTTAAAAATAATTTAAATTAATTTAAAAATAATATAAATTAATTTAAAAATAATTTAATTTAATTTGAAAATAATTTAATTACTTTAAAAATAATTTAAAAATAATTTAAATCAATTTAAAAATAATTTAATTTTATTTAAAAATAATTTAATTTAATTTAAAAATAGTTTAATTTTATTTAAAAATAATTTAAATTAATTTAAAAATAATTTAAATTAATTTAAAAATAATTTAATTTTATTTAAAAATAATTTAATTTAATTTAAATATAATTTAATTTAAATTAATTTAAAAATAATTTAATTTTATTTAAAAATAATTTAATTTAATTTAGAAATATTTTAAATTAATTTAAAAATAATTTAAATTAATTTAAAAATAATTAAATTTAATTTAAAAATAATTTAATTTAATTTAAAAATAATTTAATTTTATTTAAAAATAATTTTATTTAAAAATAATTTAATTCAATTTAAAAATAGTTTAAATTAATTCAAAAATAATTTAAATTTTTTTTAAAATAATTAAATTTAATTTAAAAATAATTTCATTTAATTTAAAAATAATTTAAATTTATTTAAAAATAATTTAATTTACTTTAAAAATAATTTAATTTCATTTAAAAATAATTTAAATTAATTTAAAAATAATTTAATTTAATTTAAAAATAATTTAAATCAATTTAAAAATATTTTAATTTAATTTAAAAATAATTTAATTTACTTTAAAAATAATTTCAATTAAGTTAAAAATAATTTAATTTAATTTAAAAATAATTTAATTTATTTTAAAAATAATTTAAATTAATTTAAAAATAATGAAATTTAATTTAAAAATAACTAAATTTAATTTAAAAATAATTTAAAATAATTTAAAAATAATTTAATATAATTTAAAAATAATTCAATTTTATTTAAAAATAATTTAAATTAATTTAAGAATTATTTAATTTAATTTAAAAATAATTTAAATTAATTTAAAAATAATATAAAGTAATTTAAAAATAATTTAATTTAATTAAAAAATAATTTAATTTAATTTAAAAATAATTTAATTTATTTTAAAAATAATTTAATTTAATTTAAAAATAATTTAATTTACTTTAAAAATAAATTAAAAATAATTTAAATTAATTTAAAAATAATTTAATTTTATTTAAAAATAATTTAAATTAATTTAAAAATAGTTTAATTTTATTTAAAAATAATTTAAATTAATTTAAAAATAATTTAAATTAATTTAAAAATAATTTAAATTAATTTAAAAATAATTTAATTTTATTTAAAAATAATTTAATTTAATTTAAAAATAATTTAATTTAATTTAAATTAATTTAAAAATAATTTAATTTAATTTAAAAATAATTTAATTTAATTTAGAAATAATGTAAATTAATTTAAAAATAATTTAATTTAATTTAAAAATAATTAAATTTAATTTAAAAATAATTTAATTTTTTTTAAAAATAATTTAATTTTATTTAAAAATAATTTAATTTTATTTAAAAATAATTTAAATTAATTTAAAAATAATTTAATTTAATTTAAAAATAATTTAATTTTATTTAAAAATAATTTATATTAATTTAAAAATAATTTAAATTAATTTAAAAATAATTAAATTTTTTTTTAAATAATTTATAGTAATTTAAAAATAATTTTATTTTATTTAAAAATAATTTAATTTAAATTAATTTAAAAATAATTTAATTTAATTTAAAAATAATTTTATTTTATGTAAAAATAACTTAAAATAATTTAATTTAATTTAAAAATAATTTAAAATATTTTAAAAATAGTTTAATTAAATTTAAAGATAATTTAAATTAATTTAAAAATAATTTAATATTATTTAAAAATAATTTAAATTAATTTAAAACGAATTTAAATTAATTTAAAAATAATTTAAATTAATTTAAATTAATTTAAAAATAATTTAAATTAACTTAATTTAATTCAAAAATAATTTAATTTAATTTAAAAATAATATAAATCAATTTAAAAATAATTTGATTTAATTTAAAAATATTTTAAATTAATTTAAAAATAATTTAAATAAATTTAAAAATAATTTAAATTAATTTAAAAATAATTTAAATTAATTTAAAAATAATTTAATTTAATTTAAAAATATTTTAAATTAATTTAAAAATAATTTAATTTAATTTAAAAATAATTTAATTTTATTTAAAAATAATTTAAATTAATTTAAAAATAATTTAATTTATTTAAAAATAATGTAAATTAATTTAGAAGTAATTTAAATTAATTTAAAAATAATTTAAATTAATTTAAAAATAAATAATTTAATATAAAAATAATTTAATTTAATTTAAAAATAATTTAATTTAATTTAAAAATTATTTAAATTAATTTAAAAATAATGTAATTTAATTTAAAAATACCTAAAATTAATTTAAAAATAATTTAAAATAATTTAAAATTAATTTAATTTAATTTAAAAATAATTCAATTTTATTTAAAAATAATTTAAAAAAATTTAAGAATAATTTAATTTAATTTTAAAATTATTTAATTTAATTTAAAAATAATTTAATTTAAAAATAATTTAAAATAATTTTAAAATAATTTAATTTAATTTAAAAATAATTTAATTTACTTTAAAAATAATTTAAATTAATTTAAAAAATAATTTAATTTAATTTAAAAATATTTTAATTTTATTTAAAAATAATTTAAATTATTTTTAAAAATAATTTAATTTAATTTAGAAATAATTTAATTTTATTTAAAAATAATTTGAATTAATTTAAGAATAATTTAATTCAATTTAAAAAATATTTAATTTAAAAATTATTTAAATTAATTTAAAAATAATTTTATTTAATTTAAAAATAATTAAATTTAATTTAAAAATAATTTAAATTAATTTAATTTAATTTAAAAATAATTCAATTGTTATTAAAATAATTTAAGAATAATTTAATTTAATTTAAAAATATTTTAAATTAATTTAAAAATAATATAAATTAATTTAAAAATAATTTAGTTTAATTTAAAAATAATTTAATTTTATTTAAAAATAATTTAAATTAATTTAAAATAGTTTAATTTTATTTAAAAATAATTTAAATTAATTTAAAAATAATTTAAATTAATTTAAAAATAATTTAATTTTATTTAAAAATAATTTAATTTAATTTAAAAATAATTTAATTTAATTTAAATTAATTTAAAAATAATTTAATTTAATTTGAAAATAATTTGATTTAATTTAGAAATAATTTAAATTAATTTAAAAATAATTTAATTTAATTTGAAAATACTTTAATTTATTTTAAAAATAATTTCAATTAATTTAAAAATAATTTAATTTTATTTAAAAATAATTCAAATTAATTTAAAAATAATATACATTAATTTAAAAATAATTTAAATTAAATTAAAAATAATTTAAATTAATTTAAAAATAATTTAATTTAATTTAAAAATAATTTATTTTATTTAAAAATAATTTAAATTATATTAAAAATAATTTAATTTAATTTAAAAATAATTTAATTTTATTTAAAAATAATTTAAATTATATTAAAAATAATTTAATTTAATTTAAAAATAATTTAATTTTATTTAAAAATAATTTAAATTAATTTAAAAATAATTTAAATTATTTTAAAAATATTTTAAATTAAATTAAAAATAATTTAAATTAATTTAAAAATAATTTAATTTAATTTAAAAATAATTTAATTTTATTTAAAAATAATTTAAATTAATTTAAAAATAATTTAATTTCATTTAAAAATAATTTAAATTAAATTAAAAATAATTTAAATTAATTTAAAAATAATTTAATTTAATTTAAAAATAATTTATTTTATTTAAAAATAATTTAATTTAATTTAAAAATAATTAAATTTAATTTAAAAATAATTAAATTTAATTTAAAAATAATTTAAGATAATTTGAAAATAATTTAATTTAATTTAAAAATAATTTAATTTCACTTAAAAATAATTTAAATTAATTTAAAAATAGTTTAGTTTAAAAATAATTTAAAATAATTTAAAAATAATTGAATTTAATTTAAAAATAATTTAATTTACTTTAAAAATAATTTAATTTAATTTAAAAATAATTTAATTTTATTTAAAAATAATTCAATTGTATTTAAAAATAATTTAAATTAATTTTAGAATAATTTAATTTAATTTAAAAATAGTTTAAATTAATTTAAAAATAATATAAATAATTTTTTAAATAATTTAATTTAATTTGAAAATAATTTAATTTACTTTAAAAATAATTTAAATTAATTTAAAAATAATTTAAATTAATTTAAAAGAATTTAATTTTATTTAAAAATAATTTAAAATAATTTAAAAATAATTTAATTTAATTTGAAAATAATTTAAATTAATTTAAAAATAATTTCATTTAAAAATAATTTAAAATAATTTAATTTAATTTAAAAGTAATTTAATTTACTTTAAAAATAATTTAAATTAATTTAAAAAATAATTTAATTTAATTTAAAAATAAATTAATTTTATTTAAAAATAATTTAAATTAATTTAAAAATAATTTAATTTAATTTAAAAATAATTTAATTTTATTTAAAAATAATTTGAATTAATTTAAGATTAATTTAATTTAATTTAAAAATTATTTAATTTAATTTAAAATTTATTTAAATTAATTTAAAAATAATTTTATTTAATTTAAAAATAATTAAATTTAATTTAAAAATAATTTAAATTAATTTAAAATTAATTTAATTTATTTAAAAAATAATTCAATTGTATTTAAAAATAATTTAAATTATTTTAAAAATAATTTAATTTTATTTAAAAATAATTTAAATTAATTTAAAAATAATTTTATTTAATTTAAAAATAATTTAATTTTATTTAAAAATAATTTAAATTAATATAAAAATAATTTAATTTAATTTGAAAATAATTTAATTTACTTTAAAAATAATTTAATTTCATTTAAAAATAATTTAAATTAATTTAAAAATAATTTAATTTAATTTGAAAATAATTTTATTTGCTTTAAAAATAATTTAAAAATAATTTAAATTAATTTAAAAATAATTTAATTTTATTTAAAAATAATTTAAATTAATTTAAGAATAATTCATTTTAATTTAAAAATAATTTAAATTAATTTAAAAATAATATAAATTAATTTAAAAATAATTTAATTTAATTTAAAAATAATTTAATTTTATTTAAAAATAATTTAAATTAATTTAAAAATAATTTAATTTAATTTGAAAATAATTTAATTTACTTTAAAAATATTTTAAAAATAATTTAAATTAATTTTAAAATAATTTAATTTTATTTAAAAATAATTTAAATTAATTTAAAAATAGTTTAATTTTATTTAAAAATAATTTAAATTAATTTAAAAATAATTTAAATTAATTTAAAAATAGTTTAATTTTATTTAAAAATAATTTAAATTAATTTAAAAATAATTTAAATTAATTTAAAAATAAATTAATTTTATTTAAAAATAATTTAATTTAATTTAAAAATAGTTTAATTTAATTTAAATTAATTTAAAAATAATTTAATTTAATTTAAAAATAATTTAATTTAATTTAGAAATAATTTAAATTAATTTAAAAATAATTTAATTTAATTTAAAAATAACTAAATTTAATTTAAAAATAATTTAAAATAATTTAAAATTAATTAAATTTAATTTAAAAATAATTCAATTTTATTTAAAAATAATTTAAATTAATTTAAGAATAATTTAATTTAATTTTAAAATTATTTAGTTTAATTTAAAAAATATTTAAATTGATTTAAAAATAATTTAATTTAATTTAAAAATAATTTAATTTTATTTAAAAATAATTTAAATTAATTTAAGAATAATTTAATTTAATTTAAAAATAATTTAAATTAATTTAAAAATAATATAAATTAATTTAAAAATAATTTAATTTAATTTAAAAATAATTTAATTTTATTTAAAGATAATTTAAATTAATTTTAAAATAATTTAAATTAATTTAAAAATAATTTAATTTTATTTAAAAATAATTTAATTTTATTTAAAACTAATTTATATTAATTTAAAAATAATTTAAATTAATTTAAAAATAATTTAATTTACTTTAAAAATAATTTAAATTAAATGAAAATAATTTAATTTAATTTAAAAATAATTTAATTTTATTTAAAAATAATTTAAATTAATTTAAGAATAATTTAACTTTATTTAAAAATAATATAAATTAATTTAAAAATAATTTAAAAATAATTTAATTTTATTTAAAAATAATTTAATTTAAATTAATTTAAAAATAATTTAATTTAATTTAAAAATAATTTTATTTTATGTAAAAATAATTTAAAATAATTTAATTTAATTTAAAAATAATTTAATTTTATTTAAAAATAATTTAAATTATTTTAAAAATAGTTTAATTAAATTTAAAGATAATTTAAATTAATTTAAAAATAATTTAATATTATTTAAAAATAATTTAAATTAATTTAAAACGAATTTAAATTAACTTAAAAATAATTTAAATGAATTTAAAATTAATTTAAAAATAATTTAAATTAACTTTATTTAATTTAAAAATAATTTAATTTAATTTAAAAATAATATAAATCAATTTAAAAATAATTTGATTTAATTTAAAAATATTTTAAATTAATTTAAAAATAATTTAAATTAATTTAAAAATAATTTAAATTAATTTAAAAATAATTTAATTTAATATGAAAATAATTTAAATTAATTTAAAAATAATTTAATTTAATTCAAAAATAATTTATTTTAATTTAAAAATAATTTAATTTTATTTAAAACTAATTTAAATTAATTTTAAAATAATTCAATTTAATTTAAAAATAATTTAATTTTATTTAAAACTAATTTAAATTAATTTAAAAATAGTTTAAATTTGTTTTAAAATAATTTAATTTAATTTAAAAATAATTTAATTTTATTTAAAAATAATTTAAATTAGTTTAAAAATAATTTAATTTAATTTAAAAATATTTTAAATTAATTTAAAAATAATTTAATTTAATTTAAAAATAATTTAATTTTATTTAAAAATAATTTAAATTAATTTAAAAATAATTTAATTTATTTAAAAATAATTTAAAATAATTTAAAAATAATTTAAATTAATTTAAAAATAAATTATATTAATTTAAAAATAATTTAAATTAATTTAAAATAAAATAATTTAATATAAAAATAATTTAATTTTATTTAAAAATAATTTAAATTAATTTAAAAATAATTTAATTTAATTTAAAAATATTTTAAATTAATTTAAAAATAATTTAATTTAATTTAAAAATAATTTAATTTTATTTAAAAATAATTTAAATTAATTTAAAAATAATTTAATTTATTTAAAAATAATTTAAATTAATTTAAAAATAATGTAAATTAATTTAAATTAATTTAAAAATAATTTAAATTAATTTAAATTAATTTAAAAATAATTTAAATTAATTTAAATTAATTTAAAAATAATTTAAATTATTTTAAAAATAGTTTAATTAAATTTAAAGATAATTTTAATTAATTTAAAAATAATTTCATTTCATTTAAAAATATTTTAAATTAATTTAAAAATAATTTAAATTAATTTAAAAATAATTTAAATTAATTTAAAAATAATTTAAATTAATTTAAAAATATTTTAAATTAACTTAATTTAATTTAAAAAGAATATAATTTAATTTAAAAATAATATAAATCAATTTAAAAATAGTTTGATTTAATTTAAAAATAATTTAATTTTTAATTTAAAAATAACTTAAATTAATTTAAAAATAATTTAAATTAATTTAAAAATAGTTTAAATTATGTAAAAAGTAATTTAAATTCATTTAAAAATAATTTAATTTAATATAAAAATAATTTAATTTAATTTAAAAATAATTTAAATTAATTTAAAAATAATTTAATTTAATTTAAATTAATTTAAAAATAATTTAATTTGATTTAAAAATAATTTAATTTAATTTAAAAATAATTTAATTTTATTTAAAAATAATTTAATTTTCTTTTAAAATAATTTGAATTAATTTAAACATAATTTAATTTAATTTAAAAATAATTTAATTTTATTTAAAAATAATTTAAATCAATTTAGAAATAATTTGATTTAATTTAAAAATAATTTAATTTTATTAAAATATATTTTAAATTAATTTAAAAATAATTTAAATTAACTTAAAAATAATTTAATTTAATTTAAAAATAATTTAATTTAATTTAGAAATAATTTAATTTAAAAATAATTTAAATTAATTCAAAAATAATTTAATTTAATTTAAAAATAATTTTATTTTATTTGAAAATAATTTAAATATATTTAAAAATAATTTAAATTAATTTAAAAATAATTTAAATTAATTTTAAAATAATTTAATTTAATTTAAAAAGAATTCAATTTAATTTAAAAATATTTTAAATTAATTTGAAAATAATTTAATTTTATTTAAAAATAATTTAAATTAATTTAATTTTTTTAAAAAATAATTTAAATTAATTTAAAAATAATTTAATTTAAATTAAAAATAATTTAATTTAATTTGAAAATAATTTAAAATAATTTAATTTTATTTAAAAATAATTTAAATTAATATAAAAATAATTTAATTTAATTTAAAAATTATTTTATTTTATTTAAAAATAATTTAAATTAATTTAATTTTATTTAAAAATAATTTAATTTAATTTAAAAATAATTTAAATTAATTTAAAAATAATTTAATTTAAAAATAATTTAATTTAATTTAAAAATAATTTAAATTAATTTAAAAATAATTTAAATTAATTTAAAAATAATTAAATTTAATTTAAAAATAATTTAATTTTATTAAAATATATTTTAAATTAATTTAAAAATAATTTAATTTAATTTAATTGAATTTAAAAATAATTTAAAAATAATTTAATTTTATTTAAAAATAATTTAAATTAATTTAAAAAAAATTTAATTGAATTTAAAAATTATTTTATTTTATTTAAAAATAATTTAAATTAATTAAAAATAATTTAATTTAATTTAAATAATTTTATTTACTTTAAAAATATTTTAAATTAATTTAAAAATAATTCAATTTAATTTAACAATAATTTAATTTTATTTAAAAATAATTTAAATTATTTTAAAAATAATTTAATATATTTAAAAATAATTCAATTTTATTTTAAAATAATTTAAATTAATTTAAGAATAATTTAATTTAATTTAAAAATGATTTAATTTAATTTAAAAATTATTTAATTAATTTAAAAATAATTTAATTTAATTAAAAAAAAAATTAAATTAATTTAAAAATAATTTAAATTAACTTAATTTAATTTAAAAATAATTTAAAATAATTTAAAAATAATTTAATTTAGTTTAAAAATAATTTAATTTTATTTAAAACTAATTTAAATTAATTTAAAAATAGTTTAAATTTATTTAAAATAATTTAATTTAATTTAAAAATAATTTAATTTTATTTAAAAATAATTTACATTAATTTAAAAATAATTTAATTTAATTTAAAAATATTTTAAATTAATTTAAAAATAATTTAATTTAATTTAAAAATAATTTAATTTTATTTAAAAATAATTTAAATTAATTTAAAAATAATTTAATTTATTTAAAAATAATTTAAAATAATTTAAAAATAATTTAAATTAATTTAAAAATAATTTAAATTAATTTAAAAATAATTTAAATTAATTTAAAAATAATTTAATTTAATTTAAAAATATTTTAAATTAATTTAAAAATAATTTAATTTAATTTAAAAATAATTTAATTTTATTTAAAAATAATTTAAATTAATTTAAAAATAATTTAATTTATTTAAAAATAATTTAAATTAATTTAAAAATAATTTAAATTAATTTAAATTAATTTAAAAATAATTTAAATTAATTTAAAAATAAATAATTTAATATAAAAATAATTTTATTTTATTTAAAAATAATTTAAATTAATTTAAAAATAATTTAATTAATTTTAAAAAAAATTTAATTTAATTTAAAAATAATTTAATTTTATTTAAAAATAATTTAAATTAATTTAAAAATAATTTAATTTTATTTAAAAAATTTTTAAATTAATTTAAAAATAATTTAATTTAATTTAAAAAAAAATTAATTTAATTTAAAAATAATTTAATTTTATTTAAAAATATTTCAAATTAAATTAAAAATAATTTAAGTTAATTTAAAAATAATTAAATTTAATTTAAAAATAATTTAAATTAATTTAAAAAGAATTTAATCTAATTTAAAAATAATTTAATTTAATTTAAAAATAATTTAAATTAATTTAATTTAAAAATAATTTAATTTTATTTAAAAATAATTTAAATTAATTTAAAAATAATTTAATTTAATTAAAAAATAAATTAATTTAATTTAAAAATATTTTAATTTTATTTAAAAATAATTAAAATTAATTTAAAAATAATTTAATTTAATTTGAAAAAAAATTAAATTTAATTTAAAAATAATTTAAATTAATTTAAAAATAATTTAAATTAATTTAAAAATAATTTAAAATAATTTAAAAATAATTTAAATTAATTTAAAAATAATTAAATTTAATTTAAAAATAATTTCATTTAATTTAAAATTATTTAATTTTATTTAAAAATAATTTAAATTAATTTAAAAATAATTTAATTTTATTTAAAAATAATTTTATTTTATTTAAAAATAATTTAAATTAATTTAAAAATAATTTAATTTAATTTAAAAATATTTCAATTTTATTTAAAAATAATTTAAATTAATTTAGGAATAATTTAATTTAATTTAAAAATTATTTAATTTAATTTAAAAATTATTTAATTTTATTTAAAAATAATTAAAATTAATTTAAAAATTATTTAATTTAATTCAAAAATAATTTAATTATATTTAAAAATATTTTAAATTAATTTAAAAATAATTTAATTTATTTTAAAAATAATTAAATTTAAATTAAATTAATTTGAAATTAATTTAATTTAAATTAAAAATAATTCAATTTAATTTCAAAATAATTTAAATTAATTTAAGAATAATTTAATTTTATTTAAAAATAATTTAAATTAATTTAAAAATAATATAAATTAATTTAAAAATAATTAAATTTAATTTAAAAATAATTTTATTTTATTTAAAAATAAATAAAATTAATTTAAAAATAATTGTATTTAATTTAAAAATAATTTAAATTAATTTAAAAATAATTTAATTTAATTTAAAAATAATTTTATTTCATTTAAAATTAATTTAAATTAATTTAAAAATAATTTAAATTAATTTAAAAATAATTTTTTTTTTTTTAAATATTTTAAATTAATTTAAAAATAATTTTATTTTATTTAAAAATAATTTTATTTAAATTAATTTAAAAAAAAATTAATTTAATTAAAAAATAATTTTATTTTATGTAAAACTAAGTAAAATTAATTTAAAAATAATTTAATTTAATTTAAATTAATTTTAAAAAATTTTAATTTGATTTAAAATTAATTAAATTTTATTTAAAAATAATTTAAATTATTTTAAAAATAGTTTAATTAAATTTAAAGATAATTTTAATTAATTTAAAAATAATTTCATTTCATTTAAAAATAATTTAAATTAATTTAAAAATAATTTAAATTAATTTAAATTAATTTAAAAATAATTTAAATTAATTTAAAAATATTTTAAATTAACTTTATTTAATTTAAAAAAAATTTAATTTAATTTAAAAATAATATAAATCCATTTAAAAATAATTTGATTTAATTTAAAAATAATTTAATTTTTAATTTAAAAATAACTTAAATTAATTTAAAAATAATTTAAATTAATTTAAAAATAGTTTCAATTATTTTAAAAGTAATTTAAATTAATTTAAAAATAATTTAATTTAATATAAAAAAAATTTAATTTAATTTAAAAATAATTTAAATTAATTTAAAAATAATTTAATTTAATTTAAATTAATTTAAAAATAATTTAATTTAATTTAAAAATAATTTAATTTAATTTAAAAATAATTTAATTTTATTTAAAAATAATTTAATTTTCTTTTAAAATAATTTGAATTAATTTAAAAATAATTTAATTTAATTTAAAAATAATTTAATTTTATTTAAAAATAATTTAAATCAATTTAGAAATAATTTGATTTAATTTAAAAATAATTTAATTTTATTAAAATATATTTTAAATTAATTTAAAAATAATTTAAATTAACTTAAAAATAATTTAATTTAATTTAAAAATAATTTAATTTAATTTAGAAATAATTTAATTTAATTTAAAAATAATTTAAATTAATTTAAAAATAATTTAATTTAATTTAAAAATAATTTCATTTTATTTGAAAATAATTTAAATATATTTAAAAATATTTTAAATTAATTTAAAAAATAATTTAAATTAATTTTAAAATAATTTAATTTAATTTAAAAAGAATTCAATTTAATTTAAAAATAATTTAAATTAATTTAATTTTTTTTAAAAATAATTTAAATTAATTTAAAAATAATTTAATTTAATTTAAAAATAATTTAATTTAATTTGAAAATAATTTAAATTAATTTAATTTTATTTAAAAATAATTTAAATTAATATAAAAATAATTTAATTTAATTTAAAAATTATTTTATTTAATTTAAAAATAATTTAAATTAATTTTATTTTATTTAAAAATAATTTAATTTAATTTAAAAATAATTTAAATTAATTTAAAAATAATTTAATTTAATTTAAAAATAATTTAATTTAAAAATAAATTAAATTAATTAAAAAATAATTTAAATTAATTTAAAAATAATTTAATTTAATTTAAAAATAATTTAATTTAATTTAAAAATAATTTAATTTTATTAAAATATATTTTAAATTAATTTAAAAATAATTTAATTTAATTTAATTTAAAAATAATTTAATTTAATTTAAAAATAATTTAATTTTATTTAAAAATAATTTAAATTAATTTAAAAATTATTTTATTTAATTTAAAAATAATTTAAATTAATTTAATTTTATTTAAAAATAATTTAATTTAATTTAAAAATAATTTAAATTAATTTAAAAATAATTTAATTTAATTTAAAAATAATTTAATTTAAAAATAATTTAAATTAATTAAAAAATAATTTAAATTAATTTAAAAATAATTTAATTTAATTTAAAAATAATTTAATTTAATTTAAAAATAATTTAATTTTATTAAAATATATTTTAAATTAATTTAAAAATAATTTAATTTAATTTAATTTAAAAATAATTTAATTTAATTTAAAAATAATTTAATTTTATTTAAAAATAATTTAAATTAATTTAAAAAAAATTTAATTGAATTAAAAATTATTTTATTTTATTTAAAAATAATTTAAATTAATTAAAAATAATTTAATTTAATTTAAATAATTTTATTTACTTTAAAAATAATTTAAATTAATTTAAAAATAATTCAATTTAATTTAACAATAATTTAATTTTATTTAAAAATAATTTAAATTATTTTAAAAATAATTTAATATATTTAAAAATAATTCAATTTTATTTTAAAATAATTTAAATTAATTTAAGAATAATTTAATTTAATTTAAAAATGATTTAATTTAATTTAAAATTTTTTTAATTAATTTAAAAATAATTTAATTTAATTAAAAAAATTAAATTAATTTAAAAATAATTTAAATTAACTTAATTTAATTTAAAAATAATCTAAAATAATTTAAAAATAATTTAATTTAATTTAAAAATAATTTAAAAATAATTTAATGTAATTTAAAAATAATTTAAATTAAATTAAAATTTTTTTAATTTAATTTAAAAATAATTTAATTTTATTAAAATATATTTTAAATTAATTTAAAAATAATTTAATTTAAAAATAATTTAAATTAATTTAAAAATAATTTAAATTAATTTAAAAATAATTTAAATTAATTTAAAAATAATTTAAATTATTTTAAAAATAATTTACTTTTATTTAAAAATAATTTAAATTAATTTAAAAATAATTTAATTTAAAAATAATTCAATTTTATTTAAAAATAATTTAAATTAATTTAGGAATAATTTAATTTAATTTAAAAATTATTTAATTTAATTTAAAAATTATTTAAATTAATTTAAAAATAATTTAATTTATTTTAAAAATAATTAAATTTAATTTAAATTAATTTGAAATTAATTTAATTTAATTTAAAAATAATTCAATTTAATTTCAAAATAATTTAAATTAATTTAAAAATAATTTAATTTTATTTAAAAATAATTTAAATTAATTTAAAAATAATATAAATTAATTTAAAAATAATTAAATTTAATTTAAAAATAATTTTATTTTATTTAAAACTAAATAAAATTAATTTAAAAATAATTTTATTTAATTTAAAAATAATTTTATTTTATTTAAAAATAATTTAAATTAATTTAAAAATAATTTTTTTTTTAAATATTTTAAATTAATTTAAAAATGATTTTATTTTATTTAAAAATAATTTAATTTAAATTAATTTAAAAAAAAATTAATTTAATTAAAAAATAATTTTATTTTATGTAAAAATAATTTAAAATAATTTAAAAATAATTTAATTTAATTTAAATTAATTTAAAAAAATTTCAATTTAATTTAAAATTAATTAAATTTTACTAAAAAATAATTTAAATTATTTTAAAAATAGTTTAATTAAATTTAAAGATAATTTTAATTAATTTAATAATAATTTCATTTCATTTAAAAATAATTTAAATTAATTTAAAAATATTTTAAATTAACTTAATTTAATTTAAAAATAATTTAATTTTTAATTTAAAAATAACTTAAATTAATTTAAAAATAATTTAAATTAATTTAAAAATAATTTAATTTAATATAAAAATAATTTAATTTAATTTAAAAATAATTTAAATTAATTTAAAAATAATTTAATTTAATTTAAATTATTTTGAAAATAATTTAATTTTTTTAAAAATAATTTAATTTAATTTAAAAATAATTTAATTTTATTTAAAAATAATTTTATTTTATTTAAAAATAATTTAAATTAATTTAAAAATAATTTAATTTAATTTAAAAATAATTTAATTTAATTTAAAAATAATTTAAATTAATTTAAAAATAATTTAAATTAATTTAAAAATAATTTAATTTAATTTAAAAATAATTTAATTTAATTTAAAAATAATTTAATTTTATTAAAATATATTTTAAATTAATTTAAAAATAATTTAATTTAATTTAATTTAAAAATAATTTAATTTAATTTAAAATTAATTTAATTTTATTTAAAAATAATTCAAATTAATTTAAAAATAATTTAATTTAATTTAAAAATAATTTAAATTAATTTAAAAATAATTTAATTTAATTTAAAAATAATTTAATTTAATTTAAAAATAATTTAATTTTATTAAAATATATTTTAAATTAATTTAAAAATACTTTAATTTAATTTAAAAATAATTTAATTTAATTTAAAAATAATTTAATTTTATTTAAAAATAATTTAAATTATTTTAAAAATAGTTTAATTAAATTTAAAGATAATTAAATTAATTTAAAAATAATTTAATTTTGTTTAAAAATAATTTAAATTAATTTAAAAATAATTTAATTAAATTTAAAAATAATTTAAATTAATTTAAAAAAAATTTAATTGAATTTAAAAATAATTTTATTTTATTTAAAAATAATTTAAATTAATTTACAAATAATTTAATTAAATTTAAAAATAATTTTAATCAATTTAAAAATAATTTAATTTAAAAATAATTTAATATAATAAAAAATAAATTAATTTAATTTAAATAATTTAATTTTATTTAAAAATAATTCAAATTAATTTAAAAATACTTTAATTTAATTTGAAAATAATTTAATTTAATTTAAAAATAATTTAATTTTATTTAAAAATAATTCAAATTAATTTAAAAATACTTTAATTTAATTTAAAAATAATTTGATTTAATTTAAAAATAATTTAATTTTTAATTTAAAAATAATTTAAATTAATTTAAAAATAATTTAATTTAATTTAAAAATAAGTAAATTTTATTTAAAAATAATTTAAATTATTTTAAAAATAGTTTAATTAAATTTAAAGATAATTAAATTAATTTAAAAATAATTTAATTTTGTTTAAAAATAATTTAAATTAATTTAAAATTAATTTAAATTAATTTAAAAATAATTTAAATTAACTTAATTTAATTTAAAAATGATTTAATGTAATTTAAAAATAATATAAACCAATTTAAAAATAATTTGATTTAATTTAAAAATAATTTAAATTAATTTAAAAACAATTTAATTTAAAAATAATTTAATTTAATTTAAAAATATTTTAATTTTATTTAAAAATAATTTAAATCAATTTAGAAATAATTTGATTTAATTTAAAAATAATTAAATTTTATTAAAATATATTTTAAATTAATTTAAAAATAATTTAATTTAATTTAAAAATAATTTAATTTAATTTAAAACTAATTTAATTTAATTTAAAAACAATTTAATTTTATTTAAAAATAATTTAAATTAATTTAAAAAAAAATTAATTTAATTTAAAAATAATTGAAATTTATTTAAAAATAATTTAAATTAATTTAAAAATAATTTAATTTAAAAACAATTTTAATTAATTTAGAAATTATTTAAATTAATTTAAAAATAATTTTATTTAATTTAAAAAGAATTTAATTTAATTTAAAAATAATTTAATTTTATTTAAAAATAATTTAAATCAATTTAAAAATAATTTAATTTAATTTAAAAATAATTTAAATTAATTGAAAAATAATTTAATTTAATTTAAATAATTCAATTTACTTTAAAAATAATTTAAATTAATTTAAAAATAATTCAATTTAATTTAAAAATAATTTAATTTTATTTAAAATTAATTTAAATTATTTTAAAAATAATTTAATTTAATTTAAAAATAATTTAATTTTTATTAAAAATAATTTAAATTAATTTAAGAATAATTTAATTTAATTTAAAAATTATTTAATTTAATTTAAAAATTATTTAAATTAATTTAAAAATAATTTAATTTAATTTAAAAATAATTTAAATTAATTTAAAAATAATTTATATTAATTTAAAAATAATTTAATTT
This sequence comes from Phosphuga atrata, assembly GCA_944588485.1. NCBI lineage: Eukaryota > Metazoa > Arthropoda > Insecta > Coleoptera > Silphidae > Phosphuga > Phosphuga atrata. The sequence continues at coordinate 11,630,072 of OX155905.1, forward strand.
ATTTTAAAAATAATTAAATTTTATTTAAAAATAATTTAAATTATTTTAAAAATAGTTTAATTAAATTTAAAGATAATTAAATTAATTTAAAAACAATTTAATTTTGTTTAAAAATAATTTACATTAATTTAAAAATAATTTAATGTAATTTAAAAATAATATAAATCAATTTAAAAATAATTTGATTTAATTTAAAAATAATTTAAATTAATTTAAAATTTTTTTAATTTTATTTAAAAATAATTTAAATTGATTTAAATATAATTTTATTTTATTTAAAAATAATTTAAATTAATTTAAAAATAATTTAATTTAATTTAAAAATAAGTTAATTCAATTTAAAAATAATTTATATTAATTTAAAAATATTTTAATTTAATTTAAAAATAATTTAATTTAATTTAAAAATAATTTAATTTTTTTCAAAAATAATTTAAATTAATTTTAAATTAATTTAAATTAATTTAAATTAACTTAATTTAATTTAAAAATAAATTAATTTAAATTAAAAATAATATAAATCAATTAAAAAATAATTTGATTTAATTTAAAAATAATTTAAATTAATTTAAAAATAATTTAATTTTATTTAAAAATAATTTAAATTCATTTAGTTTTATTTAAAAATAATTTAAATTAATTTTAAAATAATTTTAATTAATTTAAAAATAATTTAATTTTATTTAAAAATAATTTTAATTAATTTAAAATAATTTAATTTTATTTAAAAATAATTTAATTTACTTTAAAAATAATTTAAATTAATTTAAAAACAATTTAATTTAAAAATAATTTAATTTTATTTAAAAATAATTTAAAATAATTTAAAAATAATTTAAATTAATTTAAAAATAATTTAAATTAATTTTAAAATAATTTTAATTAATTTAAAAAAAATTTAAATTAATTTAAAAATAATTCTAATTTATTTAAAAATAATTTAATTTACTTTAAAAATAATTTAAATTAATTTAAAAATATTTAATTATTAACTTAATTTAATTTAAAAATAATTAAATTTAATTTAAAAATAAAATAATTAAATTTAAAAATAATTTGATTTAATTTAAAAATTATTTAAATTAATTTAAAAATAATTTAATTTAAGTTAAAAATAATTTAAATTAATTCAAAAATAATTTAATTTAATTTTAAAATAATTTAATTTTATTAAAAACTAATTTAAATTTAATTAAAAATAATTTAAATTCATTTAAAAATAATATAAATTTATTTAAAAATAATTTAAATTAATTTAATAATAATTTAATTTAATTTAAAATTAATTTGAATTAATTTAAAAATAATTTTATTTTATTTAAAAATAATTTAAATTAAATTAAAAATAACTTAATTTAATTTAATTTAAAAGTAATTTAATTTTATTTAAAAATAATTTAAATTAATTTAAAAATAATTTAAATATTTAATTATTAATTTAAAAATAATTTATTCTTTAAATAATTTAAAAATTATTTAAATTAATTTAAAAATTATTTAATTTAATTTAAAAATAATTTAAATTAATTCAAAAATAATTTAATTTAATTTGAAAATAATTTAATTTTATTGAGAAATAATTTAAATTAATGTAAAAATAATTTAAATTAATATAAAAATAATTTAATTTTTTTTTTAAATATTTTAAATTAATTCAAAAATAATTTAATTTTATTTAAAAATAATTTAAATAAAATTAATTTAAAAATAATTTAATTTAATTTAAAAAATTAAATTTATTTTATATAAAAATAATTTAAATTAATTTAAAAAAATTTAATTATTTTTAAAAATAATTTTAAAAAAATTTAATTTAATTTAAAAATAATAAAATTTTATTAAAAAATAATTTAAATTATTTTAAAAATATATTCATTAAATTTAAAGATAATTTAAATTAAATTAAAAATAAATAAATTATTTTTAATAATTAAATTAATTTATTAAAAATAATTTAATTTAATTTAAAAATAATTTAATTTAATTTAAAAATGATTTAAATTAATTTAAAAATATTTTAATTTAATTTAAAAATAATTTAAATTAATTTAAAAATAATTTAATTTATTTTAAAAATAATTTAATTTTATTTAAAAATAATTTAAAATAATTTAAAAATAATTTAATTTTATTTAAAAATAATTTGAATTAATTTAAGAATAATTTAATTTAATTTAAAAATTATTTAATTTAATTTAAAAATTATTTAAATTAATTTAAAAATAATTTAATTTAATTTAAAAATAATTTAATTTAATTTAAAAATAATTTAAATTAATTTAAAGTTAATTTAATTTAATTAAAAAATAATTCAATTTTATTTAAAAATAATTTAAATTAATTTAAGAATAATTTAACTTTATTTAAAAATAATTTAAATTAATTTCAAAATATTATAAATTAATTTAAAAATAATTTAATTTAATTTAAAAATAATTTAATTTTATCTAAAAAGAATTTAAATTAATTTAAAAATAATTTAATTTAATTTAAAAATAATTTAAATAAATTTAAAAATGATTTAATTTAATTTAAAAATACTTTAATTTTATTTAAAAATAATTTAATTTTATTTAAAAATAATTTAAATTAATTTAAAAATAATTTAATTTAATTTAAAAATAATTTAAATTTATTTAAAAATAATTTAAATTATTTAAAAATAATTTAAATTAATTTAAAAATAATTTAAATTAATTTAAAAATAATTTAATTCAATATAAAAATAATTTAAATTAACTTAAAAATCATTTAATTTAATTTAAAAATAATTTAATTTAATTTAAAAATATTTTAATTTTATTTAAAAATAATTTAATTTTATTTAAAAATAAATTAAATTAATTTAAAAATAATTTAATTTAATGTAAAAATAATTTAATTTTATATAAAAATAATTTAAATTAATTTAAAAATAATTTAATTTAATTTAAAAATAATTTAAATTAATTCAAAAATAATTTAAATTAATTTAAAAATAATTTAATTTAATTTAAAAATAATTTAATTTAATTTAAAAATAATTTAAATTAATTTAAAAATAATTTAATTTAATTTAAAAAAAATTTAATTTAATTTAAAAATAATTTAATATTATTTAAAAATAATTTAATTTTATTTAAAAATACATTAAATTAATTTAAAAATAATTTAATTGAATTTAAAAATAATTTAATTTTATATAAAAATAAATTAAATTAATTTAAAAATAATTTAATTTAATTTAAAAATTATTTAAATTAATTCAAAAATAATTTAAATTAATTTAAAAATAATTTAATTTAATTTAAAAATAATTTAATTTAAGTTAAAAGTAATTTAAAATAATTTAAAAAAAATTTAATTTACTTTAAAAATAATTTATTTTTATTTAAAAATAATTTAAATTAATTTAAGAATAATTTAATTTTATATAAAATTAATTTAAATTAATTTAAAAATAATATAAATTAATTTAAAAATAATTTAATTTAATTTAAAAATAATTTAATTTTATTTAAAAATAATTTAAATTAATTTAAAACAAATTTAATTTAATTTAAAAATAATTTAAATTAATTTAAAAATAATTTAATTTAATTTAAAAATAATTTAAATTAATTAAAAAAAAAATTAATTTAATTTAAAAATTATTTAATTTAATTTAAAAAAAATTAATTTTATTTAAAAATAATATAAATTATTTTAAAAATAGTTTAATTAAATTTAAAGATAATTTAAATTAATTTAAAAATAATTTAATTTTATTTAAAAATAATTTTAATTAATTCAAAAATAATTTAAGTTAATTTAAAAATAATTTAAATTAATTTAAAAATAATTTAATTTAATTCAAAAATAATTTAATTTTATTTAAAAATAATTTAAATTAATTTAAGAATAATTTAATTTAATTTGAAAATTATTTAATTTAATTTAAAAATTATTGAAATTACTTCAAAAATAATTTAATTTAATTTAAAAATAATTTAATTTAATTTAAAAATAATTTAATTTTTTTTAAAAATAATTTAATTTTTTTTAAAATAATTTAAATTAATTTAAAATTAATTTAAATTAATTTAAAAATAATTTAAATTAACTTAATTTAATTTAAAAATAATTTAATTTAATTTAAAAATAATATAAATCAATTTAAAAATAATTTGATTTAATTTAAAAATAATTTAATTTTATTTAAAAATAATTTAATTTAAGTTAAAAGTAATTTAAAATAATTTAAAAAAAATTTAATTTACTTTAAAAATAATTTATTTTTATTTAAAGATAATTTAAATTAATTTAAAAATAATTTAATTTTATTTAAAAATAATTTTAATTAATTCAAAAATAATTTAAATTAATTTAAAAATAATTTAATTTAATTTAAAAATATTTAATAATTTAATTTAAAAATAATTTAATTTTATTTAAAAATAATTAAATTTTATTTAAAAATAATTTAAATTAATTTAAAAATAATTTAATTTAATTTAAAAATAATTTAAATTAATTTAAAAATAATTATTCTTAAATTAATTTAAATTATTTTTAAATAACATTAAATTATTTTTAAATTAATTTAAATTATTTTTAAATAAAATTAATTTATTTTTAAAATAAATTAAATTATTTTTAAATTAATTTAAATTATATTTAAATTAATTTAAATTATTTTTAAATTAAATTAAATTATTTTTAAATTAATTTAAATTATTTTTTAATTAAATTAAATTATTTTTAAATTAATTTAAATTATTTTTAAATGAAATTAAATTATTTTTAAATTAAATTAATTTAAATTAATTAATAAAATTTTAATTTAAAAATAATTTAATTTCATTTAAAAATAATTTAAATTAATTTAAAAATAAATTAATTTAATTTAAAAATAATTTAAATTAATTTAAAATTAATTTAAATTAATTTAAAAATAATTTAATTTAATTTAAAAATAACTAAATTTAATTTAAAAATAATTTAAATCAATTTAAAATTAATTTAATTTATTTAAAAAATAATTCAATTTTATTTAAAAATAATTTAAATTAATTTAAGAATAATTTAATTTAATTTAAAAATTATTTAATTTAATTTAAAAATTATTTAAATTAATTTAAAAATAATTTAATTTAATTTAAAAATAATTAAATTTAATTTAAAAATAATTTAAATTAATTTAAAATTAATTTAATTTAATTTAAAAATAATTCAATTTTATTTAAAAATTATTTAAATTAATTTAAGAATAATTTATTTTTATTTAAAAATAATTTAAATTAATTTAAAAATAATTTAATTTTTAATTTAAAAATTATTTAAATTAATTTAAAAATAATTAATAATAATTTTAAAAATAATTAAATTTTATTTAAAAATAATTTAAATTATTTTAAAAATAGTTTAATTAAATTTAAAAATAATTTAAATTAATTTAAAAATATATTAATTTTATTTAAAAATAATTTAAATTAATTTAAAAATAATTTAATTTTTTTTTTAAATAATTTAAATTAATTTAAAATTAATTTAAATTAATTTAAAAATAATTTAAATTAACTTAATTTAATTAAAAAATAATTTACATTAATTTAAAAATAATTTAATTTTTAATTCAAAAATAATTTAAATTAATTTAAAAATAATTTAAAAATAATTTAAATTAATTTAAATTAATTTAAAAATAATTTAAATTAATTTAAAAATAATATAATTTTTGTTTTAAAAATAATTTAAAATAATTTAAAAATATTTTAAATTAATTTAAAAATAATTTAAATTAATTTAAAAATAATTTAATTTAATATATAAATAATTTAAATTAACTTATAAATAATCTTATTTGATTTAAAAATATATTAATTTAATTTTAAAAAAAATTAATTTTATTTAAAAATACATTAAATCAATTTAAAAATAATTTGATTTAATTTAAAAATAATTTAATTTTATAATAATATATTTTAAATTAATTTAAAAATAATTTAATTTAATTTAAAAATAATTTAATTTAATTTAAAAATAATTTAATTTTATTTAAAAATAATTTAATTTTATTTAAAAATAATTTAAATTAATTTAAAAATAATTTAATTTAATCTAGAAATAATTTTATTTAAAAATAATTTAAATTAATTCAAAAATAATTTAAATTAATTTAAAAATAAATTAAATTAATTTAAAAATAATTTAATTTAATTTAAAAATAATTTAATTTTAATTAAAAATAATTTATATTAATTTAAAAATAATTAAAAATAATTAAAATAAAAAATTAAATTTTATTTAAAAATAATTTAAATTATTTTAAAAAAAGTTTAATTAAATTTAAAGATAATTTAAATTAATTTAAAAATAATTTAATTTTATTTAAAAATTATTTAAATTAATTTAAAATTAATTTAAATTAATTGAAAAATAATCTAAACTAATTTAAAAATAATTTAATTTTATTTAAAAATAATTTAAATTAATTTAAGAATAATTTAATTTAATCTAAAAATTATTTAATTTAATTTAAAAATTATTTAAATTAATTTAAAAATAATTTATTTTAATTTAAAAATAATTAAATTTAATTTAAAAATAATTTAAATCAATTTAAAAATAATTTAATTTTATTTAAAAATAATTTAAATTAATTTGAGAATAATTTATTTTTATTTAAAAATAATTTAAATTAATTTAAAAATAATATAAATTAATTTAAAAATAATTTAATTTCATTTAAAAATAATTTAATTTAATTTAAAAATAATTTTAATTAATTCAAAAATAATTTAAGTTAATTTAAAAATAATTTAAATTAATTTAAAAATAAGTTAATTTAATTCAAAAATAATTTTATTTTATTTAAAAATAATTTAAATTAATTTAAGAATAATTTAATTTAATTTGAAAATTATTTAATTTAATTTAAAAATTATTGAAATTACTTCAAAAATAATTTAATTTAATTTAAAAATAATTTAATTTAATTTTAAAATAATTTATTTTAATTTAAAAATAATATAAATCAATTTAAAAATAATTTGATTTAATTTAAAATTAATTTAAATTAATTTAAAAATAATTTACTTTAATTTAAAAATAATTTAATTTTATTTAAAAATAATTTTAATTAATTCAAAAATAATTTAAGTTAATTTAAAAATAATTTAAATTAATTTAAAAATAATTTAATTTAATTCAAAAATAATTTAATTTTATTTAAAAATAATTTAAATTAATTTAAGAATATTTTAATTTAATTTGAAAATTATTTAATTTAATTTAAAAATTATTGAAATTACTTCAAAAATAATTTAATTTAATTTAAAAATAATTTAATTTAATTTAAAAATAATTTAATTTTTTTAAAAATAATTTAATTTTTTTTAAAATAATTTAAATTAATTTAAAATTAATTTAAATTAATTTAAAAATAATTTAAATTAACTTAATTTAATTTAAAAATAATTTAATTTAATTTAAAAATAATATAAATCAATTTAAAAATAATTTGATTTAATTTAAAAATAATTTAATTTTATTAAAATATATTTTAAATTAATTTAAAAATAATTTAATTTAATTTAAAAATATTTAATAATTTAATTTAAAAATAATTTAATTTTATTTAAAAATAATTTAATTTTATTTAAAAATAATTTAAATTAATTTAAAAATAATTTAATTTAATTTAAAAATAATTTAAATTAATTTAAAAATAATTATTTTTAAATTAATTTAAATTATTTTTAAATAAAATTAAATTATTTTTAAATAAATTTAAATTATTTTTAAATTAAATTAATTTATTTTTAAATTAAATTAAATTATTTTTAAATTAATTTAAATTATTTTTAAATTAATTTAAATTATTTTTAAATTAAATTAAATTATTTTTAAATTAATTTAAATTATTTTTTAATTAAATTAAATTATTTTTAAATTAATTTAAATTATTTTTAAATGAAATTAAATTATTTTTAAATTAAATTAATTTAAATTAATTAATAAAATTTTAATTTAAAAATAATTTAATTTCATTTAAAAATAATTTAAATTAATTTAAAAATAAATTAATTTAATTTAAAAATAATTTAAATTAATTTAAAATTAATTTAAATTAATTTAAAAATAATTTAATTTAAATTAAAAATAACTAAATTTAATTTAAAAATAATTTAAATTAATTTAAAATTAATTTAATTTATTTAAAAAATAATTCAATTTTATTTAAAAATAATTTAAATTAATTTAAGAATAATTTAATTTAATTTAAAAAATATTTAATTTAATTTAAAAATTATTTAAATTAATTTAAAAATAATTTAATTTAATTTAAAAATAATTTAATTTAATTTAAAAATAATTTAAATTAATTTAAAATTAATTTAAATTTATTTAAAAATAATTTAATTTTATTTAAAAATAATTTAAATTAACTTAATTTAATTTAAAAATAATTTCATTTGATTTAAAAATAATATAAATCAATTTAAACATAATTTTTATTAATTTAAAAATAATTTAAATTAATTTAAAAATAATTTAATTTCTAATTTAAAAATAATTTAAATTAATTTAAAAATAATTTAAATTAATTTAAAAATAATTAAAATTAATTTAAAAATAATTTAATTTAATATAAAAATAATTTAAATTAACTTAAAAATAATTTAAATTAATTTAAAAATAATTTAAATTTTATTTTAAAAATAATTTAAAATAATTTAAAAATATTTTAAATTAATTTAAAAATAATTTAAATTAATTTAAAAATAATTTAATTTAATATATAAATAATTTAAATTAGCTTATAAATAATCTTATTTGATTTAAAAATATATTAATTTAATTTAAAAAAAAAATAATTTTATTTAAAAATAATTTAAATCAATTTAAAAATAATTTGATTTAATTTAAAAATAATTTAATTTTATTATAATATATTTTAAATTAATTTAAAAATAATTTAATTTAATTTAAAAATAATTTAATTTAATTTAAAAATAATTTAATTTTATTTAAAAATAATTTAATTTTATTTAAAAATAATTTAAATTAATTTAAAAATAATTTAATTTATTCTAGAAATAATTTTATTTAAAAATAATTTAAATTAATTCAAAAATAATTTAAATTAATTTAAAAATAAATTAAATTAATTTAAAAATAATTTAATTTAATTTAAAAATATTTTAATTTTAATTAAAAATAATTTATATTAATTTAAAAATAATTAAAAATAATTTTAAAAATAATTAAATTTTATTTAAAAATAATTTAAATTATTTTAAAAAAAGTTTAATTAAATTTAAAGATAATTTAAATTAATTTAAAAATAATTTAATTTTATTTAAAAATTATTTAAATTAATTTAAAATTAATTTAAATTAATTGAAAAATAATCTAAACTAATTTAAAAATAATTTAATTTTATTTAAAAATAATTTAAATTAATTTAAGAATAATTTCATTTAATCTAAAAATTATTTAATTTAATTTAAAAATTATTTAAATTAATTTAAAAATAATTTATTTTAATTTAAAAATAATTAAATTTAATTTAAAAATAATTTAAATCAATTTAAAAATAATTTAATTTTATTTAAAAATAATTTAAATTAATTTGAGAATAATTTATTTTTATTTAAAAATAATTTAAATTAATTTAAAAATAATATAAATTAATTTAAAAATAATTTAATTTAATTTAAAAATAACTTGAATTAATTTAAAAATAATTTAATTTAATTTAAAAATAATATAAATCAATTTAAAAATAATCTGATTTAATTTAAAAATATTTTAAATTAATTTAAAAATATTTTAATTTTTAATTTAAAAATAATTTTAATTAATTTAAAAATAATTAAAATTAATTTAAAAATAATTTAAATTTATTTAAAAATAATTAAAATAATTTAAAAATAATTTATATTAATTTAAAAATAATTTAATTCAATATAAAAAAATTTAATTTAATATAAAAAAATTTAATTTTATTTAAAAAAAATTTAAATCAATTTAAAAATAATTTGATTTAATTTAAAAATAATTTAATTTTATTAAAATATATTTTAAATTAATTTAAAAATAATTTAATTTAATTTAAAAATAATTTAATTTAATTTAAAAATAATTTTATTTTATTTAAAAATAATTTAAATTTATTTAAAAATAATTTCAATTTTTTTTAAAAATAATTTAATTTACTTTAAAAATAATTTAATTTTATTTAAAAATAAATTAAATTAATTCAAAAATAATTTAAATTAATTTAAAAATAATTTAATTTAATTTAAAAATAATTTAGTTTCATTTAAAAATAATTTAAATTAATTTAAAAATAATCTGATTTACTTTAAAAATAATTTAATTTAATTTAAAAATAATTTTATTTTATTTAAAAATAATTTAATTTTTAATTTAAAAATAATTTAAATTAATTTAAAAATAATTAAAAATAATTTTAAAAATAATTAAATTTTATTTAAAAATAATTTAAATTATTTTAAAAATAGTTTAATTAAATTTAACGAAAATTTAAAATAATTTAAAAACAATTTAATTTAATTTAAAAATAATTTAAAGTAATTCAAAAATAATTTAATTTAATCTAAAAATAATTTTATTTTATTTAAAAATAATTTAAATTAATTCAAAAATAATTTAAATTAATTAAAAAATAAATTAAATTAATTTAAAAATATTTAATTAAAATTTAATTTAAAAATAATTTAATTTTATTTAAAAATAATTTAAATTAATTTAAAAATAATTTAATTTTTAATTTAAAAATAATTTAAATTAATTTAAAAATAATTAAAAATAATTTTAAAAATAATTAAATTTTATTTAAAAATAATTTAAATTATTTTAAAAATAGTTTAATTAAATTTAAAGATAATTTAAATTAATTTAAAAATAATTTAATTTTATTTAAAAATTATTTAAATTAATTTAAAAATAATTTAAATTAATTTAAAAATAATCTAAATTAATTTAAAAATAATTTAATTTTATTTAAAAATAATTTAAATTAATTTAAGAATAATTTAATTTTATTTAAAAATTATTTAATTTAATTTAAAAATTATTTAAATTAATTTAAAAATAATTTAATTTAATATAAAAATAATTAAATTTAATTTAAAAATAATTTAAATTAATTTTAAATTGATTTAATTTAATTTAAAGATAATTCAATTTTATTTAAAAATAATTTAAATTAATTTAAGAATAACTTATTTTTATTTAAAAATAATTTAAATTAATTTAAAAATAATATAAATTAATTTAAAAATAATTATTCTTAAATTAATTTAAATTATTTTTAAATAAAATTAAATTATTTTTAAATTAATTTAAATTATTTTTAAATAAAATTAATTTATTTTTAAAATAAATTAAATTATTTTTAAATTAATTTAAATTATTTTTAAATTAATTTAAATTATTTTTAAATTAAATTAAATTATTTTTAAATTAATTTAAATTATTTTTTAATTAAATTAAATTATTTTTAAATTAATTTAAATTATTTTTAAATAAAATTAATTTATTTTTAAAATAAATTAAATTATTTTTAAATTAATTTAAATTATTTTTAAATTAATTTAAATTATTTTTAAATTAAATTAATTTATTTTTAAAATAAATTAAATTATTTTTAAATTAATTTAAATTATTTTTAAATTAATTTAAATTATTTTTAAATTAATTTAAATTATTTTTAAATTAATTTAAATTATTTTTAAATTAAATTAAATTATTTTTAAATTAATTTAAATTATTTTTTAATTAAATTAAATTATTTTTAAATTAATTTAAATTATTTTTAAATGAAATTAAATTATTTTTAAATTAAATTAATTTAAATTAATTAATAAAATTTTAATTTAAAAATAATTTAATTTCATTTAAAAATAATTTAAATTAATTTAAAAATAAATTAATTTAATTTAAAAATAATTTAAATTAATTTAAAATTAATTTAAATTAATTTAAAAATAATTTAATTTAATTTAAAAATAACTAAATTTAATTTAAAAATAATTTAAATTAATTTAAAATTAATTTAATTTATTAAAAAATAATTCAATTTTATTTAAAAATAATTTAAATTAATTTAAGAATAATTTAATTTAATTTAAAAATTATTTAATTTAATTTAAAAATTATTTAAATTAATTTAAAAATAATTTAATTTAATTTAAAAATAATTTAATTTAATTTAAAAATAATTTAAATTAATTTAAAATTAATTTAAATTTATTTAAAAATAATTTAATTTTATTTAAAAATAATTTAAATTAACTTAATTTAATTTAAAAATAATTTCATTTGATTTAAAAATAATATAAATCAATTTAAAAATAATTTTTATTAATTTAAAAATAATTTAAATTAATTTAAAAATAATTTAATTTCTAATTTAAAAATAATTTAAATTAATTTAAAAATAATTTAAATTAATTTAAAAATAATTAAAATTAATTTAAAAATAATTTAATTTAATATAAAAATAATTTAAATTAACTTAAAAATAATTTAATTTAATTTAAAAATAATTTAATTTAATTTAAAAAAAATTTAATTTTATTTCAAAATAATTTAAATCAATTTAAAAATAATTTGATTTAAGGTAAAAATAATTTAATTTTATTAAAATATATTCTAAATTAATTTAAAAATAATTTAATTTTATTTAAAAATAATTTAAATTAATTTAAAAATAATTTAATTTAATCTAAAAATAATTTTATTTTATTTAAAAATAATTTAAATTAATTCAAAAATAATTTAAATTAATTTAAAAAATAAATTAAATTAATTTAAAAGAATTTTAATTTAATTTAAAAATAATTTAATTTTATTTAAAAATAATTTAAATTAATTTAAGAATAATTTAATATAAATTAAAAAATTATTTAATTTAATTTAAAAATTATTTAAATTAATTTAAAAATAATTTAATTTAATTTAAAAATAATTAAATTTAGTTTAAAAATAATTTAAATTCATTTAAAATTAATTTAATTTAATTTAAAAATAATTCAATTTTATTTAAAAATTATTTAAATTAATTTAAGAATAATTTATTTTTATTTAAAAATAGTTTAAATTAATTTAAAAATAATTTAATTTTTAATTTGAAAATTATTTAAATTAATTTAAAAATAATTAATAATAATTTTAAAAATAATTAAATTTTATTTAAAAATAATTTAAATTATTTTAAAAATAGTTTAATTAAATTTAAAAATAATTTAAATTAATTTAAAAATATATTAATTTTATTTAAAAATAATTTAAATTAATTTAAATTAATTTAAAAATAATTTAATTTTTTTTTTTAAATAATTTAAATTAATTTAAAATTATGTTAAATTAATTTAAAATTAATTTAAATTAATTTAAAAATAATTTAAATTAACTTAATTTAATTAAAAAATAATTTACATTAATTTAAAAATAATTTAATTTTTAATTCAAAAATAATTTAAATTAATTTAAAAATAATTTAAAAATATTTTAAATTAATTTAAATTAATTTAAAAATAATTTAAATTAATTTAAAAATAATTTAATTTTTATTTTAAAAATAATTTAAAATAATTTAAAAATATTTTAAATTAATTTAAAAATAATTTAAATTAATTTAAAAATAATTTAATTTAATATATAAATAATTTAAATTAGCTTATAAATAATCTTATTTGATTTAAAAATATATTAATTTAATTTAAAAAAAAATTAATTTTATTTAAAAATATTTTAAATCAATTTAAAAATAATTTGATTTAATTTAAAAATAATTTAATTTTATTATAATATATTTTAAATTAATTTAAAAATAATTTAATTTAATTTAAAAATAATTTAATTTAATTTAAAAATAATTTAATTTTATTTAAAAATAATTTAATTTTATTTAAAAATAATTTAAATTATTTTAAAAATAATTTAATTTAATCTAGAAATAATTTTATTTAAAAATAATTTAAATTAATTCAAAAATAATTTAAATTAATTTAAAAATAAATTAAATTAATTTAAAAATAATTTAATTTAATTTAAAAATATTTTAATTTTAATTAAAAATAATTTATATTAATTTAAAAATAATTAAAAATAATTTTAAAATTAATTAAATTTTATTTAAAAATAATTTAAATTATTTTAAAAAAAGTTTAATTAAATTTAAAGATAATTTAAATTAATTTAAAAATAATTTAATTTTATTTAAAAATTATTTAAATTAATTTAAAATTAATTTAAATTAATTGAAAAATAATCTAAACTAATTTAAAAATAATTTAATTTTATTTAAAAATAATTTAAATTAATTTAAGAATAATTTAATTTAATCTAAAAATTATTTAATTTAATTTAAAAATTATTTAAATTAATTTAAAAATAATTTATTTTAATTTAAAAATAATTAAATTTAATTTAAAAATAATTTAAATCAATTTAAAAATAATTTTATTTTATTTAAAAATAATTTAAATTAATTTGAGAAGAATTTATTTTTATTTAAAAATAATTTAAATTAATTTAAAAATAATATAAATTAATTTAAAAATAATTTAATTTAATTTAAAAATAATTTAATTTAATTTAAAAATGATTTAAAAATAATTTAATTTAATTTAAAAATAACTTGAATTAATTTAAAAATAATTTAATTTAATTTAAAAATAATATAAATCAATTTAAAAATAATCTGATTTAATTTAAAAATATTTTAAATTAATTTAAAAATATTTTAATTTTTAATTTAAAAATAATTTAAATTAATTTAAAAATAATTAAAATTAATTTAAAAATAATTTAAATTTATTTAAAAATAATTAAAATAATTTAAAAATAATTTATATTAATTTAAAAATAATTTAATTCAATATAAAAAAATTTAATTTTATTTAAAAAAAATTTAAATCAATTTAAAAATAATTTGATTTAATTTAAAAATAATTTAATTTTATTAAAATATATTTTAAATTAATTTAAAAATAATTTAATTTAATTTAAAAATAATTTAATTTAATTTAAAAATAATTTTATTTTATTTAAAAATAATTTAAATTTATTTAAAAATAATTTCAATTTTTTTTTAAAATAATTTAATTTACTTTAAAAATAATTTAATTTTATTTAAAAATAAATTAAATTAATTCAAAAATAATTTAAATTAATTTAAAAATAATTTAATTTAATTTAAAAATAATTTAGTTTCATTTAAAAATAATTTAAATTAATTTAAAAATAATCTGATTTAATTTAAAAATAATTTAATTTAATTTAAAAATAATTTAATTTTATTTAAAAATAATTTAATTTTTAATTTAAAAATAATTTAAATTAATTTAAAAATAATTAAAAATAATTTTAAAAATCATTCAATTTTATTTAAAAATAATTTAAATTATTTTAAAAATAGTTTAATTAAATTTAACGAAAATTTAAAATAATTTAAAAATAATTTAATTTAATTTAAAAATAATTTAAAGTAATTCAAAAATAATTTATTTTAATCTAAAAATAATTTAAGTTTATTTAAAAATAATTTAAATTATTTTAAAAATAGTTTAATTAAATTTAAAGATAATTTAAATTAATTTAAAAATAATTTAATTTTATTTAAAAATTATTTAAATTAATTTAAAAATAATTTAAATTAATTTAAAAATAATCTAAATTAATTTAAAAATAATTTAATTTTATTTAAAAATAATTTAAATTAATTTAAGAATAATTTAATTTTATTTAAAAATTATTTAATTTAATTTAAAAATTATTTAAATTAATTTAAAAATAATTTAATTTAATATAAAAATAATTAAATTTAATTTAAAAATAATTTAAATTAATTTTAAATTGATTTAATTTAATTTAAAGATAATTCAATTTTATTTAAAAATAATTTAAATTAATTTAAGAATAACTTATTTTTATTTAAAAATAATTTAAATTAATTTAAAAATATTATAAATTAATTCAAAAATAATTTAAAATAATTTAAAAATAATTTAATTTTTAATTTAAAAATAATTCAAAAATAATTAAAAATAATTTTAAAAATAATTAAATTTTATTTAAAAATAATTTAAATTATTTTAAAAATAGTTTAATTAAATTTAAAGATAATTTAAATTAATTTAAAAATAATTTAATTTTATTTAAAAAAAATTTAAATCAATTTAAAAATAATTTGATTTAATTTAAAAATAATTTAATTTTATTAAAATATATTTTAAATTAATTTAAAAATAATTTAATTTAATTTAAAAATAATTTAATTTAATTTAAAAATAATTTAATTTAATTTAAAAATAATTTAAATTTATTTAAAAATAATTTCAATTAATTTAAAAATAATTAAATTTACTTTAAAAATAATTTAATTTTATTTAAAAACAAATTAAATTAATTCAAAAATAATTTAAATTAATTTAAAAATAATTTAATTTAATTTAAAAATAATTTAGTTACATTTAAAAATAATTTAAATTAATTTAAAAATAATCTGATTTAATTTAAAAATAATTTAATTTAATTTAAAAATAATTTAATTTTATTTAAAAATAATTTAATTTTTAAATTAAATTAAATTATTTTCAAAATAAATTAAATTATTTTTAAATTAAATTAAATTATTTTCAAATTAAATTAAATTATTTTTAAATTAAATTAAATTATTTTTAAATTAATTTAAAATATATTTTAATAAAATTAAATTATTTTTAAATTAAATCAAATTATTTTTAAATTGATTTAAATTTTTTTTAAATAAAATTAAATTTTTTTATATTTAATTAAATTATTTTTAAATTAATATAAATTATTTTTAAATTAATTTAAATTATTTTTAAATTAATTTAAATTATTTTTAAATTAAAAATTAAAATATTTTTAAATTAATTTAAATTATTTTTAAATTAAATCAGATTATTTTTAAATTGATTTATATTATTTTTAAATTAAATTAAATTATTTTTAAATTAAATTAAGTTAATTTAAATTATTTTTAAATTAATTTAAATTAATTTTAAATTAATTTAAATTATTTAAAAAAAAAATTAAATTATTTTTAAATTAATTTAAATTATCTTTAAATTTAATTAAACTATTTTTAAAATAATTTAAATTATTTTTAAATAAAATTTAATTATTTTTAAAATTATTTTTAATTATTTTTTAATTATTTTTAAATTAAAAATTAAATTATTTTTAAATTAATTTAAATTATTTTTAAATTAAATTAAATTATTTTTAAATTAATTCAAGTTATTTTTAAATAAAATTAAATTATTTTTAAAGTAAATTAAATTATTTTTAAATTAATAGAAATTATTTTTAAATAAATTTAAATTATTTTTAAATAAAATTAAATTATTTTTAAATTAAAATAAATTATTTTTAAATTAAATTAAATTATTTTTAAATTAATTTAAAATATATTTTAATAAAATTAAATTATTCTTAAATTAAATCAAATTATTTTTAAATTGAATTAAATTATTTTTAAATTAAATTAAATTTTTTTAAATTAAATTAAATTATTTTTAAGTTAATTTAAATTATTTTTATATTAAATTAAATTATTTTTAAATTAATATTTATTATTTTTAAATTAATTAAAATTATTTTTAAAAAACTTTAAATTATTTTTAAATTAATTTAAATTATTTTTAAATTAATTTAAATTATTTTTAAATTAAAAATTACATTATTTTTAAATTAAAATTATTTTTAAATTAAAAATTAAATTATTTTTAAATTAATTTAAATTATTTTTAAATTAATTTAAATTATTTTTAAATTAATTTAAATTATTTTTAAATTAATTTAAATTATTTTTAAATTAAAAATTAAATTATTTTTAAATTAATTTAAATTATTTTTAAATCAAAAATTAAATTATTTTTAAATTAATTTAAATTATTTTTAAATTAAATCAGATTATTTTTAAATTGATTTATATTATTTTTAAATTAATTTAAATTATTTTTTAATTAATTTTAATTATTTTTAAATAAAATTAAATTATTTTTAAATTAATTTAAATTATCTTTAAATTTAATTAAACTATTTTTAAAATAATTTAAATTATTTTTAAATAAAATTTAATTATTTTTAAAATTATTTTTAATTATTTTTGAATTATTTTTAAATTAAAAATTAAATTATTTTTAAATTATTTTAAATTATTTTTAAATTAATTTATATTATTTTTAAATTAAATTTAATTATTTTTATATTAAATTAAATTATTTTTAAATTAATTTAAATAATTTTTAAATTAAATTAAATAATTTTTAAATAAAATTAAATTATTCTTAAATTAATTTAAATTAATTTTAAATAAAATTAAATTATTTTTAAATTAATTTAGATTATTTTTAAATTAATTTAAATTATTTTTAAATTAATTTAAATAATTTTTAAATAAAATTAAATTATTTTTAAATTAATTTAAATTATCTTTAAATTTAATTAAACTATTTTTAAAATAATTTAAATTATTTTTAAATAAAATTTAATTATTTTTAAAATTATTTTTAATTATTTTTAAATTAATTTAAATTATTTTTAAATTAAAAATTAAATTATTTTTAAATTAATTTAAATTATTTTTAAATAAAATTAAATTATTTTTAAATTAAATTTTAATTAAATATTTTTAAATTAATTTAATTTATTTTTTAATTAATTTAAATTATTTTTGAAATAATTTAAATTATTTTTAAATAAACTTAAATTATTTTTAGATTAAATTAAATTATTTTTGAATTACTTTAAATTATTTTTAAATTAAATTAAATTATTTTTAAATTATTTTAAATTTTCGTTAAATTTAATTAAACTATTTTTAAAATAATTTAAATTATTTTTAAATAAAATTGAATTATTTTTAAAATTATTTTTAATTATTTTTAAATTAATTTAAATTATTTTTAAATTAAAAATTAAATTATTTTTAAATAAAATTAAATTATTTTTAAATTAAATTAAATTATTTTTAAATTAAATCAGATTATTTTTAAATTAATTTAAATTATTTTTAAATGAAACTAAATTATTTTTAAATTAAATTAAATTATTTTTAAATTAATTTAAATTATTTTTGAATTAATTTAATTTATTTTTAAATAAAATTAAATTATTTTTAAAGTAAATTAAATTATTTTTAAAAAAAATTGAAATTATTTTTAAATAAATTTAAATTATTTTTAAATAAAATAAAATTATTTTTAAATTAAATTAAATTATTTTTAAATTAATTTAATTTATTTTTAAATTAATTTAAATTATTTTTGAATTAATTTAAATTATTTTTAAATAAAATTATTTCTAGATTAAATTAAATTATTTTTAAAATAATTTAAATTATTTTTAAATAAAATTAAATTATTTTTAAATTAAATTAAATTATTTTTAAATTAAATTAAATTAATTTTAAATTAATTTAAAATATATTATAATAAAATTAAATTATTTTTAAATTAAATCAAATTATTTTTAAATTGATTTAAAATATTTTTATAATTTAATTTAATTTAAAAATAATATAAATCAATTTAAAAATAATCTGATTTAATTTAAAAATAATTTAAATTAATTTAAAAATATTTTAATTTTTAATTTAAAAATAATTTAAATTAATTTAAAAATAATTTAAATTAATTTAAAAATAATTTATATTAATTTAAAAATAATTTAATTAAATATAAAAAAATTTAATTTTATTTAAAAAAAATTTAAATCAATTTAAAAATAATTTGATTTAATTTAAAAATAATTTAATTTTATTAAAATATATTTTAAATTAATTTAAAAATAATTTAATTTAATTTAAAAATAATTTAATTTAATTTAAAAATAATTTAATTTAATTTAAAAATAATTTAAATTTATTTAAAAATAATTTCAATTAATATAAAAATAATTAAATTTACTTTAAAAATAATTTAATTTTATTTAAAAATAAATTAAATTAATTCAAAAATAATTTAAATTAATTTAAAAATAATTTAATTTAATTTAAAAATAATTTAGTTTCATTTAAAAATAATTTAAATTAATTTAAAAATAATCTGATTTAATTTAAAAATAATTTAATTTAATTTAAAAATAATTTAATTTTATTTAAAAATAATTTAATTTTTAATTTAAAAATAATTAAAAATAATTTTAAAAATAATTAAATTTTATTTAAAAATAATTTAAATTATTTTAAAAATAGTTTAATTAAATTTAACGATAATTTAAATTAATTTAAAAATAATTTAATTTTATTTAAAAATAATTTAAATTAATTCAAAAATAATTTAATTTAATCTAAAAATAATTTAATTTTATTTAAAAATAATTTAAATTAATTCAAAAATAATTTAAATTAATTAAAAAATAAATTAAATTAATTTAAAAATGTTTAATTAAAATTTAATTTAAAAATAATTTAATTTTATTTAAAAATAATTTAAATTAATTTAAAAATAATTTAATTTTTAATTTAAAAATAATTTAAATTAATTTAAAAATAATTTTAAAAATAATTAAATTTTATTTAAAAATAATTTAAATTATTTTGAAAATAGTTTAATTAAATTTAAAGATAATTTAAATTAATTTAAAAATAATTTAATTTTATTTAAAAATTATTTAAATTAATTTAAAAATAATTTAAATTAATTTAAAAATAATCTAAATTAATTTAAAAATAATTTAATTTTATTTAAAAATAATTTAAATTAATTTAAGAATAATTTAATTTTATTTAAAAATTATTTAATTTAATTTAAAAATCATTTAAATTAATTTAAAAATAATTTAATTTAATATAAAAATAATTAAATTTAATTTAAAAATAATTTAAATTAATTTTAAATTGATTTAATTTAATTTAAAGATAATTCAATTTTATTTAAAAATAATTTAAATTAATTTAAGAATATCTTATTTTTATTTAAAAATAATTTAAATTAATTTAAAAATAATATAAATTAATTTAAAAATAATTTAAATTAATTTAAAAATAATTTAATTTTTAATTTAAAAATAATTCAAAAATAATTAAAAATAATTTTAAAAATAATTAAATTTTATTTAAAAATAATTTAAATTATTTTAAAAATAGTTTAATTAAATTTGAAGGTAATTTAAATTAATTTAAAAATAATTTAATTTTATTTAAAAATAATTTAAATTAATTAAAAAATAATTTAAATTAATTTAAAAATAATATAAATCAATTTAAAAATAATCTGATTTAATTTAAAAATAATTTAAATTAATTTAAAAATAATTTAATTTTTAATTTAAAAATAATTTAAATTAATTTAAAAATAATTTAATTTTTAATTTAAAAATAATTTAAATTAATTTAAAAATAATTTAAATTAATTTAAAAATAATTTAAATTAATTTAAAAATAATTTAAAAATAATTTAATTTTTAATTTAAAAATAATTTAAATTAATTTAAAAATAATTTAATTTTTAATTTAAAAATAATTTAAATTAATTTAAAAATAATTTAAATTAATTTAAAAATAATTTTAATTAATTTAAAAATAATAAATATTAATTTAAAAATAATTTAATTTAATATAAAAATAATTTAAATTAACTTAAAAATAATTTAATTTAATTTAAAAAAATTTAATTTTATTTAAAAATAATTTAATTCAATTTAAAAATAATTTGATTTAATTTAAGAATAATTTAATTTTATTAAAATATATTTTAAATTAATTTAAAAATAATTTAATTTAATTTAAAAATAATTTAATTTAATTTAAAAATAATTTAATTTTATTTAAAAATAATTTAAATTTATTTAAAAATAATTTCAATTAATTTAAAAATAATTTAATTTACTTTAAAAATAATTTAATTTTATTTAAAAATAAATTAAATTAATTCAAAAATAATTTAAATTAATTTAAAAATAATTTAAATTAATTTAAAAATAATTTATTTTAATTTAAAAATAATTTAAATTAATTTAAAAATAATTTTATTTTATTTAAAAATAATTTAAATTTATTCAAAAATAATTTAATTTAATCTAAAAATAATTTAATTTTATTTAAAAATAATTTAAATTAATTCAAAAATAATTTAAATTAATTTAAAAATAAATTAAATTAATTTAAAAATATTTAATTAAAATGTAATTTAAAAATAATTTAATTTTATTTAAAAATAATTTAAATTAATTTAAAAATAATTTAATTTTTAATTTAAAAATAATTTAAATTAATTTAAAAATAATTTTAAAAATAATTAAATTTTATTTAAAAATAATTTAAATTATTTTAAAAATAGTTTAATTAAATTTAAAGATAATTTAAATTAATTTAAAAATAATTTAATTTTATTTAAAAATTATTTAAATTAATTTAAAAATAATTTAAATTAATTTAAAAATAATCTAAATTAATTTAAAAATAATTTTATTTTATTTAAAAATAATTTAAATTAATTTAAGAATAATTTAATTTAATTTAAAAATTATTTAATTTAATTTAAAAATTATTTAAATTAATTTAAAAATAATTTAATTTAATTTAAAAATAATTAAATTTAATTTAAAAATAATTTAAATTAATTTTAAATTAATCTAATTTAATTTAAAGATAATTCAATTTTATTTAAAAATAATTTAAATTAATTTAGGAATAATTTATTTTTATTTAAAAATAATTTAAATTAATTTAAAAATAATATAAATTAATTTAAAAATGATTTAAATTAATTTAAAAATAATTTAATTTTTAATTTAAAAATAATTCAAAAATAATTAAAAATAATTTTAAAAATAATTAAATTTTATTTAAAAATAATTTAAATTATTTTAAAAATAGTTTAATTAAATTTAAAGATAATTTAAATTAATTTAAAAATAATTTAATTTTTGATTTAAAAATAATTTAAATTAATTTAAAAATAATTTAATTTTTAATTTGAAAATAATTTAAATTAATTTAAAAATAATTTAAATTAATTTAAAAATAATTTAAATTAATTTAAAAATAATTTAAATTAATTTAAAAATAATTTAATTTTTAATTTAAAAATAATTTAAATTAATTTAAAAATAATGTAATTTTTAATTTAAAAATAATTTAAATTAATTTAAAAATAATTTAAATTAATTTAAAAATAATTTTAATTAATTTAAAAATAATAAATATTAATTTAAAAATAATTTAATTTAATATAAAAATAATTTAAATTAACTTAAAAATAATTTAATTTAATTAAAAAAAATTTAATTTTATTTAAAAATAATTTAATTCAATTTAAAAATAATTTGATTTAATTTAAGAATAATTTAATTTTATTAAAATATATTTTAAATTAATTTAAACATAATTTAACTTAATTTAAAAATAATTTAATTTTATTTAAAAATAATTTAAATTAATTAAAAAATAATTTAAATTAATTTAAAAATAATATAAATCATTTTAAAAATAATCTGATTTAATTTAAAAATAATTTAAATTAATTTAAAAATAATTTAATTTTATTTAAAAATAATTTAAATTAATTCAAAAATAATTTAATTTAATCTAAAAATAATTTAATTTTATTTAAAAATAATTTAAATTAATTCAAAAATAATTTAAATTAATTTAAAAATAAATTAAATTAATTTAAAAATATTTAATTAAAATGTAATTTAAAAATAATTTAATTTTATTTAAAAATAATTTAAATTAATTTAAAAATAATTTAATTTTTAATTTAAAAATAATTTAAATTAATTTAAAAATAATTTTAAAAATAATTAAATTTTATTTAAAAATAATTTAAATTATTTTAAAAATAGTTTAATTAAATTTAAAGATAATTTAAATTAATTTAAAAATAATTTAATTTTATTTAAAAATTATTTAAATTAATTTAAAAATAATTTAAATTAATTTAAAAATAATCTAAATTAATTTAAAAATAATTTTATTTTATTTAAAAATAATTTAAATTAATTTAAAAATAATTTAATTTAATTTAAAAATTATTTAATTTAATTTAAAAATTATTTAAATTAATTTAAAAATAATTTAATTTAATTTAAAAATAATTAAATTTAATTTAAAAATAATTTAAATTAATTTTAAATTAATTTAATTTTTTTTAAAGATAATTCAATTTTATTTAAAAATAATTTAAATTAATTTAGGAATAATTTATTTTTATTTAAAAATATTTTAAATTAATTTAAAAATAATATAAATTAATTTAAAAATAATTTAAATTAATTTAAAAATAATTTAATTTTTAATTTAAAAATAATTCAAAAATAATTAAAAATAATTTTAAAAATAATTAAATTTTATTTAAAAATAATTTAAATTATTTTAAAAATAGTTTAATTAAATTTAAAGATGATTTAAATTAATTTAAAAATAATTTAATTTTTGATTTAAAAATAATTTAAATTAATTTAAAAATAATTTAATTTTTAATTTGAAAATAATTTAAATTAATTTAAAAATAATTTAAATTAATTTAAAAATAATTTAAATTAATTTAAAAATAATTTAAATTAATTTAAAAATAATTTAATTTTTAATTTAAAAATAATTTAAATTAATTTAAAAATAATGTAATTTTTAATTTAAAAATAATTTAAATTAATTTAAAAATAATTTAAATTAATTTAAAAATAATTTTAATTAATTTAAAAATAATAAATATTAATTTAAAAATAATTTAATTTAATATAAAAATAATTTAAATTAACTTAAAAATAATTTAATTTAATTAAAAAAAATTTAATTTTATTTAAAAATAATTTAATTCAATTTAAAAATAATTTGATTTAATTTAGGAATAATTTAATTTTATTAAAATATATTTTAAATTAATTTAAAAATAATTTAAATTAATTTAAACATAATTTAACTTAATTTAAAAATAATTTAATTTTATTTAAAAATAATTTAAATTAATTAAAAAATAATTTAAATTAATTTAAAAATAATATAAATCAATTTAAAAATAATCTGATTTAATTTAAAAATAATTTAAATTAATTTAAAAATAATTTAATTTTTAATTTAAAAATAATTTAAATTAACTTAAAAATAATTTAATTTTTAATTTAAAAATAATTTAAATTAATTTAAAAATAATTTAAATTAATTTAAAAATAATTTAAATTAATTTAAAAATAATTTAAATTAATTTAAAAATAATTTAATTTTTAATTTAAAATAATTTAAATTAATTTAAAAATAATTTAATTTTTAATTTAAAAATAATTTAAATTAATTTAAAAATAATTTAAATTAATTTAAAAATAATTTAAATTAATTTAAAAATAATTTTAATTAATTTAAAAATAATAAATATTAATTTAAAAATAATTTAATTTAATATAAAAATAATTTAAATTAACTTAAAATAATTTAATTTAATTTAAAAAAATTTAATTTTATTTAAAAATAATTTAAATCAATTTAAAAATAATTTGATTTAATTTAAGAATAATTTAATTTTATTAAAATATATTTTAAATTAATTTAAAAATAATTTAATTTAATTTAAAAATAATTTAATTTAATTTAAAAATAATTTAATTTTATTTAAAAATAATTTAAATTTATTTAAAAATAATTTCAATTAATTTAAAAATAATTTAATTTACTTTAAAAATAATTTAATTTTATTTAAAAATAAATTAAATTAATTCAAAAATAATTTAAATTAATTTAAAAATAATTTAAATTAATTTAAAAATAATTTATTTTAATTTAAAAATAATTTAAATTAATTTAAAAATAATTAAATTTTATTTAAAAATAATTTAAATTAATTCAAAAATAATTTAATTTAATCTAAAAACAATTTAATTTTATTTAAAAATAATTTAAATTAATTCAAAAATAATTTAAATTAATTTAAAAATAAATTAAATTAATTTAAAAATATTTAATTAAAATGTAATTTAAAAATAATTTAATTTTATTTAAAAATTATTTAAATTAATTTAAAAATAATTTAAATTAATTTAAAAATAATCTAAATTAATTTAAAAATAATTTTATTTTATTTAAAAATAATTTAAATTAATTTAAGAATAATTTAATTTAATTTAAAAATTATTTAATTTAATTTAAAAATTATTTAAATTAATTTAAAAATAATTTAATTTAATTTAAAAATAATTAAATTTAATTTAAAAATAATTTAAATTAATTTTAAATTAATTTAATTTAATTTAAAGATAATTCAATTTTATTTAAAAATAATTTAAATTAATTTAGGAATAATTTATTTTTATTTAAAAATAATTTAAATTAATTTAAAAATAATATAAATTAATTTAAAAATAATTTAAATTAATTTAAAAATAATTGAATTTTTAATTTAAAAATAATTCAAAAATAATTAAAAATAATTTTAAAAATAATTAAATTTTATTTAAAAATAATTTAAATTATTTTAAAAAATAGTTTAATTAAATTTAAAGATAATTTAAATTAATTTAAAAGTAATTTTATTTTTGATTTAAAAATAATTTAACCTAATTTAAAAATAATTTAATTTTTAATTTGAAAATAATTTAAATTAATTTAAAAATAATTTAAATTAATTTAAAAATAATTTAAATTAATTTAAAAATAATTTAAATTAATTTAAAAATAATTTAATTTTTAATTTAAAAATAATTTAAATTAATTTAAAAATAATGTAATTTTTAATTTAAAAATAATTTAAATTAATTTAAAAATAATTTAAATTGATTTAAAAATAATTTAAATTAATTTAAAAATAATTTTAATTAATTTAAAAATAATAAATATTAATTTAAAAATAATTTAATTTAATATAAAAATAATTTAAATTAACTTAAAAATAATTTAATTTAATTAAAAAAAATTTAATTTTATTTAAA
Source organism: Phosphuga atrata (assembly GCA_944588485.1). NCBI lineage: Eukaryota > Metazoa > Arthropoda > Insecta > Coleoptera > Silphidae > Phosphuga > Phosphuga atrata. Next base: position 11,656,961 of record OX155905.1, read on the forward strand.
AATAATTTAATTCAATTTAAAAATAATTTGATTTAATTTAAGAATAATTTAATTTTATTAAAATATATTTTAAATTAATTTAAAATAATTTAATTTAATTTAAAAATAATTTAATTTAATTTAAAAATAATTTAATTTTATTTAAAAATAATTTAAATTTATTTAAAAATAATTTCTATTAATTTAAAAATAATTTAATTTACTTTAAAAATAATTTAATTTTATTTAAAAATAACTTGAATTAATTTAAAAATAATTTAATTTAATTTAAAAATAATTTAAATTAATTTAAAATTAATTTAATTTTTAATTTAAAAATAATTTAAAAATAATTAAAAATAATTTTAAAAATAATTAAATTTTATTTAAAAATAATTTAAATTATTTTAAAAATAGTTTAATTAAATTTAAAGATAATTTAAATTAATTTAAAAATAATTTAATTTTATTTAAAAGTAATTTAAATTAATTTAAAAATAATTTAAATTAATTTAAAAATAATTTAATTTTTTTTTAAAATAATTTAAATTAATTTAAATTAATTTAAAAATAATTTAAATTAACTTAATTTAATTTAAAAATAATTTAATTTAATTTAAAAATAATATAAATCAATTTAAAAATAATCTGATTTAATTTAAATATAATTTAAATTAATTTAAAAATATTTTAATTTTTAATTTAAAAATAATTTAAATTAATTTAAAAATAATTTAATTTAATTTAAAAATAATTTAGTTTCATTTAAAAATAATTTAAATTAATTTAAAAATAATCTGATTTAATTTAAAAATAATTTAATTTAATTTAAAAATAATTTAATTTTATTTAAAAATAATTTAATTTTTAATTTAAAAATAATTTAAATTAATTTAAAAATAATTAAAAATAATTTTAAAAATAATTAAATTTTATTTAAAAATAATTTAAATTAGTTCAAAAATAAATTAATTTAATCTAAAAATAATTTAATTTTATTTAAAAATAATTTAAATTAATTCAAAAATAATTTAAATTAATTAAAAAATAAATTAAATTAATTTAAAAATATTTAATTAAAATTTAATTTAAAAATAATTTAATTTTATTTAAAAATAATTTAAATTAATTTAAAAATAATTTAATTTTTAATTTAAAAATAAATTAAATTAATTTAAAAATAATTAAAAATAATTTTAAAAATAATTTTATTTTATTTAAAAATAATTTAAATTATTTTAAAAATAGTTTAATTAAATTTAAAGATAATTTAAATTAATTTAAAAATAATTTAATTTTATTTAAAAATTATTTAAATTATATTAAAAATAATTTAAATAAATTTAAAAATAATCTAAATTAATTTAAAAATAATTTAATTTTATTTAAAAATAATTTAAATTAATTTAAGAATAATTTAATTTTATTTAAAAATTATTTAATTTAATTTAAAAATTATTTAAATTAATTTAAAAATAATTTAATTTAATATAAAAATAATTAAATTTAATTTAAAAATAATTTAAATTAATTTTAAATTGATTTAATTTAATTTAAAGATAATTCAATTTTATTTAAAAATAATTTAAATTAATTTAAGAATAACTTATTTTTATTTAAAAATAATTTAAATTAATTTAAAAATAATATAAATTAATTTAAAAATAATTTAAATTAATTTAAAAATAATTTAATTTTTAATTTAAAAATAATTCAAAAATAATTAAAAATAATTTTAAAAATAATTAAATTTTATTTAAAAATAATTTAAATTATTTTAAAAATAGTTTAATTAAATTTAAAGGTAATTTAAATTAATTTAAAAATAATTTAATTTTATTTAAAAATAATTTAAATTATTTAAAAAATAATTTAAATTAATTTAAAAATAATATAAATCAATTTAAAAATAATCTGATTTAATTTAAAAATTATTTAAATTATATTAAAAATAATTTAAATAAATTTAAAAATAATCTAAATTAATTTAAAAATAATTTAATTTTATTTAAAAATAATTTAAATTAATTTAAGAATAATTTAATTTTATTTAAAAATTATTTAATTTAATTTAAAAATTATTTAAATTAATTTAAAAATAATTTAATTTAATATAAAAATAATTAAATTTAATTTAAAAATAATTTAAATTAATTTTAAATTGATTTAATTTAATTTAAAGATATTTCAATTTTATTTAAAAATAATTTAAATTAATTTAAAAATAACTTATTTTTATTTAAAAATAATTTAAATTAATTTAAAAATAATAAAAATTAATTTAAAAATAATTTAAATTAATTTAAAAATAATTTAATTTTTAATTTAAAAATAATTCAAAAGTAATTTTAAAAATAATTAAATTTTATTTAAAAATAATTTAAATTATTTTAAAAATAGTTTAATTAAATTTAAAGGTAATTTAAATTAATTTAAAAATAATTTAATTTTATTTAAAAATAATTTAAATTATTTAAAAAATAATTTAAATTAATTTAAAAATAATATAAATCAATTTAAAAATAATCTGATTTAATTTAAAAATAATTTAAATTAATTTAAAAATAATTTAATTTTTAATTAAAAAATAATTTAAATTAATTTAAAAATAATTTAATTTTTAATTTAAATATAATTTAAATTAATTTAAAAATAATTTAAATAAATTTAAAAATAATTTAAATTAATTTAAAAATAATTTAAATTAATTTAAAAATAATTTAATTTTTAATTTAAAAATAATTTAAATTAATTTAAAAATAATTTAATTTTCAATTTAAAAATAATTTAAATTAATTTAAAAATAATTTAAATTAATTTAAAAATAATTTAAATTAATTTAAAAATAATTTTAATTAATTTAAAAATAATAAATATTAATTTAAAAGTAATTTAATTTAATTTAAAAATAATTTAATTTAATTTAAAAATAATTTAATTTTTTTTAAAAATAATTTAAATTTATTTAAAAATAATTTCATTTAATTTAAAAATAATTTAATTTACTTTAAAAATAATTTAATTTAATTTAAAAATAAATTAAAATAATTCAAAAATAATTTAAATTAATTTAAAAATAATTTAATTTAATTTAAAAATAATTTAGTTTCATTTAAAAATAATTTAAATTAATTTAAAAATAATTTAATTTAATTTAAAAATAATTTAAATTAATTTAAAAATAATTTAATTTTATTTAAAAATAATTTAAATTAATTCAAAAATAATTTAATTTATTCTAAAAATAATTTAATTTTATTTAAAAATAATTAAAATTAATTCAAAAATAATTTAAATTAATTTAAAAATAAATCAAATTAATTTAAAAATATTTAATTAAAATGTAATTTAAAAATAATTTAATTTTATTTAAAAATAATTTAAATTAATTTAAAAATAATTTAATTTTTAATTTAAAAATAATTTAAATTAATTTAAAAATAATTAAAAATAATTTTAAAAATAATTAAATTTTATTTAAAAATAATTTAAATTATTTTAAAAATAATTTAATTTTTTTTTAAAATAATTTAAATTAATTTAAAATTAATTTAAATTAATTTAAAAATAATTTAATTTTATTTAAAAATTATTTAAATTAATTTAAAAATAATTTAAATTAATTTAAAAATAATCTAAATTAATTTAAAAATAATTTTATTTTATTTAAAAATAATTTAAATTAATTTAAGAATAATTTAATTTAATTTAAAAATTATTTAATTTAATTTAAAAATTATTTAAATTAATTTAAAAATAATTTAATTTAATTTAAAAATAATTAAATTTAATTTAAAAATAATTTAAATTAATTTTAAATTAATTTAATTTAAAGATAATTCAATTTTATTCAAAAATAATTTAAATTAATTTAAGAATAATATATTTTTATTTAAAAATATTTTAAATTAATTTAAAAATAATATAAATTAATTTAAAAATAATTTAAATTCATTTAAAAAATAATTTAATTTTCATTTTAAAAATAATTCAAAAATAATTAAAAATAATTTTAAAAATAATTAAATTTTATTTAAAAATAATTTAAATTATTTTAAAAATAGTTTAATTAAATTTAAAGATAATTTAAATTAATTTAAAAATAATTTAATTTTATTTAAAAATAATTTAAATTAATTTAAAAATAATTTAAATTAATTTAAAAATAATTTAATTTTTTTTTAAAATAATTTAAATTAATTTAAAATTAATTTAAATTAATTTAAAAATAATTTAAATTAACTTAATTGAATTTAAAAATAATTTTATTTAATTTAAAAATAATATAAATCAATTTAAAAATAATCTGATTTAATTTAAAATAATTTAAATTAATTTAAAAATAATTTAATTTAATTTAAAAAAATTTAATTTTATTTAAAAATAATTTAAATCAAATTAAAAATAATTTGATTTAATTTAAAAATAATTTAATTTTATTAAAATATATTTTAAATTAATTTAAAAATAATTTAATTTAATTTAAAAATAATTTAATTTAATTTAAAAATAATTTAATTTTATTTAAAAATAATTTAAATTTATTTAAAAATAATTTCAATTTATTTAAAAATAATTTAATTTACTTTAAAAAAAATTTAATTTTATTTAAAAATAAATTAAATTTATTCAAAAATAATTTAAATTAATTTAAAAATAATTTAATTTAATTTCAAAATAATTTAGTTTCATTTAAAAATAATTTAAATTAATTTAAAAATAATTTAATTTAATTTAAAAATAATTTAAATTAATTTAAAAATAATTTAATTTAATTTAAAAATAATTTAATTTACTTTAAAAATAATTTAAATTAATTTAAAAATAATTTAATTTAATTTAAAAATAATTTAATTTTATTTAAAAATAATTAAAATTAATTTAAGAATAATTTGATTAAATTTAAAAATTATTTAATTTAATTTAAAAATAATTTAAATTCATTTAAAAATAAATTAATTTACTTTAAAAATAACTAAATTTAATCTAAAAATAATTTATATTAATTTAAATTAATTTAAAAATAATTTAATTTTATTTAAAAATAATTTAAATTAATTTAAAAATAATTTAAATTAATTTAAAAATAATTTAAATTTTTTTTTAAATAATTTAAATTAATTTAAAATTAATTTAAATTAATTTAAAATTAATTTAAATTAACTTAAAAATAATTTAAATTAACTTAATTTAATTTAAAAATAATTTAATTTAATTTAAAAATAATATAAATCAATATATTGTTTGAATAATAATTTATTCTAAAAATAATTTAATTTTATTTAAAAATAATTTAAATTAATTCAAAAATAATTTAAATTAATTTAAAAATAAATTAAATTAATTTAAAAATATTTAATTAAAATGTAATTTAAAAATAATTTAATTTTATTTAAAAATAATTTAAATTAATTTAAAAATAATTTAATTTTTAATTTAAAAATAATTTAAATTAATTTAAAAATAATTAAAAATAATTTTAAAAATAATTAAATTTTATTTAAAAATAATTTAAATTATTTTAAAAATAGTTTAATTAAATTTAAAGATAATTTAAATTAATTTAAAAATAATTTAATTTTATTTAAAAATTATTTAAATTATTTTAAAAATAATTTAAATTAATTTAAAAATAATTTTATTTTATTTAAAAATAATTTAAATTAATTTAAGAATAATTTAATTTAATTTAAAAATTATTTAATTTAATTTAAAAATTATTTAAATTAATTTAAAAATAATTTAATTTAATTTAAAAATAATTAAATTTAATTTAAAAATAATTTAAATTAATTTTAAATTAATTTAATTTAATTTAAAGATAATTCAATTTTATTTAAAAATAATTTAAATTAATTTAAGAATAATTTATTTTTATTTAAAAATAATTTAAATTAATTTAAAAATAATATAAATTAATTTAAAAATAATTTAAATTAATTTAAAAATAAATTAATTTTTAATTTAAAAATAATTAAAAATAATTTTAAAAATAATTAAATTTTATTTAAAAATAATTTAAAATATTTTAAAAATAGTTTAATTAAATTTAAAGATAATTTAAATTAATTTAAAAATAATTTAATTTTATTTAAAAATAATTTAAATTAATTTAAAAATAATTTAAATTAATTTAAATATAATTTAATTTTTTTTTTAAATAATTTAAATTAATTTAAAATTAATTTAAATTAATTTAAAAATAATTTAAATTAACTTAATTTAATTTAAAAATAATATAAATCAATTTAAAAATAATCTGATTTAATTTAAAAATAATTTAAATTAATTTAAAAATAATTTAATTTTTAATTTAAAAATAATTTAAATTAATTTAAAAATAATTTAATTTTTAATTTAAAAATAATTTAAATTAATTTAATTTAATTTAAAGATAATTCAATTTTATTTAAAAATAATTTAAATTAATTTAAGAATAATTTATTTTTATTTAAAAATAATTTAAATTAATTTAAAAATAATATAAATTAATTTAAAAATAATTTAAATTAATTTAAAAATAATTTAATTTTTAATTTAAAAATAATTCAAAAATAATTAAAAATAATTTTAAAAATAATTAAATTTTATTTAAAAATAATTTAAATTATTTTAAAAATAGTTTAATTAAATTTAAAGACAATTTAAATTAATTTAAAAATAATTTAATTTTATTTAAAAATAATTTAAATTAAATTAAAAATAATTTAAATTAATTTAAAAATAATTTTTTTTTTTTTTTAAATAATTTAAATTAATTTAAAATTAATTTAAATTAATTTAAAAATAATTTAAATTAACTTAATTTATTTTAAAAATAATTTTATTTAATTTGAAAATAATATAAATCAATTTAAAAATAATCTGATTTAATTTAAAAATAATTTAAATTAATTTAAAAATAATTTAATTTTTAATTTAAAAATAATTTAAATTAATTTAAAAATAATTTAATTTTTAATTTAAAAATAATTTAAATTAATTTAAAAATAATTTAAATTAATTTAAATATAATTTAAATTAATTTAAAAATAATTTAAATTAATTTAAAAATAATTTAATTTAATATAAAAATAATTTAAATTAACTTAAAAATAATTTAATTTAATTTAAAAAAATTTAATTTTATTTAAAAATAATTTAAATCAAATTAAAAATAATTTGATTTAATTTAAAAATAATTTAATTTTATTAAAATATATTTTAAATTAATTTAAAAATAAATTAATTTAATTTAAAAATAATTTAATTTTATTTAAAAATAATTTAATTTTATTTAAAAATAATTTAAATTTATTTAAAAATAATTTCAATTAATTTAAAAATAATTTAATTTACTTTAAAAATAATTTAATTTTATTTAAAAATAAATTAAATTAATTCAAAAATAATTTAAATTAATTTAAAAATAATTTAATTTAATTTAAAAATAATTTAGTTTCATTTAAAAATAATTTAAATTAATTTAAAAATAATTTAATTTAATTTAAAAATAATTTAAATTAATTTAAAAATAATTTAATTTAATTTAAAAATAATTTAATTTACGTTAAAAATAATTTAAATTAATTTAAAAATAATTTAATTTAATTTAAAAATAATTTAATTTAATTTAAAAATAATTTAATTTAATTTAAAAATAATTTAATTTTATTTAAAAATAATTTAAATTAATTTAAAAATAATTTAATTTAATTTAAAAATAATTTAAATTAATTTAAAAATAATTTAATTTTTAAATTAAAAATAATTTAAATTAATTTAAAAATAATTAAAAATAATTTTAAAAATAATTAAATTTTATTTAAAAATAATTTAAATTATTTTAAAAATAGTTTAATTAAATTTAAAGATAATTTAAATTAATTTAAAAATAATTTAAATTAATTTAAAAATAATTTAATTTTTTTTAAATAATTTAAATTAATTTTAAATTAATTTAAATTAATTTAAAAATAATTTAAATTAATTTAAAAATAATTTAATTTAATATAAACATAATTTAAATTAACTTAAAAATAATTTAATTTAATTTAAAAATAATTTATTTTAATTTAAAAATAATTTAAATTAATTTAAAAATAATTTAATTTAATTTAAAAACAATTTAATTTTATTTAAAAATAATTTAAAATAATTTAAGAATAATTTAATTTAATTTAAAAATTATTTAATTTAATTTAAAAATTATTTAAATTAATTTAAAAATTATTTAATTTAATTTAAAAATAATTAAATTTAATTTAAAAATAATTTAAATTAATTTAAAATTAATTTAATTTAATTTAAAAATAATTTAATTTTATTTAAAAATAATTTAAATTAATTTAAGAATAATTTATTTTTATTTAAAAATAATTTAAATCAATTTAAAAATAATTTGATTTAATTTAAAAATAATTTAAATTAATTTAAAAATAATTTAATTTAATATAACAATAATTTAAATTAACTTAAAAATAATTTAATTTAATTTAAAAATAATTTAATTTAATTTAAAAAAACATTAATTTTATTTAAAAATAATTTAAATCAATTTAAAAATAATTTGATTTAATTTAAAAATAATTTAAATTAATTTGAAAATAATTTAATTTAATCTAAAAATAATTTAATTTTATTTAAAAATAATTTAAATTAATTCAAAAATAATTTAAATTAATTTAAAAATAAATTAAATTAATTTAAAAATAATTTAATTTAATTTAAAAATAATTTAATTTTATTTAAAAATAATTTTAAATAATTTAAGAATAATTTAATTTAATTTAAAAATTATTTAATTTAATTTAAAAATTATTTAAATTAATTTAAAAATTATTTAATTTAATTTAAAAATAATTAAATTTAATTTAAAAATAATTTAAATTAAATTAAAATTAATTTAATTTAATTTAAAAATAATTCAATTTTATTTAAAAATAATTTATTTTTATTTAAAAATAATTTAATTTTATTTAAAAATAATTTAAATTAATTTAAAAATAATTTAATTTAATTTAAAAATAATTTAAATTAATTTAAAAATAATTTAATTTAATTTAAAAATAATTTAATTTTATTTAAAAATAATTTAAATTAATTTAAGAATAATTTATTTTAATTTAAAAATAATTTAAATTAATTAAAAAATAATATAAATTAATTTAAAAATAATTTAATTTTATTTAAAAATAATTTAAATTAATTTAAAAATAATTTAATTTAATTTAAAAATATTTTAAATTAATTTAAAAATAATTTAATTTAATTTAAAAATAATTTTATTTTATTTAAAAATAATTAAAATTAATTTAAAAATAATTTAATTTAATTTAAAAAAACATTAATTTTATTTAAAAATAATTTAAATCAATTTAAAAATAATTTGATTTAATTTAAAAATAATTTAAATTAATTTAAAAATAATTTAATTTAATCTAAAAATAATTTAATTTTATTTAAAAATAATTTAAATTAATTCAAAAATAATTTAAATTAATTTAAAAATAAATTAAATTAATTTAAAAATAATTTAATTTTATTTAAAAATAATTTAATTTAATTTAAAAATAATTTAAATTAATTTAAAAATAATTTAATTTAATTTAAAAATAATTTAATTTACTTTAAAAATAATTTAAATTGATTTAAAAATAATTTAATTTTATTTAAAAATATTTTAAATTATTTTAAAAATAATTTAAATTAATTTAAAAATAATTTAAATCAATTTAAAAAAAATTCGATTTAATTTAAAACAAATTTAAATTAATTTAAAAATAATTTAATTTAATCTAAAAATAATTTAATTTTATTTAAAAATAATTTAATTTTATTTAAAAATAATTTAATTCAATTTAAAAATAATTTGATTTATTTTGAAAATAATTTAAATTAATTTTAAAATAATTTAATTTAATATAACAATTATTTAAATTAACTTAAAAATAATTTAATTTAATTTAAAAATAATTTAATTTAATTTAAAAAAACATTAATTTTATTTAAAAATAATTTAAATCAATTTTAAAACAATTTGATTTAATTTAAAAATAATTTAAATTAATTCAAAAATAATTTAAATTAATTTAAAAATAAATTAAATTAATTTAAAAATAATTTAATTTAATTTAAAAATAATTTAATTTTTAATTTAAAAATATTTTAAATTAATTTAAAAATAATTAAAAATAATTTTAAAAATAATTAAATTTTATTTAAAAATAATTTAAATTATTATAAAAATAGTTTAATTAAAATTAAAGATAATTTAAATTAATTTAAAATTAATTTAATTTAGTTTTAAAATAATTTAATTTACTTTAAAAATAATTTAAATTAATTCAAAAATAATTTAAATTAATTTAAAAATAAATTAAATTAATTTAAAAATAATTTAATTTAATTTAAAAATAATTTAATTTTATTTAAAAATAATTTAAAATAATTTAAGAATAATTTAATTTAATTTAAAAATAATTAAATTTAATTTAAAAATAATTTAAATTAATTTAAAATTAATTTAATTTAATTTAAAAATAATTCAATTTTATTTAAAAATAATTTAAATTAATTTAAGAATAATTTATTTTTGTTTAAAAATAATTTAAATTTATTAAAAAATATAAATTAATTTAAAAATAATTGAATTTAATTTAAAAATAATTTAATTTTATTTAAAAATAATTAAAATTAATTTAAAAACAATTTAATTTAATTTAAAAATAATTTAAATTACTTTAAAAATAATTTAATTTAATTTAAAAATAATTTAATTTTATTTAAAAATAATTTAAATTAATTTAAAAATAATTTAATTTAATTTAAAAATAATTTAAATTAATTTAAAAATAATTTAATTTTTAATTTAAAAATAATTTAAATTAATTTAAAAATAATTAAAAATAAATTTAAAAATAATTAAATTTTATTTAAAAATAATTTAAATTATTTTAAAAATAGTTTAATTAAATTTAAAGATAATTTAAATTAATTTAAAAATAATTTAAATTAATTTAAAAATAATTTAATTTTTTTTAAATAATTTAAATTAATTTTAAATTAATTTAAATTAATTTAAAAATAATTTAAATTAATTTAAAAATAATTTAATTTAATATAAACATAATTTAAATTACCTTAAAAATAATTTAATTTAATTTAAAAATAATTTATTTTAATTTAAAAATAATTTAAATTAATTTAAAAATAATTTAATTTAATTTAAAAACAATTTAATTTTATTTAAAAATAATTTAAAATAATTTAAGAATAATTTAATTTAATTTAAAAATTATTTAATTTAATTTAAAAATTATTTAAATTAATTTAAAAATTATTTAATTTAATTTAAAAATAATTAAATTTAATTTAAAAATAATTTAAATTAATTTAAAATTAATTTAATTTAATTTAAAAATAATTTAATTTTATTTAAAAATAATTTAAATTAATTTAAGAATAATTTATTTTTATTTAAAAATAATTTAAATCAATTTAAAAATAATTTGATTTAATTTAAAAATAATTTAAATTAATTTAAAAATAATTTAATTTAATATAACAATAATTTAAATTAACTTAAAAATAATTTAATTTAATTTAAAAATAATTTAATTTAATTTAAAAAAACATTAATTTTATTTAAAAATAATTTAAATCAATTTAAAAATAATTTGATTTAATTTAAAAATAATTTAAATTAATTTGAAAATAATTTAATTTAATCTAAAAATAATTTAATTTTATTTAAAAATAATTTAAATTAATTCAAAAATAATTTAAATTAATTTAAAAATAAATTAAATTAATTTAAAAATAATTTAATTTAATTTAAAAATAATTTAATTTTATTTAAAAATAATTTAAAATAATTTAAGAATAATTTAATTTAATTTAAAAATTATTTAATTTAATTTAAAAATTATTTAAATTAATTTAAAAATTATTTTATTTAATTTAAAAAAAATTAAATTTAATTTAAAAATAATTTAAATTAATTTAAAATTAATTTAATTTAATTTAAAAATAATTCAATTTTATTTAAAAATAATTTATTTTTATTTAAAAATAATTTAATTTTATTTAAAAATAATTTAAATTAATTTAAAAATAATTTAATTTAATTTAAAAATAATTTAAATTAATTTAAAAATAATTTAATTTAATTTAAAAATAATTTAATTTTATTTAAAAATAATTTAAATTAATTTAAGAATAATTTATTTTTATTTAAAAATAATTTAAATTAATTAAAAAATAATATAAATTAATTTAAAAATAATTTAATTTAATTTAAAAATAATTTAATTTTATTTAAAAATAATTTAAATTAATTTAAAAATAATTTAATTTAATTTAAAAATAATTTAAATTAATTTAAAAATAATTTAATTTAATTTAAAAATAATTTAATTTTATTTAAAAATAATTAAAATTAATTTAAAAATAATTTAATTTAATTTAAAAAAACATTAATTTTATTTAAAAATAATTTAAATCAATTTAAAAATAATTTGATTTAATTTAAAAATAATTTAAATTAATTTAAAAATAATTTAATTTAATCTAAAAATAATTTAATTTTATTTAAAAATAATTTAAATTAATTCAAAAATAATTTAAATTAATTTAAAAATAAATTAAATTAATTTAAAAATAATTTAATTTTATTTAAAAATAATTTAAGAATAATTTAATTTAATTTAAAAATTATTTAATTTAATTTAAAAATTATTTAAATTAATTTAATAATTATTTAATTTAATTTAAAAATAATTAAATTTAATTTAAAAATAATTTAAATTAATTTAAAATTAATTTAATTTAATTTAAAAATAATTTAATTTTATTTAAAAATAAATTAAATTAATTCAAAAATAATTTAAATTAATTTAAAAATAATTTAATTTAATTTAAAAATAATTTAGTTTCATTTAAAAATAATTTAAATTAATTTAAAAGTAATTTAATTAAATTTAAAAATAAATTAAATTAATTTAAAAATAATTTAATTTAATTTAAAAATAACTTAATTTACTTTAAAAATAATTTAAATTGATTTAAAAAAAATTTAAATTAATTTAAAAATAATTTAATTTTATTTAAAAATAATTAAAATTAATTTAAGAATAATTTAATTTAATTTAAAACGTATTTAATTTAATTTAAAAATAATTTAAATTAATTTAAAAATAATTTAATTTAATTTAAAAATAACTAAATTTGATTTAAAAATAATTTAAATTAATTTAAAATTAATTTAAATTAATTTAAAAATAATTTAATTTTATTTAAAAATTATTTAAATTAATTTAAAAATAATTTAAATTAATTTAATTTAATTTAAAAATAATTTTATTTTATTGAAAAATAATTTAAATCAATTTAAAAATAATTTGATTTAATTTAAAAATAATTTAAATTAATTTAAAAATAATTTAATTTAATCTAAAAATAATTTAATTTTATTTAAAAATAATTTAAATTAATTCAAAAATAATTTAATATAATTTAAAAATAAATTAAATTAATTTAAAAATAATTTAATTTAATTTAAAAATAATTTAATTTCATTTTAAAATAATTTAAAATAATTTAAGAATAATTTAATTTAATTTAAAAATTATTTAATTTAATTTAAAAATTATTTAAATTAATTTAAAAATCATTTAAGTTAATTTAATAATAATTAAATTTAATCTAAAAATAATTTAAATTTATTTAAAATTAATTTAATTTAATTTAAAAATAATTCAATTTTATTTAAAAATAATTTATTTTTATTTAAAAATAATTTAAATTAATTAAAAAATAATATAAATTAATTTAAAAATAATTGAATTTAATTTAAAAATAATTTTATTTTATTTAAAAATAATTTAAATTAATTTAAAAATAATTTAATTTAATTTAAAAATAATTTAAATTAATTTAAAAATAATTGAAAATAATTTTAAAAATAATTAAATTTTATTTAAAAATAATTTAAATTATTTTAAAAGTAGTTTAATTAAATTTAAAGATAAATTAAATTAATTTAAAAATAAGTTAATTTAATTTAAAAATAATTTAATTTACTTTAAAAATAATTTAAATTAATATAAAAATAATTTAATTTAATTTAAACATAATTTAATTTAATTTAAAAATAATTAAAATTATTTAAGGATAATTTAATTTAATTTGAAAATTATTTAATTTAATTTAAAAATTATTTAAATTAATTTAAAAAGAATTTAATTTAAAAATAACTAAATTTAATTTAAAAATAATTTAAATTAATTTTAAATTAATTTAAATTAATTTAAAAATAATTTAATTTTATTTATTAATAATTTAAATTAATTTAAAAATAATTTAAATTAATTTAAAAATAATTTAATTTAATTTAAAAATTATTTTATTTTATTTAAAAATAATTGAATTTTATTTAAAAATAATTTAATTTTATTTCAAAATAATTTAAATTAATTTAAAAATAATTTAATTTAATTTAAAAATAATTTAATTTAATTTAAAAATAATTTAAATTAATTTAAAAATAATTTATTTTAATCTAAAAATAATTTAATTTTATTTAAAAATAATTTAATTTTATTTAAAAATAATTTAAATCAATTTAAAAATAATTTGATTTAATTTAAAAATAATTTAAATTCATTTAAAATTAATTTAATTTTTAATTTAAAAATTATTTAAATTAATTTAAAAATAATTAAAAATAATTTTAAAAATAATTAAATTTTATTTAAAAATAATTTAAATTATTTTAAAAATAGTTTAATGAAAATTAAAGATAATTTAAATAAATTTAAAAATAATTTCATTTAATTTAAAAATAATTTAATCTAATTTAAAAATAATTTAATTTACTTTAAAAATAATTTAAATTAATTTAAAAATAATTTAATTTAATTTAAAAATAATTTAATTTTATTTAAAAATAATTAAAATTAATTTAAGAATAATTTAATTTAATTTAAAAATTATTTAATTTAATTTAAAAATAATTTAAAAAGAATTTAATTTAATTTAAAAATAACTAAATTTAATTTAAAATTAATTTAAAATTAATTTAAATTAATTTAAAAAGAATTTAATTTAAAAATAACTAAATTTAATTTAAAAATAATTTAAATTAATTTTAAATTAATTTAAATTATTTTTAAAATAATTTAATTTTATTTAAAAATAATTTAAATTAATTTAAAAATAATTTAAATTAATTTAAAAATAATTTAATTTAATTTAAAAATTATTTTATTTTATTTAAAAATAATTTAATTTTATTTAAAAATAATTTAATTTTATTTCAAAACAATTTAAATTAATTTAAAAATAATTTAATTTAATTTAAAAATAATTTAATTTAATTTAAAAATAACTTAAATTAATTTAAAAATAATTTATTTT
Source organism: Phosphuga atrata (assembly GCA_944588485.1). Lineage (NCBI taxonomy): Eukaryota > Metazoa > Arthropoda > Insecta > Coleoptera > Silphidae > Phosphuga > Phosphuga atrata. The sequence continues at coordinate 11,672,336 of OX155905.1, forward strand.
AATCTAAAAATAATTTAATTTTATTTAAAAATAATTTAAATCAATTTAAAAATAATTTGATTTAATTTAAAAATAATTTAAATTAATTTAAAAATAATTTAATTTTTAATTTAAAAATAATTTAAATTAATTTAAAAATAATTAAAAATAATTTTAAAAATAATTAAATTTTATTTAAAAATAATTTAAATTATTTTAAAAATAGTTTAATTAAAATTAAAGATAATTTAAATTAATTTAAAAATAATTTAAATTAATTTAAAAAGAATTTAATTTAATTTAAAAATAACTAAATTTAATTTAAAAATAATTTAAATTAATTTAAAATTAATTTAAATTAATTTAAAAATATTTTAATTTAATTTAAAAATAATTTAATTTAATTTAAAAATAACTTAAATTAATTTAAAAATAATTTATTTTAATCTAAAAATAATTTAATTTTATTTAAAAATAATTTAAATCAATTTAAAAATAATTTGATTTAATTTAAAAATAATTTAAATTAATTTAAAAATAATTTAATTTTTAATTTAAAAATAATTTAAATTAATTTAAAAATAATTAAAAATAATTTTAAAAATAATTAAATTTTATTTAAAAATAATTTAAATTATTTTAAAAATAGTTTAATTAAAATTAAAGATAATTTAAATTAATTTAAAAATAATTTAAATTAATTTAAAAAGAATTTAATTTAATTTAAAAATAACTAAATTTAATTTAAAAATAATTTAAATTAATTTAAAATTAATTTAAATTAATTTAAAAATATTTTAATTTTATTTAAAAATAATTTAAATTAATTTAAAAATAATTTAAATTAATTTAAAAATAATTTAATTTAATTTAAAAATAATTTAATTTTATTTAAAAATAATTTAATTTTATTTAAAAATAATTTAATTTTATTTAAAAATAATTTAAATTTATTTAAAAATAATTTAATTTAATTTAAAAATAATTTAATTTAATTTAAAAATAATTTAAATTAATTTAAAAATAATTTAATTTAATCTAAAAATAATTAAATTTTATTTAAAAATAATTTAAATTATTTTAAAAGTAGTTTAATTAAATTTAAAGATAATTTAAATTAATTTAAAAATAATTTAATTTAATTTAAAAATAATTTAATTTACTTTAAAAATAATTTAAATTAATATAAAAATAATTTAATTTAATTTAAACATAATTTAATTTAATTTAAAAATAATTAAAATTAATTTAAGGATTATTTAATTTAATTTAAAAATTATTTAATTTAATTTAAAAATAATTTAAATTAATTTAAAAAGAATTTAATTTAAAAATAACTAAATTTAATTTAAAAATAATTTAAATTAATTTTAAATTAATTTAAATTAATTTAAAAATAATTTAATTTTATTTAAAAATAATTTAAATTAATTTAAAAATAATTTAAATTAATTTAAAAATAATTTAATTTAATTTAAAAATTATTTTATTTTATTTAAAAATAATTTAATTTTATTTAAAAATAATTTAATTTTATTTCAAAATAATTTAAATTAATTTAAAAATAATTTAATTTAATTTAAAAATAATTTAATTTAAAAATAATTTAAAAATAATTTATTTTAATCTAAAAATAATTTAATTTTATTTAAAAATAATTTAATTTTATTTAAAAATAATTTATATCAATTTAAAAATAATTTGATTTAATTTAAAAATAATTTAAATTAATTTAAAAATAATTTAATTTTTAATTTAAAAATAATTTAAATTAATTTAAAAATAATTAAAAATAATTAAATTTTATTTAAAAATGATTTAAATTATTTTAAAAGTAGTTTAATTAAAATTAAAGATAATTAAAATTAATTTAAAAATAATTTGATTTAATTTAAATAAATTTAAAAATAATTTAATTTAATTTAAAAATAATTTATTTTTATTTAAAAATAATTAAAATTAATTTAAGAATAATTTAATTTAATTTAAAAATTATTTAATTTAATTTATAATTAATAAAAATATTTTAAATTAGTTTAAAATTAAATTAATTAAAATTAAAAATAATTTAATTTTACATTGAATTGAAAAATTCACTTTGTTTTTTACCACACTTATATTATGTAAAAATATTATATAACTTATTATTCACAGTTATATAAATTTCTAAACATATCACACATATCACAGTGATATGTGTAGAAATTTATATAACTGTGAATAATAAGTTATATAATATTTTTACATAATATAAGTGTGGTAAAAAACAAAGTGAATTTTTCAATTCAATGTAAGTATGGATTACCACGTAATAACTGTCGCAACCATCCTATTCATAATTTAATTTTATTTAAAAATAATTTATTTTATTTAAAAATAATGTAAATTAATTTAAAAATAAATTAAACTAATTTAAAAATAATTTAAATTAATTTAAAAATAATTTAATTTAATTTAAAAATAATTTAAATTAATTTAAAAATAATTTAAATTAATTTAAAATTAATTTAAATAAACTTAAAATTAATTTAATTAAATTTAAAAATAATTTATATTTATTTAAAAATAATTTATATTTATTTAAAAATAATTTAAATTTATTTAAAAATAATTGGAAATAATTTAAAAATAATTTAAAATAAATCAAAAATTATTTAATTTAATTTAAAAATAATTTTATTTTATTTAAAATTAATTTAATATATTAATAATTATTAATTTAATTTAATTATAATCTGAATTAATTTTAAAATAATTTAATTTAATTTAAAAATAATTTACTTTACTTTAAAAATAATTTAAACTAATTTAAAAATAACTTAATTTAATTTAAAAATAATTTAAATTAATTTAAAAATAATTTAGATTAATTTTAAAACAATTTAATTTAATTTGAAACTAAATTACTTAATTTTAAAAATGATTTAAATTAATTTAAAAATATTTTAATTTAATTTAAAAATATTTTAATTTAATTTAAAAATAATTTATTTAATTTAAAAATAATTTAAATTAACTTAAAATTAATTTAATTTAATTTAGAAATAATTTAATTTTATTAATAAATAATTTAAATTAATTTAAGAATAATTTAATTTAATTTAAAAATTATATAATTTAATTTAAAAATATTGTAAATTAGTTTAAAATGAAATTAATTAAAATTAAAAATAATTTAATTTGATTTAAAAATAATTTAATTTTATTTAAAAATAATGTAAATTAATTTAAAAATAAATTAAATTAATTTTAAATTAATTTAAATTAATTTAAAAATAATTTAATTTAATTTTAAAGTTATTTAATTTACATTAAAAATAATTTAAATTAATTTAAAAATAATTTAATTTAATTTAAAAATAGTTTAATTTAACTTAAAAATAATTTAATTTTCTTTAAAAATAATTTAAATTAATTTAAAAATAATTTAATTTAATTAAAAAATAATTTAAATCAATTTAAAAATAATTTGATTTAATTTAGAAATAATTTAAATTAATTTAATTTAATTTAAAAATAATTTAATTTTATTTAAAAATAATTCAAATCAATTTAAAAATAATTTAATTTAATTTAAAAATAATTTAAATTAATTTAAAAATAATTTAATTTTATTTAAAAATAATTTAAATTTATTTAAAAATAATTTAAATTAATTTAATTTAATTTAAAAATAATTTAGTTTTATTTAAAAATTATTTAAATTAATTTAATTTAATTTAAAAATAGTTTAATTTAATTTAAATATAAAGAACGTACAGGACGCAAACACGTATTCGAACGGTGGCCCGAAGGAAACAAACTCGCAAGGCCACCGGCGGAAAGGCTCCCCGTAAGCAGCTCGCCACCAAAGCGGCCAGGAAGAGTGCCCCGGCCACCGGCGGTGTCAAGAAACCGCATCGCTACAGGCCCGGCACAGTCGCACTGCGAGAGATCCGCCGCTATCAGAAGAGCACGGAGCTTCTGATCCGCAAACTTCCCTTCCAGCGTCTCGTTCGTGAGATCGCTCAAGACTTCAAGACGGACCTTCGATTCCAGAGCTCCGCCGTGATGGCCTTGCAGGAAGCTAGCGAGGCCTACCTCGTCGGTCTATTCGAAGACACCAATCTCTGCGAGGTCCACGCCGAACGAGTTACGATTATGCCGAAAGACATCCAAATGGCCAGACGCATCCCAGGCGAAAGGGCGTAATTCAAATTCCGCCGTTCCGCGACGTAGGCGCACCACTAACGACCGGTTCTTTTCAGAACCACAACGATATTTAAAATTATTTATAATAAATTTAATTTAAATATATTTATTTTAATTAATTATAATAAATAATAATTTAAATTAATTTAAAAATAATTTAAATTAATTTAAAAATAATTTAAATGAAATTAAAAATAATTTAATTTTAGTTAAAAATAATTTAAATTAATTTAAAAATAATTTAAATTAAATTAAAAATAATCTAATTTAATTTAAAAATAATTGGTATTAATTTAAAATTAATTTAATTTTATTTAAAAATATTTTAAATTAATTTAAAAATAATTTAATTTTAGTTAAAATAATTTAAATTAATTTAAAAATAATTTAATTTTATTTAAAAATAAATTGATTTAATTTAAAAATAATTTAATTTAATTTAAAAATAATTTAATTTTATTTAAAAATAATTTAAATAAATTTAAAAATAATTTAAATTAATTTAAAAATAATTTAAATTAAATTAAAAATTATTTAATTTTATTTAAAAATAATTTAAATAAATTCAAAAATAATTTAAATAAATTTAAAAATAATTTAATTTTAGTTAAAAATAATTTAAATTAATTTTAAAATAATTTAAATTAATTTAAAAATAATTTAATTTAATTTAAAAATAAATTTATTTAATTTAAAAATATTTTAAATTAATTTAAAAATAATTTAATTTTAGGTAAAAATAATTTAAATTAATTTAAAAATAATTTAATTTTATTTAAAAATAATTAAATTTAATTTAAAAATAATTTAATTTACTTTAAAAGTAATTTAAAATAATTTAAAAATAATTTAATTTGATTTAAAAATAAAATAATTTAATTTAAAAATAATTTAAATTAATTTAAAAATAATTTAATTTAATTTAAAAAGAATTTAATTATTTTTAAAAATATTTTAATTTTATTTAAAAATAATTTAAATTAATTTAAAAATAATTTAAATTAATTTAAGCATAATTTAATTTAATTTAAAAATAATTTAATATTATTAAAAAATAATTTAAATAAATTTAAAAATAATTTAATTTGATTTAAAAATAAGTTAATTTTATTTAAAAATATTTTAAATTAAGTTAAAAATAATTTAATTTTGGTTAAAATAATTTAAATTAATTTAAAAATAATTTAATTTTATTTAAAAATAATTTAATTTAATTTAAAAATAGTTTAATTTACTTTAAAAATATTGAAAATTAAATTTAAAATAATTTAATTTTATTTAAAAATAATTTAATTTTATTTAAAAATAATTTAATTTACTTTAAAAATATTTTAAATTAATTTAAAAATAATTTAATTTTATTTAAAAATAGTTTAAATTAACTTAAAAATAATTTAATTTGATTTAAAAATAAGTTAATTTTATTTAAAAATAATTTAGATTATTTTAAAAATAATTTTATTTTATTTAAAAATAATTTAAATTAATTTAAAAATAAGTTAAATTAATTTAAACATAATTTAATTTAATTTAAAAATAATTTAATTTTATTTAAAAATAATTTAAATTAATTTAAAAATAATTTAAATTGATTTAAAAATAAGTTAATTTTATTTAAAAATAATTTAAATTAATTTAAAAATAATTTAATTTAATTTAAAAATAATTTAATTTTATTTAAATATAATTTAAATTAATTTAAAAATAATTTAAATTAATTTAAAAATAATTTAATTTTATTTAAAAATAATTTAATTAAATTGAAAAATAATTTAAATGAAATTAAAAATAATTTAATTTTAGTTAAAAATAATTTAAATTAGTTTAAATTAATTTTAAAATAATTTAATTTAATTTAAAAATAATTTAATTTAATTTAAAAATAATTTAATTTTATTTATAAATATTTTAAATTAATTTAAAAATAATTTAGTTTTAGTTAAAATAATTTAATTTAATTTAAAAATAATTTAATTTTATTTAAAAATAATTTAAATTAATTTAAAAATAATTCAAATAAATTTAAAAATAATTTTATTTTATTTAAAAATAATTTAAAATAATTTAAAAATAATTTAAATTAAGCTAAAAATAATTTAATTCGATATAAAAATAAGTTAATTTAATTTAAAAATAATTTAAATTAATTTAAAAATAATTTAATTTAATTTAAAAATAATTTAATATAATTTTAAAATAATTTTATTTTATTTAAAAATAATTTAAATTAATTTAAAAATAATTTAAATTAATTTAAACATTATTTAATTTAATTTAAAAATAATTTAATTTTATTTAAAAATTATTTAAATTAATTTAAAAATAATTTAATTTGATTTAAAAATAAGTTAATTTTATTTAAAAATAATTTAAATTAATTTAAAAATAATTTAATTTAAAAATAATTTAATTTTATTTAAAAATAATTTATATTAATTTAAAAATAATTTAATTTTATTTAAAAATATTTTAAATTAATTTAAAAATAATTTAATTTTAGTTAAAATAATTTAAATTAATTTAAAAATAATTTAATTTTATTTAAAAATAATTAAATTTAATTTAAAAATAATTTAATTTACTTTAAAAATAATTTAAATTAATTTAAAAATAATTTAATTTAATTTAAAAATAATTTAATTTAATTTAAAAATAATTTAATTTTATTTAAAAATAATTTAAATTATTTTAAAAATAATTTTATTTGATTCAATAAAAAAATAATTTTATTTAAAAATTATTTAAATTAATTTAATAATAATTTAATTTGATTTAAAAATAAGTTAATTTTATTTAAAAATATTTTAATTTAATTTAAAAATAATTTTTTTTTTTTTTAAAATAACTTAATTTTATTTAAAAATAAGTTAAATTAATTTAAAAATAATTTAATTTAATTTAAAAATAATTTAATTTTATTTAAAAATAATTTAAATTAATTTAAAAAATAATTTAAATTAATTTAAAAATAATTTAAATTAATTTAAAATTAATTTAAATTAAATTAAAAATTATTTAATTTTATTTAAAAATAATTTAAATAAATTCAAAAATAATTTAAATAAATTTAAGTATAATTTAATTTTAGTTAAAAATAATTTAAATTAATTTTAAAATAATTTAAATTAATTTAAAAATAATTTAATTTAATTTAAAAATAAAAATTATTTTAATTTATTTAAAAATAATTTAAATTTATTTAAAAATAATTTAATTTAATTTAATTAATTTAAAAATAATTTAATTTTAGTTAAAAATAATTTAAATTAATTTAAAAATAATTTAAATTAATTTAAAATTAATTTAAATTAAATTAAAAATTATTTAATTTTATTTAAAAATAATTTAATTTAATTTAAAAATAATTTAATTTAATTTAAAAATAATTTAATTTACTTTAAAAATAATTTAATTTACTTTAAAAATAATTTAAATTAATTTAAAAATAATTTAAATTAATTTAAAATTAATTTAAATTAAATTAAAAATTATTTAATTTTATTTAAAAATAATTTAAATCAATTCAAAAATAATTTAAATAAATTTAAAAATAATTTAATTTTAGTTAAAAATAATTTAAATTAATTTTAAAATAATTTAAATTAATTTAAAAATAATTTAATTTAATTTAAAAATAATTTAAAAATTATTTTAATTTATTTAAAAATAATTTAAATTAATTTAAAAATAATTTAATTTAATTTAAAAATAAATTTATTTAATTTAAAATTATTTTAAATTAATTTAAAAATAATTTAATTTGATTTAAAAATAATTTAATTTGATTTAAAAATAAGTTAATTTTATTTAAAAATAATTTAAATTAATTTAAAAATAATTGAATTTTATTTAAAAATAATTTAATTTAATTTAAAAATAATTTAATTTACTTTAAAAATAATTTAAATTAATTTAAAAATAATTTAATTTGATTTAAAAATAAGTTAATTTTATTTAAAAATAAATTAAATTAATTTAAAAATAATTTAATTTTATTTAAAAATAATTTAATTTAATTTAAAAATAATTTAAATTCATTTAAAATAATTTAATTTGATTTAAAAATAAGTTAATTTTATTTAAAAATAATTTAAATTAATTTAAAAATAATTTAATTTAATTTAAAAATAATTTAATTTAATTTAAAAATAATTTAATTTTATTTAAAAATAATTTAAATTAATTTAAAAATAATTTAAATTAATTTAAACATAATTTAATTTAATTTAAAAATAATTTAATATTATTTAAAAATAATTTAAATTAATTTAAAAATAATTTAATTTGATCTAAAAATAAGCTAATTTAATTTAAAAATAATTTAAATTAATTTAAAAATAATTTAATTTAATTTAAAAATAATTTAATTTTATTTAAAAATAATTTAAATTAATTTAAAAATAATTTAAATTAATTTAAAAATAATTTAATTTTATTTAAAAATAATTTAATTAAATTGAAAAATAATTTAAATGAAATTAAAAATAATTTTATTTTAGTTAAAAATAATTTAAATTAATTTAAAAATAATTTAAATTAATTTAAAAATAATTTAATTTAATTTAAAAATAATTTAAATTAATTTAAAAATAATTTAGTTTTATTTAAAAATATTTTAAACTAATTTAAAAATAATTTAAATTTAGTTAAAATAATTTAAATTAATTTAAAAATAATTTAATTTTATTTAAAAATAATTTAATTTAATTTAAAAATAATTTAAAAATTATTTTAATTTATTTAAAAATAATTTAAATTAATTTAAAAATAATTTAATTTAATTTAAAAATAAATTTATTTAATTTAAAATTATTTTAAATTAATTTAAAAATAATTTAATTTGATTTAAAAATAATTTAATTTGATTTAAAAATATGTTAATTTTATTTAAAAATAATTTAAATTAATTTAAAAATAATTTAATTTTATTTAAAAATAATTTAATTTAATTTAAAAATAATTTAATTTACTTTAAAAATAATTTAAATTAATTTAAAAATAATTTAATTTGATTTAAAAATAAGTTAATTTTATTTAAAAATAATTTAAATTAATTTAAAAATAATTTAATTTTATTTAAAAATAATTTAATTTAATTTAAAAATAATTTAAATTCATTTAAAATAATTTAATTTGATTTAAAAATAAGTTAATTTTATTTAAAAATAATTTAAATTAATTTAAAAATAATTTAATTTAATTTAAAAATAATTTAATTTAATTTAAAAATAATTTAATTTTATTTAAAAATAATTTAAATTAATTTAAAAATAATTTAAATTAATTTAAACATAATTTAATTTAATTTAAAAATAATTTAATATTATTTAAAAATAATTTAAATTAATTTAAAAATAATTTAATTTGATCTAAAAATAAGCTAATTTAATTTAAAAATAATTTAAATTAATTTAAAAATAATTTAATTTAATTTAAAAATAATTTAATTTTATTTAAAAATAATTTAAATTAATTTAAAAATAATTTAAATTAATTTAAATTAATTTAAAAATAATTTAATTTTATTTAAAAATAATTTAATTAAATTGAAAAATAATTTAAATGAAATTAAAAATAATTTTATTTTAGTTAAAAATAATTTAAATTAATTTAAAAATAATTTAATTTAATTTAAAAATAATTTAAATTAATTTAAAAATAATTTAGTTTTATTTAAAAATATTTTAAACTAATTTAAATATAATTTAAATTTAGTTAAAATAATTTAAATTAATTTAAAAATAATTTAATTTTATTTAAAAATAATTTAAATTAATTTAAAAATAATTTAATTTAATTTAAAAATAATTTAATATAATTTTAAAATAATTTTATTTTATTTAAAAATAATTTAAATTAATTTAAAAATAATTTAAATTAATTTAAACATTATTTAATTTAATTTAAAAATAATTTAATTTTATTTAAAAATTATTTAAATTAATTTAAAAATAATTTAATTTGATTTAAAAATAAGTTAATTTTATTTAAAAATAATTTAAATTAATTTAAAAATAATTTAATTTAAAAATAATTTAATTTTATTTAAAAATAATTTATATTAATTTAAAAATAATTTAATTTTATTTAAAAATATTTTAAATTAATTTAAAAATAATTTAATTTTAGTTAAAATAATTTAAATTAATTTAAAAATAATTTAATTTTATTTAAAAATAATTAAATTTAATTTAAAAATAATTTAATTTACTTTAAAAATAATTTAAATTAATTTAAAAATAATTTAATTTGATTTAAAAATAATTTAATCTAATTTAAAAATAATTTAATTTTATTTAAAAAAAATTAAAATTATTTTAAAAATAATTTTATTTGATTCAATAAGAAGTTAATTTTATTTAAAAATTATTTAAATTAATTTAATAATAATTTAATTTGATTTAAAAATAAGTTAATTTTATTTAAAAATATTTTAAATTTATTTAAAAATAATTTTTTTTTTTTTAAAATAACTTAATTTTATTTAAAAATAAGTTAAATTAATTTAAAAATAATTTAATTTAATTTAAAAATAATTTAATTTTATTTAAAAATAATTTAAATTAATTTAAAAATAATTTAAATTAATTTAAAAATAATTTAAATTAATTTAAAATTAATTTAAATTAAATTAAAAATTATTTAATTTTATTTGAAAATAATTTAAATAAATTCAAAAATAATTTAAATAAATTTAAGTATAATTTAATTTTAGTTAAAAATAATTTAAATTAATTTTAAAATAATTTAAATTAATTTAAAAATAATTTAATTTAATTTAAAAATAATTTAAAAATTATTTTAATTTATTTAAAAATAATTTAAATTTATTTAAAAATAATTTAATTTAATTTAATTAATTTAAAAATAATTTAATTTTAGTTAAAAATAATTTAAATTAATTTAAAAATAATTTAAATTAATTTAAAATTAATTTAAATTAAATTAAAAATTATTTAATTTTATTTAAAAATAATTTAATTTAATTTAAAAATAATTTAATTTAATTTAAAAATAATTTAATATTATTTAAAAAATAATTTAAATTAATTTAAATAATTTAATTTGATCTAAAAATAAGCTAATTTAATTTAAAAATAATTTAAATTAATTTAAAAATAATTTAATTTAATTTAAAAATAATTTAATTTTATTTAAAAATAATTTAAATTAATTTAAAAATAATTTAAATTAATTTAAATTAATTTAAAAATAATTTAATTTTATTTAAAAATAATTTAATTAAATTGAAAAATAATTTAAATGAAATTAAAAATAATTTTATTTTAGTTAAAAATAATTTAAATTAATTTAAAAATAATTTAAATTAATTTAAAAATAATTTAATTTAATTTAAAAATAATTTAAATTAATTTAAAAATAATTTAGTTTTATTTAAAAATATTTTAAACTAATTTAAATATAATTTAAATTTAGTTAAAATAATTTAAATTAATTTAAAAATAATTTAATTTTATTTAAAAATAATTTAAATTAATTTAAAAATAATTTAATTTAATTTAAAAATAATTTAATATAATTTTAAAATAATTTTATTTTATTTAAAAATAATTTAAATTAATTTAAAAATAATTTAAATTAATTTAAACATTATTTAATTTAATTTAAAAATAATTTAATTTTATTTAAAAATTATTTAAATTAATTTAAAAATAATTTAATTTGATTTAAAAATAAGTTAATTTTATTTAAAAATAATTTAAATTAATTTAAAAATAATTTAATTTAAAAATAATTTAATTTTATTTAAAAATAATTTATATTAATTTAAAAATAATTTAATTTTATTTAAAAATATTTTAAATTAATTTAAAAATAATTTAATTTTAGTTAAAATAATTTAAATTAATTTAAAAATAATTTAATTTTATTTAAAAATAATTAAATTTAATTTAAAAATAATTTAATTTACTTTAAAAATAATTTAAATTAATTTAAAAATAATTTAATTTGATTTAAAAATAATTTAATTTAATTTAAAAATAATTTAATTTTATTTAAAAAAAATTAAAATTATTTTAAAAATAATTTTATTTGATTCAATAAGAAGTTAATTTTATTTAAAAATTATTTAAATTAATTTAATAATAATTTAATTTGATTTAAAAATAAGTTAATTTTATTTAAAAATATTTTAAATTAATTTAAAAATAATTTTTTTTTTTTTAAAATAACTTAATTTTATTTAAAAATAAGTTAAATTAATTTAAAAATAATTTAATTTAATTTAAAAATAATTTAATTTTATTTAAAAATAATTTAAATTAATTTAAAAATAATTTAAATTAATTTAAAAATAATTTAAATTAATTTAAAATTAATTTAAATTAAATTAAAAATTATTTAATTTTATTTGAAAATAATTTAAATAAATTCAAAAATAATTTAAATAAATTTAAGTATAATTTAATTTTAGTTAAAAATAATTTAAATTAATTTTAAAATAATTTAAATTAATTTAAAAATAATTTAATTTAATTTAAAAATAATTTAAAAATTATTTTAATTTATTTAAAAATAATTTAAATTTATTTAAAAATAATTTAATTTAATTTAATTAATTTAAAAATAATTTAATTTTAGTTAAAAATAATTTAAATTAATTTAAAAATAATTTAAATTAATTTAAAATTAATTTAAATTAAATTAAAAATTATTTAATTTTATTTAAAAATAATTTAATTTAATTTAAAAATAATTTAATTTAATTTAAAAATAATTTAATTTACTTTAAAAATAATTTAATTTACTTTAAAAAAAATAATTTAAATTAATTTAAAAATAATTTAATTTAATTTAAAAATAATTTAATTTTATTAAGAAATAAGTTAAATTAATTTAAAAATAATTTAATTTAATTTAAAAATAATTTAATTTTATTTAAAAATAATTTAAATTAATTTAAAAATAATTTAAATTAATTTAAAAATAATTTAAATTAATTTAAAAATAATTTAAATTAATTTAAAATTAATTTAAATTAAATTAAAAATTATTTAATTTTATTTAAAAATAATTTAAATAAATTCAAAAATAATTTAAATAAATTTAAAAATAATTTAATTTTAGTTAAAAATAATTTAAATTAATTTTAAAATAATTTAAATTAATTTAAAAATAATTTAATTTAATTTAAAAATAATTTAAAAATTATTTTAATTTATTTAAAAATAATTTAAATTAATTTAAAAATAATTTAATTTAATTTAAAAATAAATTTATTTAATTTAAAATTATTTTAAATTAATTTAAAAATAATTTAATTTGATTTAAAAATAATTTAATTTGATTTAAAAATAAGTTAATTTTATTTAAAAATAATTTAAATTAATTTAAAAATAATTTAATTTTATTTAAAAATAATTTAATTTAATTTAAAAATAATTTAATTTACTTTAAAAATAATTTAAATTAATTTAAAAATAATTTAATTTGATTTAAAAATAAGTTAATTTTATTTAAAAATAATTTAAATTAATTTAAAAATAATTTAATTTTATTTAAAAATAATTTAATTTAATTTAAAAATAATTTAAATTCATTTAAAATAATTTAATTTGATTTAAAAATAAGTTAATTTTATTTAAAAATAATTTAAATTAATTTAAAAATAATTTAATTTAATTTAAAAATAATTTAATTTAATTTAAAAATAATTTAATTTTATTTAAAAATAATTTAAATTAATTTAAAAATAATTTAAATTAATTTAAACATAATTTAATTTAATTTAAAAATAATTTAATATTATTTAAAAATAATTTAAATTAATTTAAAAATAATTTAATTTGATCTAAAAATAAGCTAATTTAATTTAAAAATAATTTAAATTAATTTAAAAATAATTTAATTTAATTTAAAAATAATTTAATTTTATTTAAAAATAATTTAAATTAATTTAAAAATAATTTAAATTAATTTAAATTAATTTAAAAATAATTTAATTTTATTTAAAAATAATTTAATTAAACTAAAAATAATTTAAATGAAATTAAAAATAATTTTATTTTAGTTAAAAATAATTTAAATTAATTTAAAAATAATTTAAATTAATTTAAAAATAATTTAATTTAATTTAAAAATAATTTAAATTAATTTTAAAATAATTTAGTTTTATTTAAAAATATTTTAAACTAATTTAAAAATAATTTAAATTTAGTTAAAATAATTTAAATTAATTTAAAAATAATTTAATTTTATTTAAAAATAATTTAATTTAATTTAAAAATGGTCAATTTACTTTAAAAATATTAAAAATTAATTTTAAAATAATTTTATTTTATTTAAAAATAATTTAATTTTATTTAAAAATAATTTAATTTACTTTAAAAATATTTTAAATTAATTTAAAAATAATTTAATTTTATTTAAAAATAATTTAAATTAACTTAAAAATAATTTAATTTGATTTAAAAATAAGTTAATTTTATATAAAAATAATTTAGATTAATTTAAAAATAATTTAAATTAATTTAAACATAATTTAATTTAATTTAAAAATAATTTAATTTGATTTAAAAATAATTTAAATTAATTTAAAAATAATTTAATTTGATTTAAAAATAAATTAATTTTATTTAAAAATAATTTAAATTAATTTAAAAATAATTTAATTTTATTTAAAAATAATTTAATTAAATTGAAAAATAATTTAAATGAAATTAAAAATAATATAATTTTAGTTAAAAATAATTTAAATTAATTAAAAAATAATTTAAATTAATTTAAAAATAATTTAAATTAATTTAAAAATAATTTAATTTAATTTAAAAATAATTTAAATTAATTTAAAAATAATTTAATTTTTTTTTTAAATATTTTAAATTAATTTAAAAATAATTTAATTTTAGTTAAAATAATTTAAATTAATTTAAAAATAATTTAATTTAATTTAAAAATAATTTAATTTACTTTAAAAATAATTTAAATTAATTTAAAAATAGTTTAATTTAATTTAAAAATAATTTAATTTTATTTAAAAATAATTTAAATGAAATTAAAAATAATTTAATTTTAGTTAAAAATAATTTAAATTAATTTAAAAATAAGTTAAATTAATTTAAAAATAATTTGATTTAATTTAAAAATAATTTAAATTAATTTAAAAATAATTTAATTTTTTTTTAAAATATTTTAAATTAATTTAAAAATAATTTAATTTCAGTTAAAATAATTTAAATTAATTTAAAAATAATTTAATTTAATTTAAAAATAATTTAATTTACTTTAAAAATAAATTAAATTAATTTCAAAATAGTTTAATTTAATTTAAAAATAATTTAATTTTATTTAAAAATAATTTAAATTAATTTAAAAATAATTTAATTTGATTTAAAAATAAGTTAATTTTATTTAAAAATAATTTAAATTAATTTAAAAATAATTTATTTTAATTTAAAAATAATTTAATTTAATTTAAAAATAATTTAATTTTATTTAAAAATAATTTAAATTAATTTAAAAATAATTGAAATTAATTTAAACATAATTTAATTTAATTTAAAAATAATTTAATTTTATTTAAAAATAATTTAAATTTATTTAAAAATACTTTAATTTGATTTAAAAATAAGTTAATTTTATTTAAAAATAATTTAAATTAATTTAAAAATAATTTAATTTAAAAATAATTTAATTTAATTTAAAAATAATTTAAAATAATTTAATTTAAAAATAATTTAAATTAATTTAATTTAAAAATAATTTAATTTTATTTAAAAATAATTTAAATTAATTTAAAAATAATTTAAATTAATTTAAAAATAATTTAATTTTATTTAAAAATAATTTAAATTAATTTAAAAATAATTTAATTTAATTTGAAAAAAAAATTAATTTACTCTAGAAATAATTTAATTTAATTTGAAAATAATTTAAAAATAATTTAATTTAATTTAAAAATAATTTAAATTAATTTAATTTAAAAAAAATTAATTTTACTAAAAAATAATTTAAATTAATTTAAAAATAATTTAATTTAATTTAAAAATAATTTAATTTAATTTAAAAATAATTTCATTTAATTTAAAAATAATTAAAATTAATTTAAGAATAATTTAATTTAATTTAAAAATTATTTAATTTAATTTAAACTTTTAATGTTATTTAAAAATAATTAAAATTAATTGAAAAATAATTTAATTTTATTTAAAAATAATTAAAATTAAATTAAAAATAAATTAATTTTATTTGAAAATAATTTAATTTAATTTTAAAATAATTCAAATTAATTGAAAAATAATTTAATTTAATTTAAAAATAATTAAAATTAATTGAAAAATAATTTAATTTTATTTAAAAATAATTAAAATTAAATTAAAACTAAATTAATTTTATTTGAAAATAATTTAATTTAATTTAAAAATAATTCAAATTAATTGAAAAATAATTTAATTTAATTTAAAAATAATTTAAATTAATTTAAAAATAATTTAAATTGATTTAAAAATAATTTAAATTAATTTAATTTAAAAATAATTTAATTTTATTTAAAAATAATTTAAATTAATTTAAAAATAATTTAAATTAATTTAAAAATAATTTAATTTAATTTAAAAATAATTTAAATTAATTTAAAAATAATTTAAATATATTTTAAGATAATTTAAATTAATTTATTTTAATTTGAAAATAATTTAATTTAATTTAAAAATAATTTAATTTAATTTAAAAATAATTTAAATTTATTTAAAAATAATTTAAAAATAATTTAATTTAATTTAAAAATAATTTAATTTTATTTAAAAATAATTTAAAATAATTTAAAAATAATTTAATTAAATTTAAAACAAATTTAAATTAATTTAAAAATAATTTTATTTTATTTAAAAATAATTTAAATTAATTTAAAAATAATTTCAATTAATTTAAAAATAATTCAAATTTATTTAAAACAAATTTAAATTAATTTATTTTAAAAATAATTTAATTTTATTTAAAAATAATTTAAATTAATTTAAAAATAATTTAAATTAATTTAAAAATAATATAATTTAATTTAAAAATAATTTAAATTAATTTAAATTAAAAATAATTTAATTTTATTGAAAAATAATTTAAACTAATTTAAAAATAATTTAATTTAATTTAAAAATAATTTAAATTATTTTAAAAATAATTCAAATTAATTTAAAAATAATTTAAATTAATTTATTTTAAAAATATTTTAATTTTATTTAAAAATAATTTAAATTAATTTAAAAATAATTTAAATTAATTTAAAAATAATTTAAATTAATTTAAAAATAATTTAATTTAATTTAAAAATAATTTAAATGAATTTAAAAATAATTTAAATAAATTTTAAAATAATTTAAATTAATTTATTTTAATTTAAAAATAATTTAATTTAATTTAAAAATAATTTAATTTAAAAAAATAATTTAAAATAAAATTATTTTATTTTATTTAAAAATAATTTAATTCAATTTAAAAATAATTTAAATTAATTTAAAAATAATTTAATTTAATTTAAAAATAATTTAATTTTACTTAGAAATAATTTAAAGTAATTTAAAATTATTTTATTATATTTAAAAATAATTAAATTTAAAAATAATTTAAATCAATTTAATAATAATTAAAATTAAAAAAAAATAATTTAAATTAATTTAAAAATAACTAAATAAATTTAAATTAATTTAAATATAATTTAATTTTTTTTAAAATAATTTATTTAATTTAAAAATAATTTAAATTAATTTAAAAATGATTTAGTTTAATTTAAAAATAATGCAATTTAATTAAAAAAAAAATTTAATTTTATTTAAAAATAATTAAAATTAAAAAAAAATTTAATTAATTTAAAAATAATTTAATTTTTTCAAAAATAAATTAATTTATATTAAAAATATATTAATTTAATTTAAAAATAATTTAATTTTATTTAAAAATAATTTAAATTAATTTATAAATATATTAATTTAATTTAAAAATAATTTAATTTTACTTAAAAATAATTTAATTTAATTTGAAAAAAAATTAAATTAATTTAAAAATATTTTAATTTAATTTAAAAATAATTTAATTTTAGTTAAAAATAATTTAAATTAAAAATAATTTAAATTAATTTAAAAATAATTTAATTTTACTTTAAAATAATTTAAATTAATTTAAAAATAATTTAAATTAATTTAAAAATAAATTAAATTAATTTAAAAATAATTTAATTTTATTTAAAAAAAATAAAATTTTATTTAAAAATAATTTGAATCAATTTAAAATTATTAAAAATTTAAAAAAAAATTTAAATTAATTTAAAAATAATTTAATTTAATTTAAAAATAATTTAATTTATTTTGAAAATAAATTAATTTATTTTAAAAATAATTTAATATAATTTAAAAAAAAAATAATTTTATTTAAAAATAATTTAATTTTATTTAAAAATAATTTAATTTTTTTAAAAAATAATTTAAATTAATTTAAAAATAATTTAATTTACTTTAAAAATAATTAAATTTTATTTAAAAATAATTTAAATTTATTTAAAAATAATTTAAATTAATTTAATTTAATTTAAAAATAATTTAATTTAATTTAAAAATATTTTAAATTAATTTAAAAATAATTTAATTTTATTTTAAAATAATTTTAAAATAATTTAAATTAATTTAAAAATAATTTAATTTGAATTAAAAATAATTTAAATTAATTTAAAAATAAATTAAATTAATTTAAAAATAATTTAATTTTATTAAAAAAAAATAAAATTTTATTTAAAAATAATTTGAATTTAAAATTATTAAAAATTAAAAAAAAAAATTTAATTAATTTAAAAATAATTTAATTTAATTTAAAAATAATTTAATTTAATTTAAAAATAAATTAAATTATTTTAAAAATAATTTAATATAATTTAAAAAAAAATTAATTTTATTTAAAAATAATTTAATTTTTTTTAAAAATAATTTTATTTTTTTAAAAAATAATTTAAATTAATTTAAAAATAATTTAATTTACTTTAAAAATAATTTAATTTTATTTAAAAATAATTTAAATTTATTTAAAAATAATTTATATTAATTTAATTTAATTTAAAAATAATTTAATTTAATTTAAAAATATTTTAAATTAATTTAAAAATAATTTAAATTAATTTAAGTTAATTTAAAAATAATTTAATTTAATATAAAAATAATTTACCTTATTTTAAAAATAATTTAATTTAATTTAAAAATAATTTAAATTCATTTAAAAATAATTTAATTTAATTTAAAAATAATTTCAATTAATTTAAAATTATTTTAATTTAATTTAAAAATAATTTAATTTTAATAATAATTTAATTTTAAAAATAATTTAAATTAATTTAAAAATAGTTTAATTTAATTTAAAAATAATTTAATTTTACTTAAAAAGAATTAAGTTTAATTTGAAAAAAATTTAAATTAATTTAAAAATATTTTAATTTAATTTAAAAATAATTTAATTTTAGTTAAAAATAATTTAAATTAATTTAAAAATAATTTGATTTTAAAATAATTTAAATTAATTTAAAAATAATTTAATTTTATTTAAAAATAATTTAAATTAATTTAAAAATAATTTAATTTAATTTAAAAATAATTTAAATTAATTTAAAAATAATTTGATTTATATTAAAAATAATTTAAATCAATTTAAAAATAATTTAATTTTATTTAAAAATAATTTAAAAATAATTTAAACTAATTTAAAAATAAATTATTTTAATTTAAAAATAATTTAATTTTATTTAAAAATAATTTAATTTAATTTAAAAATAATTTTATTTTATTTTAAAATAATTTATATTAATTTAATTTAATTTAAAAATAATTTAAATTAATTTAAAAATAATTTAATTTAATTTAAAAATAATTTAAAATAATTTAAAAGTAATTTAAATTAATTTAAAAATAATTTAATTTAATTTAAAAATAATAAAATTTAATTTTAAAATAATTTAAATTAATTTAAAAATAATTTAATTTAATTTAAAAATAATTTAAATTAATTTAAAAATAATTTAAATTAATATAAAAATAATTTAATTTTAAAATAATTTAAATTAATTTAAAAATAATTTAATTTTATTTAAAAATAATTTTAAAATAATTTAATTTAATTTAAATTAATTTAATTTAAAAATAATTTAATTTTATTTAAAAATTATTTTAAAATAATTTAAATTAATTTAAAAATCAATTAATTTAATTTAAAAATAATTTAATTTTATTTAATAATAATTTAATTTAATATAAAAATAATTTAATTTAATTTAAAAATAATTTAAATTAATTTAAAAATAATTTAAATTAAATTAAAAATAATTTAAATTAATTTAAAAATATTTTAATTTAATTTAAAAATATTTTAATTTTATTTAAAAATAATTTAATTTAATTTAAAAATAATTTAATTTAATTTAAAAATAATTTAATTTAATTTAAAAATAATTTAATTTTATTTAAAAATAATTTAATTTGATTTAAAAATAATTTAAATTTATTTAAAAATAATTTAAATCAATCTAAAAATATTTAAAATTAAAAAAAAAATTTAAATTAATTTAAAAATAATTTAATTTTTTTTTAAATAATTTATTTAATTTAAAAATAATTTAAATTAATTTTAAAATAATTTAACTTTATTTAAAAATAATTTAATTTTATTTAAAAATAATTTAATTTAATTTAAAAATAATTTAAATTAATTTCAAAATAATTTAGTTTACTTTAAAAATAATTTAATTTAATTTAAAAATAATTTAATTTAATTTAAAAATAATTTAATTTAATTTAAAAATAAATTTTTTTTAATTTAAAAATAATTTAATTTTATTTAAAAATAATATAAATCAATCTAAAAATATTTAAAATTAAAAAAAAAAATTTAAATTAATTTAAAAATAATTTAATGTTTTTTAAAATAATTTATTTAATTTAAAAATAATTTAAATTAATTTTAAAATAATTTAATTTTATTTAAAAATAATTTAATTTTATTTAAAAATAATTTAATTTTATTTAAAAATAATAAAATTTAATTTTAAAATAATTTAAATTAATTTAAAAATAATTTAATTTTATTTAAAAATAATTTTAAAATAATTTAATTTAATTTAAATTAATTTAATTTAAAAATAATTTAATTTTATTTAAAAACTATTTTAAAATAATTTAAATTAATTTAAAAATCAATTAATTTAATTTAAAAATAATTTAATTTTATTTAATTATAATTTAATTTAATATAAAAATAATTTAATTTAATTTAAAAATAATTTAAATTAATTTAAAAATAATTTAAATTAATTTAAAAATAATTTAAATTAATTTAAAAATATTTTAATTTAATTTAAAAATATTTTAATTTTATTTAAAAATAATTTAATTTAATTTAAAAATAATTTAATTTAATTTAAAAATAATTTAATTTAATTTAAAAATAATTTAATTTTATTTAAAAATAGTTTAATTTGATTTAAAAATAATTTAAATTTATTTAAAAATAATTTAAATCAATCTAAAAATATTTAAAATTAAAAAAAAAAATTTAAATTAATTTAAAAATAATTTAATTTTTTTTAAAATAATTTATTTAATTTAAAAATAATTTAAATTAATTTTAAAATAATTTAACTTTATTTAAAAATAATTTAATTTTATTTAAAAATAATTTAATTTAATTTAAAAATAATTTAAATTAATTTCAAAATAATTTAGTTTACTTTAAAAATAATTTAATTTAATTTAAAAATAATTTAATTTAATTTAAAAATAATTTAATTTAATTTAAAAATAAATTTTTTTTAATTTAAAAATAATTTAATTTTATTTAAAAATAATATAAATCAATCTAAATATATTTAAAATTAAAAAAAAAAATTTAAATTAATTTAAAAATAATTTAATTTTTTTTAAAATAATTTATTTAATTTAAAAATAATTTAAATTAATTTTAAAATAATTTAATTTTATTTAAAAATAATTTAATTTTATTTAAAAATAATTTAATTTTATTTAAAAATAATAAAATTTAACTTAAAAATAATTTAAATTAATTTAAAAATAATTTTGTTTAATTTCAAAATAATGTAATTTAATTTAAAAAAAAAATTTATTTTATTTAAAAATAATTTAATTTTATTTAAAAATAATTTAAATTAATTTGAAAATAATTTAAATTAATTTAAATTTTTTTTAATTTTTTTTTAAAATAATTTAATTTTATTTAAAAATAATTTAAATTTATTTAAAAATAATTTAAATTAATTTAATTTAATTTAAAAATTATTTAATTTACTTTAAAAAAAAATAATTTTATTTAAAAATCATTTAAAAATAATATAAATTAATTTAAAAATAATTTAATTTGATTTAAAAATAATTTAAATTAATTTAAAAATAATTTAAATTAATTTAAGTTAATTTAAAAATAATTTAATTTAATTTAAAAAAAAATTATATTCATTTAAAAATAATTTAATTTAATTTAAAAATAATTTTATTTTATATAAAATTAATTTAAATCAAATTAAAAATAATTAAAATTAAAAAAAAAATTTTAATTAATTTAAAAATAATTTAATTTTTTTAAAAATAATTTAATTTAATTTAAAAATAATTTAAATTAATTTAAAAATAATTTGAATTAATTTAAAAATAATTTAATTTACTTTAAAAATAATTTAATTTTATTTAAAAATAATTTCAATTAATTTAAAAATATTTTAATTTAATTTAAAAATAATTTAATTTTACTTAAAAATAATTTAATTTTATTTAAAAATAATTTCAATTAATTTAAAAATATTTTAATTTAATTTAAAAATAATTTAATTTTATTTAAAAATAATTTAAATTAATTTAAAAATAATTTAATTTGAAAATAATTTTAAATAGTTTAAAAATAATTTAATTTTATTTAAAAATAATTTTAAAATAATTTAAATAAATTTAAAAATAATTTAATTTAAATTAAAAATAATTTAAATAAATTTAAAAATAATTTGACTTAATTTAAAAATAATTTAAATCAATTTAAAAATAATTTACTTTTATTTAAAAATAATTTAAAAATAAATTAAATTAATTTAAAAATAATTTAAATAAATTTAAAAATAATTTAAATTAATTTAAAAATAATTTAAATTAATTTAAAAATAATTTAATTTACTTTAAAAAAAATTTAATTTTATTTAAAAATAATTTAAATTAATTTAAAAATAGTTTCATTATTTTAAAAATAATTTAATTTTACTTAAAAATAATTTAATTTAATTTGAAAAAAATTTAAATTAATTTAAAAATATTTTAATTTAATTTAAAAATAATTTAGTTTAAGTTAAAAATAATTTAAATTAATTTAAAAATAATTTATTTTAAAATAATTTAAATTAATTTAAAAATAATTTAATTTTAAAATAATTTAAATTAATTTAAAAATAATTTGATTTAATTTAAAAATAATGTAAATCAATTTAAAAATAATTTAATTTTATTTAAAAATATTTTAATTTAATTTAAAATTAATTTAAATTAATTTAATTTAAAAATAATTTAATTTTATTTAAAAATAAATTAAATTATTTTAAAAATAATTTAAATTAATTTAAAAATAATTTAATTAAATTTAAAAATAATTTAAATTAATATAAAAATAATTTAAATTAATTTAAAAATAATTTAATTTAATTTAAAAATAATTTCATTTAATTTAAAAATAATTTAAATTAATTTAAGAATAATTTAATTTAATTTAAAAATTATTTAAATTAATTTAAAAATAATATAATTTTATTTAAAAATATATTAAATTAATGTAAAAATAATTTAATTTTATTTAGTAATACTTCAAATTAATTGAAAAATAATTTAAATTAAATTAAGAATAATTTAATTTAATTTAAAAGTTATTTAATTTAATTTAAAAATAATTTAAATTAATTTAAAAATAATTTAAATTAATTTAAAAATAATTTAAATTAATTTAATTTAAAAATAATTTAATTTTATTTAAAAATAATTTAAATTAATTTAAAAATAATTTTAAAATAATTTAATTTAATTTAGAAATAATTTAAATTAATTTAAAAATAATTTAAATATATTTTAAAATAATTTAAATTAATTTATTTTAATTTAAAAATAATTTAATTTAATTTAAAAATAATTAAAATTAATTGAAAAATAATTTAGTTTAATTTAAAATTTATTTTATTTTATTTAAAAATAATTCAAATTAATTGAAAAATAATTTAATTTAATTTAAAAATAATTTAAATTAATTTAAAAATAATTTTATTTTATTTAAAAATAATTTAAATTAATTTAAAAATAATTTAAATTAATTTAAAAATAAATTAAATTAATTTAAAAATAATTTAATTTAATTTAAAAATAAATTAAATTGATTTAAAAATAATTTAAATAAATTTTAAAATAATTTCAATTAATTTATTTTAATTTGAAAATAATTTAATTTAATTTAAAAATAATTTAAATTAATTTAAAAATAATTTAATTTAAAAATAATTTAAATTAAAATAATTTTATTTTATTTAAAATTAATTTAATTCAATTTAATAATAATTTAAATTAATTTAAAAATAATTTAATTTAATTTAAAAATAATTTAATTTTATTTAAAATTAATTTAAATTAATTTAAAAATAATTTAAATTAATTTAATTTAAAAATAATTTAATTTTATTTAAAAATAATTTAAATTAATTTAAAAATAATTTAAAAATAATTTAATTTAATTTAAAAATAATTTAAATTAATTTAAAAATAATTTAAATTAATTTTAAAATAATTTAAATTAATTTATTTTAATTTAAAAATAATTTAATTTAATTTAAAAATAATTAAAATTAATTTAAAAATAATTTAATTAAATTTAAAATTAATTTAAATTTATTTAAAAATAATTTAAATTTATTTAAAAATAATTTAAAAATATTTTAAATTAATTTAAAAATAATTTAATTTAATTTAAAAATAATTTAATTTAATTTAAAAATAATTTAATTTATATTTAA
Source organism: Phosphuga atrata (assembly GCA_944588485.1). Lineage (NCBI taxonomy): Eukaryota > Metazoa > Arthropoda > Insecta > Coleoptera > Silphidae > Phosphuga > Phosphuga atrata. Next base: position 11,697,534 of record OX155905.1, read on the forward strand.
AATATTTCAATTTAATTTAAAAATAATTTAATTTAATTTAAAAATAATTTAATTTAACTTAAAAATAATTTAATTTAATTTAAAAATAATTTAATTTAATTTAAAAATAATATAAATTTATTTAAAAATAATTTAAATTAATTTAAAAATAATTTAAAAATAATTTAATTTAATTTAAAAATAATTTAAATTAATTTAAAAATAATTTAAATAAATTTTAAAATAATTTAAATTAATTTATTTTAATTTAAAAATAATTTAATTAAATTTAAAATTAATTTAAATTTATTTAAAAATAATTTAAATTTATTTAAAAATAATTTAAATTAATTTAAAAATATTTTAAATTAATTTAAAAATAATTTAATTTAATTTAAAAATAATTTAATTTAATTTAATTTAAAAATAATTTAATTTTAAAATATTTTAATTTAATTTAAAAATAATTTAATTTAATTTAAAAATAATTTTATTTAACTTAAAAATAATTTAATTTAATTTAAAAATAATTTAATTTAATTTAAAAATAATTTAAATTTATTTAAAAATAATTTAAATTAATTTAAAAATAATTTAAAAATAATTTAATTTAATTTAAAAATAATTTAAATTAATTTAAAAATAATTTAAAATAATTTAAAATTAAATTAAATTAATTTGAAAATAATTTAATTTAATTTAAAAATAATTTAATTTAATTTAAAAATAATTTAAATTTATTTAAAAATAATTTAAATTAATTTAAAAATAATTTAATTTAATTTAAAAATAATTTAAATTTATTTAAAAATAATTTTATTTTATTTAAAAATAATTTAAATTAATTTAAAAATAATTTAAAATAATTTAAAAATAAATTAAATTAATTTGAAAATAATTTAATTTAATTTAAAAATAATTTAATTTAATTTAAAAATAATTTAAATTTATTTAAAAATAATTTAAATTAATTTAAAAATAATTTAATTTAATTTAAAAATAATTTAAATTATTTTAAAAATAATTTAATTTAATTTAATTTAAAAATAATTTAAATTAATTTAAAAATAATTTAATTTAATTTAAAAATAATTAAAATTAATTGAAAAATAATTTAATTTAATTTAAAAATAATTTAAATTAATTTAAAAATAATTTTATTTTATTTAAAAATAATTTAAATTAATTTAAAAATAATTTAAAATAATTTAAAAATAAATTAAATTAATTTGAAAATAATTTAATTTAATTTAAAAATAATTTAAATTAATTTAAAAATAATTTAAATTAATTTAAAAATAATTTAAATTAATTTAAAAATAAATTAAATTGATTTAAAAATAATTTAAATAAATTTTAAAATAATTTCAATTAATTTATTTTAATTTGAAAATAATTTAATTTAATTTAAAAATAATTTAAATTAATTTAAAAATAATTTAATTTAATTTAAAAATAATTTAAATTAAAATAATTTTATTTCATTTAAAATTAATTTAATTCAATTTAATAATAATTTAAATTATATTAAAAATAATTTAATTTAATTTAAAAATATTTTAATTTTATTTAAAATTAATTTAAATTAATTTAAAAATAATTAAATTAAATTTAAAATAAATTTAAATTAATTTAAAAATAATTTAATTTAATTTAAAAATAATTTAAATTAATTTAAAAATAATTTAAATTAATTTAAAAATAATTTAAATTAATTTAATTTAAAAATAATTTAATTTTATTTAAAAATAATTTAAATTAATTTAAAATTAATTTAAATTTATTTAAAAATAATTTAAATTAATTTAAAAATAATTAAATTTAATTTAAAAATAATTTAAATTTATTTAAAAATAATTTAAATTTATTTAAAAATAATTTAAATTAATTTAAAAATAATTTAATTTAATTTTAAATAATTTTAATTTTATTTAAAAATAATTTAATTTAATTTAAAAATAATTTAATTTAATTTAAAAATAATTTAATTTAATTTGAAAATAATTTAAATTAATTTAAAAATAATTTTATTTAATTTGAAATTAATTTAAATTAATTACATTTAATTTAAAAATAATTTAATTTAATTTGAAAATATTTTAAATTTATTTAAAAATTATTTAATTTAATTTGAAAAAAAAATTAATTTACTCTAGAAATATTTTAATTTAATTTAAATATAATTTAGTTTAATTTGAAAATAATTTAAATTAATTTAAAAATAATTTAATTTAATTTGAAATTAATTTAAATTAATTACATTTAATTTAAAAATAATTTAATTTATTTTGAAAATATTTTAAATTTATTTAAAAATTATTTAATTTAATTTGAAAAAAAAATTAATTTACTCTAGAAATATTTTAATTTAATTTAAATATAATTTAGTTTAATTTGAAAATAATTTAATTTAATTTAAAAATAATTTAATTTAATTTGAAAACATTTTAAATTAATTTAAAAATAATTTAATTTAATTTGATAAAAAATTTAATTTACTCGAGAAATAATTTAATTTAATTTAAAAATAATTTAAATTAATTTAAAAATAATTTAATTTAATTTGAAAATAATTTAAATTAATTTAAAAATAATTTAAATTAATATAAAAATAATTTAAATTGATATAAAAATAATTTAATTTAATTAAAAAATAATTTAATTTGATTTGAAATTTTTTTTAATTAACTAAAAATAATTTAATTCAATTTAAAAATAATTTAATTTAATTTAAAATAATTTTATTATATTAAAAAATAATTTAATTTAATATAAAAATTATTTTATTTTATTTAAAAATAATTTAAATTAATTTAAAAATAATTAAAATTAATTTAAAAATAATTTAAATTCTTTTAAAAATAATTTAATTTAATTAAAAATAATTTAATTTAATTTAAAAATAATTTAAATTAATTTAAAAATAATTTAAATAAATTTTAAAATAATTTAAATTACGTTATTTTAATTTAAAAATAATTAAATTTAATTTAAAAATAATTTAAATTAATTTAAAAATAATTTAATTTAATTTAAAAATAATTTAATTTAATTTAAAAATAATTTAATTTAATTTAAAGATAATTTAATTTTATTTAGAAATAATTTAAAGTAATTTAAAAAAATTATTTTAATTTAAAAATAATTTAATTTAACTTAAAAATAATTTAATTTGATTTAAGATTAATTTAATTTAATTTAAAAATAATTTAATTTAAAATAATTTTATTATATTTAAAAATAATTTAATTTAAATTAAAAATAATTTTATTTTATTTAAAAATAATTTAAATCAATTTAAAACTAATTAAATTAAAAAAATAAATAATTTAAATTAATTTAAAAATAATTTAGTTTAATTTAAAAATAATTTAATTTAATTTAAAAATAATTTAAATTAATTTAATTTAAAAATAATTTAAATTAATTTAAAAATAATTTAAATTAATTTAAAAATAATTTAATTTAATTTAAAAATAATTTAAATTAATTTAAAAATAATTTAATTTAATTTAAAAATAATTTAATTTAATTTAAAAATAATTTAAATTAATTTAAAAATAATTTAATTTAATTTAAAAATAATTTAAATTAATCTAAAAATAATTTAAATTAATTTAAAAATAATTTCATTTAATTAAAAATATTTTAATTTAATTTAAAAATAATTTAAATTAATTTAAAAAAAATTTAAATTAAATTAAAAATAATTCAATTTAATTTAAAAATATTTTAATTTTATTTAAAAATAATATAATTTAATTTAAAAACAATTTAAATTAATTTAAAAATATTTTAATTTAATTTAAAAATAATTTAAATTAATTTAAAAATAATTAAAAAAAATTTAAAAATAATTTAAATTAATTTAAAAATAATTTAATTTAATTTAAAAATATTTTAATTTTATTTAAAAATAATATAATTTAATTTAAAAATAATTTAATTTAATTTAAAATAATTTTATTATATTTAAAAATAATTTAATTTAAATTAAAAATAATTTTATTAAATTTAAAAATAATTTAAATCAATTTAAAACTAATTAAATTAAAAAAAAAATAATTTAAATTAATTTAAAAATAATTTAGTTTAATTTAAAAATAATTTAATTTAATTTAAAAATAATTTAAATTAATTTAATTTAATTTAAAACAAATTTAAATTAATTTAAAAATAATTTCAATTAATTTAAAAATAATTTAATTTAATTTAAGAATAATTTAAATTAATTTAAAAATAATTTAACTTAATTTAAAAATAATTTAATTTAATTTAAAAATAATTTAAATTAATTTAAAAATAATTTAATTTAATTTAAAAATAATTTAAATTAATCTAAAAATAATTTAAATTAATTTAAAAATAATTTAACTTAATTTAAAAATAATTTAATTTAATTTAAAAATAATTTAAATTAATTTAAAAATAATTTAATTTAATTTAAAAATAATTTAAATTAATTTAAAAATAATTTAAATTAATTTAAAAATAATTTAAATTAAATTAAAAATAATTTAATTTAATTTAAAAATATTTTGATTTTATTTAAAAATAATATAATTTAATTTAAAAATAACTTAAATTAATTTAAAAATAATTTAATTTAATTTAAAAATAATTTAAATTAATTTAAAAATAATTTTAAAAAATTTAAAAATAATTTAAATTAATTTAAAAATTATTTAATTTCATTTAAAAATATTTTAATTTTATTTAAAAATAATATAATTTAATTTAAAAATAATTTAATTTAATTTAAAATAAATTTATTATATTAAAAAATAATTTAATTTAAATTAAAAATAATTTTATTTTATTTAAAAATAATTTAAATCAATTTGAAACTAATTAAATTAAAAAAAAAAATAATTTAAATTAATTTAAAAATAATTTAGTTTAATTTAAAAATAATTTAATTTAATTTAGAATAATTTAAATTAATTTAATTTAATTTAAAAATAATTTAAATTAATTTAAAAATAATTTAAATTAATTTAAAAATAATTTAATTTAATTTAAAAATAATTTAAATTAATTTAAAAATAATTTAATTTAATTTAAAAATAATTTACTTTAATTTAAAAATAATTTAAATTAATTTAAAAATAATTTAATTTAATTTAAAAATAATTTAAATTAATCTAAAAATAATTTAAATTAATTTAAAAATAATTTCATTTAATTAAAAATATTTTAATTTAATTTAAAAAAAATTTAAATTAATTTAAAAATAATTTAAATTAAATTAAAAATAATTTAATTTAATTTAAAAATATTTTAATTTTATTTAAAAATAATATAATTTAATTTAAAAATAATTTAAATTAATTTAAAAATAATTTAATTTAATTTAAAAATAATTTAAATTAATATAAAAATAATTTAAAAAAATTTAAAAATAATTTAAATTAATTTAAAAATGATTTAATTTAATTTAAAAATATTTTAATTTTATTTAAAAATAATATAATTTGATTTAAAAATAATTTAATTTAATTTAAAAATAATTTAAATTAATTTAAAAATAATTTAATTTAATTTAAAAATAATTTAAATTGATTTAAAAATATTTTAAATTAATTTAAAAATAATTTAAATTAACTTAAAAATAATTTAATTTAATTTAAAAATATTTTAATTTTATTTAAAAATAATATAATTTTATTTAAAAATAATTTAATTTAATTTAAAAATAATTTAAATTAATTTAAAAATAATTTAATTTAATTTAAAAATAATTTAAATAAATTTAAAAATAATTAAATTTATTTTGAAAATATTTTAAATTAATTTAAAAATAATTTAATTTAATTTAAAAAACTTTTAATTTACTCTAGAAATTTTTAATTTAATTTAAAAATAATTCACTTTAAAAATAATATAACTTAATTTAAAAATAATTTCATTTAATTAAAAATAATTTCATTTAATTTAAAAATAATTTAAAAATAATTTAATTTAATTTAAAAATATTTTAATTTTATTTAAAAATAATTTAATTAATTTAATTTAAAAATAATTTAAATAAATTTAAAAATAATTAAATTTAATTTGAAAATATTTTAAATTTATTTAAAAATAATTTAATTTAATTTAATTTGAAAAAAAATTTAATTTACTCCAGAAATATTTTAATTTAATTTAAAAATAATTAAAATTAATTTAAAAATAATTTAATTTAATTTGAAAATAATTTAAATTAATTTAAAAATAATTTAATTAAATTTAAAATTAATTTAAATTTATTTAAAAATAATTTAAATTAATTTAAAAATAATTTAATTTAATTTAAAAATTATTTAAATTTATTTAAAAATAATTTAAATTAATTTAAAAATAATTTAATTTAATTTAAAAATAATTTAAATTTATTTAAAAATAATTTAAATTAATTTAAAAATAATTTAATTTAATTTAAAAATATTTTAATTTTATTTAAAAATAATTTAATTTAATTTAAAAATAATTTAATTTAAAAATAATTTAATTTAATTTGAAAATAATTTAAATTAATTTAAAAATAAATTAATTTAATTTGAAAATATTTTAAATTTATTTAAAAATAATTTAATTTAATTTGAAAAAAAATTTAATTTACTCTAGAAATATTTTAATTTAATTTAAAAATAATTTTAATTAATTTAAAAATAATTTAATTTAATTTGAAAATAATTTAAATTAATTTAAAAATAATTTAATTAAATTTAAAATTAATTTAAATTTATTTAAAAATAATTTAAATTAATTTAAAAATAATTTAATTTAATTTAATATTTTAATTTAATTTGAAAATAATTTAATTTAATTTAAAAATAATTTAATTTAATTTAAATATAATTTAATTTAATTTAAAAATAATTTATATTAATTTAAAAATAATTTAATTTAATTTGAAAATATTTTAAATTTATTTAAAAATAATTTAATTTAATTTGAAAAAAAATTTAATTTACTCTAGAAATATTTTAATTTAATTTAAAAATAATTCAAATTAATTAAAAAATATTTTAATTTAATTTGAAAATAATTTAAATCAATTTAAAAATAATTTAATTTAATTTAAAAATAATTCAATTTAATTTAAAAATAATTTAATTTAATTTAAAAATAATTAAAATTAATTTAAAAATAATTTAAATTAATTTAAAAATAAATTAATTTTATTTAAAAATAATTCAAATTAATAGAAAAATAATTTAGTTTAAATAAATTAAATTAAAAATAATTTAATTTAATTTAAAAATATTTTAATTTATTTAAAAATAATATAATTTAATTCAATTTAAAAATAATTCAAATTAATTTAAAAATAATTTAAATTAATTTAAAAATAAATTAATTTTATTTAAAAATAATTTAATTTTATTTAAAAATAATTCAAATTAATAGAAAAATAATTTAGTTTAATTAAATTAAATTAAAAATAATTAAATTTAATTTAAAAATATTTTAATTTTATTTAAAAATAATATAATTTAATTTAAAAATAATTTAAATTAATTTAAAAATAATTTAATTTAATTTAAAAATAATTTAAATTAATTTAAAAATAATTTAAAAAAATTTAAAAATAATTTAAATTAATTTAAAAATTATTTAATTTATTTTAAAAATATTTTAATTTTATTTAAAAATAATATAATTTAATTTAAAAATAATTTAATTTAATTTAAAAATAATTTAAATTAATTTAAAAATAATTTAATTTAATTTAAAAATAATTTAAATTGATTTAAAAATATTTTAAATTAATTTAAAAATAATTTAAATTAACTTAAAAATAATTTAATTTAATTTAAAAATATTTTAATTTTATTTAAAAATAATATAATTTAATTTAAAAATAATTTAATTTAATTTAAAAATAATTTAAATTAATTTAAAAATTATTTAATTTAATTTAAAAATAATTTAAATAAATTTAAAAATAATTAAATTTAATTTGAAAATATTTTAAATTAATTTAAAAATAATTTAATTTAATTTGAAAAAAATTTAATTTACTCTAGAAATTTTTAATTTAATTTAAAAATAATTCACTTTAAAAATTATTTAACTTAATTTAAAAATAATTTAATTTAATTAAAAATAATTTAAATTAATTTAAAAATAATTTAATTTAATTTAATAATATTTTAATTTAATTTGAAAATAATTAAATTTAATTTAAAAATAATTTAATTTAATTTAAATATAATTTAATTTAATTTAAAAATAATTTATATTAATTTAAAAATAATTTAATTTAATTTGAAAATATTTTAAATTTATTTAAAAATAATTTAATTTAATTTGAAAAAAAATTTAATTTACTCTAGAAATATTTTAATTTAATTTAAAAATAATTCAAATTAATTAAAAAATATTTTAATTTAATTTGAAAATATTTTAAATCAATTTAAAAATAATTTAATTTAATTTAAAAATAATTCAATTTAATTTAAAACTAATTTAATTTAATTTAAAAATAATTAAAATTAATTTAAAAATAATTTAAATTAATTTAAAAATAAATTAATTTTATTTAAAATTAATTCAAATTAATAGAAAAATAATTTAGTTTAATTAAATTAAATTAAAAATAATTTAATTTAATTTAAAAATATTTTAATTTTATTTAAAAATAATATAATTTAATTTAAAAATAATTTAAATTAATTTAAAAATAATTTAATTTAATTTAAAAATAATTTAAATTAATTTAAAAATAATTTAAAAAAATTTAAAAATAATTTAAATTAATTTAAAAATTATTTAATTTAATTTAAAAATATTTTAATTTTATTTAAAAATAATATAATTTAATTTAAAAATAATTTAATTTAATTTAAAAATAATTTAAATTAATTTAAAAATAATTTAATTTAATTTAAAAATAATTTAAATTGATTTAAAAATATTTTAAATTAATTTAAAAATAATTTAAATTAACTTAAAAATAATTTAATTTAATTTAAAAATATTTTAATTTTATTTAAAAATAATATAATTTAATTTAAAAATAATTTAATTTAATTTAAAAATAATTTAAATTAATTTAAAAATTATTTAATTTAATTTAAAAATAATTTAAATAAATTTAAAAATAATTAAATTTAATTTGAAAATATTTTAAATTAATTTAAAAATAATTTAATTTAATTTGAAAAAAATTTAATTTACTCTAGAAATTTTTAATTTAATTTAAAAATAATTCACTTTAAAAATTATTTAACTTAATTTAAAAATAATTTAATTTAATTAAAAATAATTTAATTTAATTTAAAAATAATTTAAAAATAATTTAATTTAATTTAAAAATAATTTAAATTAATTTAAAATTAATTTCAATTAATTTAAAAATAATTTAAATTAATTTAAAAATAATTTAATTTAATTTAAAAATATTTTAATTTTATTTAAAAATAATTTAATTTAATTTAAAAATAATTTAAATAAAGTTAAAAATAATTAAATTTAATTTGAAAATATTTTAAATTTATTTAAAAATAATTTAATTTAATTTAATTTGAAAAAAAATTTAATTTACTCTAGAAATATTTTAATTTAATTTAAAAATAATTAAAATTAATTTAAAAATAATTTAATTTAATTTGAAAATAATTTAAATTAATTTAAAAATAATTTAATTAAATTTAAAATTAATTTAAATTTATTTAAAAATAATTTAAATTAATTTAAAAATAATTTAATTTAATTTAAAAATAATTTAAAAATAATTTAAATTAATTTAAAAATAATTTAAATTAATTTAATTTGAAAATAATTTAATTTTATTTAAAAATAATATAAATTAATTTAAAAATAATTTAAAAATAATTTAAAAATAATTTAATTTAATTTAAAAATAATTTAAATTAATTTAAATAAATTTTAAAATAATTTAAATTAATTTATTTTAATTTAAAAATAATTTAATTTAATTTAAAAATAATTTAAATTAATTTAAAAATAGTTTAATTAAATTTAAAATTAATTTAAATTTATTTAAAAATAATTTAAATTTATTTAAAAATAATTTAAATTAATTTAAAAATTATTTAAATTAATTTAAAAATAATTTAATTTAATTTAAAAATAATTTAATTTAATTTAAAAATAATTTAATTTAATTTAAAAATATTTTAATTTATTTTAAAAATAATTTAATTTAAAAATAATTTAATTTAACTTAAAATAATTTAATTTAATTTAAAAATAATTTAATTTAATTTAAAAATAATTTAAATTTATTTAAAAATAATTTAATTTAATTTAAAAATAATTTAAATTAATTTCAAAATAATTTAATTTAATTTAAAAATAATTTAATTTAATTTAAAAATAATTTAATTTAATTTAAAAATATTTTAATTTAATTTAAAACTAATTTAATTTAATTTAAAAATAATTTAATTTAATTTAAAAATAATTTAATTTAATTTGAAAATAATTTAAATTAATTTAAAAATAATTTAATTTAATTTCAAAATATTTTAAATTTATTTAAAAATAATTTAATTTAATTTGAAAAAAAATTACATTTACTCTAGAAATATTTTAATTTAATTTAAAAATAATCTAAATTAATTTAAAAATAATTTAATTTAATTTGAAAATAATTTTAATTAATTTAAAAATAATTTAATTAAATTTAAAATTAATTTAAATTTATTTAAAAATAATTTAAATTAATTTTAAAATAATTTAATTTAATTTAAAAATAATTTAAATTTATTTAAAAATAATTGGAATTAATTTAAAAATAATTTAATTTAATTTTAAAATATTTTAATTTTATTTAAAAATAATTTAATTTAATTTAAAAATAATTTAATTTAATATAAAAATAATTTAGTTTAATTTGAAAATAATTTAAATTAATTTAAAAATAATTTAATTTAATTTGAAATTAATTTAAATTAATTATATTTAATTTAAAAATAATTTAATTTAATTTGAAAATATTTTAAATTTATTTAAAAATAATTTAATTTAATTTGAAAACAAAATTAATTTACTCTAGAAATATTTTAATTTAATTTAAATATAATTTAATTTAATTTGAAAATAATTTAAATTAATTAAAAAATAATTTTATTTAATTTGAATTTAATTTAAATTAATTACATTTAATTTAAAAATAATTTAATTTAATTTGAAAATATTTTAAATTAATTTAAAAATAATTTAATTTAATTTGAAAAAAAAATAATCTACTCGAGAAATAATTTAATTTAATTTAAAAATAATTTAAATTAATTTAAAAATAATTTAATTTAATTTGAAAATAATTTAAATTAATTTAAAAATAATTTAATTTAATTTGAAAATAATTTAAATTAATTTAAAAATAATTTAATTAAATTTGAAAATAATTTCATTTAATTTGAAAATAATTTAAATTAATTTAAAAATAATTTAAATTAATATAAAAATAATTTAAATTGATATAAAAATAATTTAATTTAATTAAAAAATAATTTAGTTTGATTTGAAATTTTTTTTAATTAACTAAAAATAATTTAATTTAATTTAAAAATAATTTAAATAAATTTAAAAATAATTTAATTTAATTTGAAAATAATTTTAATTAATTTAAAAATAATTTAAATTAATTTAAAAATAATTTAATTTAATTTAAAAATAATTTAATTTAATTTAAAATAATTTTACTATATTTAAAAATAATTTAATTTAATATAAAAATAATTTTATTTTATTTAAAAATAATTTATATTAATTTAAAAATAATTAAAATTAATTTAAAAATAATTCAATTTCTTTGAAAAATAATTTAATTTAATTAAAAATAATTTAATTTAATTTAAAAATAATTTAAATTAATTTAAAAATAATTTAAATAAATTTTAAAATAATTTAAATTACGTTATTTTAATTTAAAAATAATTAAATTTAATTTAAAAATAATTTAAATTAATTTAAAAATAATTTAATTTAATTTAAAAATAATTTAATTTAATTTAAAAATAATTTAATTTAATTTAAAAATAATTTAATTTAATTTAGAAATAATTTAAAGTAATTTAAAAAAAAATATTTTAATTTAAAAATAATTTAATTTAACTTAAAAATAATTTAATTTAATTTAAAATTAATTTAAATAAATTTAAAAATAATTAAATTTAATTTGAAAATATTTTAAATTAATTTAAAAATAATTTAATTTAATTTGAAAAAAATTTAATTTACTCTAAAAATTTTTAATTTAATTTAAAAATAATTAACTTTAAAAATAATTTAACTTAATTTAAAAATAATTTCATTTAATTAAAAATAATTTAATTTAATTTAAAAATAATTTAAAAATAATTTAATTTAATTTAAAAATAATTTAAATTAATTTAAAAATAATTTAATTTAATTTAAAAATAATTTAATTTAATTTAAAAATAATTTAAATTAATTTAATTTAATTTAAAAATTATTTAATTTAAAATAATTTTATTATATTTAAAAATAATTTAATTTAATTTAAAATAATTTTATTTTATTTAAAAATAATTTAAATCAATTTAAAACTAATTAAATTTAAAAAAAAATAATTTAAATTAATTTAAAAATAATTAATTTTAATTTAAAAATAATTTAATTTAATTTAAAAATAATTTAAATTAATTTAATTTAATTTAAAAATAATTTAAATTAATTTAAAAATAATTTAAATTAATTTAAAATTAATTTAATTTAATTTAAAAATAATTTAAATTAATTTAAAAATAATTTAATTTAATTTTAAAATAATTTAATTTAATTTAAAAATAATTTAAATTAATTTAAAAATAATTTAATTTAATTTAAAAATAATTTAAATTTATCTAAAAATAATTTAAATTAATTTAAAAATAATTTCATTTAATTAAAAATATTTTAATTTAGTTTAAAAATTATTTAAATTAATTTAAAAATAATTTAAATTAAATTAAAAATGATTTAATTTAATTTAAAAATATTTTAATTTTATTTAAAAATAATATAATTTAATTTAAAAATAATTTAAATTAATTTAAAAATAATTTAATTTAATTTAAAAATAATTTAAATTAATTTAAAAATAATTAAAAAAAATTTAAAAATAATTTAAATTAATTTAAAAATAATTTAATTTAATTTAAAAATATTTTAATTTTATTTAAAAATAATATAATTTAATTTAAAAATAATTTAATTTAATTTAAAAATAATTTAAATTAATTTAAAAATAATTTAATTTAATTTAAAAATAATTTAAATTGATTTAAAAATAATTTAAATTAATTTAAAAATAATTTAAATTAATTTAAAAATAATTTAAATTAATTTAAAAATAATTTAAATTAATTTAAAAATAATTTAAATTAATTTAAAAATAATTTAAATTAATTTAAAAATAATTTAATTTAATTTAAAAATAATTTAAATAAATTTAAAAATAATTAAATTTATTTTGAAAATATTTTAAATTAATTTAAAAAAAATTTAATTTAATTTGAAAAAAATTTAATTTACTCTAGAAATTTTTAATTTAATTTAGAAATAATTCACTTTAAAAATAATTTAACTTAATTTAAAAATAATTTCATTTAATTAAAAATAATTTAATTTAATTTAAAAATAATTTAAAAATAATTTCATTTAATTAAAAATATTTTAATTTAGTTTAAAAATTATTTAAATTAATTTAAAAATAATTTAAATTAAATTAAAAATAATTTAATTTAATTTAAAAATATTTTAATTTTATTTAAAAATAATATAATTTAATTTAAAAATAATTTAAAAATAATTTAATTTAATTTAAAAATAATTTAAATTAATTTAAAAATAATTAAAAAAAATTTAAAAATAATTTAAATTAATTTAAAAATAATTTAATTTAATTTAAAAATATTTTAATTTTATTTAAAAATTATATAATTTAATTTAAAAATAATTTAATTTAATTTAAAAATAATTTAAATTAATTTAAAAATAATTTAATTTAATTTAAAAATAATTTAAATTGATTTAAAAATAATTTAAATTAATTTAAAAATAATTTAAATTAATTTAAAAATAATTTAAATTAATTTAAAAATAATTTAAATTAATTTAAAAATAATTTAATTTAATTTAAAAATAATTTAAATAAATTTAAAAATAATTAAATTTATTTTGAAAATATTTTAAATTAATTTAAAAAAAAAATAATTTAATTTGAAAAAAATTTAATTTACTCTAGAAATTTTTAATTTAATTTAGAAATAATTCACTTTAAAAATAATTTAACTTAATTTAAAAATAATTTAATTTAATTAAAAATAATTTAATTTAATTTAAAAATAATTTAAAAATAATTTAATTTAATTTAAAAATAATTTAAATTAATTTAAAAATAATTTAATTTAATTTAAAAATAATTAAAATTAATTTAAAAATAATTTAATTTAATTTGAAAATAATTTAAATTAATTTAAAAATAATTTAATTAAATTTTAAATTAATTTAAATTTATTTAAAAATAATTTAATTTAATTTGAAAAAAAATTTAATTTACTCTAGAAATATTTTAATTTAATTTAAAAATAATTTAATTTAATTTGAAAATAATTTAAATTAATTTAAAAATAATTTAATTAAATTTAAAATTAATTTAAATTTATTAAAAAATAATTTATATTAATTTAAAAATAATTTAATTTAATTTAAAAATAATTTAAATTTATTTAAAAATAATATAAATTAATTTAAAAATAATTTAATTTAATTTAAAAATAGTTTAAATTTATTTAAAAATAATTTAAATTAATTTAAAAATAATTTAATTTAATTTAAAATTATTTTAATTTAATTTGAAAATAATTTAATTTTTTTTAAAAATAATTTAATTTAATTTAAAAATAATTTAATTTAATTTGAAAATAATTTATATTAATTTAAAAAGAATTTAATTTAATTTGAAAATATTTTAAATTTATTTAAAAATAATTTAATTTAATTTGAAAAAAAATTTAATTTACTCTAGAAATATTTTAATTTAATTTAAAAATAATTCAAATTAATTTAAAAATATTTTAATTTAATTTGAAAATAATTTAAATCAATTTAAAAATAATTTAATTTAATTTGAAATTAATTTAAATTAATTAAATTTAATTTATAAATAATTTAATTTAATTTGAAAAAAAATTAAATTAACTCTAGAAATAATTTAATTTAATTTAAAAATAATTAAAATTAATTTAATTTAATTTGAAAATAATTTAAATTAATTTAAAAATAATTTAATTTAATTTGAAAAAAAATTTAATTAACTCTAGAAATAATTTAATTTAATTTAAAAATAATTAAATATAATTTAATTTGAAAATAATTTAAATGAATTTAAAAATAATTTAATTTAATTTGAAAATAATTTAAATTATTTAAAAATAATTTAAATTAATATAAAAATTATTTAAATTGATATAAAAATAATTTAATTTAATTAAAAAATAATTTAATTTGATTTGAAGATAATTTTAAAATTTAAAAATTAATTTAAAAATAAGTTAATTTAATTTGAAAATTTTTAATTTACTAATTTACTAATTAAATTAACTAAAAATAATTTAATTTAATTTAAAAATAATTTAAATAAATTTAAAAATAATTTTATTTTACTTAAAAATAATTTAATTTTATTTAAAAAAAAATTTATTTTATTTAAAAATAATTTAATTTTATTTAAAAATATTTTAAATCAATTTAAAAATAATTTAATTTTATTTAAAAATAATTTAAAAATAAATTAAATAAATTTAAAAATAATTTAAATGGATTTAAAAATAATTTAAATTAATTTCAAAATAATTTAATTTAAATTAAAAATAATTTAAATTAATTTAAAAATAATTTGATTTAATTTAAACATAATTTAAATCAATTAAAAAATAATTTAATTTTATTTAAAAATAATTTAATTTTATTTAAAAAAAAATTTATTTTATTTAAAAATAATTTAATTTTATTTAAAAATAATTTAACTTTATTTAAAAATAATTTAAATTAATTTAAAAATGTTTTTATTTAATTTAAAAATAATTTAATATTACTTAAAAATAATTTAATTTAATTTGAAAATAATTTAAATTAATTTAAAAATATTTTAATGTGATTTGAAAATAATTTAATTTTATTTAAAAATTATTTAAATTAATTTAAAAATAATTTAATTTTATTTAAAAATTATTTAAATTAATTTAAAAATAATTTAATTTAATTTAAAAATAGTTTAATTTGATTTAAAAATAGTTTAATTTGATTTAAAAATAATTTAATTTAACTTAAAAATAATTCAATTCTATTTAAAAATAATTTAAATTAATTTAAAAATAATTTGATTTAATTTTAAAATAATTTAAATTAATTTAAAAATAATTTAATTTAATTTCAAAATAATTTAATTTACACTAAAAATAATTTAAATTAATTTAAAAATAATTTAATTTAATTTAAAAATAGTTTAATTTGATTTAAAAATAATTTAATTTAACTTAAAAATAATTCAATTCTATTTAAAAATAATTTAAATTAATTTAAAAATAATTTGATTTAATTTAAAAATAATTTAAATTAATTTAAAAATAATTTAAATTAATTTAAAAATAGTTTAATTTGATTTAAAAATAATTTATTTTAACTTAAAAATAATTTAATTTAATTTAAAAACAATTTAAATTAATTTAAAAATAATTTGATTTAATTTAAAAATAATTTAAATTAATTTAAAAATAATTTAATTTAATTTAAAAATAATTTAATTTACATTAAAAATAATTTAAATTAATTTAAAAATAATTTAATTTAATTTAAAAATAATTTAATTTTATTTAAAAATAATTTAATTTAATTTAAAAATAATTTAATTTAATTTAAAAATAATTTAATTTTATTTAAAAATAATTTAATTTTATTTATAAATAATTTAATTTTATTTAGAAATAATTTAAATTAATTTAAAAATAATTTAAATTAATTTAAAAATAATTTAATTTAAAAATAATTTAAATTAATTTAAAATTAATCTTATTTTATTTAAAAATAATTTATATTAATTTAAAAATAATTTAAATTAATTTAAAAATAATGTAATTTAATTTAAAAATAATTTAAATTAATTTAAAAATAATTTAAATTAATTTAAAAACAATTTAATTTAATTTAATTTAATAATAATTTATATTTATTTAAAAATAATTTAAATTTATTTAAAAATAATTGGATTTAGTTTAAAAATATAATAAATTAATTTAAAAATAATGTAATTTAATTTGATTCAATTTAAATTTAATTTAAATTAATCGAAAAATAATTTAATTTACTTTAAAAATAATTTAATTTTATTTAAAAATAATTTAATTTTATTTAAAATTAATTTAATTTTATTTAAAAATAATTTAAATTAATTTAAAAATAATTTAATTTAAAAATAATTTAAATTAATTTAAAATTAATCTTATTTTATTTAAAAATAATTTAAATTAATTTAATAATAATTTAAATTAATTTAAAAATAATGTAATTTAATTTAAAAATAATTTAAATTAATTTAAAAATAATTTAAATTAATTTAAAAATAATTTAATTTAATTTAATTTAATAATAATTTATATTTATTTAAAAATAATTTAAATTTATTTAAAAATAATTGGATTTAGTTTAAAAATATAATAAATTAATTTAAAAATAATGTAATTTAATTATAATCTAAATTAATTTTAAAATAATTTAATTTAATTTTAAAAAAAATGTCTTTATTTTAAAAATAATTTAAATTAATTTAAAAATAACTTAATTTAATTTAAAAATAATTTAAATCAATTTAAAAATAATTTAAATTAATTTAAAAATAATTTATTCTAATTTAAAAATAATTTAAATTAATTTAAGTTAACTTAAAAATAGTTTAATTTTATTTAAAAATAATTTAAAAATAATATAAATTAATTTAAAAATAATTTAATTTAATTTAAAAATAATTTAAATTAATTTAAAAATAATTTAAATTAATTTAAAAATAATTTAATTTAATTTAAAAATAGTTTAATTTGATTTAAAAATAATTTAATTTAACTTAAAAATAATTCAATTCTATTTAAAAATAATTTAAATTAATTTAAAAATAATTTGATTTAATTTAAAAATAATTTAAATTAATTTAAAAATAATTTAAATTAATTTAAAAATAGTTTAATTTGATTTAAAAATAATTTATTTTAACTTAAAAATAATTTAATTTAATTTAAAAACAATTTAAATTAATTTAAAAATAATTTGATTTAATTTAAAAATAATTTAAATTAATTTAAAAATAATTTAATTTAATTTAAAAATAATTTAATTTACATTAAAAATAATTTAAATTAATTTAAAAATAATTTAATTTAATTTAAAAATAATTTACTTTTATTTAAAAATAATTTAATTTAATTTAAAAATAATTTAATTTAATTTAAAAATAATTTAATTTTATTTAAAAATAATTTAATTTTATTTATAAATAATTTAATTTTATTTAGAAATAATTTAAATTAATTTAAAAATAATTTAAATTAATTTAAAAATAATTTAATTTAAAAATAATTTAATTTACATTAAAAATAATTTAAATTAATTTAAAAATAATTTAATTTAATTTAAAAATAATTTACTTTTATTTAGAAATAATTTAATTTAATTTAAAAATAATTTAATTTAATTTAAAAATAATTTAATTTTATTTAAAAATAATTTAATTTTATTTATAAATAATTTAATTTTATTTAGAAATAATTTAAATTAATTTAAAAATAATTTAAATTAATTTAAAAATAATTTAATTTAAAAATAATTTAAATTAATTTAAAATTAATCTTATTTTATTTAAAAATAATTTAAATTAATTTAAAAATAATTTAAATTAATTTAAAAATAATGTAATTTAATTTAAAAATAATTTAAATTAATTTAAAAATAATTTAAATTAATTTAAAAATAATTTAATTTAATTTAATAATAATTTATATTTATTTAAAAATAATTTAAATTTATTTAAAAATAATTGGATTTAGTTTAAAAATATAATAAATTAATTTAAAAATAATGTAATTTAATTTGATTCAATTTAAATTTAATTTAAATTAATCGAAAAATAATTTAATTTACTTTAAAAATAATTTAATTTTATTTAAAAATAATTTAATTTTATTTAAAATTAATTTAATTTTATTTAAAAATAATTTAAATTAATTTAAAAATAATTTAATTTAAAAATAATTTAAATTAATTTAAAATTAATCTTATTTTATTTAAAAATAATTTAAATTAATTTAATAATAATTTAAATTAATTTAAAAATAATGTAATTTAATTTAAAAATAATTTAAATTAATTTAAAAATAATTTAAATTAATTTAAAAATAATTTAATTTAATTTAATAATAATTTATATTTATTTAAAAATAATTTAAATTTATTTAAAAATAATTGGATTTAGTTTAAAAATATAATAAATTAATTTAAAAATAATGTAATTTAATTATAATCTAAATTAATTTTAAAATAATTTAATTTAATTTTAAAAAAAATTTCTTTATTTTAAAAATAATTTAAATTAATTTAAAAATAACTTAATTTAATTTAAAAATAATTTAAATTAATTTAAAAATAATTTAAATCAATTTAAAAATAATTTAAATTAATTTAAAAATAATTTATTCTAATTTAAAAATAATTTAAATTAATTTAAGTTAACTTAAAAATAGTTTAATTTTATTTAAAAATAATTTAAAAATAATATAAATTAATTTAAAAATAATTTAATTTAATTTAAAAATAATTTAAATTAATTTAAAAATAATTTAAACTAATTTAATAATAATTTAATTTAATTTAAAAATAATTTAATTTTATTTAAAAATAATTTAATTTAATTTAAAAACAATTTAATTTAATTAAAAAATAATTTAATTTTATTTAAAAATAATTGAAATCAATTTAAAAATAATTTTATTTAATTTAAATAAATTTAAAATTAATTTCATTTTATTTAAGAATATTAAAAACAATGTAATTTTATTTAAAGATAATTTAAATTTATTCAAAAATAATTAAAATAAATTTAATTTAATTTAAAAATAATTTAATTTTATTTAAAAATTATTTAAATTAATTTAAAAATAATTTAATTTAATTTAAAAATAATTTAAATTAATTTAAAAATAATTTTATTTTATTTAAAATTTATTTAAATCAATTTAAAAATAATTTAATTTAATTTAAAAATAATTTAATTTAATTTAAAATAAATTTAATTTTATTTAAAAATAATTTAATTTTATTTATAAATAATTTGAATTAATTTAAGAATAATTTATTTCAAAACTTATTTAATTTAATTTAAAAATATTTTAAATTAATTTAAAATTAAATTAATTAAAATTAAAAATAATTTAATTTTGTTTAAAAATAATTTAATTTAATTTAAAAATAATTTAATTTAATTTAAAAATTATTTATATTTATTTAAAAATAATTTAATTTAATTTAAAAATAATTTAATTTAATTTAAAAATAATTTATATTTATTTAAAAATAATTTAAATTTGTTTAAAAATAATTGGATTTAGTTTAAAAATAATTTAAATTAATTTAAAAATAACAAATTAATTTAAATATAATTTAATTTATTTAAAAATAATTTAAATTAATTAAAAATAATTTAAATTAATTTAAAAATAATTTTATTTCATCATAATCTAAATTAATTATAAAATAATTTAATTTAATTTAAAAATAATTTACTTTACTTTAAAAATAATTTAAATTAATTTAAAAATAACTTAATTTAGTTTAAAAATATTTTAAATTAATTTGAAATTAAATTAATTTAAATTAAAAATAATTTAATTTTGTTTAAAAATAACTTAATTTTATTTAAAAATAATTTAAATTAATTTAAAAATAATTTAAATTAATTAAAAATAATTTAAATTAATTTAAAAATAATTTAATTTAATTATAATCTAAATTAATTGTAAAATAATTTAATTTGATTTAAAAATAATTTACTTTACTTTAAAAATAATTTAAATTAAGTTAAAAATAATTTAAATTAATTTAAGAATAATTTCATTTAATTTAAAAATAATCTAAATTAATTTTAAAATATTTTAATTTAATTTAAAAATAATTTGCTTTACTTTAAAAATAATTTAAATTAATTTAAAAATAACTTAATTTTATTTAAAAATAATTTACTTTACTTTAAAAATAATTTATTTAATTTAAAAATAATTTAAATTAATTTAATTTTATTAATAAATAATTTAAATTAATTTAAGAGTAATTTAATTTAAAAATTATATAATTTAATTTAAAAATATTGTAAATTAGTTTAAAATTAAAAATAATTTAATATTATTTAAATATAATTTAATTTTATTTAAAAATAATGTAAATTAATTTAAAAATAAATTAAATTAATTTAAAAATAATTTAAATTAATTTAAAAATAATTTAATTTAATTTAAAAATAATTTAAATTAATTTAAAAATAATTTAAATTAATTTAAAAATAATTTAAATTAATTTAAAAAAAATTTAAATTTATTTAAAAATAATTTAATTTAATTTAATTTAATTTAAAAATAATTTAGTTTTATTTAAAAATTATTTAAATTAATTTTATTTAATTTAAAAATAAGTTAAATTAATTTAAAAATAATTTTATTTTATTTAAAATTATTTTAAATTAATTAAAAAATAATTTAATTTAATTTAAAAATAGTTTAATTTAATTTAAATATAAAGAACGTACAGGACGCAAACACTTATTCGAACGGTGGCCCGAAGGAAACAAACTCGCAAGTCCACCGGCGGAAAGGCTCCCCGTAAGCAGCTCGCCACCAAAGCGGCCAGGAAGAGTGCCCCGGCCACCGGCGGTGTCAAGAAACCGCATCGCTACAGGCCCGGCACGGTCGCACTGCGAGAGATCCGCCGCTATCAGAAGAGCACGGAGCTTCTGATCCGCAAACTTCCCTTCCAGCGTCTCGTCCGTGAGATCGCTCAAGACTGCAAGACGGACCTTCTCCAGGAAGCTAGCGAGGCCTACCTCGTCGTTCTATTCGAAGACACCAATCTCTGCGCGATCCACGCCAAACGAGTTACGATTATGCCGAAAGACATCCAAATGGCCAGCCGCATCCGAGGCGAAAGGGCGTAATTCAAATTCCGCCGTTCCGCGACGTAGGCGTCTCCTCCGGTGTCGTCCAGTACGCACCACTAACGACCGGTTCTTTTCAGAACCACAACGATATTAAAAAAAACGATCGAACAACAATGGCGAAAATAATTATTTTTAAAATTTTATTATTTATAATAAATTTAATTTAAATATATTTATTTTAATTAATTATAATAAATAATAATTTAAATTTTATTTAAAAATAATTTAATTAAATTGAAAAATAATTTAAATGAAATTAAAAATAATTTAATTTTATTTAAAATAATTTAAATTAATTTAAAAATAATTTAATTTTATTTAAAAATAAATTGATTTAATTTAAAAATATTTTAATTTACTTTAAAAATATTAAAATTTAATTTTAAAATAATTTAATTTTATGTAAAAATAATTTAAATTAATTAAAAAATAATTAAATTTTATTTAAAAATAATTTAAATTATTTTAAAAATAATTTTATTTGATTCAATAAAAAGTTAATTTTATTTAAAAATTATTTAAATTAATTTAAAAATAATTTAATTTTATTTAAAACTAATTAAATTTAATTTAAAAATAATTTAATTTACTTTAAAAATAATTTAAATTAATTTAAAAATAATTTTTTTTTTTTTTAAATAACTTAATTGTATTTAAAAATAAGTTAAACTAATTCAAAAATAATTTAATTTAGTTTGAAAATAATTTATATTTATTTAAAAATAATTTAAATTAATTTAAAAATAATTTAAATAAATTTAAAAATAATTTAAATTAAATTAAAAATAATTTAATTTTATTTTAAAATAATTTAAATAAATTCTAAAATAATTTAAATAAATTTAAAAATAATTTAATTTTGGTTAAAAATAATTTAAATTAATTTTAAAATAATTTAAATTAATTTAAAAATAATTTAATTTAATTTAAAAATAATTTAAATTAATTTAAAAATTATTTTATTTTATTTAAAAATAATTTAAATTAATTTAAAAATATTTTAATTTAATTTAAAAATAAATTTATTTAATTTAAAAATATTTTAAATTAATTTAAAAATAATTTAATTTTAGTTAAAAATAATTTGAATTAATTTAAAAATAATTTAATTTTATTTCAAAATAATTAAATTTAATTTAAAAATAATTTAATTTACTTTAAAAATAATTTAAATTAATTTAAAAATAATTTAATTTGATTTAAAAAGAAGTTAATTTTATTTAAAAATAATTTAAATTAATTTAAAAATAATTTAATTTAATTTAAAAATAATTTAAATTAATTTAAAAATAATTTAATTTTATTTAAAACTAATTAAATTTAATTTAAAAATAATTTAATTTACTTTAAAAATAATTTAAATTAATTTAAAAATAATTTAATTTGATTTAAAAAGAAGTTAATTTTATTTAAAAATAATTTAAATTAATTTAAAAATAATTTAATTTAATTTAAAAATAATTTAATTTAATTTAAAAATAATTTAATTTAATTTAAAAATAATTTAAATTAATTTAAAAATAATTTAAATTAATTTAAGCATAATTTAATTTAATTTAAAAATAATTTAATATTATTTAAAAATAATTTAAATTAATTTAAAAATAATTTAATTTGATTTAAAAATAAGTTAATTTTATTTAAAAATATTTTAAATTAAGTTAAAAATAATTTAATTTTAGTTAAAATAATTTAAATTAATTTAAAAATAATTTAATTTTATTTAAAAATAATTTAATTTTATTTAAAAATAGTTTAATTTACTTTAAAAATATTAAAAATTAATTTTAAAATAATTTAATTTTATTTAAAAATAATTTAATTATATTTAAAAATAATTTAATTTACTTTAAAAATATTTTAAATTAATTTAAAAATAATTTAATTTTATTTAAAAATAGTTTAAATTAACTTAAAAATAATTTAATTTGATTTAAAAATAAGTTAATTTTATTTAAAAATAATTTAGATTATTTGAAAAATAATTTAATTTTATTTAAAAATAATTTAACTTAATTTAAAAATAAGTTAAATTAATTTAAACATAATTTAATTTAATTCAAAAATAATTTAATTTTATTTAAAAATAATTTAAATTAATTTAAAAGTAAATTAATTTTAGTTAAAATAATTTAATTTAATTTAAAAATAATTTAATTTAATTTAAAAATAATTTAATTTACTTTAAAAATAAGTTAATTTTATTTAAAAATAATTTAATTTAATTTAAAAATAATTTAATTTTATTTAAAATTAATTTATTTTAATTTAAAAATAATTTAATTTTATTTAAAAATAATTCTAATTAATTTAAAAATAATTTAAATTAATTTAAACATAATTTAATTTAATTTAAAAATAATTTAATTTTATTTAAAAATTATTTAAATTAATTTACAAATAATTTAATTTGATTTAAAAATTAATTAATTTTATTTAAAAATAATTTAATATAATTTAAAAATAATTTAATTTAAAAATAATTTAATTTTATTCAAAAATAATTTATATTAATTTAAAAATAATTTAATTTTATTTAAAAATAATTTAAATTAATTTAAAAATAATTTAAATTAATTTAAAAATAATTTAAATTAATTTAAAAATAATTTAAATTAATTTAAAAATAATTTAAATTAAATTAAAAATTATTTAATTTTATTTAAAAATAATTTAAATAAATTTAAAAATAATTTAATTTTAGTTAAAAATAATTTAAATTAATTTAAAAATAATTTAAATTAATTTAAAAATAATTTAATTTAATTTAAAAATAATTTAAAAATTATTTTATTTTATTTAAAAATTATTTAAATTAATTTAAAAATAATTTAATTTAATTTAAAAATAATTTAATTTAATTTAAAAAAAATTTAATTTTATTTAAAAATAATTTAAATTAATTTAAAAATATTTTAAATTAATTTAAACATAATTTAATTTAATTTAAAAATAATTTAATATTATTTAAAAATAATTTAAATTAATTTAAAAATAATTTAATTTTAGATAAAATAATTTAAATTAATTTAAAAATAATTTAATTTAATTTAAAAATAATTTAATCTTCTTTAAAAATAATTTAAATTAATTTAAAAATAGTTTAATTTAATTTAAAAATAATTTTATTTTATTTAAAAATAATTTAAATTAATTTAAAAATAATTTAAATTAAATTAAAAATAATTTAATTTGATTTAAAAATAAGTTAATTTTATTTAAAAATAATTTAAATTAATTTAAAAACTAATTATTTTAATTTAAAAATAATTTAATTTAATTTAAAAATAATTTAATTTTATTTAAAAATAAGTTAATTTTATTTAAAAATAATTTAAATTAATTTAAAAACTAATTATTTTAATTTAAAAATAATTTAATTTAATTTAAAAATAATTTAATTTTATTTAAAAATAATTTAAATTAATTTAAAAATAATTTAAATTAATTTAAACATAATTTAATTTAATTTAAAAATAATTTAATTTTATTTAAAAATAATTTAAATTAATTTAAAAATAATTTAATTTTATTTAAAAATAAGTTAATTTTATTTAAAAATAATTTAAATTAATTTAAAAATAATTTAATTTTATTTAAAAATAATTTAATTAAATTGAAAAATAATTTAAATGAAATTAAAAATAATTTAATTTTACTTAACAATAATTTAAATTAATTTAAAAATAATTTAAATTAATTTAAAAATAATTTAATTTAATTTTAAAATAATTTAAATTAATTTAAAAATAATTTAATTTAATTTAAAAATAATTTAAATTAATTTAAAAATAATTTAATTTTAGATAAAATAATTTAAATTGATTTAAAAATAATTTAATTTAATTTAAAAATAATTTAATTTACTTTAAAAATAATTTAAATTAAATTAAAAATAATTTAATTTGATTTAAAAATAAGTTAATTTTATTTAAAAATAATTTAAATTAATTTAAAAACTAATTATTTTAATTTAAAAATAATTTAATTTAATTTAAAAATAATTTAATTTTATTTAAAAATAATTTAAATTAATTTAAAAATAATTTAAATTAATTTAAACATAATTTAATTTAATTTAAAAATAATTTAATTTTATTTAAAAATAATTTAAATTAATTTAAAAATAATTTAATTTTATTTAAAAATATGTTAATTTTATTTAAAAATAATTTAAATTAATTTAAAAATAATTTAATTTTATTTAAAAATAATTTAATTAAATTGAAAAATAATTTAAATGAAATTAAAAATAATTTAAATTTATTTAAACATAATTTAATTTTATTTAAAAATAATTTAAATTAACTTAAAAATAATTTAATTTGATTTAAAAATAAGTTAATTTTATTTAAAAATAATTTAAATTAATTTTATAATAATTTAATTTAATTTAAAAATAATTTAAATTAATTTAAAAATTATTTAATTTTATTTAAAAATATTTTAAATTAATTTAAAAATAATTTAATTTAATTTAAAAATAATTTAATTTACTTTAAAAATAATTTAAATTAATTTAAAAATAATTTTATTTAATTTAAAAATAATTTAATTTTATTTAAAAATAATTTAAATTAATTTAAAAATAATTTAAATAAATTTAAAAATAATTTTATTTTATTTAAAAATATTTTAAATTAATTTAAAAATAATTTAAATTAATTTACAAATAATTTAATTTGATTTAAAAATAAGTTAATTTTATTTAAAAATAATTTAAATTAATTTAAAAATAATTTAATTTAATTTAAAAATAATTTAATTTTATTTAAAAATAATTTAAATTAATTTAAAACTAATTTAATTTGATTTAAAAATAAGTTCATTTTATTTAAAAATAATTAAAATTAATTTAAAAATAATTTAATTTAATTTGAAAATAATTTAATTTACTTTAAAAATAATAAAAATTAATTTAAAAATAATTTAATTTTATTTAAAAATAATTTAATTTAATTGAAAAATAATTTAAATCAAATTAAAAATAATTTAATTTTAGTTAAAAATAATTTAAATTTATTTAAACATAATTTAATTTTATTTAAAAATAATTTAAATTAATTTTAAAATAATTTTATTTGATTTAAAAATAAGTTAATTTTATTTAAAAATAATTTAAATTAATTTAAAAAAAATTTAAAATAATTTAAAAATAATTTAATTAAAATGAAAAATAATTTAAATTAATTTTAAAATAATTTAATTTTAGTTAAAAATAATTTAAATTAATTTAAAAATAATTTTATTTTATTTAAAAATAATTTAAATTAATTTAAAAATAATTTAATTTGATTTAAAAATAATTTAAATTAATTTAAAAATAATTTAATTTAATTTAAAAATAATTTAATTTTATTTAAAAATAATTTAATTTTATTTAAAAATAATTTAAATTTATTTAAAAATAATTTAAATTAATTTGAAAATAATTTAATTTTATTTAAAAATAATTTAATTTTATTTAAAAATAATTTAATTTTATTTAAAAATAATTTAAATTTATTTAAAAATAATTTAAATTAATTTAAAAATAATTCAATTTTATTTAAAAATAATTTAAATTAATTTAAAAATAATTTAAATTAATTTAAAAATATTTTAATTTGATTTAAAAATAAGTTAATTTTATTTAAAAATAATTTAAATTAATTTAAAAATAATTTAATTTTATTTAAAAATAATTATATTTTATTTAAAAATAATTTAATTTTATTTAAAAACAATTTAAATTAATTTAAAAATAATTTAAATTTATTTAAACATAATTTAATTTAATTTAAAAATAATTTAATTTTATTTAAAAATATTTCAAATTAATTTAAAAATAATTTAATTTGATTTAAAAATAAATTAATTTAATTTAAAAATAAGTTGATTTTATTTAAAAATAATTTAAATTAATTAAAAAATAATTTAATTTTATTTAAAAATAATTTAAATTAATTTAAAAATAATTTTCTTTTATTTCAAAATAATTTAAATTAATTTAAAAATAATTTAATTTTAGTTAAAAATAATTTAAATTAATTTAAAAATAATTTAATTTTATTTCAAAATAATTTAAATTAATTTAAAAATAATTTAATTTTAGTTAAAAATAATTTAAATTAATTTAAAAATAATTTAATTTAATTTAAAACTAATTTAATTTTATTTAAAAATAATTTAATTTTAGTTAAAAATAATTTAAATTAATTTAAAAATAATTTAAATTAATTTAAAAATAATTTAATTTGATTTAAAAATAATTAATTTTATTTAAAAATATTTTAAATTAATTTAAAAATAAATTAATATATTTAAAAATAATTTAATTTGATTTAAAAATACATCAATTTTATTTAAAAATAATTTAGAATGATTTAAAAATAATTTAATTTTAGTTAAAAATAATTTAATTTTATTTAAAAATAATTTAATTTACTTAAAAAATAATAAAAATTAATTTAAAAATAATTTAATTTAATTTAAAAATAATTTAATTTTATTTAAAAATATATTAAATTAATTTAAAAATATATTAAATTAATTTAAAAATAATTTAAAATAATTTTAAAAAAATTTAATTAAATTGAAAAATAATTTAAATTAATTTAAAAATAATTTAATTTTATGTAAAAATAATTTAAATTAATTTAAAAATAATTTAATTTAATTTTAAAATAATTTAAATTAATTTAAAAATAATTTAATTAAATTTAAACATAATTTAAATTAATTTAAAAATAATTAAATATTATTTCAAAACAATTTAAATTAATTTAAAAATAATTTAAATTAATTTAAAAATAATTTAATTTTAGTTAAAAATAATTTAAATTAATTTAAAAATAATTTAATTTAATTTAAAACTAATTTAATTTTATTTAAAAATAATTTAATTTTAGTTAAAAATAATTTAAATTAATTTAAAAATAATTTAAATTAATTTAAAAATAATTTAATTTGATTTAAAAATAATTAATTTTATTTAAAAATATTTTAAATTAATTTAAAAATAAATTAATATATTTAAAAATAATTTAATTTGATTTAAAAATACATCAATTTTATTTAAAAATAATTTAGAATGATTTAAAAATAATTTAATTTTAGTTAAAAATAATTTAATTTTATTTAAAAATAATTTAATTTACTTAAAAAATAATAAAAATTAATTTAAAAATAATTTAATTTAATTTAAAAATAATTTAATTTTATTTAAAAATATATTAAATTAATTTAAAAATATATTAAATTAATTTAAAAATAATTTAAAATAATTTTAAAAAAATTTAATTAAATTGAAAAATAATTTAAATTAATTTAAAAATAATTTAATTTTATGTAAAAATAATTTAAATTAATTTAAAAATAATTTAATTTAATTTTAAAATAATTTAAATTAATTTAAAAATAATTTAATTAAATTTAAACATAATTTAAATTAATTTAAAAATAATTAAATATTATTTCAAAACAATTTAAATTAATTTAAAAATAATTTAAATTAATTTAAAAATAATTCAAACTAATTTAAAAATAATTTAATTAAATTAAATTATTAAAATTGAAAAATAATTTGAATTAATATAAAAATAATTTAATTTTAGTTAAAAATAATTTAAATTAATTTAAAAATAATTTAATTAAATTTAAAAATATTTTAAATTAATTTAAAAATAATTTAATTTTATTTAAAAATAATTTAATTTAATTTAAAAATAATTTAAGTTGATTTAAAAATAAGTTAATTTTATTTAAAAATAATTTAAATTAATTTAAAAATAATTTAATTTAATTTAAAAATAATTTAATTTTATTTAAAAATAATTTAATTTTATTTAAAAATTATTTAAATTAATATAAAAATAATTTAAATTAATTTAAAAATAATTTAATTTTATTTAAAAATAATTTAAATTAATTTAAAAATAATTTAAATTAATTTAAACATAATTTAAATTATTTTAAAAATATTTTAATTTGATTTTAAAAATAAGTTAATTAATTTTTAAAAATAATTTAAACTAATTTAAAAATAATTTAATTTAATTTAAAAATAATTTAATTTTTTTTTAAAATAATTTAATTTGTTTTAAAAATAATTTTATTTTATTTAAAAATAATTTAAATTAATTTAAAAAGAATTTTAATCAATTTAAACATAATTTAATTTTATTTAAAAATAATTTAAATTAATTTAAAAATAATTTAATTTGATTTAAAAATAAGTTAATTTTATTTAAAAATATTTTAATTTTATTTAAAAATATTTTAAATTAATTTAAAAATAATTTAAATTAATTTAAACATAATTTATATTAATTTAAAAATAATTTAATTTTATTTAAAAATAATTTAATTTGATTTAAAAATAAGTTAATTTAATTTAAAAATAAGTTGATTTTATTTAAAAATAATTTAAATTAATTAAAGAATAATTTTATTTTATTTAAAAATAATTTAATTTAATTTAAAAATAATTTAATTCACTTTAAAAATATTTTAAATTAATTTAAAAATAATTTAGTTTAAATTAAAAAAATTTAAATTACTTTAAAAATAATTTAATTCACTTAAAAATATTTTAAATTAATTTAAAACTAATTTAATTTTAGTTAAAAATAATTTGAATTAATTTAAAAATTATTTATTTTTATTTAAAAGAAATTTAATTTAATTTAATTTAAAAATAATTTAATTTTTTTTTAAAATAATAAAAATTAATTTAAAAATAATTTAATTTAATTTAAAAATATTTTAATTTTATTTAAAAATAATTTAAATTAATTTAAAAATAATTTAAATTAATTTAAAAATAATTTAAATTAATTTAAAAATAATTTAATTAAATCCAAAAATTTTATTTAAAAATAATTTAAATTAATTTAAAAATAATTTAAATTAATTTAAAAATAATTTAAATTAATTTAAAAATAATTTATTTAAATTGAAAAATAATTTAAATTAATTTAAGAATAATTTAATTTTATTTAAAAATAATTTAAATTAATTAAAAAATAATTTAATTTTATTTCAAAATAATTTAAATTAATTTAAAAATAATTTAAAAATAATTTAAATTAATTTAAAAATAATTTAATGAAATTTAAAATTAATTTTAATTAATTTAAAAACAATTTAATTAAATTTAAAAATAATTTAAATTAATTTAAAAATAATTTAATTTTGTTTCAAAATAATTTAAATTAATTTAAAAATAATTTAAATTAATTTAAAAATAATTCAATTTTATTTAAAAATAATTTAAATTAATTTAAAAATAATTTAAATTAATTTAAAAATATTTTAATTTGATTTAAAAATAAGTTAATTTAATTTAAAAATAATTTAAACTAATTTAAAAATAATTTAATTTAATTTAAAAATAATTTAATTTTTTTTAAAAATAATTTAATTTTATTTAAAAATAATTTAAATTAATTTTAAAATAATTTAAATTAATTTAAACATAATTTATTTTAATTTAAAAATAATTTAATTTTATTTAAAAATAATTCAAATTAATTTAAAAATAATTTAATTTAATTTAAAAATAAATTAATTTAATTTAAAAATAAGTTGATTTTATTTAAAAATAATTTAAATTAATTAAAAAATAATTTAATTTTATTTAAAAATAATTTAAATAAATTTAAAAATAATTTAATTTTATTTAAAAATGATTTAATTTAAAAATAATTTAATTTACTTTAAAAATAATTTAAATTAATTTAAAAATAATTTAATTTAATTTAAAAATTATTTAATTTAATTTAAAAATAATTTAATTTAATTTAAAAATAATTTAATTTTATTTAAAAATAATTTAAATTAATTTAAAAATAATTTAATTTGATTTAAAAATAAGTTAATTTTATTTAAAAATAATTTAAATTAATTTAAAAATAATTTAATTTAATTTAAAAATAATTTAATTTAATTTAAAAATAATTTAATTTTATTTAAAAATAATTTAAATTAATTTAAAAATAATTTAAATTAATTTGAACATAATTTAATTTAATATAAAAATAATTTAATTTTATTTAAAAATAATTTAAATTAATTTAAAAATAAATATATTGATTTAAAAATAAGTTAATTTTATTTAAAAATAATTTAAATTAATTTAAAAATAATTTAATTTAATTTAAAAATAATTTAATTTTATTTAAAAATAATTTAATTAAATTGAAAAATAATTAAAATGAAATTAAAAATAATTTAATTTTATTTAAAAATAATTTAAATTAATTTAAAAATAAGTTAATTTTATTTAAAAATAATTTAAATTAATTTAAAAATAATTTAATTTAATTTAAAAATAATTTAATTTAATTTAAAAATAATTTAATTTTATTTAAAAATAATTTAAATTAATTTAAAAATAATTTAAATTAATTTGAACATAATTTAATTTAATATAAAAATAATTTAATTTTATTTAAAAATAATTTAAATTAATTTAAAAATAAATATATTGATTTAAAAATAAGTTAATTTTATTTAAAAATAATTTAAATTAATTTAAAAATAATTTAATTTAATTTAAAAATAATTTAATTTTATTTAAAAATAATTTAAATTAATTTAAAAATAATTTAAATTAATTTAAAAATAATTTAATTTTATTTAAAAATAATTTAATTAAATTGAAAAATAATTAAAATGAAATTAAAAATAATTTAATTTTAGTTAAAAATAATTTAAATTAATTTAAAAATAATTTAAATTAATTTAAAAATAATTTAATTTAATTTAAAAATAATTTAAATTAATTTAAAAATAAGTTGATTTTATTTAAAAATAATTTAAATTAATTAAAAAATAATTTAATTTTATTTAAAAATAATTTAAATTAATTTAAAAATAATTTAATTTTATTTAAAAATATTTTAAATTAATTTAAAAATAATTTAATTTTAATTAAAATAATTCAAATTAATTTAAAAATAATTTAGTTTTATTTAAAAATAATTTAAATTAATTTAAAAATATTTTAAATTGATTTAAAAATAAGTTAATTTTATTTAAAAATAATTTAAATTAATTTAAAAATAATTTAATTTGATTTAAAAATAAGTTAATTTTATTTAAAAATAATTTAATTTTATTTAAAAATAATTTTATTTTATTTAAAAATAATTTAAATTAATTTAAAAATAATTTAAATTAATTTAATTAAATTGAAAAATAATTTAAATTAATTTAAGAATAATTTAATATTATTTAAAAATAATTTAAATAAATTTAAAAATAATTTAATTTTATTTCAAAATAATTTAAATTAATTTACAAATAATATAAATTAATTTAAAAATAATTTAAATTAATTTAAAAATAATTTAATTAAATTTAAAATTAATTTTAATTAATTTAAAAACAATTTAATTAAATTTAAAATTAATTTAAATTAATTTAAAAATAATTTAATTTTATTTCAAAATAATTTAAATTAATTTAAAAATAATTTAAATTAATTTAAAAATAATTTAAATTAATTTAAAAGAAATTTAATTAAATTGAAAAATAATTTAAATTAATTTTAAAATAATTTAATTTTAGTTAAAAATAATTTAAATTAATTTAAAAATAATTTTATTTTATTTAAAAATAATTTAATTTAATTTAAAAATAATTATATTTGATTTAAAAATAAGTTAATTTTATTTAAAAATAATTTAAATTAATTTAAAAATAATTTAATTAAATTGAAAAATAATTTAAATTAATTTAAAAATAATTTAATTTTATTTAAAAATAATTTAAATTAATTTAAAAATAATTTAATTTAATATAATAATAATTTAATTTTATTTAAAAATAATTTAATTTTATTTAAAAATAATTTAAATTAATTTAAAAATAATTTAAATTAATTTAAAAATAATTCAATTTTATTTAAAAATAATTTAAATTAATTTAAAAATAATTTAAATTAATTTAAAAACATTTTAATTTGAATTAAAAATAAGTTAATTTTATTTAAAAATAATTTAAATTAATTTAAAAATAATTTAATTTAATTTAAAAATAATTAAATTTTATTTAAAAATAATTTAATTTTATTTAAAAATAATTTAAATTAATTTAAAAATAATTTAAATTAATCTAAACATAATTTAATTTAATTTAAAAATAATTTAATTTTATTTAAAAATAATTCAAATTAATTTAAAAATGATTTAATTTGATTTA
This sequence comes from Phosphuga atrata, assembly GCA_944588485.1. Classification (NCBI taxonomy): domain Eukaryota; kingdom Metazoa; phylum Arthropoda; class Insecta; order Coleoptera; family Silphidae; genus Phosphuga; species Phosphuga atrata. The sequence continues at coordinate 11,731,906 of OX155905.1, forward strand.
AAAATAAATTAATTTAATTAAAAAATAAGTTGATTTTATTTGAAAATAATTTAAATTAATTAAAAAATAATTTCATTTTCTTTAAAAATAATTTAAATTAATTTAAAAATAATTTAATTTTCTTTAAAAATAATTTAATTTTCTTTAAAAATAATTTAAATTAATTTAAAAATAATTTAATTTTATTTATAAATAATTTAATTTAATTTAAAAATAATTTAAATTAATTTAAAAATAATTTTATTTTATTTAAAAATAATTTAAAAATAATTTAATTTGATTTCAAAATAAGTTAATTTTATTTAAAAATAATTTAAATTATTTTAAAAATAATTTAATTTTATTTAAAAATAATTTAAATTAATTTAAAAATAATTTAATTTGATTTAAAAATAAGCTAATTTTATTTAAAAATAATTTAAATTAATTTAAAAATAATTTAATTTAATTTAAAAATAATTTAATTTAATTTAAAAATAATTTAATTTTATTTAAAAATAATTTAAATTAATTTAAACATAATTTAATTTAATATAAAAATAATTTAATTTTATTTAAAAATAATTTAAATTAATTTAAAAATAAATATATTGATTTAAAAATAAGTTAATTTTATTTAAAAATAATTTAAATTAATTTAAAAATAATTTAATTTAATTTAAAAATAATTTTATTTTATTTAAAAATAATTTAAATTAATTTAAAAATAATTTAAATTAATTTAAATTAATTTAAAAATAATTTAATTTTATTTAAAAATAATTTAATTAAATTGAAAAATAATTTAAATGAAATTAAAAATAATTTAATTTTAGTTAAAAATAATTTAAATTAATTTAAAAATAATTTAAATTAATTTAAAAATAATTTAATTTAATTTAAAAATAATTTAAATTAATTTAAAAATAAGTTGATTTTATTTAAAAATAATTTAAATTAATTAAAAAATAATTTAATTTTATTTAAAAATAATTTAAATTAATTTAAAAATAATTTAATTTTATTTAAAAATATTTTAAATTAATTTAAAAATAATTTAATTTTAATTAAAATAATTTAAATTAATTTAAAAATAATTTAATTTTATTTAAAAATAATTTAAATTAATTTAAAAATATTTTAATTTGATTTAAAAATAAGTTAATTTTATTTAAAAATAATTTAAATTAATTTAAAAATAATTTAATTTGATTTAAAAATAAGTT